>CM062928.1:90386956-90999456 GCA_031878705.1 Tapirus indicus | reverse complement strand
CCTAATTTAATGATCGTAACTAAACAGCAACAAATGCATTACATGAATAATCCTGAGGTAAAAATATGATTTCAAGTTATTTCATTCCCTCGACTATTTCAAACAAATGAGGACAGCATCTTACCATGGAACAGCTCTTAATTATTTGCAAAGCATTTTCACATAATTAAGTCAGATGCTCTTCAGGACAACCCTGCACAACAGGCAAAACCCAGAAAACAGCAGCTCACGGGACGTAAGTGGCCTGCACAGCCAGCCAGTGACGGGGCAGTGATGTGAACCCGTGTCTGCTACTTCAGCAGAGGGCTCCACTAAGCAAAAAAGAGCCCTCTCCGTTCCAGGCCACATCACCCAGGGCGTTTCTGAAGACCACTAATAAGGAGACACCTGCCTGAAGGCAAAGGGTTTGCTTTCTGTCAGGTAAGTGAGAGCAAGTAAATGCATCACTCCTCAATCAGGTCATTTCCAAACATTATAGCTATTATCTTCCTGGCTAATTCACATGGCTAGATTATAAACCTCTGAGATGTGTTAATATCCCTCATTTTCTAAGTGGTTTGTTCTGAAGTTACAATAAACTCCAAACTAGTATGCTTCCACTATCTCCTCAGATCTTACTCCATACTGCAGTCTCATTTTTATAAAAAACTTAAACATGAAAGATTTTATAAACACTAAGTAAAAAAGATGCACTATATTTAACCTGTGAGCATTTATTAGGAACCCCTACCCTGTGTTTAGGGAGGTTTTCAAGTGTCATGAGGGTAAAACTGAAGCCCAAGTTCCCAGTCTCAAGGAACCTAAACTTGACTGGGTTTGACCACACACAAACATGGCAGACTATTAAAGAGCAGTAGATCATGAAAACAAGTTGTATATACATTTCCATTTTCTGAAAACAAGATCAAAGGCTGTCTCGGTCTGAAAGTATGTGCTCATGCGCGTGTGCAGGCTGGGAAAGGGCGCGAGATGAATACGCCCATTACCCCTGCGCTGGGGGTAGACGAGGGAGCAGATGGGATAACGTGAGGCAAAAGACTGTTATTTCAGGTAATTCAATGGAAGGACTTCCACTTCTATCCATGGTAGACTAACAGGGACTGGGTTTACCCTTCTCCTAAAACACTGAAAAATTGGACAAACGTACGAACCAATGGTTTTTAGACACTGGATGACAGGCAGCACAAGGCAATAACCCCTGCAAGAAGGGAAACAAATGAGATGAGCCCTTCCAGAGCCCCAGGACTGTCTGGAGAGAGCCTGGGGGTCTCACTGACTCGAGGACAGAGCACAGAGACCGAGAGACCAAGGCAGCTGGAGCTTGCAGGGCAGAGGGCAGGAGAGAAGAGGACTGCATGGAGAGAGAGACGCCTAGGGTCTCTGGGGGTTTCCCCTTAAATCTTGGCTGCTCGTGTGGAAACTGTCTGTGGACGGGAGAAGAACCATGGAAAGGAGCCAGGAGCACAGTTCTCAGAGCTGCACAGGGCTGGGCACAGCTCACACGGCCGACAGGTGGAGAAACCACGTAATACAGGGGACATCAGGGCAAGTACTCAGAACAGCACTGTCTCAGCAGAGGGAAAATCACAGCTGAAGACCCTTCAGGTCCTGCCTCACAAAGCTAGAACGCAAGCCTTGAAAAGATCAAATGATCCCTAAGTAACCCAACTGTGTGCCAGAATAAAGCTCAAAAATATTAAAGGAGTAATAAAAAAGAAATCCAGCACCAAACAACATAAAGTTCACAATGTCTGGCAACCAATCAAAAATTCCCAGGCATGTAAAATATGACCCTTAATACCAATCCATGTAAAAAGACCCAGATGTGACACATCAGTAGGTAGAATTAGTTAGATAAGGGCATTAAACAGGCATTATATACTCCACACGTTTTAAGGTAAAGAAAAGCAGGAGCATGTTAAAGAGAGACATGGAAGAAATTTTAAAAGCCCAAAACTGAAAATCTAGAGATAAAAAATACAATATTGGAGATAAAAATACACTGGACAGGGTTAAAAGCAGATTAGACATTGCAGAAGAATAGATTAGTGAACTTGAAGACAAAACAATAGAAATTTTCTAAACTAGAACACAGAGAAAGATTGAAAAGAACAAAAACAAGACCAAAGCATCGGTGAACTGTGAGATATCTTCAAGCGTCACAATATCCATGTAATTAGAATTGAGGAGGCGACATATCTGAAGAAAATGGGTCCCACAGTTTTCCAAATTTGATGCAAATTATAACCCACAGATCCAAGAAGCTCAAAGAAGCCCAAGCAGAAAAGACATGGAGATAACCACACAAAGGCACGTCGTAATCAAACTGTGAAAAGAGAATCTTAAAAGCAGCCAAGGAAAAAAAAGACACGTTACATACTGAGGAACAGAGACAAGAATGACAGGAGAATTCTCACCGAAAACAATGCCAACCAGAAATCCACAGACCAGCATGTTTAAAGTACTGAGAAAAACTGTCAACCTAGAATTCTATACCAGTGAAATTATCTTTCAAAATGGAAGCAGAAAAAGCCTTTTTCACAAACATTATTCAGTTGTTAGATGTTTTTATAATATAAGCATGGATAATTTTTATAATTTCAAAAAATTCACTATATTCCACAAGCGTAATAAATATGATACACATAAACACGGACGTGCTAAGACTGGAGTGGTCGCGTCCGGGGCGTTAAGCAGAAGACGGGTATGAGACAACACTGCCCTGTGCTTCAGTGCTCCACGTGGAGCCAGGCCGAAGAGGAGAAGGAGGCTTGGAGAGGCAGCAGCAGAGTTCAGACCCCCAGGAAAGACCACAGGGAGCCCCTGGAGGTTTCTCAAGAGATGAGAAAAGTGGTGACGGAAGCTATATTAGCAAATCACACACACCACAGAGAACTGATGGTCTCTATCAGTGAAACAAAACCCATAGGGAAGCTTTATTGAAAAAAATGTGCTCGTACTTTCAGTTCCAGATGACAGGCATCTGCCTGCTGTGGGGACAGGAACCCCCAGTTTCAAGACCCTCATGGTGGGTGAGGGGCCAGGAGGCCCAGTGAAGGTGATGAACGTGTAGACGACAGCCCCTCTGCCTCCTCCCCAGCCATCACCTGAGCTGCACATTCCAGTATCGTCATGTTTTGCTAACTAAACAACAACTTCATAATTGCCATAGAAGTTAAGAAAATTCTTCAGGTAGGAAAAATAGAGGTTTTCTAAGACAGAGTTGTTGAGGTGACCTTGAAATCACCTTCAAGTCTAGAATATCCTATAATTTAACGCATTTATATCTTTAGCTCTTTTGTCTCCCTTGCCTACAGAGTATAAATCTGGGAATAAATTAGGCTCTCCATCATTCTGTGGATCATTAAGAAAAGCTTTTTTTTTTTTTTGTGAGGAAGATTAGCCTTAGCTAACCTCTGTTGCCAATCCTCCTCTTTTTGCTGAGGAAGACCAGCCCTGGGCTAACATCTGTGCCCATCTTCCTCCACTTTATATGGGACGCCGCCACAGCATGGCTTGATAAGTGGTGTGTCGGTCTGCACCCAGGATCCAAACCTGCGAATACCAGGCCACCAGAAGCAGAGCACACGAAGTTAACCCCTACACCACCGGGCCGGCCCCAAGAAAAACTTTTTAAAGACAATAAATTACAAGTTCTTTTTTAGAATTTCTTAATAAAGTATCTGAACAACTGAGTTAGAAATGTAGTGAAAAAAAATCAGGAAAGTACTTACCCTTACATCATCAAAAGGGACACAGACACACTGAGAATTTCCTAACTGTGGTTAGAAGGGTAAGGCCAATAACTAACACTACTAAAATAACCAGAAGAGGGCAGAGTGAGACCAAACAATACTTAAGTTTTACATCACTTACACAGGATAGCTTCTGTGATTTTTACCAAAGGCCCATTTTTTAAAACGTTTTTCAAAATTTTACCTTATCCTGCTCGACACCAGGCTCTCTGTACACAGTCCATCTCTGCCCGTCATCACTGTAGAGAATTCTGTAGGCCGACACATAGTAATTATGCTCCACCATGGTGGAGCCAGTGGTTACAATGCCTGGGGAGGGAGAGTCACTTTCATCAGTGCGCATGGTCTGATCCTGGGACTCTGTTCAGCGCTGCAGCACGAACACCGAAGATGCACCGTGCCAACTCTTTTGCCCATGGCACATTCCCGTATCTAAGTGCAAGGTTCCCGCATAATAGGAACTGGGTCCTTGGCTTTGTCCCCGTACAGACAGGAAGAATTACGGGCGCACACAGGAGAGGACTATTCTGTTCTGGCGGCTTGTGTTCATGCCACTGTAAAACGTATTTCACCTACCGAGTAAGAATGGCTTCCTGGGAATGAGCAGACTGACGAGGATTACTGGTGTTATTTTCAGTACCAAAGCAAAATAAATCTTTAACAAAACCAATCCCAACCAATTATTCTGACCATTTGCTAAGTTGCTCTAAATAATTAAATTTATACTCGGCACATGTGGAATATTTTGTACAGCACTTAATGTGGACCCCCTGAACATAAATGCCTCTTAATGACTGTGAGAGACGGTTACTTCAGACATCTCAGGATCCCTTACTGAAACGCTACCTTGAAAGAATCTTATTACAGTGAAAAAGGAAAGCTAATAAGAATCAAATACCAACTCCTCTGCTCTGTCATGGTTTTTATAAAACCATCTTCAGTGATATTAACACCAATAAAGAAAACTGAAAGCCACAGAGTGAAATTTGCAGTGACCTAATTTTATACAAAAATCTTAGATGTCACCAGGTTCCCAAAGAGAACCGGTGATAGGAGTGCTCTAGAAGGTCGCGTCTCTTACCTGTTATCTTCTTCTCCTTGTTCAGGTCCACCTGTAACCACTGATACTCGTCAGTGGCAAATGCAGCCCACGGGGGTCCAGGCTTCTTCAGCCGGGCCTTTTCAGGTTTCCAACTGTTCTCCTGGCCTGTGTGGTCAGTCCACTCCAGCACAGACGACGCTGTTATCTGCGCATCGGCAATCACGCCAGATTCCATCCCCAGTGTTCCATAACACCCTGAACCGGAGAAGAAAGTAATTTGGTTTCCAGATACAAATTCAAAATCTACATAAACTCGCTCATTGCACTTTCTATCATGCCTTGAATTAGCACACGCTATGCGAATAATACATTGTAAGAGAGCAATTTCAAAACCAGGCACGTGTTTCTTGGGTCTATGTCTCTGTGTGATGTCAGGAAACGTACATATTTCATTCACGAGCAACAGTGTCAGTTTAATGGAGATGCGTGACCTCCCCAGGACGGTCTCCCAGACCAGCAGTGACTCCTCCCTTGCCTCCAGGCCACATTCTCCACGAGGCTGCCTGACCCTGCCAGTCCCTCCCACCCTGCCCAGCCTTCCTGCTTTGCTTCTCTACATCTTTCATAATATCATAAGCAATAATTTACTTATTCACCATCTACTGTCTATCTCTCACTACCAGGCAAGCCCGGGAGAGCAGGATTTTGTGTCTTCTGCTCACTGCTGTCTCACTAGCACAGAACGGTGCCTGAGAGAGAAGAGAAGGCACCCCGTGAACACGTCCTGTCGAATGAATTCACCACTTCTTCAGACAAGTTCAAAAATCACGTTTTCTAAGGAACTCTTCTTGCTTATGGGATCATTTTCCTATTAAAGTAAAACCCTAGTTGATTTCATTCATTATATCATTAAATACTCATCTAACCTCACAGTGTTACTGTGACGACTGAAGGAGAAGGGGCAAAAACAGCTGCTGGCACAGTGCCTGACACAGTGTTCAACAAGTATTAGTTATTATACAAATTATAGTCAGTTATAAAGTCCATGAAAGGCTTACCACTGGTCTTAAATGTAAAAAGACTTGTAGATAAGTGTCCCCTGAAAGAGAGAAAGATTTTTTTTGGTGACACTCACATAACACATGGCTTCTCCATATTTATCTCAGTAAAACGTTTTCTGTTGTTTTTATTTTACAGTATAAAGAACTAAGAAAATTCTCTGCCTATAAATTAGAAACTGATATTGTTCCCAGCAAAAAAAGTCTCATTTCTAAGCAAAACAACTTCTGAAGTCAGCATAACAACTTCCTCTACAAGTACTGAGTTCCTAGTTGCATACACATTGTGCAAATGTGTCCATGTCACCTCTAATATGTACTTATTTTATTTCTTTTTCATGAAATGAAGTGACTCCTAATACTTTTCTGTGGCTTTGGGAAAAGTACACTGAAAGATGTAATTCTCAGAGAACAAGGCTCCCGTTTCCTGGGTGAGGAGGACAAGCTGGCTGTACTAATAAGAGAGGTTGCACCTGGGACAGGAAAGCAACGTCTCAGACGACAGGCAGCATCACATTTGGGTTTCAAAGTGATGTGCGGAACAGGCACCGTGGGGAGAACAGAGTTCACGTCAGGCAGGTCACGGGCTCTAAGGAACCTGGAGGGACAGGATCACCGGGACACACTCCTGCCACTAGCACAGCATTCAAACCACTACAACTGGATTCAGTCTGTCCCTATTCTTTTTAAATATTAAAGAGAGAACTCACGAAAAAAAATTCTTTCCAAAGGAAGCACAGGGAAGGAATGAAAGGATCTGCAGAAAAGCATGTGCAAGAGCCTGAGAAGGATGGGGGCTGACTCCACCAGGACGGGCAAACAACGGCCCATGGGTGGCCCGCTGTGTACGGGCAGTGAGCTGTGAATGGTTTTTACGTGGTTAAAGTAGAGTTGTAATAAAATGAAAAACAATAAGTGACAGAGACATGTGCCCATAAAGCCCACAATATCTGCAGGCTGGTCCTTTACAGAAAGTCTGCCAACTCCTGCTTTCTACTGTCCTGGGTGCGGGTCACGCTCCTGTCTTCTGAATGGAAACTGGCCTCGCACCTCTCAAGAGAAGCTGGTTTCAACGAGGCTCAGTACTGTCTGCAATCCTAAAGCATATCGAGATGCAAGGTCTACAAAAATGACCAGGAGTACTGCATTTCTACTAAACGTTTCAACTTCTCCTGCTTTTGATGTCTAGTCTTAAGCTGTGTAAAACAGTGGAACATCGTAGATACCATGAAAACACATTCTTAAAATATTCTCTTGGGATGGAAGGGATTACCAATAAAACTACTACTGATTTATGTCAAAATTTAATTTATATTCAAAGTACTTCAACTATCCTGATCCATCTGGGTCACACAGGCTGTAAGGAACAGAGTAGCTATGCCTTCTGATCTTCAAGATAATGTAAGGATTTCACAATAAACTTATAGACTCTTACTCCAGGTTTTTTCCAACACTTAGAAAAGAAAGAAACAAACCATTCTTACAAAGGACATTTTTGATGGAGAACAGGCCAAGGTGGTGGACCTGCCTGTAGTCTTCAATACACTCAGGACCGAGCACCCAGGACGTGCGCGCTCACCGCACACACGTCACTTCCTGAACACTACGAACAGTGACACTGCAGAGGGCTGACAAGGCCCATCCCACCCCGCCCAGCACGCTTATCGGAAATAGCACACTGGTGCCGGCCCAGTGGCGCAGCAGTTAAGTTCACACGTTCTGCTTCGGTGGCCCGGGGTTCACCGGTTTGGATCCTGGGCACAGACCTATTCAATGCTCATCAAGCCACGCTGAGGTGGCGTCCCACATAGAAGAACTGGAAGTACCTACAACTAGGATATACAATTATGTACTGGGGCTTTGGTGAGAAAAAAGAGGAAGACTGGTCACAGATGTTAGCTCAGGGCCAACCTTCCTCAAAAAAAAAAAGCACATCTACTCACACCACAGACGTGACATTGTTGGCCAAAGAACTTTCATAGTACGGGATGCCCTTGCTGATGACAACGCTGATCTGGCCCCCCAGCACATTTGACACCACTCCCGCATGCACACCAGCCATGCACAGCGGCGAGGACTGGAAGAAGAGAAGACACAGGCTTAGTTTTTAATTTCCTTTTGGTAATTCATAAACAAGACACACCTCCTCAAGAAATTAGTTTATCTGGGCAGTTTTCTCAATAAACATGGGATAGATTATTGATGTTGCAACACAGAACAGACTTTTAGCAAAAGAAGAAATAAAACGTTACATATTAAGAAAAAGAAACAACTCTTAAAAAATAAAAATCAAGATATACAATAGGTCACATCTACCTATTCTGGAGTTTTAAAAATATAAACTTGTGGGGCCGGCCTGGTGGGGTGTTTGGTTGGGATCATGGGCTCCACTTCGGCAGCCCGCGTTCGCAGGTTTGGATCCCAGGTGCGGACCTACACCACTCATCAGCCAAGCTGTGGTAGTGTCCCACATACAAAACAGAGAAAGATGGGCACCAATGTTAGCTCAGGGCTAATCTTCCTCACCAAAAAAAAAAAAAAAAAAAGTTGTATGACAACGTTAACATAAGTCTATATCCCACTTACATCTCTATATCCATGAGGGATTGTTCCAGATATCTCAGCAAAAGGAAGCAGACAACCAGCTGGGCAGTACTTACTACAAAATAAAAACAAGTTAAAGGGTATATAGCACTGTACTTTCTGGGGAAAAAGACCGAAAAACATCACATACTCATTTTTCAGTTCAGTGTAGAGTCCATAACCTCCCCCGAGAGAACCAGCTTCTAAAAAGCCCTTCCCGACTTTGTTCCCTCCATCCTCACACACATCTCCACCCACGTGTTTACAGAAACTGTCTCATATGCTGCATATGCTTCATTTTACTTCAGGATGAATGGCGGACATGTTTCTACTGTATGATCTATGAATCATATTTAATAGCTACATGATATTCTATTGTGTGCATAAACCATAACTTACTTTACCAACCCTCTAAGTGATCAAACTTAAGTTGGTCTAAATGTTTGGCATTTGTTCATCTATTCACCCACCCACTGACCCAGTACATTTACCTGAATGTCCACCACATCGTCTGTTAAGTGCTGAGCTGTGTTGGGCCTTGGGTTCACAAAGGTCAACCAAACTTGGCCCCTATCCTCACGGGGCTTACATTCCAGGGGTGGGGGAGGACATTAAACTGATAGTTACACAAATATTTAATCAGACTGTGACTCTGCCATGAAGAGAAGGCACTCCTGGGAAGAAGGAACTGTAAGGAAGCACAGGTGGACGCTGGGGCAGTGTGAGGCAGAGAGCAGTAGTCCGGGCGAGAGAGGACAGCAGCCTGCACGTGAGTGGTGACGTGGAGCAGGGAGAGTGGAGGGCACAAGACGGCTGACCCTCTGGCAGGGCTGTGTGCCATACAGACGCCAGGGTGACCTCTGCTGACCAGGACCCCCAGGAGCGCTGAGGAGCATGCCAATGCCACATAGAGAGAACCACTTCTGAAGACAAAGTGAAGGTTCTTTGGGGAGTGGTAGCAAGTTGGGGGGAGGTTAGTGAGATTGGTCTTAGAAGAAGAGAATGATGCTGCCCAGAAGAGAGGGGTACAGGGATTCCAGGCCAAAGTTCTGAGAGCTCAGAGCAGGGTAAACAACGCGGAGCTGTTTCAGCACGACTAATGAGATGAGACTGGAAAAGCGGCCCAAGGACTACTTGTGAAGGATCCTGAAAACCAGACTGGTATCTGGACGACTTTTTGTCTTAATTAGGAGCTCCTGAAGATTTTTAAGCAGGGGAATGATGAGATATGTATTTTAGAAAATAAGTTGGCAGCAATGTGACTGGCAGAATAAAGCCAGCAAAGGTGAGAGATGAGAAATTGATGGGAAGTTCATTCTAGTCTGGGCAAGAGACAGGGCATGAAGCAGGGAAACAGCAGAAATGCTACCGGGGTGGGACATGGAAGAGTTCTCGAGTAGCCTAAATCATTCTCTCCTCGTTTTTGAGAAAAAATAAACAGCTCTTCTATCTTTATTAGCAGTTTTGCCAGATTTTGAAGAGCGACTAGTTTTACAGTATATTAAAATTACACTTTCACTGGGGAGAAGATCCAAATGCTACAATTGAAGTAGAACTGAAACATGGCAACTCAATGGCTTTCATAAGCTCTGATAATGAAGTCTTAGAACATGATTGTGTCACATCACGTCCGTGAATCTTAAGTGTATAAAGAATAAGGATGAAGCAGATGAAGGGTAACATTTAAGAAAAGTCACAAATATGGTCATACCTGAACTCAGGTTCCAAAAAACTGGATGCAGTGTCTAAACAAGTAATTAGATCTAGAAAAACAAAAAGGAAAAACGGATTCAATAATATGTAGGTTTACTCTTGCTGAAACACCAACTGTTTCCAAATCCCAAGTTGTATTGTCCTAAATTTCAAAATCTCAACAGCTGTCAAGGTAGTACTAACAACTTTTTACAAATTTTTGTTAATCACGATTTCTTTCTAATTGTAAGTATCTTGATTTCTAGGGCTATGTCTCCCAATACTGTTTACCACCACATCACCTCATGGAATCAAGTATCATATAGATAAGAAGGTAAACTTATAAATTATAATGTATAGCCTTAAAATGCTTTCTATAAAACATGGCTCCCAAAACAAAGAAAATATATCTCTTAGTTATTTTACAACTAAAAATGATCCTTTGTTGGTTACACACAAGGAAAACGATGACAAAAAAGAGGTGAGTTAATTCTGTGGCTCTGAATCCTACTCCTCAAAATCCAGTCCACAGACAGAACCAGCAGCAGCATCTTCTGGTAACTTATTAGAAATACAAATTCTTGAACACCATCTAGACTTACAGAATCTCTGGGATTGGGGCCCAAAAATCTGTTTTAACAAGTCCTCCAGGTAATTCTTAAGCACGATAAAGTTGGAGAAACACTGCACTAAACAAGACAGAACATTAAACATTTCCTATCCACGAATCAACAAATCTCAGTAAGAGTTAACATGTCTCATTGACCGAGTTCACAGGCTGTCTAAAGGTGGCTTTTGGTTCCAACATTTCAATGGCTTCCTTCTGTGCTTAGGACAGGGGGCAAAGCCCTCAACATGGCCCACACGGTCGGCCTTGAAGAGCCCACATCAGTCTCGTCTTGGCTTCTTGCCACACTCGTCCTCTTTCGTTCCTCTGGCACAGGCTGCTCTCTTGGCCTGGAAGGCTTTCCCACTACCCCTTAGGCAAGCTGACTCCTCCCCTAAGATCTCAGCTTAACTCTCGCCTCCTCAGAAGCTGCCCCTGACCTTCGCAGGTCAGACACCTGTAGCACGTGGTAGGCACCTGTTTGCTTTAATGAATGGATAACTATTGTACGCTCTCGTAGTACCACGTGTTATGAGAGAACAGTCTGTTGATGCACGATAGAGTTACAGACAACCTTGTTTTATAATGCCCGGTCTACACACAGAGACTGCAGCTGTCTGTCCTCACCTTTGTGTCGTCAGCAGTAATCACAGCGCATGGCGTTAACAGGTGGCTTTCAGTCAACAGTTATTGAATAAATGGATGAATAACAGTTGCTGACTGTTGGCATGTTTGGCTAAGGCCAACTGTGTGCTCACCAGCAGGGAGAAAATCTTGGACAAACGCCGGGCCCTCAACTGTGCCAAGGGTGACCAGCACACTGATGGAGAGCGCCCCTCCTAGTACCCCGATGGCACACAAATATGTTAAATTAATGGCCACCACAGCAAGCACAGGATAGCTGATTATTCTATTTTACAACTCCGAAGAAATTACATATTTATTATCCAACGGAAATGTGTCCTGGAAGAACTAAAGCATAACACTGTTACACCCACAGGAAAGTGGTGTTCTGAGAGCGAGTACATGGATTAATAGCTACACATCACAGGCATCTGAACAGTGATTAGGTTAAACTGTGTTTAGGAGTCTGAGAGGCTACGTGCTGGACGGGGCTCACCATACCTGGTTGACGACGGGGAGAAGCAGACAAACTGAATTACCTACACTCCAGCCGTGCCCGGCAATCTACACTGCATCCGTAAGAACTGACTTTCCACCAAAAGAGTTCCCAACTTCTCAGATTAGAAACTGAACTTCTCAAATTGACAGCCTGGGATGAAAAGGTGCCCGTGTGGTCGAGCATGGCATTCAAGCCACAGGAAGACTGCCAGCTGGCCCTGTTACCTCCAGGTCGCGCGCCAGATGCTGGTCCGCTAAGGATACACTTGATCAGGGCAGGGCTTCACCCTAAGTCCACGCAGCGCCAAAACTCCAGATCACGCCACGCAGGTGTGTGCGACTCGCGTGACCTTGCTCTCAGATTCCACGGGCGCAGAAGAGCTCCCCAGGAGGAAAACAGAAATTCAGAACAGACAGCTACCAGGAGAGTGAGATGAGTCAAGACAGAGGAAGGAAGTCGTCATTACAAACTTTGTTCGACCTTTACAACTCCACAAAGGCAAAGAAAACCAATTATGCAGGCAATTTAAGTTTAGAAAGTGTCTTTCTTGAAAGCTTTTCCCAAATAAACAGCCTTGTGGAAAACCACTACTACCACAAGGCTCCCAGATAATAAGAACAGAGCCTAGCAAGATTAATACAACTTGGAGGAAGCCACCTGCCTTGGTGACTTCTGATAGCAATGTACAAGAAGTTATCACAATGAATGGAATAGAACTTAGAGTCTAGAAATAAATCCTCAAATTTACAGTCAATTGATTTCGACAAGGGTGCCAAGACAATTCAATGTGGGGGAAGAACAGTCTTCCTAACAAATAGTACTCGGAAAGCTGGATGTCCAATGCAAAAGCATGAAGCTGGACCCCTTCCTCATATCATATACAAAAATTCACTCAAAGTGGATCTAAATTTAAGAGCTAAAACTTAAACTCTTACAAGAAAACAAAACTCTTACAAGAAAATATAGGTGTAAATCTTGACCTTGGATTAAGCACTGGTTTCTTAGATAGGAAACCGAAAGTATAAGCAACCACACAAAAATACATAAATAGAACTTCATCAAAATTAAAAACTTCTGCTTCAGAGGACACTATCATGAAAGAGAAAGATAACCCACAAAATGGGAGAAAATATTTGCATATCATATATCTGATGAAGATCCAGTATCCAGAACACACAAAGAATTATTACAACTTGACATTAAAAAGACAAAAAACCCAATTTAAAAATGAGCAAAGAATCGGAAAGACTTTTCTCCAAAGGAGATATACAAATGGCCAATAAGCACATGAAAAGATGCTCAACACCATTAGCTATCAGGGGAATGCAAATTAAAATCACAATGAGATACCACTAGGATGGCAGAATCAAAAAGACAGATAATAACAAGTGTTGGCAAGGATCTGGAGAAACTGGAATCCTCATACACTGCTGTAGGGTTGTAAAACAATGCAGTTGCTTTGGAAAATGGTCTGGCAGTTCCTTAAAAGGGAAATATGGAGTTACCATATGACCTAGCAATTCCACTACTAGGTATATACCCAAGAGAATTGAAAACATAGGTCCACACAAACACTTGCAACACAAATGTTTATCAACTGATGAATGGATAAACAAAATTTGGGGGAAAAGTGGTATATCCATACAATGGAATATGATTTGACTATAAAAAGGAATTAAGTACTCACACACGCTACAACATGGGTGAACTTGAAAACCTGCTAAGTGAAAGAAGCCAGTCACACAAAAGACCACATACTGTATGATTTTGTTTATATGAATTGTCCAAAATAGGCAAATCTATAGAGACAAAAGTAGATTCATGGTTACCCAAGACTGGAGGGGGTTAAGGGGTAGGGAATGGGGCGTGACTGCTACTGACTATGGGGCTTCTTTTGGGGTAACGAAAATGTTCTAAAGCTGACTGTGGTGATGACTGCACAACTCTGAATATATGGACAGTCAATGATTTGTCTATTTAAGTAGGTGAATTGTATGCCGTGTGAATTCTCTCTCAATAAAGCTATGATAAAATCCTAAAAAATAAAGAAAAAGAAGCTATCATAAAGGTAGTAACAATTTCCTTTTCTCTACATGTGCACTGACGGATGAAATCAAGCTGGTAAAAGACAGAGGAAGGATTGGCAGTGCATTCATTTATACATTTGTTCATTCATTCATTCAACAAACATCTAATAAGCATGCATTATGACCAGGTAGGTGTTGTTCTAGGCACTGCCGAGAGAGCAAAGACCAGCCAGACAAAAATCCCTGCACGTGGGGAGTGTACCTCCTGTGAGGGATAAGAGGGAATAGATAATAAGAGAAAGAAAACTACACAGTGTGTTAGTGGGTGATAAACAAGGTTAGAAAGATAAAGGGAGGAGGGCTGTTAGGAAAAGTTAAGGGGTTGTGATTTTAAGCAGAGGGCAGGGTAGGCCTCACTGAGAAGGTGGCATCCGAATAAAACTCTAAGACAGGTGAGGGGGTGAGGGATGAGGTGTGCAGGTAACTGGGAAGAGGCAGAGAGGCCATAAAGGCTCCAGGAGGGCACATGCCCAGCATGTCTAAGGCCAGAGTGACCAAGGGCAGAGAAGCAGGAGATGGAGTCAGACAAGTAACAAGCCTCTAGGTCTCGGAGGTAAGGACACTGGGCAGAGTGGGATGGGACCTTCGTTTTAATAGGATCATCCCGACCACTGGGTTGAGAGCAGACCGAAGGGGCAAGGGGCAGAGACGAAGGCCAGCTGGGACTCTGCTGCCATAACTGAGCAGGACTGGATGTGGCAGTGGGGAGGAGTCTAGCTGCGGTCAGATTCTCTCATCTGTACGTATTTGCTCAGGGAAGTGGCTGATGGAGACGAAGTTAGAGAGAAGGAGAAGTGTCAAAGGTGACTCCAAAGTTTCTGGCCTGAGCAAATTAAAGGATGAACTTATCACAAGTGAAGTGCTTAGGGCAGTGATGACAGTAATAAATACTGACAAAGCGCTCATTGTCTACTCACTGACGCTGGATCCACTTGAACACGTCCTACAACACCTGAAAATCAGTGACATGCTCAAAGTGCAAGGCAGTACATAACTCACTCCCTTCTTAACTAAGAGCTTAACTAACATGCATGGGATTTTTCGTGTGTGTGATTTTAATCAAATATTTAACACATACAAAAGAACATTTATGGCGTGCACATTACTACACAGAACACTAAGCACCCGGCCCCCCTCGAGTGGCGCCTGGGATGAGAGGGGCAGCCGAGGTGGGCATGGCACCCTCTGGGTTCTGAGGAGGCCACCCGGCATGCTGTCCCTGTCCTCCCGTGCGGCCACAGGACGGAAGCACCTACTGGGCGGCTTCCACACTCGTCTCAGCGGCAGGACTAACCCAGAGAGAGTGGAGTCATAGCCCTACGGAAAGAGCTTCCATCCTCCCCCAAATCTGCCTTCCTTAACCCGAGACGGCCCTCGAGAGGAGGCAGGACAGTGGTCTTGTGAGGAAGAGCAGGAGAAAACACAAAACCAAGGCAGGCGACAATCCACAAGAGGAGGCGGGTTTCAGGGTTTCTCCGTGAAGACACCAACATCGGGTCTCCTAAGACAGCTCCAAACTCAGCACCAAGACTGTCAGCCAGAATTGATACTCTATACACAGTTCTTTGTTTTTAAATGAAGTACAATTCAAAATTTGTCCAACACATAACAATGGCAAAGTCTGGGGAACTGGATAATTGCTCCACGCAATCCTTATTTACCCACAACATCTAATGTTAACCCAGACATAACACCACTAAGATATGATCAGTCCTTTATAATTTCACAATTGGTAAAATGTCAGCATACTGGTTACTATCTTTGGAATACTTTTGACTGACTACACTGGCTATTTCTGAGACTGCAGGATGGTGAAACAGATTTACATTTCCCCCCAATTAATCCTCTCTGGTTAGTGTTCTTGAGTGGATTGAAAAGGACTGACTCTCAGGGTGCCAGTCCCACCCCTACGACAGTGTAGCACCAGCTCTGTCTGCTGCTGGGTTCACTTCTGTCCAGATGCAGCCACTTACCCCAAAGGAAGGGAAGCCTGAGTGCCTGCATTTATTCCAACTCAAGAAGGCATAAAGTACTACAGCTAAGTCACTGTGCTTGTTCACCAGAAAGGAGAAAATCTATGAAGCAAAACGATGTGCACCTACAAATTCTTCTCCTTCATTTGTTCTGAAATTCTTTAAATAAACGATTTCCCAGAGCCAGAGGGAACGTGAAGGCTTGCTTTCTTAACTCACACCTTGTCAGTAACCTTGCACTGCAGCTGTGTGACAGCTGCTTCACTCAAGTCCTGGAGGAGGCAGGACAAGACTCGTCTTGTGGCTTTCTCCTGTCAGTATTACTGTGTGACCTTGGGTCTAATTCCTGGTTTCCATATAGGAACCTGGCATTGATCTGCACCATCTGCAACTTAGTGAAGGGAAATTTACACACATAATAGAACATACTCACTGTGATTCAGTCAACTAACATTTACTAAGTGGCAGATACTATACGGGGTATTTTACATCTTACCTCCTTTTACACACTGAGAGTAGAGATTAAATCCTACGTTTCTCTTAGAAATACTACAGTGCCATCTATAGAAGCTGAGTCCACAGTAGGAGCCCAGGAAAAATTTTCTCAGATGAAAATATCAATGCTTTCTCATGGATGAGGGGGCATGGCTCAGTCACCAAAGCAATGAACAATGTAGTCAGATGGGCTATAAGCTGCATGTGGCTGAATCGAACCCTCTCCACACCTAAATTCCTACATACCAAAAAGTGAATGTGACACAGTAAAAGACATCGTAAGACATATTAAAATATTATAAGATGTTTTATATTAAAATATAAAAGATATTAAGACATATCAAAGATTACAAGACACATTAAAATTCTTCTGTGACTTACACAGTGTCTAGGTCACAAATACACTCGTAAGAGCAGTAGGGAAAGGACACACCCGCTGGATAGCACGAGACACCACAAACACCACCTGATCCCCTTCCAGCATTCCTAACGCTCTGAAAACATGAAATACACAGAAAACGCTAAATCATTAAGGTTATCTGTCAGCTTGGAATAAAGTCCATCCCATAAGCTGAATTGCCTTGTTGGGTTAACACCATCTTAATGGATTAATTCCCTTTATAAATGCTCTTTCTCTGCAAAATTGATTACGACTTTATCCATCAGCACCTTTGTTCTACAAATTGACACCAAAATACAGACATTTTTCTGTATGTATACTACATCATACACACAGACACTATACTTATTCGTTTGTGTGTGAAGAAGAACAAATCTAAAGATATGCATGTAAACTGAGACTTCATTAATAAAATCTTACTAAACATTAGTTTAAGCGTTTTAAAATATTTGCCCGATACAACAATAACAAAAATTAGGAACACAACAGAAAAACTAAAAATAGAAACCTAGCTCAGTACAGTACTCAAAACAGAAAGGATTCTATAAAATTATTGCACAATTAAGGTAGCAACCAACCTAAGGAATTCAGGGTGTATTTTCAAAACCAAAACCAACCCATGCAGAAAAAAGAAACAACCAGTTATAGAAATCTGGACTCTATTAGAGAGGAGTTCTCTATTCTGCCCTATGTTTCATTTCCAAGTTGATACAATCTGATGTAAAGTGGAAGAAATGGAAAATATTTGTAAAAATATGTGACTAAAGAACGCAGTGATCAGAAAATTTTTACACTATTGGTGTTAATTCCAAGAATAATCTAACATATAGCAACAATAACCCTGTCACATGGGACTATTTCCCAGGCCCAGCTGTGCACAACTCTTAAGTACGGGTTCTAAGGGGTCAGCAGGCAACAAATGAGTGCTGATGAGTTCCAATTAGAGGGTATGTCAATATTTACATTGCATTATTTTATTTCATGTGAAATTTTAAACTATTTACTACTTTTTCCTACAAAAACAAAGGCCAACTTTAGACTGACCACTACAAAATTCTGGAGTGGTGACATCTAAAGTGATGAGGTTTAACAATACTTTTTAAGTGATGATTTCACGTTCTACAAAAGGAATGTCAGACCATCACTATTCAGCCGCAGAGATGTACATGTACACATGTACGTGTACACACACAGAATTCCCACTTTATGGCACATAACAAACACAGGTGCCTTCAAGGACTTGAAGTTTTCAATGCAGATGCAGATATGTCTTCTGAGCTTGTTATTCCATAACTAAAATAACTTAAAAATCACTGCCCAGAGTCATCCTGGAAATGTTGAGCTTTTCCTAGAAACTGACTAATGTTGAACAGATTCAAAACCAGGAATTTATATCACTCACCTATAAAATTTATTTTTTTTCAAGTCCAGTGATAAATGCTGTTGTTAAGTTTACATTTTAGAATGAAAATGTCAGTATCATTTATTATTATACTAGATTAAAAGATCTGAGTCACTGAGTCTGGACCTCTGAGTGGCTGGTTCCACCTCTCTCAGTAAGACCAGCAGTGACCTAGGCGTTTCTCTGCAGAAACTCTAGCCAGAGGTTGCTAATGTGATGTCCAGGATGTCTCCAAAGTCCACACACATCTTCAGTTTTCAGAAGAAAATTTCAATTTCAGAAAGTCTAGCTGGAACTTGATGGAATTACACCAACTCTGAGTAGAAATACCAGTCTTCTGATAATTATTGGACATGTTGATTAGTATCTATCTCTGTCTTTCCTTGCTATCCAAGAGAGAAACGGAAAACTTCCTTTCACTGGTAAATACAATCTTTCAAAAATGAGGTTTACAGATGAAAATTAAGAGAGATAACTGGTAATGGAAAAGATGGGAAACTACTGCTCAAAGATCATTAAAAATAACAGAGAGGACCATAAAAGTTATAAAAACTAAACACAAAAGTGAAGAGGACACCAGGGTCAGTGCCCCAGACACAACCCAGGCTGTATGAGGGCAGTTCACAGCATCATCCAAGAGGCTGCTCTGGGCCCAAGCCTCTCACGACAACTGAGACCCAGGCAGGGAACGTTTCCTTGTAGAAGACAGGTCTGATCCTCAAGTCTTCAAAAAAAATTAAATTAGAATCCAGCCCAATTCTAGAGTCACATTTCTAACAATCATCTGAATTCAATCATCTCTGATCTCGTCTCCTCTAACAGCCTCTTAACTGGCCTCCCCAGTTATTCTTCCCTCTCTTCAACACACGCTTCACAGAGCAGGCAAGGTCATAAAAACAAACAAAACCACAAATCCAGTCAGACCACTCCTCTGGTCTACAGCTCCACGCACTCGGAGGAAAAAGCTCCAACCCCAGCATCTCCCACAGGGCCCCGAGCAATGGGACCTGCTCTCTGCGCACTTGCGCCGCCCAGCTGCCCCTGCTTCCTTTCCGGTTCCTCCAAAGCTCCTTCCCACCAAACGTCTTTGCACCTGCTCTTCTCTTCCCCAGAATGTTCTTCTTCCCTGTCTATCTGGAACTTCCCAATAATCCCTTGGTTCTCATCAGTCTAAAAGTGACTTCCTCGGGGAGCTCTGCTTTTGTCACTCTTCTGCTCCCCGCACCCTTCTGGCTTCCTATCTCTTGAAGGTTTCCTTCATCACACTTGCTGTAACTGCAGTAAGTAACCATGTGGTGAACGCCTTTTTCCAACCCTGTACTGTAAGCTCCATCCAGGGCGACTGTGTCTGTCCTGTTTACAACTGTCTGCCCAGTGCCAGGCATACTGCAGGAAATAAGGCATAGAAGGGAATATAATTTTGCAATGGGCTTTTGCACCAAGTAATGAAAATTAGACTATCTCACACAAAATCATGTCTTTATCAACCACACTCTATAACATTTACAAGTCTTTGTGAGAGTTTGACAAATGAAGAAGCTGCTGGAAGCAAGATTATTCACAATCTTTTCATTCCCAAACACTCTGAACCTTCCACCAGGTTGCTAAGCTGGGGGCACGCACTGATGTTCCTTAAAAATATTCAGGGAGTTCAGTGTGGCAGTGAAGTTTCCTGAATGAAACAAACTGAGGCTCTCAACCAAGGCCAACCAGCCTTCACATGAATGAGTCATCACAAGAAATTGAGTCAGAAAGGCCACACAAGAAGAGGCAACAGGAAATTCAACCAGTGTTCTCTTGAATTTAGCCAATTCACTTAACTTCAAATAAAACAAATGCTTGATGGATGGGACAAGAACGTGCAAAAACACAAGCAAAATCTCAGGAGAGACTGTGAAATGAGGATTTCTCAAAATGATTACGACTTTGTAAAGTGTTACTATAAAGAAGTTCTGATTATGAAGGATATTTCAAAAACCTTTGGAAGCTAAGATTCACCTAAAACAGTAACACAGCCATTTGAAGTTTGGCGTGGACACATATAAGTCTACAGTATGCTGATTCTGTTATCTGAGATCCTTGTCAATTCTTAAGAAACTTTTAGGCAGGACATTCAGGTTTCTATGGATCAAAGAGCTCCATAATTTAAATATTCAAAATAAAAACTTTTTTTTTTACAGAGGGGATATTTATTTTCCAGAAACCTTCAACTCAATAAATAACAGAGAGAGAAAGGGGAAAATGTGAAAAAGCAAAATAAATAATTTAATACTTTAGCCTGGTACTGAAAGCAAGAAACTGAAGGAGGATAAGAAGTAAATTGATGGTTGATTTTTCTATCCTCTCACCTAAACCCAAGACTTTCAGCAGGTAAACGGACAGCACGGAGGCCCACCTGCTGTCTACCTTACACTTGTGATGGCAGGCGTGGGGAATGAGGACGCGCGTGCATGCAGCAGTGAAGGTGGACCAGCATCTGTTTCGTGCCGGCCTCGTCGTGTGCCCGCAGACACGACCCGTGGATCACTGGATTCAGTCCTCACAACTAACCCACTTACGATGAAGCTCAGAGGTGACACGACTGGCTGGAGGTCACCCAGCTACCACGTGGCAGAGGCAGGCTTTGATTCCAGGGCCACTAAGTGCCCCTTCTACGACACCACACTGCCTCAGTTTACCTGGCTCTATCAAAAACATTAATTGTTCATGTAGCATAATGCTTCCAGTTCTTTTCTTCCCATTATTCCATCCAAATGAGTGTTCTTTCTTACTCTCTCTGAGGGATTTTATTAGCCTTGTGAACACCTTGTTCCACAGCTTAGAAATTAAGGGGAAGTGGACCTTTCTTCACACAGAAGAGCTCTTCTGTCACATTCTAAATGAAATTCTCAACAAGACAGTGTTTACCACAAACTCACTACAGCCGGGAAGGAAGAGCTTGCACTGCCCTCAGGCATGCCCAGTGCCCATCATCTCACACTAGCAGGTTCTTAATTTTCTTCCTCACACATTATAAAGTAAGTGCTAGTTTTCAGTTTTAAATGGTCAACTTGGTTAAACCATTGTGGAATATCGAAATAATCGTCTGTTTTCTAATTGAAATGATTGCTTTGATTTGTCCTTGTACTAGTCACACTTCCTAAGCGTTCTCACCAGGGGACCCTCACGGCAGAGAGGAATGATACGTGCCGCGCACCAGGACTCGTGAGCCACCTCACTCAGGTCTTGCACTTTATTTTAGAGATTCAAGTAAATTCTGCATTCTGTTCCACTCATAGCCCTGCTTTTAATTTCCCCTCTTCAGATCTAAACATTAACAATCTGGAAGATATCTCCTGTTTATTCTGTGGTGTCTCAGACAGCACTCCCCAGGGTGGGACAGGCGGGATGAGACTCTCTTCTTTGAGAAGAGTGGTAATACGGTGTTCAACACAGTGCTACGAAACGGCCAGCTGCAGAGAGCAAAGCTTTACATTGACGTACTTTTCAATAATTGACAGATTTTTCAAAGTTATGATCATTTGCATTCCAAACTTATAAAAGTAAAAAAATCAGTACTTCCTCTACTAAGGAAAGGGAAGTATATGGACTTTATATAAAAAGTAATATACATTAATTTTTGGAATTCTGAAACTGATCAGATTTTGTCAAATTTATGTATGTGTTATTAACTGTTCAGTCTATTCTACTCTATGCCAGGTACTCAAAGGAACTTCATTCTTGCTTTTAGAAAGTGTAAAATGGGGGAGCCATAGTATAAAGTGAAAATTACCTTGTTTATCTATAACTGAGTATGAGGCCAAAAATCCTCGTCCAGAAACATGGATTCCGCTCATGAACAGCACCGTAATTTCATTGCTTTTTGATTCAATTGAATGGTTCATTTGCAACCCCAGACCACAGTATTTGCCTAGGAATGAAAGAAAAGCAGACATTTAGTGTGACTCTCATGAACTCAATAATACTTACAATGTAGGTAACAATCAGAATAATATACCAAACTGGGTATTAAATTAATATAAAATGATGACTAGAATGTTTAACGACTAAAAATCACAGTATCCTAGAGGAAAAAAAGGAATGCCAAATAGTAACTGTTCAAACAATTCAAAAGAAAAACCAGTACAGGCATCACTGACCTTATAAAGATTCAGTTTCCTGTGAAAGACGTGTACACTTTTTAAAATAATAATGAGGAATTAAAAAAATTTAACCTAAAGCGTTTCATGCAGGCAGCTGGCTTGTAAATGAATTGAGAGTCAATCAGTAGTATTCTTGACATGCTGCCTATGGGGTGTCCCCAGATTCCTGGGCTCAAGGCACCCCTCAAACCTTTTTCAGACCTTTTCAATTTTTCCAAGGATTGCCGGACTTCTGTTAATCCCTTTAGGTGATCATGTCCAGCCTACAGCTTTACTATGATCTGATGACTCCCATTCACATCTCCACCCACAGCCCCTTCCTTGAACTTCAGATGCATACATCCAACTGCCTTCCCAACTTCTACCCTTTAATGTCTAATAGACATGTAAAAAATAATATATCCTCAGTACAGCTCTAAGTTTAGTAAGATAAAAGGGAAGAAGAAAGAAGAATTAGACAAGATATCCACCAACAACTAATAAAAATGGGTTTTCTTATAAGCTTAGTAGCTTGTCTAACAAAGTCTGAATAAGGAGTTCCAAGAATGTTTTAAGCTGTGGCAACATCACTTGAATGACACCATTGTCAAGGACTATACATGATCTTGTGAGTAGAAAATCTCAAAGAATCAACAAAACCCACCAGAACTGGTGACGGAACTTAGCAAAGTCATAGGATTAATATGCAAATATCAATTGTATTTCCATATACTAGTGACAATCTGAAATGAAATTTTGAAAACTTCATTCATAATGCAAGTTTTTATAAATGCAATACTTTTTATAATAGCATCAAAAAGATTAAAATATTTAGGGATAAATTTTAAAAAAGAAATTCAAAACCAGTACACTAAAAAATACAAAACACCGCTAAGAAAAATTAAAGAACTAAATAAACTGGGACACATACCAAGTTCATGGACTGGGAGACTTAATATTGTTAAGATGTCAGTTCCCTCCAAATTGATCTATTAATCCAATGCAATCCCTATCAAAATTCTAGTGTTTTGTTTTGTTTTTTAATTAACAAGCTGTGCCTAAAACGTATATGGAAATATAAAGAACATAAAATAGTCAAAACAATTTTAGTAAAGAAGACAGCTGAAAGACTTACATTACCTGATTTTAAACTTACTATAAAACTATAGTAATCAAGACAGTGTGATATCATTGTAAGGACAAATCTCTCAATGAAGCAGAATACAATCCAGAAATAAACCCACATACATGGTCAACTGATTTCTGAACAAATGTACTAACCCAGTTGGATACCAATATGCAAAAACAAAATGAACTAAGAACTTTACTTCACAACATATACAAAAAATAAGTGAAAATGGATGATAGACCTAAATGTTAACAGCTAAACTTATGAAACTCTTACAAGGAAACATAGGCGAAATCTTTGTGACTTTGGGTTAGGCAAAGATTTCTTAAATTCAACACCAAAAGTACAATCCACTAAAGAAAAAAAATGGATAATCTGAATTTCATTAAAATTAAAAATGTTTGCCCTTCAAAAGACACCATTAAGAAAATGAAAAGTGGGGGGCCGCCTGGTGGTGCAGCGGTTTAGTCCGCGCTTGGCAGCCCAGGGTTCGCGAGTTCGGATCCTGGGCACCCGCAGACGCACTGCCTGTCAGCCATGCCGTGGTGGCGACCCATATAAAGTGGAGGAAGACGGGCACGGATGTTAGCCCAGGGCCAGTCTTCCTCAGCAAAAAAAGGGGAGGATTGGCAATGGATGTTAGCTCAGGGCTAGTCTTCCCCACAAAAAAAAAAAAAAAGAAAATGAAAAGACAAACCACAGATTGGGAAAAAATATTTGCAAAACATTAATCTGATAAAGAACTCATATCTGAAATATGTAAAGAACTCTTGCAACTCAATCAATCCAATTTTTTAAATGGGCAAAAAGATTTAAACAGATACTTTAACAAAGACATACCAACGAGAAATAAGCACACGAAAAGATGCTCAACGGCATTAATCATTGGTGAAATGAATATTAAAACTACAATGAGACACCACTACATACCCACTGGAATGGCTATAATCAATCAAGAGACTGACAATACCAAGTATTGGCGAGGATGTGGAGAAACTGGAATCTTCACACATGGATAGCAGAACTGTAAAACGGCACAGTCATTTTAGAGAAACAAGTTGGCAGTTTCTTAAAGTGTTAAACATAAACATATATGTATCATACAACCCAGCAATTCCACTTCTATCTATCCAAGTTATCTATCCAAGAGGAAAGAAACCATATGTCCACAAAAGGACCGTGCAAATGGTCACAGCAGCATTTCTCATATTTGCCCAAAACAAAGACAACCTAATTGTCCATCTCCTAGTTAACGGATAAACAAAATGTGGTATACATCCACACCAAGGAATACTACTCACCAATAAACAGAACAAGCTACTGACACAGGCAACAACATGAATGAACCTCAAAAACATTATGCTAAATAGAAGGTGCCATTTATGGTATTTCCAGAAAAGGCAAAAAAATAGAGATAGAAAGCTGATCAGTGGCTGTCTGGGACGGGGTGAAGTGGGAACTGACTCCAAACAGGCACAATGGAACTTTTCATGGGATGGAAATTTCTAAACCTGGCTTTTAGTGTTGCTTGTACAGCTATATAAATTTACTAAAACTCACCGAACTATACATTTAAAATAGGTGAATTGTATGGTATGTAAACTATACCTCCATAAAGCTCTTAAAAGAAATACAAACATGGAAACACTTTTCACTGTGAGAAATCATCAGGTGTTTTACACAAAGGAAAAATAGGTCACAGAATCAGACGCAGCAAAAAAAGACCTTCAGAGAGCTATTCCAGCTCCTCTTACAGGGGAAAAAGCTGAAAATCAAATAGACAAGCGTGTCAGCACCACACGAGAGGAGAAGTCCGCCCAGAACCCAGGCTCTCGGTTTCCTTCTACACACAGCTCACAGGAGCGGGGTTGATGCTCCCGGAGGACAGCAGACCTTCTCCTGCTGTGAGGGGTCCCGGTGTCGCCTGGGGCCGCCGCGGGCTCTGCAGCGGTCCAGCTGCTCTCTCCCTGCCACAGCAACGTCTTTTGCTCTCTCCCAGCATCCCGTCCCACTCAACTAAATTAGTCAATGTTTCAGCTCGTCTTTTGGTGTAAACCACATAAACACCTCATAATACTACTTTTTAACTGAATTGTTATTTAAATCAATGCCACCTTCATTTCCAGATAACTATTTGCAGAGACTGAGCCCACTCTTTCCAGTCCACTCTACACCATTTTTAGTTGAGTCAATGTTTCCAAAAGATTATACACAAATAGAACTGTGAAATTTAGCCAGAATTTTTTAAATGAGTTATTCTCTCTAAGTTTTTTTCCTTTGCCAATGAAAAAGTCCTACATTTATTTTAAATAAATTTTATTTTATGTAAATATATCTAAAAGTAGGCAATTCTGTTTTCCAGAAAATGAGAATTTAACCCTAAAGCCACACTGACAGTTGTCAGTTAAAACAAAAAAAAACCCAAATCTGAAATGTCTAACACTATCCATAAGATTTTATACATAGAGCTTTTCTTTCAAGATACAATTCTCCAAGCATTACAATTTCTTAAACTAAAAAAAATCAATCTTATGCACGTGATAACTCTGCGAAAAATTTGAGAAATGCAGAGAAACTAGTTTGCTCTATCTGAGAATAATTTCAGGCCTCCATATCAATGAATTAACAGATAAAAATCATATTTTACTCTACATATCCTTGTGTTTTGGATAATTTTTTTCTCAACTTGGAAAGGTATACTAAGTCCAATTTTTCTGCTCTGAAGTCAGATTGGCCTGACATAAACTGACAAAGAAAAGCCCCTCAAGTAAATTTTCTCCCCTTGCACAGAAAACATGCTGTTACACCCTGCAGAGAACTGCATCCATAATCTTATCATGGGTTTAAAAGGGGCAGTGTGACTCTTTGGTCATTATACAGAACTTTCAGGAAAAGCCTGCAAACAAAGAAACAACCACAAAAACCTACTAAAATAACAACAGATGGGGCTGCCCGGTAGTGCAACGGTTTACCGCCCGGTGGCGCAGTGGTTTAGTTCATGCTTTGGCAGCCCGGGGTTCACCGGTTCGGATCCCAGGCGTCCGCTGACTCACCGCTTTTCAGTCATGCCGTGGTGGCGTCCCATATAAAGTAGAGGAAGATGGGCACAGATGTTAGCCCAGGGCCAGTCTTCCTCAGCAAAAAGAGGATGATTGGCAATGGATGTTAGCTCAAGGCTAGCCTTCCTCACAAAAAACATAATGGATAATCTCAACTGAAAAAAAGAAGAGGGGTCGGCCTGGTGGTGTAGTGGTTAAGTTCACGCACTCCTCTTCAGCGGCCCGAGGTTCAGGGGTTTGGATTCTCATGGGTTTGGATCCCAGGCACGGACATGTGCACTGTTCATCAAGCCATGCTGTGGCAGGCATCCTGCATATAAAGTAGAGGAAGATGGGCACGGATGTTGGCCTAGGGCCGATCTTCCTCAGCAAAAAAGAGGGGGATTGACAACGGATGTTAGCTCGGGGCTGGTCTTCCTCACCAGAAAAAAAAATTAAAAAGTACAGTAGCTGACTTGTAGGTGCTTAAGCGAGTTCAGTACACACCAGAAAAAACACCTGCCTTCCCCTCTTATTCCAGCCAAGATGACTGTCCCCCTCCTCACCTGGCTCACCTTTAATCATAGATTTTACCCTTTATTCAAGTAATGTAAGCACTTGGCAAAATACTCGGGGAAAGGAAGAATAAAAATCATCCCTAATCTGGGCAATATACTAGTTAATTCTTTACTTTCACTTCCCCAGTTTGGCCAATGAAAGGTACTCCTAAATCAACAAAGCATGTAATTGCCAACAATGACAAGTTCTGCTGATGACTCTCAAAGACAGGCAAACTCTCTAGAAGTTGCTCATGGATAAATAATAGAAATTTAAAAAAATAATATATGAATGCATATAGAAAACTAAAAATATAAAAGTTAACCAAGTATCTTAATCACCATAAAACCCATGAGACACTGGTTTATAGTCTAAAAGAATCCATGCTCCAGGCAAATAAAAATGTTTAAAAAATCATTAGCTGTTAGAAAACTAGAAAAAGAAAAGCAAATTAAATCCAAAGTAAGCAGAAAGAAAGAAACAATAAGAATTAGAGCAGAAATCATGACACTGAACAGGAAATCAATAGGGAAAATAAATAAAAATAAAAGCTGACTCTCTGAAAAGACAATCAATAAGCCTCTAGCCAGGCTAACTAAGAAAAAGAGAGGGCAGAAATCACTAATATCAGAAATGAAAGTGAGGACATCACTACAGATCCCATGACATTAAAAGGACAATCAAGGAATACTATGAACAACTCTGTCCACAAATTTGATAACCTAGGTAAAACATATAGGTTCCTTGAGAGACACAATTTATCAAAACTCAAACAAGAAGAAACAGTCTGAATAGTCCCATATTTATTTAAGAAATTGAATCAATAATTAATAACCTTTCAAAAGAGAAAGCACCAAGCACAAATGCATTCACTGGTGAATTCTACCAGATATTTAAGAAGGAAATTACACCAATTCTCTACAATCTCTATCAGAGGATAGAAGCAGAGGGAATTCTTCCTATCTATCTCATTCTATAAATCCAGCATGACCCTAAAACCAAAACCACAGACATTACAAGAAAAGAAAAAAACAGACCAATATTTCTCATGAAAACAGATGCAGAAATGTTTAACAAATATTAGCAAATTGAATTCAACAATGTATAAAAAGAATCAACGCTATAATCAAGTGAGATTTATCGCAAGTACACAAGGTTGGTTCAGCATTTGAAAATCAATTAATGTAATCCATCACAGTAACAGGCTAAAAAAGAAAAATCACATGATTAAATCAATGGATGCAGAAAAAGCATTTGACAAAATCCAACACCCACTCATGATAAAAACTCTCAGTAAACTAGGAATAGAGGGAAACTTCCTCAACTTGATAAAGAACATCACAAAGAACCTACAGCTAACATCATACTTAACAGTGAGAAATGTAAGGCTTTCCTAATAAGATACAGAACAAGGCTAGTTGTCCTCTGTCACCACTCCTTTTTAACATCATACAGAAAGTCCTAGCTAACACAATAAGACAAGAAAAGGAAAAAAAATGGTGTACAGATTGAAAGGAAGAAATAAAATTGGCTTTGTTCACAGATGTTCACAGATCATCTACGTAGAAAATGCAAAAGGATCAACAAAAAAACTCCTATAACAAATAAGCAATTATAGCAAGGCTGCAAAGTACAAGGTTAATATACAAAAGACAATTGCTTTTCTTTATATTAAAAATGAATGAGTTGAATTTCCAGTTAAAAATACAATACCATTTATATTAGCATCCCCCCAAATCAAATACTTAGGTATAAATCTAACAAAACATGTACATGATCTATATAAGAAAAACCACATAACTTTGAAGAATGAAATCAAAGAAGAACTAAACAAATGGAGAGCTGTTCTATGTTCATGGACAGGAAAACTAAATATTGTCAAGATGTCAGTTCTTCCCAACTTGATTTATAGATTCAATGTGATCCAAATCAAAATCCCAGCAAATTATTCTGTGGATATCAACAAATTGAAATTAAAGTTTATATGGAGAGACAAAAGATCCAGAATAGCCAACACAATACTGAAGAAGAACAAAGATAGAGGACTGACATTACTCATCTTCAAGATTTAATATAAAGTTACAGTAATCAAGACAGTGAGGCACTGGTGAAAGAATAGCCAAATAGAGTAATGGAACAGAATAGAGAGCCCAGAAATAGATCCACGTAAATATAGTCAACTGATCTGTGACAAAGGAGCAAAGGGAATACAATGAAGCAAAAACAGTCTTTCCAATAGATGATGCTGGAACAAATGGACGTTCACATGCAAAAAAATGAACCTAGACACAGACCTGATACCCCTCACAAAAATTTACTCAAAATGGATCACAGACCTAAATGTAAAAAGCAAAACCATAAAACTCCTAGAAAATAACAGGAGAAAATCTGGATGACCTTGGGTATGGTCATCACTTTTTAGATACAACACCAAAGGCACGATCCATGAAAAATAATTGATAAGCTGGACTTCATTCAAATTAAAAACTTCTGCTCTACAAAAGACAATGTCAAGAGAAAATGAGAAGACAAGCCACAGGCTGGGAGAGAATATCTGCAAAAGATACATCTGATAAGACACACCTGATCCAGGTCTCATCCAAAATAAACAAAGAACTCTTAAAACTCAACAAGAAGAAAACCACCTGATGTAAAAACGGGCCAAAAACCTTAACAGACACCTCACCAAAGAAGATATACAGATGGCAAATAAACAGATGAAAAGATGCTCTACCTCATATGTCATCAGGGAAATGCAAATTAAAACCACAATGAGCTACCACTACACACCTATTTAAATGACCAAAATCCAGAACACTGACACCAAACACCGGTGAAAATGTAGAGCAACGGGAACTCTCATTCATTGCTACTGGGAATGCAAAATGGTACAGCCACTTTGGAAGAGAGTTTGGGGATTTCTTAACAAAACTAAACAGTCTTACCATACGATCCAGCAATCACACTCCTGCGTATTTACCCAAAGGAGTTGAAAACTTGTGTCCACACAAAAAACCACACACGTTTATAGAAGGTTTATTCATAACTGCTCAAAGTTGGAAGCAACCAAGATGTTCTTTAGTAGGTGAACTGATAAACTGTGGTATATCCAGACAACAGAATATTATTCAGCACTAAAAAAAAATGAGCTGTCAAGCCATGAGAAGACATGAAAACACTTTAAATGCATATTACTAAGTGCAAGAAAGCAATCTAAAAAGGCTTTGTATTGTTTGATTCCAATTATATGACATTCTGGGAAGGCAAAACTATGGTGAAAAGACCAATGGCTGCCAGGGGTTGGGGGGAGAGGGATGAACAGGCAGAGCACAGAGGACTTTTATGGCAGTGATAATACTCTGTATGACAATACCTGTATGATACCGCCATGATGGATACATGTCATTATACATTTGTCCAAATCCACAGAATGTCCAACACCAAAACAAAGAAAAAGAATCACTAGTCATCAAGGAAATGCAAATCAAACCCACAATGAGATACCCCTTCACACCTATTAGGATGGCTACAATCAAAAAGTCAGACAATAACAAGTGTTGGCAAGGATGTGGAAAAATTGGAACCCTCACACACTGCTGGTAGGACTGTAAAATGGTGCAGTTGCTTTGGCAGACAGTCTGGCACTTCAAGAGTTTAACACAGAGTCACCATACAACCCAGCAATTCTCCTCCTAGGCATACACCCAAGAGAAATGCAAACACACGTCCATGCAAAAACTTGCACATGATACTCATGGCAGCACTGTTCATAATAGCTAAAAGGTGCCAACCACCTAGCCAGCATCCCAGGGTTCCTAGGATACACTGGCATGGAGAGGTGGTGATAACTCTGAAAGAAAGATGGGATCTTCGGGAACAGAGGGACCTGTGAGAACTGAGATGGCCTGTCCAGTGTGCTCAAAGAGAGAAGAAATGTCTCTTGCCTTCTGGGAGAAGGAAAGGCTGTAACTCTCAATGGGAAGAGACACAAGACATAAGTGGGTCATCTATGCAGAGGCCGTGATGCTGGAGGGGGTTTGGGTGCAGGGGTGTCAACATCAGGGGAAACTTAAATAGCAGTAGGGTAGAAGGAAGCCTCAGAGTTTCTCCTCTGAGGAGAAAAGGGGCTAAGGACTCCACGAAAGCTCCAAAGGAAAAGGAGTTAAGAGGCCCAGGAAAATGTGATAGGGGCTAGAAACAATAACTTCTTCATAATACAGTCATGCGCCGCATAAAGACGTTTCAATCAGTGGACTGCATGTACAACGGTGGTCCCATAAGGTTAGCACCATAGAGCCTAGGTGTGCAGTGGGCTATATCATCTGGGTTTCTGAAGTACATTCTATGATGCTCATATCAGAGTGACAAAATCGCCTAACGACACATCTCTCAGGACGTGTCCCTGTCACTAAGTGACACATAATTGTAATTCTATCCAAGTGGATAAGCTACAGTTTATACAACTACTTCCTTTACCATGGAAATTTAGGTTTCCAATTTTCCATATTTCAGATAATGAGGCAATAGATTTGTTCATACATACAGCTTTTTCTCCATATTTAAAATAATTATTGAGGCCAGGTTTTTGATATGAAGTTTCAGGGTCATGTTGCTTTCCAAAATAGTTATACTAATTTACACTACTACCATCAATATAGAGTGAATGTTTATCACAAGGCAGCCTTATTACCACTTTTTTCCTGTTTATAAGGGCTTTTTAAAAATCTACAAACTTTACAAAAATTTTGAAGAATACAAAGAGAAAACAATAACAAACAATAATCATCCTTATACAATCCTATTACACTGAGACAATCACTAGTAACACTGTGCAGGTACCTCTCTATGCCTTGGCTCTTTCCATTGTTAAATGAAAATAATAACAGCATTAATGTCATAGGGTTATAGTCATCATTAAATGAACATAAATGTGTATTATGTGTGTGTGTGCATACACACACATAGTATTGTATTTTTATCTCTTTATTCATTCATCATGCACTCTCTCTTACTTTAACATAAACTACTATTAAACTGCTTTTCAGAGAGGCTACAGCAATTTATTCCCCCACCCGCCAGTAGTATTAGAGATAAAAGAAAGTGGTAATTTGTTTTCTGGATTAATTAGTAAAGCTGACATTTCCTAGTATATTGATCTTTTTATGCTTCTAGAGTTATTTTCTTACCAGAAACACTGCTTTAAAAATTTTTTTAACTGTGTGTATATTACATGTATGGCAAGAGGGAGATTTGCTGGGTGGGCCTGACCTAATCAGGCAGGCCCTTTAAAAACAAGAGTGTTTTCTTTGGTTATTCACAGAACTGGAAATTAGAAAGACACATGCCAGCTGGCCTAGAAGGAAGCAAACGTCTCCACGGGGAACTATCACTCCTGGTGGCCTGTGGAGACTGAAAGCAGTCCTGGCCAATAGGTAGCAGGACAATGAGGACCCCAGTTTCACAACTGCAAGGAAGTGAATTCTGCCAACAACTAGTGAGCTTAGAGGACAACACTCAGCCCCGGATGAGAATTGCATCCCCAGACAGTACCGTGACTTCCGCCAGGCCAGACCTTGAGCAAAGAATCCAGTCACGCCATGGCCCGACTTCTGGTCTACAGAAACTGAGATCATAAATTGTGTTGTTTTAAACAGCTAAGTTTGTGGTAATGTTATGAAACAACAGAAAACTAACACAACCAGAAATTTACTTTGGTGTATAGTAAGAATACCCTGCTTTTGGATGATCACACCCGAGAAGGACAAGTGCACAACTGGAATCCAAGGCTCAGGGCCGGAAGCAGCAGACAGATGTATTTTACTTGGCCTCTTGGCCTGTAGAGTTATCGGCCATACACTATTTCAAAAATGTTTGAATTAGTTGCCTAGATTTTAAAAATCTGGAAACTTCGCATAAATTCTGAATTTCTGGCTACTCTTGATGAATCACAAGAAAAAAATAAAGAAACCTGGGCCAGTTTTCCAAATGGTTGTACCTAACTAATGGCTGTCCCCTTTAAGACAGTCACACTCCAGTTTGCTGCAGCCCCCACCATTCCCTAATGTCCCCAATCCTGAAGCTCAGTTATCATTTGTCATCATGGCAATGCTGTTATTACGCCTAGTGCGTTTCACTCATTTATTTACCAAAAACTAGAGAATAATGATAGGAGGGTACACACCTAATTTCTTTTTAAATAATTAGACCATAGGGTATATATTCAAAAGGACAAGTAATAAATATTTACTATGTTTAAAAAGGAATTTAGCAATATCACTAAGAATGCATTTACCTTTTCTTCTAAAAGACAGTGGTAACTACTTTAAAAGTATAAAGTTTTTCTACAACATCATAAAGTCATTGTGCATTTTTATTTCAGGGAAGGTGACTACTTCAGTGTTATTTTTTCATGAATAAATGACAGATCTGGTATTTGCACATTTTAAAATGAATAAAGTCCACATGGGAAAATGTACCCTGACTCTTTTACTCCTCTTCCACATCCTACACAAAAATCAATTCTGGATGGAACGAGGATAACGCGTGTAGAAGGGAAAACAATAAAAGCTTTTAGAGGAAAACCTTGAGAACATCTTCATGACCTACAAGTGGGCAAACAGTTTAAAAGAGAACACAAAAAATGCTAACCATGAAAGAAAAGAATAAATGTGAACAATGTTAAAATTAATAATGTCTGTTTATCAAAAGGTACTAATAAGGGAGTAAAAAGGAAGACCATAGAAAGGGGGAATACATTTGTAATACACAAATCTAAAGAGAACCCACAACCAGAATACATAAAGAACTCTTACAAATAAGAAAATGATCACCCAACAGAAAAAAATACATTAAAAATTTCAATAGACTCTTCACAAAAGAAGATATTCAAATGGGCAATAAACATGTGAAAATAGCACAATTTCATCAGCCATCAGGGAAATGCAAAGCAGAGAGACAGTGTGAGGTCAGCACACACACCAGAATGGCTGAAGTGGAAAAAAGCGGAGGACAGCAGCTGGAACGCATACACCGCTGCTGGGTATAAACCGGTGCAACCACGGGCACTGGGCCGTATCTACGGCAGCAGAACACGCACACCCGGTGACCCAGCAGGTCTTCTTCTAGACACAGAAATGTGCACTTACGTTCACCAAAACACAGGTCATAGAATGCTCACAGCAAACAATCACTGACAGCCAAAAACTGGGGATATGGTGCATATACCTTAACTTAATTTCCTGTTAGAAATTTAGATTGCTTCCAATTTTTCCACACAGTGAATAATGTTGCAATAAACATCTTCCTAACACAACTTCTTCTATCTTCTGAAGTGTTTCTGTAAGAGTGATTCTTCACAAAGACTTCCTGACCACTACCCAAGTGAGCCACACCAACTACTACTACATCCTCAGTATAAAAAAGTACCCATTTCACCACACCCACAGCAACATAGAATTATTAAAATTTTTATATTTTTAATTATAAGTCAGGGAGGGAATATACTTAGTTTTAAAAATGTGCATTCCTTTGACTACAGGCACAGTTGCCTCCTCCAACATCCTCTTTCAGAACGGCAGCTTGGACAAAAGAGCATGTGAGTTCTGATCATCATCCATGATGGTGACCAGAAGGTCTTGATAGAACATTTTACAGCATTCACGTGGACCACAATATCCATGAAGTAACACCAATCCCCCATCAATTCTTCCTGAGAAGGCTTTCCTTCTCTTTTGCAAAAGTTCTACTTTGATGCCTTTAAGACTTATCTTCTAGAAAACCAACGAACTTCTGGATAGAAGAGAGTTTCATATTCTGCTTCTATTTCCTAATAAAAACTCTTGGAAAGGTGGAGACTCCAGGAACTGGCTCTTCCCAAGTTGACAGCTTCTTTCAGGACAGCGGCAGAGCTTCTCACACCAAGTGAACTCATGTAAAAGCAACGCACTGTGACAGAATTCAGCAAAGTCAGATGCGCAGCTGAGCACCACAGGGGAGACATACAGAGCACAACAAGAAATTTCTTTCAAAGCTCTTCTGGAAAAATAAACTTTTCATCACTTAAGAGATGTCAAAGGCTTTTAAATACCTCCTAACAGATAGGAATTCTTGGATAGGGTCAGCATCACAGAGTAGATTAAGTTTTATCCAGTTGAATGCTGATAAGAAATGGGACAGTTGTCAGCTTCCCACTGACCCGCCTCAAAACATGAGAGGAAACATTTTGAAGTAATGACGTCATTTATAGAGACAAAGCTTCAGTATTTCTTCTCTGTTCTATGCTACAAACCAGCTTGGCCACTGCAGGGCACAAAGGCTCACTAGGGTCTTTCGAATGGTGTATGGCTTCAGTACTTTGCAATGCAACAAACAACCTGATATGATGCTTCTGCACTAGGGACAAATCCAAGTTAAATTTAAGTTCCCATCAAACCTTCCCATGAAAAACATCCACAGTAATCAACGTATTTTCATGATGAACAGATATGAGATGCCTCTATCCTTCCTGACTTCACGTTTTCATAGGCGAGGACCTTACCTCACATGAAACTTGCTGGCTTTTACATCTGTCACGCAAGATTCCTTGAATCACTAAGATGAGACATCACTTCATAAACTCCCACCCGTGGAAAACTACTCTAAATCTAAAATGTTACCAGTGATGACCACTTGTAATACCCCTTACTTCTTTCAAATAAAACAACACTTAACACTTTAAGTTGACATAAAGTGATTACTTTTCATAAAGACAACTTTGAAAGAAAGAGAAAGAAACTCAAAGAAAAATCACTTTGTTTTTACTAGGGTCACAGATCCCTAAAGCAGATGAATAGACTTCAGAGGATCTAAGAATAACGTAAGTGGTAAAGGTTAATGTAGGACTCACTGGGGGAGAAAAGATGATCAGGATATCCCATGCACAGCCAGAAAATACTGAAAAAAAGAAAAAAATCCACTGTTGATGAGAGCACTGACTTTAGGGAGGGAAGTTAAGAGTGCAGAAATCCTGAACACGGCAATTTTGGAAAGGAAACACTTTGGTGGGAAAGAAGGTTAAAAGCAGCAGAGAGACAAACGTTGGAAACTGGAGTAAAGGGAGAAAAAACAAGTCAAGAGGTGAAATTTAGGATCCTGCAAGACAGAAGAAAAAAAGAACAAAACAGAATATACAACCCCTCCCCCACTACAACCTCTACTCCAAAAAAAAGAGAAAAATTTACTACACTGACAGAAGAGGGCTATCATGAACCTGTCATGAACTACAGAGCTTGTGAACTAGTGCAAACCGCCAGCCCTGTCCAGAGAAATATCGAGTCAGTCTTTGCCTACTTAAAAAAATACAGTATAAAAGGAAAACAAAAAATGAGAATCCCAACAATTCAGTTTATGGAAATCCCCTCCCCCAAAACAATGATAAAGCAGAAAAAAACTGGAACACAACACTCAAAACTTAATTAAATATCCTCAAACAAGCAACTGGGGATATGATAAAACAACTTGAAACAGAAACTCAAAAACTAAGAACAGAAATGGACACGAAACAATGAAATAAGAATTGGTTGATCTCAGAACAGAAATACAAAAAATGACAATTATGAGAAATAAAGACCGTATTACAAGGTACACAAGAAATAACAAATTCTAATGAATACATAATAATGAATGTTGAAGAAAAAAACAAAATGAAAAGGAAATTAAAAAAGAAAAAAGGATCTGTGAGAATGTGACTGAAATTAACATGGTGGAAATACAAAGAAGATCCAATTTTCCTGTAATTAAGATGTCTAAAAAAAATAACACAAGACAATGCAACAGAAATACTATTAAAACCATAATCCAAGAGAACTTTCTAGAAATAAAAGATCTGAATCTATTGAAAGAGCTCACTGGATACCAGTGAACACTAACCCACAATGATCAACCTCAACACATATCCTTGTAAAGTTATCAGACTTTAAAGGTAAATAAAGAACACTCAAAACCTGTATACAAAGATCAAATACCTTATAAGGGCAAGAGAATTCAACTGCTATCAAACTTTTCAAAAAATAATATAAAAAGTCAGGCAGTAATGGAAGATACTTTTTTAAAAAAAACTTAAAGAACATGTGAATCAAGGACTTATATATAATCAAACTATCCCTCAAGTCCCAAGGTAATAAAAAATTTTAAAATAAGGAGTTTTAAGACAAAGGAATATGTTCCAAATAAGGGAACAGGACAAGTCCTCAGAAAAAGAACTAAATGAAACAGAGATAAACAATCTGCCTGATAAAGAGTAGAAACTAATGGTCATAAGGATGCTCACTGATCTTGGGAGAAAAACAGATGAACACAGTGAGACCTTCAACAAAGAATTAGAAAATATAAAAAAGAACCAATCAGAGCTAAAGAATACAATAATGGAAATGAAAAATTCACTAAAGGCAATCAACAGCAGAGTAGATGATACAGAAGAACAGATCAGCAATCTGGATGAAAGAGTAGAGGAAATCACCCAAGCTAAACAGAAAAAAGAATAAGAAAGAATGAAAACAGTCTAAGGGACCTCTGGGACAACATCAAGCATACTAACATCCATATTATAGGTGTCCCAGAAGGAGGAGAGACAGACAAAGGGGCAGAAAACTTATTTGAAGAAATAATAGCTGAAAATTTCCCTGACCTGGGAAAGGAAAAGGACATCCAGGTACAGGAGGCACAGAGAGCACCAAACAAGAGGAACCTGAAGAGGCCCACACCAAGACACATTATAACCAAAACGTCAAGAATTAAAGATAAAGAGGGAATCCTAAGGGTTACAAGAGAAAAGCAAGAAGTTACATAGACAGGAAACCCCATAAGGCTAAGCTGACTTTTCAGCAGAAACCTCACAGGCTAGAAGGGACTGGCACAATGTACTCCAAGTGCTGAAAGGAAAAAACCTACAGCCAAGAATACTCTACCCAGCAAGGTTATCACTCAGAATGGAAGGAGAGATAAAGAGTTTTTCAGACAAGCAAAAACTACAGGAGTTTATCACCAAGAAACTAGCTTTACAAGAAATGCTAAAGGGACTTATTTAAGTGGGAAAGAAAAGGCCACAAATAGAAATAAGAAAATTATCAAAGAAAAAATGTCACTGGTAAAGGCAAACATACTGTAAAGGTAGTGGATCCCCCACTTACAAAGCTACTATCAAGGTCAAAAGAGAAAAGTACAAAAATCGTCTACATCTACAATAAGAGGTTAAAGGATTACATGAAATTAAAAGAGGTAAAATATGTCAAAAACATAAAACATTGGTGGGGGAGTAAAGGAGTAGAGCTTTTAGTATGAGGTTGAACTTAAGAGACCATCAGCATAATATAGATTGCTATTTACATAGGTTATTATATATGAAATTCATGGTAATCACAAACCAGGAACCTATTATAAACACAAAAAATAAGAGAAAGGAACCCAAACATAACACCAAAGAAAATCATCAGATCACAAGGAAAGAGAGCAAGAGAAGAAAGAAACAAGAACTACAAAAACAACTAGAAAAGTAACAAAATGGCAATAAGTACATACCTATCAATAATTATTTAAATGTAAATGGACTAAATGCTCCAATAAAAAGACACAGGGAGGCTGAATAGATAAAAAAACAAGACCCATATATATGCTGCATACAAGAGACACACTTCAGATCTAAAGACACTCACAGGCTGAAAGTGAGGTGATGGAAAAAGATACTCCATGCAAATGGAAACAAAAAGAAAGCTGGAGTAGCAACACCTATCAGACAAAATAGACTTTAAAACAAAAACTGTAACAAGAGACAAAGAAGGGCACTACATAATGATAAAGAGAACAATCCAACAAGTGGATGTAACAATTGTAAACATCTATGTGCCCAACATAGGAGTACCGAAATACGTAAAGCACATATTAAAGACATAAAAGGAGAAATTGACAAAAACACAATAATAGCAGGAGACTTTAGTGCCCTACTTACATCAATGGATAGATCATCCAGACAGAAGATCAATAAGGAACACTGGCCCTAAATGATACATTAGACCAGATGGACTCAATAGATATATACAGAACATTCCATCCCAAAACTGTAGTATGCACATTCTTTTCAAATGCACATGGAACATTCTCCAGGATAGATCACATATTAGGCCACAAAACAAGTCTCAATGAATCTAAGAAGACTGAAATAATACCAAGCATCTTTTCTGACCACAACAGTGTGAAACTAGAAATCAACTACAAAAAGAAAACTGGAAAAGTCACAAATACGTGGAGATTAAACAAAATGCTACTAAACAACCATTTTCCATTAAAAAGACCTGGAGTTCCTTGAAGAAACAGCTTATTTCAGCACTGAGGCAGAGCAAGTACAAGATAAATCTGGAATATCCTGTGCCAGACCAGAAGGAAGTACTCAAAGAATGGTGAGGACATCACAAAAGGACACAGGGGCTGCCTGAAGAGGCTCCACTGGAAATCTGGGACAATCTGAGCATCAAAATAAATGACGATAGTAAAGGATTATAAACCATGGAATAACACAAGAATCCATGAGTCCACACTGATATAAACAAACAAATGGGAGGGAAGGAAAAGCTCCCCTTTTCAGTAGAAGAAAACTAATAAACATAGAAGGAATGATGAAATTAGAAAACCAGCACTTGACAATTATCATAACAACTGACTCCGACGACAATCATTAATGGACGCCAAAACTAGCAGGTGCGAGTTTGACGAGTGACAGGGTATTTACATCACTTCAAAGAGTGTCCTCACAAGATGGGTACTGACATGAAGGGCAACAGCCACAGTGTAGGAGCCTGGGAGGTATCACCTCAACCAGGACATCAAAGTGGCCATCACCCAAATGGACACATGGACATCATGCGCCTCCTGACACAATGCTCCGAGAACATCCCTTCTGTGGCATTCCTGCTGAAGTCTGTAACCTGAATCTGATCATGAGGAGACATGACAAATCAAACTAAGGAATATCCTACCAAATAACTGGCCCATTTAGTACTTTAAAAATCATGACACAAGAGGAGATCGAGGAGCTGTCCTCTCCTTCAATCTCCAAAGCCATGCAGACTGAGAAGACGCGACAACTGAACGCAACACATAATCTGAGACTTTCTTTCCCATAAACGACATGATTTGTACATCTGGAGACTTTTGAATAAGGTCGTTAGCTAGTACTGCAACAACGTTAATTTCCTCTGTTTTGATAACTGTTCTGTGGTCATGTAAAGAGGATGCCCTAACTTTTAGGAAATAAACAGTTCAGTATACAGGGGTAAAGGGACACAAGCCTGAAACTTACTCTCAAACAGTTTAGAAAAAAATGTGTGTATGTGTGGGAGGGATAAAGCAAATGTGGTAAATGTTAACATGGAAAATCTGGGTGAAAAAGTACAAGGAGATTATTTATCCCATTCTTGCAACTTTTCTATTAAGTCTGAAATTATGTCAAAATAAATAGTTAAATGAAAAAAAATCTTCACTAAAAAGTTGCTCGTTTCAAGTTTGCAGTGTAGTAAGATTAAGGAGTAATAGCTGGTATCTATTACTCGAGGAGGCCATCGCCTGGCGGTTGAGATTATGGACTTTGCTATCAGCCAGACCTCACTTCAAGTCCCAATTCTGCCTTGTGTGACTGTGGGCAAGTGGCTTACCTCTCTGATCTCTTTATCTGCTTTATGGGAACAATGTGCAGGATTCTTGCAGGATTCAATGAAATCAAGCATGTCAAGGACTTTCTCTAAGAGACACCAATTCTGGAGCCAGACTGCTTAGGTCTGAATCCCACTTAGCAATTTACTAGCTGTGTGACCTTGGGCAAGTTATTTAACCTCTCTGCGCCTCAGTTTTCTCATCAGTAAATGGGGGTGATAACAGTATCTATCTCAAGGGTTCTTGTGAAGACTAAATAAGTTAACTGGTAGAAGTGACGTGAACAGTACCTGGCATACAGTGAGCACTGCATGCACGGCAGTGACCTCCATTGCTAGCCTGAGCCTCCACAGAGCAAGACTTCAAAAATGTTAGCAAGCATTGTCATCATTAAATACATAATATTATCATCACTACAGCTTTTTCAAGAGGTTGGGTGGTAAAATGGAAGAAAACTTATTTTTTCTCTTAAAATAGGAAGACCTAAGCATATTATGGAGACGGGACAAACAATACAGAGAGAGAAACTGAAAACACAGGAGACACAGGGCATTTACGAAAGGAAGCCCCCCAGGACACGGTTTCCCTCTTGGTAACTATCACCCGAGGATTTAAGAGATGATTTTAAAAGGTACCTCAGATGAAGGCGTGGGGCAGAATGTAGATCTGTAAATTTAACTCTGAACACAGACACACACTTCTACATTTCTTCTTCTAGAAAACGCACTTTCCTTTAACATCTACTCAGCTTTAAAATATTTAGCTTCTCTTTAGAGATCCACCTACAATCTTCCCCCTCTCCAAAAAGTTTATTTAAAATGGAAATTTTAAGCAAAATCCAGGAAGCAAATATATAAAATAGAGTAGGAAAAGGTTATAAATAAGCAAAGATTTTTCTTTTTAATATTTGTTTTAAATTTCATCTTTAGACTAATTATCAATAATATCCACAGAGGAAAATGATGCTAGTAGCTGTTCACAGACCAATAAAAAGATGTCTAAATATTAAGAGAAAAAAAGATCTCTCTTTTGGAGAAACATGTTTGTATATGTATAGAAAAGTTAAGATTAATAGTAAATGAATTTTTAACTTCAGTTTCCATGTTTACAGAGCAACTGCTATGTCTCAGACACCAGGGATTAAAGAATAATCAAAAAGGAAGAGTAAAATTCAAGGCACGATGGACTTTTCTCATTCCAGTACAATCTGCCTAGAGAAGGGATGGCGCTCAGACGCAGAGAGCAGATCCTGCTCCGTCATGCCCTCGTCTGCCAGTGAAACGGGCACCACGACCCTCAGTAATGTCACAGACTTCTGGACAGTTCAGCAATTTAGAAAGTAGTTATATGAAATCATAATAAACTCGTGTATTTAAATAATACTACACATTATTACCCTTTTTAAGAGAACAGAAAATAACTGTTCAACAGCCAGGGAAACCAGAAGTGCCCTATCAATTAAAACACATTCTAGTAAATTTATGATTAAAAAATGATTCCTTGAGAAACCATTCTCCCTTTCACTTTCTTTTCTTGATTATTCCATACCATTATACCATAATACCAATATTCCATAATTCTCAGGGAAAAAAATCCCCCAAATTAACCCTATAGACAAAAACCCAAAAACCTAAGCTTCACACCAAAATAAGAACCATTATTACAGGGAAATGAGCTGATTTGGGCCCACCTCTTTTCAGAAGGGACACCGAGAAAAGATGACATAGGACAAGGAGGCTTCCTTACCATGGGCACTGGAATCTTGACACCCACAATGTACCTGCTTCTATCCTGTTGTTCTCTGCATATCCACCTGAACCAGAACATTCGACACCATTCTTGAATGATCTTTATTTCTCTGCAGGGTCAGGAAAGTGACCTTTCCATCATTAACCATAGGCTGCTACCCACATGGAGGACCAGCTGGACCCAGTAGGTGGTGATGGGGACGCCAAACTAAAAGCCAAGAGAAATGTCATCACTCTGGGCCCTGGACATCCTGCAGCTTTCCACTCCCATGTGGAGAGAAAACAAGGAAATGCAAGGACAGTGGAGTGAGGCAGAGCTGAGGTTTACTGCACACCCACTACACACCAAGCTCTGCAAAGTCCTCTTTCACTGAATCCTCCAACAGTGCACATGATGACTCTGACGTCCAGGCAGGACCAAGCACCTGCAGGAAGGCCTCAGCAAGTGAGGCCCGGAGCAGCAATGAGAACCCAGGGAGCGATTTAAAGCCAGGGCTCACCATTTCCCACATCACCCTCCTCTCTAACAGCAGTGACACTACTCACTGTCCAAAAATGGAACCCTCTTGTCTACTTTTATTTACAAAAACACTTTTCATTATGGAAATTTTCAAAAAAACACAAAAGTAGAGAGAGAAGGGCCCAACAACCCCCACGTGCCACAGCTCTCCTACGGGTTGTTCTCACTCCACAGGTCGCTGCCACCTTTCCTCCTGAAACATTCAAAAACAAATCCACGACATTGCATTTGAACTTCAGAATGCCTCTAAGAAACCAGAACTTAAAAAATAATTATAACAACATTACCACACCAAAAACAATCATTCTTGACTATCACCGAATGCCCTATTGCTCTTAAAATTTTTGATTATCTTAAAAATGTCTTCTTGCAGTCAGTTAATTTGAATCAAGATCCAGCCCCTGCGTTACTTTTGGAAGACATCTCTCTTATTGTATGACAGTTCCCTCCACCTGCTCCCCTTTTCTTAAAATGCCATTTATATACAGTCTTCCCAGTTGACTCAACGTGTTTCTCCAGCTCCTTCATTCCTGTAACTGCTCAGGGTTTCATCAGGTTGTGAGCCACCTTTTCTCACTCTTGTTGCAAGATTGCTCAGCAGTCCTGTTTACTCCCTAGGGCATCACCCCAAGGGGCACTCAATATCCAGTTGTCTTCTGTTAGTGTTATGGTGATAGCATTTTCTAGATCCGTAGGCGATCTGAGTTCCTGAAAGCTTATCTGAGACCACACAGTCACGGTAATATGCACGTGGTGATGAAGAGCTGACAGAGAGACAGCACGGGTGATCAGCCAGCAGGCCGGGCACTGCTCCTCTCTAGTCAGAGGCCAAGAGCAGAGAAGAGACAAAGGATTTGACTGGAGATGGGGAGGAGGCCAGAGGATGAACACGATGCTTAAGGAACACGATGCTTAAGGAACACCATACTGGGTTCCAATTACAGCTCTAAAACACGTTTTACACACTGCTACCAATAGATGCCTCCAAATTAACTCACAGAGAATCCAAGAGTTCTTTATTTTGTTAGTTCACCAAAACAGCCCTACAAATTTTTCTACCTTTCTTGCTTAAGAGACAGGTGCTGCTCTCTAAGACAAAGGTTCTCAACTTGACTAAAAAGTCAATTCTCCTGGGAGGCCTTTAAAATACTGAGGCGTGGGTCCCACCCCATCAATTCTGACTCAGTTGGTCTGGGATGGGGCCCAGGGATACAGTATTATTTAAAAGTCTTTCCAGGTGACTTCAATATGCAGCCATAACTGAGAACCACTGCTCTTAGCAAAGAATAACAACAAGAGCAGCTGATATTTACTAAGCTTATATTATGTGTTAGGGACTGTTCTAAGCATTTTACGTGTACTAGTTCGTTCCCTATTTTACAGGTGAGGAAACAGAGAGGTCAGGTAACTTGACCAAGGTCAGAGAGCAAACTAACAGCAGAGTTAGAATTTAATATCAGGAAGTTCGGATCCAAAACCCATGCCCTGAATCACCATGACATGCTGCCTCCTAAACATGCATTATACTTGTGTTCTGCAAATAAAAGACCAAAGAAAAACAAACAAAAAATGAGATAATTAACTTCCTCCTTCTTAGAAGTAGTATAGTGGCATCTTGTTGCAAAGGTACCAACACAGGCTTATTAGAACAGTAAATAGACAGAAATCTTGTCTTCCAAAAGGAAATTGAAATCTCAAATTTCAATTTTCAGTAATTTTCACATTTTCAGTAATTTCCCACATATCCTATACAGCATAGTTATTCAATGGTAAGTATCAAATACTGCTTTAGTTTTAAAACTCGGGGCAATGATGTATTACATGTACATTTATAAGAAAACTTCCTACCTATTTCAGTTCTGCTAACTCCAATTCCATTATAAATTCTCAAGTAATTAAAGTGACAAGAATCAGAATCTTCAATGTCAAAGTCACCAAATCTGATGCGCACTCTCTCTCCCATCCTCACGCGGATCTCCCACTCGCACACGGTGCTGTTGGGGTAGGTCTGCGGGTAGTTGATGGACGCAAGGGTTCCACTTTCAGGGCCTAGGACAGTATGGCCACATCCATCACCTTTAAAAAAAGTTAAAAGAATGATAAATTATTCTTAAATCTTTAACTTATACTATAAACAATCAAGATTTCTTGTCAAGATTTTAAAATATGTAAGACATCAGATATACCACCAACACTTTCCCTACACAAGATAAAACAGATGACATAGTTCTTAGTGTATCTTCTCTCAGGAGCCAAGAGAAGCCAGCTTAGGTCAGAATAACCAATGATTACCTTTATAATCTATTAGTTCAAAGAACTTTCCAATCTGAATAAACAGAAGTAAACATAACTTAGCAATAAATATATACATACACATAATAAATCCGATCTTTAAAAAAGTATCAAATCATAATAACTGTTCAACGTAAACATAAACTATAAAAATAAAAGTATGTGATCAGCTTCATCTATTTATTTACACACATCACAAATCCCCTCTAAAATCTGTGAGAAGCTGAAAGATTTCTAAACACACTTTATACTAAAGCTGATGCAGATTACTTACCATATTACACCCTGCAAGTCTTTTCTTCTTGAGGGCATTAAAGAAATATTGAATGAAATTTAGTTTTACATTCCACTGAAATTTGACTTTTTAGGAGTCCCTGTCCAAAAGCCTCATTTTTCCCTACTGAATGATGAGGAAAAAGTTAGAGTTTAATGGCTAATTAAAGAACAGGAAAAATAACTTCATCTCTTGGTAGTAGCATTATTTGCTCCACAAATTTCTTCAGCAACTGGATATGGAAACTCAGGTAACTTAACATATTGATTGTAAAAATCAAATATTTGCATCCTTCCTTTATCATTAAATTTGTTATTTTGCTGAGCACCTAGAAGGAGGCACGTAATGTGGATTAAGTTCAGCTGCTGAACCAGTTGTACTCAGCGTTCCTTAATGCTGGGATTCAAATAAATCTCTTTCTAATAGAAAGAAAAATATATCCTTTTAAAATGATAGTATTTTCTCCTTCAAAAGGGCTATTTATAATGACCCTTTGGAACAGCTCAGTACTTACACAAAAAACTGCATTAAAGTGACACTGCTGAGTGTTAACCTCAATATGGATGCAGACGGCTGTAACAGAATTTTCTATTATCTTGATTTATTATTTTTAAGAACAATGTGGTGCTGCTATCATTTACTAAAACAAATGACAGCTTTAAAAGCCTACGAAGAAGAACGTAACATAGCAGCAAAATAATAGTAGTTGCAAAATAAATGTTCACTAATTGAGTAAATAGGAAACTGTTCATTAACCTATGAAAAAAAGTAATTCTAAACTAGTCTCAACAGTAACTTTAACGAAGGAACAACTCTGTACCTAGACGCTGATGACAATACTTCGTATCCTTTGCTGATAAAGTAAGTTTTATTCTCAAATCCACACTAGTACTGTTCCTTAGTCTACTATTAAAGGGTCAACACCAGCAATCTGCTCCCTAAACAACTCTCTCTCAGTTAAAGTGTAATGCTGGTTACAGCTCAGCTCCATCCATCTTCACACCGGCTTTCCTTCCACACCCAAGAAGCAGGTGTCGCAGCTCCGTGATATAACATACAAGGGCACCAAGAAACAGCCACACGAGTTGTACAGGCTACACCCACTGATCTTTTGCAAATATAAAACTGAGAATGTGATACAACTCAGGGGAAAAAAAATAGTCACAAATTTTCTCTGAAACTACCATGAAAATACCTTGAATATCTCTGCTGGGTATCATCTAAATTTAAAAAATAGAGATATTAAAACCTCACTATGAAAATAAATGAATTGTGATACAAACAACTTTTGAACAATCATTAACATTTTTTCTTAGAGAAAAAAACAACTATCCTGAGACAGAGTTTCTAACATTATGAAACCAGTCTGAAATGTTCTCTCACTATAGAAAAGAGGCAAACACGCTTTCTGGAAGTGTTGCTAACTTTAAAAGTAGGCACTGAATAAATTAAAAAAACTCAAAATATGAATGTATTTTCTTCAGTAAATAGAAACTAAGGCCGCTTTTTCAGTGCTGATGGATTTCAGAAAGTCAAGAATTTCCTATTAACAGCTGAATTCAGGGCTTAGTAATTGCAGATTGTTCTATTTAATATATTCCCCATAGGCTATTATTTAACTTACAGTTGTCATTTTAAAATGAATTTTACAAAAAGAGCACAAGCAGAGTGTTAGAAGTAATTTTCAGATGTCTTGATGCTCACATTTATGTTTGATTTTCAGTAAATACACAAAATGTTTCTTGCCCTTTACTCTATAAAGCATAATTTCTCCAAAAGTTAACAAATACTAACTGATGAAAAACAGGACTTTTTGCGTGCATGCTGATGAAGAAAACAATTAAAATGGAGCTCTTTTTTTTCAGTATCTTGTGTAGGGGGAGGGCATGAACAGTCCCAAGTAACGTGCCAAGAATGTTCTAAACTATGTGATGGCGTTCAGAGCCGCCTCCTCTGGAAAACAAGATGACACGCACCAGAAACCAAAGTTAAAGCAAGTCTCAGTCCACTGCAGTGGACACACTAGAATGTCTCTCGTTTCAAAGACAATACAATAAGTTTCACCTGACCAGATAAAAAGCTTAGCTGGAGAACAAACACCTACTGCCCTGGAGTCTGTTTAGAAGTTTCCAGATTGGAAGGGAAGGCTGGGCTTATACTTACTCACTAGGCCAGCAGTTTTTTTTTTTTTAATTGATGTCTTAATAGTTTATAACATTGTGGGATTTTAGCTGTACATTATTTTTTGTCCATCACCATGTGGATGCATCCCTTCACCCCTTGTGCCCACCCTCCACCCCTCTTCCCCTTGGTAACCACCAACCAGTTCTCTCTGTCTGTGTGTTGGTTTATATTTCACACACAAGTGAAATCATGAGGTGTTTGTCCTTCTCTCTCTGGCTAATTTCACTTAACATAATACCCTCCAGGTCCATCCATGTTGTTGCAAATGGGACAATTCTGTCTTTTTTATGGCCAAGTAGTATTCCATTGTATATATATGCCACATCTTCTTTATCCAGTCATCAGTCGAGGGACACTTGGGTTGCTTCCACTTCTTGGCCATAGTGAATAATGCTGCAATGAACATAGGGGTGCATAAGCCTCTTGTGATGGTTGATTTCATGTCCGTTGGGTAGATGCCCAAGAGTGGAATTGCTGGATCATAAGGTATTTCTATTTTTAATTTTTTGAGAAATCTCCATACTGTTTTCCATAGAGGCTGCACCAGTTTGCATTCCCACCAGCCGTGAATGAGGGTTCCCGTTTCTCCACAACCTCTCCAACATTTGTTGTTTTTTTGTCTTGGTGATTATAGCCATTCTAACAGGTGTAAGGTGATATCTTAGCATAGTTTTGATTTGCATTTCCCTGATGATTAGTGATGTTGAACATCTTTTCATGTGTCTGTTGGCCATCTGTATATCTTCCTTGGAAAAATGTCTGTTCATATCCCTACCCATTTTTTGACTGGGTTGTTTGTTTTTTTGTTGCTCAGTTGTGTGAGTTCCTTATATTTTACGGAGATTAATCCCTTGTCGTATATACGATTTGCAAATATCTTCTCCCAGCTGGTGGGTTGTCTATTCATTTTGGTCCTGGTTTCATTTGCCTTGTAGAAACTCTGTAGTCTGATGAACTCCCACTTGTTTATTTTTTCTTTTGTTTCCCTTGTCCGAGTAGACATGGAATCTGAAAGGATCCCTTTATGACCGATGTCAGTTAGTGTACTGCCTATATTTTCTTCCAAGAGTTTTATAGTTTCAGGTCTCACTTTCAGGTCCTTAACCCATTTTGAGTTGATTTTTGTGAATGGCAATAGAAGATGGTCTACTTTCATTCTTTTGCATGTGGCTGTCCAGTTTTCCCAGCACCATTTATTGAAGAGACTTCCCTTTCTCCATTGTATGTTCTTCGCTCCTTTGTCGAAGATTAGCTGTCCATAGGTGTGTGGTTTTATTTCTGGGCTTTCAATTCTGTTCCATTGATCTGTGTGTCTCTTTTTGTACCAGTACCATGCTGTTTTAATTACTATAGGTCTATAGTATATTTTGAAATCAGAGATTGTGATGCCTCCAGCTTTGCTCTTTTTTCAGGACTGCTTTAGCTATTTGGGGTCTTTTGTTGCCCCATACGAATTTTAGTATTTTTTTGTTCTATTTCCATGAAGAATGGCATTGGGATTCTGATTGGGATTGCATTGAATCTGTAGATTGCTTTAGGCAGTATGAATATTTTAACTGTGTTTATTCTTCCAATCCATGTGCATGGAATATTTTTCCATTTCTTTATGTCTTCATCGATTTCTTTCAATAGTGTCTTATAGTTTTCATTGTATATAGGTCTCCCACCTCCTTCTTAAATTTATTTCCAGATATTTTATTCTTTTTGTTGCAATTGTACATGAGATTGTCTTTTTGAGTTCTCTTTCTGTTAGTTCATCGTTAGTGTATAGAAATGCAACTGATTTTTGTAAGTTGATTTTATACCCTGCCACTTTGCTGTAGTTGTTGATTATTTCTAGTAGTTTTCTAATGGATTTTTAGGGGTTTTCTATGTACAAGATCATGTCATCTACAAATAGTGAGAGTTTCACTTCTTCATTGCCTGTCTGGAGTCCTTCTATTCCTTTTTCTTGCCTAATTGCTCTGGCTAAAACTTCCAATACTATGTTGAATAAGAGCGGTGAGAGTGGGCACCTTTGTCTTGTCCCTGTCCTCAAAGGAATGGCTTTCAGTTTTTCCCCATTGAGTAGAATGTTAACTGTAAGTTTGTCATCTATGGCCCTTATTATGTTGAGGTACTTTCCTTCTATACCCATTTTGTTGAGAGTTTTTATCATAAATGGATGTTGGATCTCGTCGAATGCCTTCTCTGCACTGATTGAGATGATGGTGTGGTTTTTATTCTTCATTTTGTTAATGTGGTGTATCACGTTGACTGATTTGCGGATGTTGAACCATCCCTGTGTCCCTGGTATAAATCCCACTTGATTGTGGCGTATGACCTTTTTGAGGTATTGCTATATTCGGTTTGCCAGTATTTTGTTGCGGATTTTTGCGTCTATGTTCATCAGTGATATTGGCCTGTAGCCTTCCTTGTATTGTCCTTGTCTGGTTTTGGTATCAGGGTGATGTTGGCCTCGTAGAATGTGTTAGGAAGTATTCCATCTTTCTCTATTTTTTGGAATAGTTTGAGAAGAGTAGGTGTTAAATCTCCTTTGAATATTTGGTAAAATTCTCCAGGGAAGCCATCTGGTCCTGGGCTTTTATTTTTGGGGAGGTTTTTGATTACTGTTTTAATCTCTTTACTTATGATTGGTCTATTCAGATTCTCTACTTCTTCTTGATTCAGTTTTGGGAGGTTGTACAGGTCCAAGAATTTATCCATTTCCTCTAGGTTGTCCAATTTGTTGGCATATAGTTTTTCATAGTAGTCTCTAATAATCCTTTGTATTTCTGTGGTGTCCACTGTAATTTCTCCTCTTTCATTTCTAATTTTATTTATTTGAGTCTTCTCCCTTTTTTCCTTTGTCATTAACTTTTGCTAGCTTTGCTATTATATGCCTTAGAGTTAGTCTTTTCCTGTTTATATATTTAGGTGACCTATTGACTTCATTCACTGTTATTTCCACCTCTTTCCCCAGGTTTGGGAAGTTCTCAGCTATTGTTTCTTTGAACAAACTCTCTGCTCCTTTTTCCCTTTCTTCTCTTTCTGGAATACCTATTATCCTTATGTTACTTTTCCTAACTGAGTCTGATATTTCTCGAAGAATTTCTTCATTTCTTTTTAGTCTTAGTTCTCTCTCCTCCTCTATCTGGAGCAGTTCTGCATGGCTATCCTCCATAATGCTAATTCTTTCCTCCATATTGTCAGTTCTGCTCTTTAAAGACTCCAGGTTTTCCTTTATCTCGTCCATTATGTTTTTCATCTCCAGTATTTCTGATTGGTTTTTTCCTTTACGGTTTCAATCTCTTTTGTGAAGAAATCTCTGAATTCATTGATTTGTTTCTCTGTGTTCTGTTGTAATTTGTTGAGGTTTTTTTTTTTATGATAGCTATTTTGAATTCTCTGTCATTCAGGTTACAGATTTCTGTGCCTTCAAGGCTGGTTTCTGGGTGTTTGTCATTTTCCCGTTGGTCTGGAGACTTAAGATACTTTTGCATAGAACTGACTGATTTACCTTTGCTATTCTTCATCTTGATAAAATTTCTGGTCCTGCAGTTTCCACTTGCCACCACTGGGTGGAGGTCACAAGCGGTGTGCTCTGTGAGCCCGCTGCAGTCCCCTGAGGGATTGTGCTGAAGTGCAGGGTGTGTGTGGGGAGGGGTTCTTGCTTTCGCCTGCCCAACCCAGGGGGGTTTCCCTTCTGGCTCTCTTGGGGCATTGACCACACCCCCAAAACAGTCCATTGTAACTTCCTGGTGGGGATCTCTCAACAATCTGTGACAGCACCTGGAGGGCAATAGTTCCCCCCCCACCCCCCCATCCCCCCGCAGACGGCCACTCCCCCCCACCCCACCCCACCCCTGCTTCTGTGAGCCCTGCTGTCTGTCTTTGCTGATGGACTGGGGAGGGGGAGTAAATCTCCTTACCTCTCCTCACATCCTTTGGGGCTTCCCGTGCCTCCACTGTCAGATATACTGCGCAAGGGTCTCTTAGAAGTCCTTTGTAGTGTTTGATTGACCTCTGTTGGTATGCGAATGATGTTTTTGTTGTGCCTTAGCAGGCCGAGATTCAAAGAGGGACTCTCACTTGGCCATGATGCTGACGTCACTCCAGGCCAGCAGTTTTCAAATGATTTTTCTCTGTTTTCCCAAAGTAAGAAACCTACTTTACACGGTCACCGTACTCACTCCCACATGCATATTCCTGCCCCACTGAAGACTCCCCATCTGTGCTCTGAAAACACTGTCCTCCGCGTCCAGATGTCAAACGGCGAATTCTTAAATCAAAGGAAGACCTCACCCTCACTTTTACCCCCAAGTTAGAAAATATGCTTCCAGTTTATTTTTACAGTTCTTAGAAGTAAAGCCTATTCTACACCACAATGCTTAAAATATGACAAAATATTTTAAAGTAACACTAAAATCTAGAAAGCACTCTGGAGACATTTTCGGTTGTCACAACTGGAGGGGTGGGGAGCTCCTGGCATCTGGTGGGTGGAGACCAGATACACTGCTGCCTCTGACAGAGCACAGGACAGCCCCCTGATAGGGAGCAGCCCATCCTAAAGGTCGACAGTGCGGAGGTTGGGAAGCGCTGACTTAGAGCAAAGCCCAGGGCATCTCAAATGAAGATCCCGTTAGTTCCAGCTGGGCTTCCTTTGAGCCAAAGGGCAATGCTGTTCTATTCCCTAAGGGGACAACCCAGGGAACAGCTACCCCCAGGTCAGCAGTTATAGTAATGGATGTTACTTCCCACTTGCCGATTTTTAAAACAAGTAAACAGAATGCTTTATTTTTCTTTAAGTTAAAGGAAAAAAACATCCTTTTTAGTCTACAGCCCTCGAATAATTTTTTTTCTGGGTTAGGAGCTCTTAACATTAGAGTTTAAAAAAGGGTGTTAACAGGGTCAGGAGTAAGAGTCTCCAAGTATTCTGCTTTGCTTTGTACACTGCAAAGAAGAATGACCTGTGCCAGGCTACACCGCCTTCTATCGCTCATTTTCACAAGCAGAACTGACAAGGAGAGCATAACCACCACTGGAAAAATAACTTTCACAATGGTATTGTCACAGGACCAATCTGCACGCCCTCATCAACTCCAACATCAGCAGCTCCCCCCTCCAACCCCGTCACCACCATCGCTGTCTGCTTCTCTCTCTCCTCCTCCCCGAGATGGTCTCCAACAGACCAAACTAACTGCAGAGGGCAGAAGCCTGTTAATGTAATTTTTCAATTTTAATTTTATTTCAGTGGGGGAAAAAACACTGGAATTTGCTCTTAACTGCTCCTCTGTCTGACTGCAGATTTATCTGGGGGATTACTCATAGAACATGTATTCACTTCCTCTGAAGAGTGTAAGGTCAGATGTGTTAAGCCAGATACAAATTTTGATATTGTTCCAGAAAAATAACTGAATAATTTTTTTACTACTTATCTCTAGAGAAAACAGAAGAACACTAAACAAATGTAAATCACAATGAATTAATACAACAAAGAATGCACACTTATTGCAGGCTGCTCTCAACTTCACATCAAGTGTGTTTTTTGGATAAATATGTGCTGATGATGCTGATGCCATGTGACCCTCCAGCTGCCCCCACACTTTAGTCACATTATAAATAATAAAAATTATCTTAATTATTGAGTTTTATTAATATGAACACTGTGTGACTTCTAACAATACTTTAACAACAGCAAACACAAATACAGGAAGCTTGCACAAATATGCCAAAAATGTAGAACAATATGACTTTCATTACAATCATTATAAACTATGAAAGGTTTATACTTTTCCAGTGAGCTTTCAAGGATTTTTTTATCGCTGTGAACTGGTGAGTCTGACTATACTTCCTCTAATAAGTGTCACTTCTGTCACATCTTTTAATACATCTCTGAGATCTTATAATTAACTGATAAAAAGGTATGGAGCATTCAGAGAGCAGAAGAGTGTTTCAAAGAGTAACTTGCAAGTGTTAACTAATACATCCTATTTTATTTGGCTACAACAAAGGTTTTGTGTGTGTGTGTGTGTGTGTGTGTGTGTGTGAGAGGAAGACTAGCCCTGAGCTAACATTCATTGCCAATCCTCCTCTTTTCGCTGAGGAATATTGGTCCTGAGCTAACATCTGTGCCCATCTTCCTCTACTTTATATGGGACACCGCCAAAGCATGGCTTGACAAGCGGTGCATCAGTCAGCGCCCAGGATCCGAACCTGTGAACCCTGGACTGCGGAAGTGGAGTGCATGAACTTAACTGCTACACCACTGGGCCGGCCCCAACAATGATGGTTTTTAATGTATTATTTAGCACTGTGAATTTTTAGGCTGGAAGTACTATATCAGTTCTATTGCTGTAGGATTTTTTAAGTTGCATCACTACAAAACTTAAACAGGTATTTCAAGGGACTACTTTAATTTCATTCATTTTTTTTTAATACTGCATAAGATGGATTTGGTTTGAGAGGGTCACTGCAGCAATTGTTAGGAAAATAGCTCCCAGCTTCATTCTTTTTTAAGCCCAAACTTATCTCTGCATGTGTGATAATTTTAAAAATTGAATTACAAGAAGGAATGTGAGATTCATAAATCCTCTTCAACCCCCACCAGAGGCACACACTCTACTTAGAACACAAGGGTTAAGCAAATGAATTTCAATGGCCTATCTACCGCTCACTGTGACCTGAGCAGGTTATTTATTGCTGCTAATCCTCATGGGACCCCAGCCCGGACTGTTTCTGGTGTTCCTGGAGACCGCCCCCACCGGTGAAATCTTAGAAACATTTATGTCCTACTCTTCTGCCCAGTCTCCTGACCCTTCCGCTCTCTTCCACCCCCTGCACACTTTCTGTGAACCTGACTTCTCTTCCCACCTACCAATCTTGTCCTGTCCTTGTTTCTTGCCCTTCCCAGCCCAGACATCATGTCCAGTGCCTTCACGACACTCTTCTCGGTACCTTCACTCCCCAGCCACTGCGTCCTTCAGTATCTGCCTGGCAAACCCTCCACCGGGATCAAACGATGTGTCTTCGCCAAGGAGCTGAGCACTATTGGAAAAAAAAATCACGACATCGAGGAGACAGGTATCATTAGAGTAATGAGCGCCCATCTCAGGAGGGCAGTCAAAGCCACTCAAGAGCCTCTGACTCAGCGGTTCTCAAAATTCAGTCAACATCAGAGTCACCAAAGGGCTAACTGAATTTAAGGTTCTCAGGTCCCCATCTCCATTTCCACAGATGCTATGTCAGAAATATTATCTGAAACTTGTAAATAGGTAAAGAAAAAAAAAGTGAACAGCACATCCTTTAAATGTCACAGAGGCCAAAAGCTGCCCGAAGATTCCAGGGCAGGACACTTAGCTGAACTTGCTACTGATCATTGATTAAAGGTCCCTTGGTTACATGTTAACGTGTAGATTATTGTCTGGTCAAGATGCATATAATTCTGTGTAGGTGAAAAGACAATCCCAAAGGTTACAGTCTATAGCCTGGTGGCCATTAACCAGTTTTAGCCATCTAAGCAGCAATCAAATGCTAAGACTGCCTATAAACACCCAGCTTCTCATATAGCCTTTGGCCGGGTTTTAACATCTTCCTGGTTCTCTCATTAACGAGTGAGCTGAAGAAGATCTTTGACATAGTCATTTCATACTTACATGACAGTTACGATTTCGTCTTTTCTGCAAACGATATCGTGTGAGGTGGCTCTTCCGTGGGGCCTAGGATCTGGACTTTAATACATCTTGCAATACTAACAATAACAGCAACAACAAAAAACCTCTTTCCACCCCGTGTCCCCAACATCTACCACCTTCTTTCTCACTTTGCTCTGCTTTTACAGAGAGATTTCTTCAGGTCTCTGTATTCGATATCCGCCTGGTGCCTCCAGCCCTAGCTTCAGTGTGCTACAACGTTGCAATGTCACAGTATACCACAAGCCCCAGACTGCTGAGGGTTGGATTGTGTCTCCCAGAGAGAAATGTTCAAGACCTAATTTCTGGTCCCCGCAAATGTAACCTTATTTGGAAACAGAGTCTTTGCAGATGTAATCAAGTTAGGACGAGGTTATACTGGATTAGTGTAGACCCTAACCCAATGACTAGTGTCAATAAGACGAGGAAAATGTGGACACAGATACAGAGCCATGGAGTACAACATAACTACGGAGGCAGAGACTGGAATGATGCAAAAGAACGCTGAAGGCTGCAACTGCCAGAGGCTAGAAGTTGCAAGGAAGGATCCTCCCCTACAGTCTTTGGAGAGAGCATGGCCCTGCTGATGCCCTAATTTCAGAATTCTAGCCTCTAGAACTATGAAACCATCAATTTCTGCTGTTTTAAAGCACCCTAAATTTGTGATAATCTGAAAGGCAACCTCTCCAGTGAAACTACTCACTAGAGCGGTCAGTTTCCAAGCTGCCGAAGGTTGATGGGTACTTGCCCCCCATCAGGTGTGGCCTTTCCACAGCAGCGGGCATTGCCGGCCCTTCCTTCCTTCCCATCTCCCTTCCCTTCTTCATACCATCCCTCACTCCCTCCTTAAAACTCTCCTCCCCCATCTAAGTTCTTCTTTTAACTCTCTAATTGCAACTTGTCTGGCATCTTAGCTGCTTATCTCCTTACACTGACTGCTGGTGCTGCTGCTCTTCAGAGCTCTCCCCCATCCTTTGTATTCTACCGAGAAATCTTAGGTCTCCCTGATTTCAGCTGCCACTGAAGTGGAGAAAGCGCCATGTTTCAAACTCAATGTGTCCCAAGCATTCAACAAACATCTTCCACACGCCAGGCACTGTACCAGGTGCGAGGGACAACAAAAATAACAGACAAGGCCCCTGTCCTTAGAGAGGTTACAATAAAGCGAGCAAGAGAGAAACAGCAAGTAATTTCAGGGATGATAAGTACTGCAGGGAAATTATGGGTGGGTGTGCGTGCGTGTGTGTAGGATAAACAGCAGTTAACTAGGCAGAAATTCTGGTGGATGAGGGAGGTGGAGAGCAGAGAGAAGAGGAGGATTCCAGAAAGAAAAGAATAAATAGCATTTAATTGACTCTGCTCTCTCAAATTCAACTGGCCATTAAGTTTTATACTTTCCTCCTCCTTAGCATCTCTAAATCCGGCCCCTCTGAGGAGTGCAGGCCCCTGCACCATGAGCTTCCCCACAGGCGTCCCCCACTTTCTGTCCTTCCTCCCCTAATCCACAGTCCACACTCCTGCCAGGGTTCCTTAAACACCAACTGGGTCATGCAGATCTCTTATTTAAAACTCCTTCAACTGTTTTCCACTGATGATACAATAAAACTCAAACTCTTCAGCAAGGACACAAAGCCCTTTATAATCTGGCCCCTGAATCCCTTTCTGGTCTCATCTCCTGACCTCTCCCACAACCTCCGGGTGACTCCCCACACACCACGCTCTCCTCTGTGCCACTGCACACACTATTCCACTCCGCAAAAATAACGTCCTTCCTCCTCATGTCCACCCAGCAAACACCTACGCAATGTTCCCTCCTTTGTGAAACCTTTCGGAAGCCCTGGTCTTCCCCTCCATTTCCATGATCAAAATTTCTTTATTTACTAATATGCTTAATTATGCATATTTATGTTAGTTTACTGTACCAAGCTGTAAAACTGTCAGGCAGAAATGCATTTTCTTCGCCTTCGTAAGCATTCACACAGACACGGGGCAGACCAAGCTCTTAGAGCACGCTGCCAAATTTAGAAAATAATAAACCCAGACAAGCCTGGGGTAGGCACCTGGCAGGCAAGTGACAGAGAGAGAAAATATACAGGCTTTGGAGTCTGACAGACTTGATTTAAGTTCTAGCCATGCCAGCTTCTGAGACCCTGGGCACTTCACCCCTACAGGGTTCCACATCCTCACTGTACATAGGGACAATGTCACCCATCACCCAAAGTAATCACGAGGGTTCTGTAAGAACTATGTAAAATATAGGGACTCTTCACAAAGGTCAATGCTCTTCCTGCCTCTATCCGTCTAGTACCTCCCTGAGCCTTTTGGAAACCACCCTGCACTTTCCCAACAGTTTTCATATGACCTCATGCCCCCTGGTTAGTGGACTAGTCCAGGGATAGGTACTGACTCACACTGGGTCAACACGAGGCCAGCTCACTCTTCCCTCCAATTTCCCAACCTTGCACATTAGGGAAAACCCCAGAATCTCTCCAGTGTGGAAGCTACAAGCCTCGAGGATTGCCAGCAGCCATGATTCCTTCCACGTGGAGGAAACCAGACCGAAGCAAGAGCAGAGTGAAGCTGCGTCCTCGGCACCTGAGTGCAGGTGCATTCCTGCTTTCCCTGGGCTCAGGCGGGTCCAGCTCTTACAAAGACGCCACTGGTCACCTCGGAATCCTCCCGATACTTTTCCCTTCGACTTTAAGCAGACTTGGATTTCTGTTCCCTACAAGTTCAAGAGCCCTAACTAAAACCCTCTCCCTCCACCCACGCAGCAGCAGGTCTGTCTCACACCCAGACCTACATGGGTAAGTTAGCCTCCACGGAGTAACGAGAAACAAGGGCATGCCAGGAGGAAAGAGAGAAACCAGGAACCTGAAAGTGACCTGAGGTGGGGATCAGAGAAAGCCGAAACACATCAACAGGTAGGAAGCCGGAGAGAGAAGGCGGAGGTCGAAGGGAGGGGGTGACACCAGCACTGGGGGCCGGTGGTGGGAGGCCAGGGAAGGGCACAGCACGTGGACAATCGCGCCTGCCACCACGGTCCTCTGCTGCAGGGTCTGGCCCCACAGTGCGCCAGGGCGGGGCTGCCCTAAGCAGTAACTGGGATGGGGACAAGGGGCAGGGGAGGGAAAAGCATTCTGTCTCAGCAGAAAGCAAACATGAAAATGAAGATTTTAGCTGCAGAGCAGGGAAAGAGAAACATTTTCATTCACATACTGGTTCACTCGTTGAACAAAATTTACCAACTATCCACACAGATTGGATCCCCGCGCTCATGAGTTACGTATTTAAACATTCAGAATGCTCAGTGGATCTCAGGAGTGGGCATGGCCAGCACCTAAATCCAGGTGTGTCTGACTGCCAAGTCTCCTACTTTCAAAGTCCACCGAAGTGACACACGGTGAAGACAGAGCTCTCAGGCCTTTCAGAGCAACCCAAAACCCAAACAAAGCAAAACACCCACAGCTTACAGGCAGTTTCAGCAGAGCAGAAGCTAGGCTGCAAGGTTAACAAAATCTGCTGTGTGCAGACACTGGGAAAAGGTACAGCACAGATACAGTCCACTGTTCTGAAAGTTTGTCACCGAAAAAAAGCAGAGATTTAAGACACCAGAAAGCAAACAGTTGAAAAGAAAGACGTATAAAAGCCAGTGGTGTTTTCAGCATGTTCCCAGGTACATCGGGGTTTAAATCACACCAAGCGCGGCTCACGTTCCCTGATGAAGCACGTTCTGGACAAGGTGGCAGAGACGGCTTCAAGAGGGCGGGGGCAGGAGGCAGTCACACTGGGCAGGGATGAGGAGCAGGGCCGGAGCTAAAACCAGCTCTACAAAGTGGTACGGTCGCACCACTGCCGCTGCAGCAATCCCATCGGAGACGTGATTACAGCCCTCATTTGCAGTGATCCAATCAGCGTGGCCACGTGACTCTCTCCAGTAACGAGCTATCCAGACCCAGGGAAGCAGACGGGTGCGGACCGGCACGTGGGCTCATCGCAAGCTGTCAAGGACCAGGGAAAAAGCAACACCGAGATGGTGGACCTGGGTGCCTGGCTGCATAAGAGAGGGACAAAGGGACCGGGTGACAGCGGGGAACCCAAGGCAGATGTCACTGCCACTGTCTCAGTGCAAACTCCTCAGTCTACCCCTCCCTGCAGAGGTCTCCACAATCTTGTCCCCACTGACCTTTCCAGCCTTGGTTTCCAATTACTTCCTATGAAGCCACCAGAACGTTCTCCAGGGACTTCAGCTGGCAAAGGAAGAGGAAGCAAGCAACTCCTGGAACCAAAACTAGGGGGACTTCTGTAATGCTGGGGGTGGCTACTCCAACCGGAACTCGACAGACGGCAGAGGAGCGTGCCCAGCTTGCTGACACTGACTCAGGCTGTTGCTGGCCTTCAAGAGGACCTACCTGACAGGGTGGGCTGGCGAGGTTCAGAGGCCCAGGTGAAGGAGGACCCCTCCCAAGGGAGTGCAGCGAAGGAGACCGGCTCCTGGGAAGAGGGGGCTGGGGAGCACTGGGCCCTGGGCAAGCAGGCTCAAGCGAGGGCTCTATTCCCACGGACAGAGAAGCCCAGGCTCCTGAACTGTGGGGATGAGACTAAGGACAGGAGTGTAAAGGGCACACAGGGGCCCAGACACTGACAGCAAATAATGTGCTTGGGGCAGGAGATTCATTCCAGAAATGGGTTCTTAATTAGTATTTTTTGAAAGACAAACATCATGCTAAGTATTAGAAATAAGAAATGAATAAAACTCTCTGCCAGGAACAAAGATTTAAAATACAGTGTGATTAATGAATGAACAGAAATAACTGGAAAGTATTATCTAGAGATGAGTGTGTGGTGATGGTTAGAGAACTCAAAGCCCAAGAAGGATTCTGAAGGATGACTAGGAGTTTACCAAGCAGACAAAGAAAGAAAGGTCATTCCAAGTAGAGAAAACAGCACATGTGAAGATTTCAGTAGAGGGAACAAGGCAAAACAGCATGAAATTATATATAGAGGCATAAAAAATAGCTCTGTTTTACCCTCGAACTGAATAGAAAGCATCAGAGATGCTGGCATGACATTAAGTCAGAGAGGACGGGAGGGACCAGACTGAACCAGTTACACATACGTAATGTGCAGAGGAGTTGGGATGTATCTTACAGGTGATGAAGGGGCTCCTGGCCACACTACAAAGTATCAGCACCTAGAGGGCAGGACCCCCTTAGGTAGAACCATGACCCACGATCATCACCCAACAAATACCTGCCCAATTACTAGGCAGGGGTGTCGGGCAGGCGCTCCAGGAGGAAGCAGCAGGCCAGGCCCAGAGGCTCGCTACTCACTGCAACAGGGCAGGCCTTTAGGCTCCATGCTTTCCCGATGCTGCAAAGTCCTTCAGAGCTCACTGGATGACAACCACTTTCCCAGCCAGGCCTCTCCCACCTCCCTAGGGGCCATGAGCTCCCCTCCTTACAAAGCACAGCACTACGCATCCTCCCTCGGCTTTTATATATAATCCATCGTGGGGATGACTATCTCTCCAACCGGACCGTAGGTCCTAAAGACAATGACCACGACTCTTCTCTGAATGTCCCAGGACTGTGCACTCTCCCCCAGGAGCTCGCGGTTGGGACTCCTTCAGCCGACAGTTCTTAATGAGAGAATGGTAGAGAATATCAGCTTCTTCTCTTTGATCCCAAGCAATTTGGGTTTTTCCCAGTTTTATTGTGAAATAATTGACATACATCATTGTATAAGTTTAAAGCATACAGCATGATGGTTTGATTTACATGTACTGTGAAATGATCACCACAATAGGTTCAGCTAACACCCATCTTCTCATATAGACACAATAAAAGGAAAAAAGAAAAAAATTTTCTCCTTGTGATAACTCTTAGGATTAACTCTCGTAACAACTTTCCTACACACCATACAGCAGGTTAGCTACGGTCGTCATGCTGTACATTCCATCCCCAGTGCTTATTTACCTATAACTGGAAGTTTGTACCTTTTGACCATCTTCCTCCAGCAATTCAGGGTTGACGGTAGACTTGCACACACCCTACTCAACAGAAGCTGTGCAGAAACTCCAGACCCACTCTCCTTAGTTGAGGCAGCTTGCCCCTTGGGGTCTTCCCCATAAGTGGCTGCTCAAAGTTTTTCTTCCAACTACACACCCTTCAGAGTGCAGGCTGACCTACTAGGTGATGTTTTAGTGGCCTTTTAAAATCACCCCATTTCCCATCTGCTTTAACAGACACTGACATTCATTAAATACCAGTTTATTTGAATATCTATATTTTCTGTCCTTATGAATTATATTGATTTAATCCACATAATGATCTGGAAAATTAGCATGATGCATGTTTCTAAGCTAATATTTTGAACTGAAATGTTTTCTCAGATCCTATCCTAAATGAAGAATTCAATCAAATGGAGTAAATAATGTAAGAACAGTTCTGAACAATATAGTAATGACTTCATAAATAATGAATTATTTATGTGATGAATGAAATATGTGATGAATTATTACATTTTGAAATTTTTATCTTGCTGTATTTTATAAGCAGGCTTATGTGTGCTAAATTAGCCTACAAATGAATTTTAACATGGTATGTCTACAGAACATAACACAGCACCACTAAAATCACAACCATGTAAGATTATGTAAGTGTGTGAATATGGAACCAAAAGGAACATAAAAATTCTAAGTTGATAGATTAGGGGGTAGAACTGTAGATAATTATCATTTAAGTTTTTGGGTTTGAGTAACTATCAATGTTATCTGTACAGTATTTTAAAAATAAAGTGCAAAGGCCATAAGGTTGTTATAAAGTAAACCAAATCCATGAGCCACACAAGGAAAGTTGCTAAGTGGTCTCACTTCATACTTCAATGAGCACATTTAGCAAATATCATTCTCTCTCTCTGGAGCTATTCCTAATCCTACTTTTATGTCATCATTCCACATCCTTCCAACTAATCTAGGGGTGGAAGCAGAAACTCTCTCTCTGCAAGCATTCAATTGATGCCCAACCTCACCACCTGAGCCTTCACCTCCAGGTTCATTTTGTGAAGTACAGCCCTAAATTTAAAGTCTACCCCCACGTAAATCTAGCCTTTCCTCATCATACTGTGATCTGGTTATTTCTTGGAAACTAATTAATTCATTTGTCATTCTACTTCTAGTACTGGTACTTTCACTTATACCAATTACACTATTTTAAGAATTTTTTATGTTGATCTCCTAGAATGAAGCTCAGATGTTCAAAGAGAATTATTAACTATCTCCTTTTTCTGCTATATTTCTAATCCCCATTGTGCAACATTAATCAGAAATATAGCAGAAAAAGGATGCTTTGATTTTTGCCTCTGAACAAAACTACATATAAGAGCCCCAATGTTTTATTACACCAAGGAAAGACAATGGAAAATTCTAAGTTAACCTGATGTCCATACTAGAAATAATTACAAATGCTCTTTGCCGAGAGAGATGTGCTCATTTCTGTCAATTCACAAATATTGTTCAAAGAATATTTCCCCGCATCACAAGCAAATAAAGGCATCACTTAACAAAATATACAATGTTTTTCACACACTAGTTCCAAATACAGAATTGAATAATTCTTTTTAGGAAAGAACCTGATTTATTTCATAGATTTATTAAATTAGCAAGCAAAAATCAACAAACCTGATTTGTTTCATAGATTTATTAAATTAGCAAACAAAAATCAATACCTGCACAAACATTTCATATTAATAGGCATAAATCAGTCAGTCTTAATGGATTTTTAAAATTAATTCCCTGATATTTTACCACATTCAAATAACATTCTAATCCAGAAGGCAGGCAAGCCCTCCAAGACACACACAAGGAAGCTGAGCTCCGAGAGGAGCTGACACAACCAAAGAGCCATGATGTGAACTGAGACATAAATTCACTCACAGGAGACTCTCAACTTCCTATTAGGTAAATTTATTACACTAGCAAATATGCAATCAGCATAATAAGTTTCACCAACATTAGTTTTTTAAAAAGACATACATTTTACAGAAAAAAATGCTTTTAATAAAAGATTTTGAAGATTAACTTCATATCAAATTTAGAACTCAAAAATACACAAAATATAAGCCATATCTAAAATACCATCATAGTAAAACAGATGTGAATAAATAGAATCTATTTATAAATATATTAATGAAATAAGATTGGTTAAAATACATCTCTGCTGTGAAAGGCTGCCAAGTTTTCAGACCAAAGATAAATTTTATTCTGAGCCAAATAAAAAGCAAAATCACTCCATCAGCAGAAAATCTGCTGATGAGGAACTTCTATGTATGGCATTAACTGGAATGAGAGTAATATCTTCTGCTACTTCAAAATGACATCTGAAAGATTAAAAAAAAAAATCCTGAAGCAGAATTCTACCTCAACATACACATTAAATGCATTTCCACCTAGGCTCGCGGAGGAAAAAAAACCTACACATTGCAAAATATTATTTCACAGCTTATTTTTATCTGACTATATGCAAATTGCAGAAAGTTTGGAAAAGCATAAAGAAGAAATTACAACTCTACCACAAAAGACAACTGTTGTCATTTTATTATTTCCTTCCAGTCTTCTTCCTAAGACTTCTTAGGAAGCCAAGAACTCTAGCTTGTAACAACATTACAACATGTAGACTGTCCCATTATTAAAAACTCTACAGGCATTTTACGGCCCTGCTTCTCATTCTGACATCAGATTTCTTTCCAGGGTCCCTGAGGGAACACCACTGGACCCCAAAGCCTATGTGTGAGACAGGGAAGACCCCGGTTTAGAAGCAATTCCACCAGACACTGCTCTTTTGGGTAAGAAATACAATTTTTAAACATTAGGGAATTTGAATCCCATACAATTTCTGAGTTTTCAGGTGATGTATACCCAGCTGGCCCTCTCCTTATCAACTTAGTAAGCTCAAGATTAACAACGATCATCAGTTCTACCCACGTTACGCTTTTCCCTTTGCAAAACTCCTCTGTACCATCATTCCATTTTCATTAAGCTATGAAATAGGGATGTATTCTCATATTACAATGTAGAAAACTGAGGTATCACGAAATTAGACTTAACAAAATTTACCCAATCAACTTAGAAGAACTAGAAATCAAGTCTTCTAAATTACCAGCATCACTTCTATTTGTGTTAGTCTACACTGATGTTTATATAAGATGACACTGTGAAAGAGAAACATATATTTGTTAAAGGGCTTTGGTAAAAGCCGAAATTAGACCTTAAAAAAAGGTAATGTCGCATGTTTAATGAGACTGGCTTGAGAAATGCTAAAAACAAGGCAACCGTCTCTTTTGGGGAGACATACAACTGATTCTACACTGCTCAAAGAGTTTCTTTTAAACATGACATAAACACCTTCAGACCTAGAAATAAGCAAAACAGTCAGGGTACTCTGCCTGTGTAGTTACATTCCTTTCTGTATCAATGTACCTTATATTGTTTGTGTCTCAATTTCCTTATATTTGAAATGGGATAACACCACCTATCTCCCCTGGTTGTGGTGAGGATTAAGTGAGTTAATACACATAAACCACTTAGGACTGTGCCCTCCACAAAGTAAGCCCAGAGAGATGTAAGTAAGCCCAGATAGAGCCACACACAGCCTGGTTGTTTTCTTCCCAGCAGGGAAACAGGCTCTAAAACTTCAACAGAGGAAAGGATTCCACACTCTATTTATTAAATTAAGCGCTGATATTCAAGAATTCATTGAAGAAGATGATCTAACTAAAACCTGAATGCTCAGCATCTAAATTTTAAGTTACACTGTGTAGATATGTGCCTAGGTCTAAAAGGGGTCACTTTACCAGATACATGTTTTCCTCATAGCTAGATTACATTTCCACGTGCCTGTCAAAGTTTCAGCATCTTCACAATGACGGGCTTAGGGCCAGGATTCCATCCTTTACTGAAAGGTATGAGAGCAACTTAAGCTGGACTTAAACGTGAAGATCAATTTAAAAAAAAACCTTCCCAGTAACAGGTAACAATCCAATACTTATCCTTCTCTCTGCAATAACATGAGAAATGCAACGTAAAATGTGTTCGTTAACTGATGCCAAACTGATTCAGAAATTGCGGTTCGCAGCCTGAAAGAGAGTACTAAAAAAGGAAGAAAAAAAATAAGCCCTGCATTCTCTTTCCATTATGATTATTCAATAAACAGTTGTGCTCGCTTCTGGAATAGGTTTTTCAAAAAGTGTAGACGGAAAAAAAGTTTTGTCACTTTCTGGAAGGGCTGAACGCTCCGTCTGGGCAACACAGCACCCAGTGTCTGACCGGGCAATCCAGACCAGCATCCTGAATAACACGCAGGGACTGCAAAGGACTCGTTCTGAATCCAAGACTCAGATAACCAGAACCAACTCCACTCGCTTCTGAACCCGAGGACTTGCACAAGATGGGTCATTATCACCACTTGCCTTGAATGGATTTAATACGCTATTTAATTACCTTACCTTTCTACTCTGTCCATCCACCCATTAAGCTTAACTTCTAGGTGTCACATCTCCAAAACTTTTTTCCTCCCAAAGATTTTTCCCAGAAGAATCCAATAACCAAAAAGGAGGCTTTCCCACCACGGTCGCCCTTCCCTCTTTCCAGGAAAATGAATGGCCCTGCCGTCAAGTCAAGTCGCGCCCACCCTCGGCGCTCCGGCCGCGCGGGCAGGTGTGGACGCGCCCCCGCGCAGCGCACCCCGGCCGAGAGCCCGCGCCCGCTCACCTTGCTGCGCCCCCGCGTCGTCGAGCAGCAGCAGCAGCAGGAACAGAGGCATGGGGAAGGAGGGGGCGGCGCGGGGAGGCAGGGCGCAGGGCCGCGGGGCGGGGAGCGCCGCCCGGGCTCCGGGACGGCGCGGGCTGCGCCCGGCTCTCACCGCCGCGCCGCTCGCCATCGCGGCGGCCGGCAGTCCGCCTGCATAGTGCGGGCCCCCGGCCGCGGCCCCGGGCGAGGCGGCGGCGGGAGAGCGAGCGCGGGGCCGCGCGGGACCCCCGCCCTCCTCGGCGTCCGCCGCCTCCTCCCTCGTGTCTTCCCTTGCTCCCCGCCCGGCACCCCGGCGGCGCGCGGCAGGGGAGGGAAGCGGCTGCGGCGGAGCTGGGGCGCCTCCCGCACCGCGTGCCTCGGCCGACCCGCCGCGCTCGCCCGCCGCCCGGCTCGCTGGCAGGCCCGCCGGCCGCCCGCGCCCTCGCGCTCCCTTTGCTCCCTCTCCGCGCTGGCCACGCCCCCCACCCTCCACGGCCAATCCGCGGCCGGTCCCGGCCCGTCTCCCTCCGCGCCGCCCAATCAACACGCTCTCCCCTCGGTCGACCCGTTAGCTCCCGGCCCACTCCTGGAGCGCCCCGCCCCCCGCCTCTCTCCTCCAATCCGCGCGGCCTCGGGAAGCGTCCCACACCCCTCCTCCAATCCGGGTCCGCCCCCGAGCTCGGGCCCCCGCCCCCGCCCGCCCGCGCTCTGTTATTGTTGGGACCGCGGCCCGAGCTGATCCGGCCAAGGTGGCCGCCCGCCTCGGTCAGTGACTTCCGGCCTCCCCCGCCCTGCTCTCCCCCCAGCCTTCCCCCATCCTGCCCTTCTTCCATCGCCCCCATCCCGCTCCCCCTCCATCCCCCCCGCCCTCCTCCATCCTGCTCCCCCTCCATCCCCTCCCTCCTCCCGTCCCCCCTCCATCCCTTCCCCCCTCCATCCCCTCCCTCCTCCCCATCCCGCTCCGCCTCCATCCCCTCCCTCCTCCCGTCCCCCCTCCATCCCGCCCCCCCATCCTCTCCATCCCGCTCCCCCTCCATCTCCTCCCTCCTCCCTCTCCCCGTCCATCCCCTACCTCTTCCCCCATCCCGCTCCCCCCATCCTCCTCTGCCCTCCCCCATCCATCCCGTCCCTCATCCTGCTCCCCCTCCATCCCCTCCCTCATCCCCTCCTCCTTCATTCTCCCCTATCCCGCGCCCCCACCCCCCTCTGCCCTCCCCCATCCTGCTCCTCGTCCCTCCCCTCCATCCTCCCCCTCCATCCACCGTGCAGTCCCTGCTCTCCCTGCTCCCCAGCGCTGCTGAATCTTCGCTCCTCCCTGCCACACATCAGGCCACTGGAAGGGGTGGGGAACCGGGATCCTGGAGGGTTTCAGCTGGGAGCTGAGTGTAAGGGACCTTTCTTTTCAAAACGGCGGAGCCTGTTGTTTATTAAAACTACAGCCAGTTGTTGCGGCAACTCCGAGTTACGATAATACATACAGTGTTTGATTTTTAAAAAATGTATTTCCTATTTCTTATGCCTTATACTATATTTACTAAATTGGGGGGAAACAAAAAAATGTGTGTAACAAGAACCATACCCCCAAGGCAATTAAACCCAGCATCCTAACGTTCATAAAGCCATTCCACCCTGAGTGGTTGAGGACTTGCTATCTACCTGCGAACACTATGCTAAGAGGTGTGGGACTTGCAGCCATAATACAGAAATCTTCCAGAATCTAGTGTTGGGACAGAGATGGAAATACATCATGAAAGTCAGAAAAAAAATGAATGCTAATTAAAGTCACAAGCAATTTGATGGAGACTGTAAGGGGATGGAGTGACAAAAAGAACTGGTCTTTGGGAAAGGGGAATCCACAGGACTAGGTAGGGACTGGTTTTAGAGAGGAGAGAGGTGCCATCCTGGACATTTTTCACATGGCCCCTAAGAGGAGGATGGTGTCATTAACAAATACGGGGAATTGGAAAGGTGGCACAGGTTGTTTGGACAAAGGAGCTAATTTTGGACATACTGAATTTGAGATGCCCACTCAGCTAGTATGTGGAATTGTATAGCAGGCGGGTGGGCATGTTGGTATAAAGCTCAGGGTGAGGGGTGCCTTGAAGTTATGGATGAAATCATGAGTACATGTGGTGTTCAAAGCCATGGAAGGGACTGATATCCTCAAATGAAAATCTGAGAGTTGGAAAGGACTTTGGAGGTCATCTTTTTCAACTCTGCAGACCCCTCATGCGTTAAACCCTTCTACCAAATGTATTCAGTAAGCATTTAGTGGATGCCTACTAACCCCTACTATGCATTAGGCCTGATGTAGGCAGTGGGTATGCAAAGTTCAATCCGGGGAGCCTACATTCTGATGAGGGAGGTGAACATGTAATCGAATCCTTTGTTATCAGTGCCATGTTGGAAGTATGGACTGGTGCCACAATATCACAGGGGAAGGAGTTCAAGGAGCCCATCACAGCAAGTATGAAACTCTAGGTGGGTCTTGAATAAGAGGACAAAGTGAGGAAGGTGATTTGAGGTGAGAGGCAAAGTAGGCTGGATCACAGGCACTGTGGTTAACTGTGTTGGTGGAGCTGAATGGGGTTAACTATTGCTGACTTAATGGGAGGAACTGAAGACTAGTCTGGAAAAGTGCGTAGAGACAAGATCTAAGATAGGCTAAAGAGTCCGGATTTTATTTTGTAAAACTGAGAAACAACTGAAGGATTCTAAGAAAGAGTGACATGATCAGATTTTTATTTTAGAAAACTCGACTAGACAAGAGAGTGAGGAATGGATTGAAGTAAGGGCAAGACTGGAAACTGGGAGAGCCGGTCTGGAGACTGGTCCAGTGATGGGTGCAGTTTCAGGGAGTGACGGGGAGTCTGAACTACAGTAGCAGTGGGCTTGGAAAGGGGAGACTGACTGGAGGAATCTTTATGAACTGAACATAGTGATTGATTAGGTGTGTGGAGTAACGAGTCGAGGAAGATGCTCAGGTTTCTGGGTAGAAGCTGTGCCTTTCACACAGCAAGGAAATACGAGAAGGAGAACTGGTCTGGTTGGGTGAGAAAGTAGACGACCAGATCACGAGTTCAGTATTGGGCATGTGGCACGTGATGTGCTAATGTAGCAAGCAGTCAGTCCTGTACTAAAACTTCTACTAATGGACAGTCTCTCAGATGAGTCATCTCATTTGTTGGACAACTCCATTCACAGGGCATTGAGTGATAACATTGAGGTCACAGAGGTGGGGACAGCACTGCATAACAGCATTTCTGTCAATGATGGACCGCATATACGGTGGTGGTCCCATAAGATTGGTACCATAGAGCCTAGGTGTGTAGTAGGCTGTACCATCTAGGTTTGTGTAGGTGCACTCTATGATGTTCACACAATGATGAAATCACCTGACAATGCATTTCTCAGAACGTAGCCCCATCACTAAGTGATGCATGACTGTATCTAAAGCAAGAGGTAGAAGCACTTACATTTTTTTCATCCCTGTTTTCCTGACTGTCTGGTATTTTAAAAGGTTATTAAAAGTGGAGAATAGAGAGGTGAAGAGCATCTGAATGAGGTCAGTGGCAGGAAAGGGATGAGAAAGGAAGGGGCAAATTGGAGTTATATTTACAGAGGTGAAATCAAAAGTTCTTGGTGACTGATACCTTTGACAATTTCTGTATTCTTGTGCTTCAGCTTCCTGGGGTTTGCTCTGGAATTACAGAGTGTGGAACTCTGGCTAAAGAACATCTGTGGAGCCCCTTTTGCTGTAGGTATAAGGAAATTGTAGGGACAGCACAGATGTGGGAGAGGGCTGATGCAGTTTCCACTCCTACTCTCTCCCCACTTCTGATCACTGTCACTCGACTAAGTTGCGAAAACAGCAACAGAAGACTGCTCTGTGATAACCAAAATCTCCTAGTGGGGCCTCACAGCAGGAGAAGATAACAGGCATTCATTCCTAGGATGACGCTTGAATAGAGTGGAATTCCCATTTATGTTATCTTTCCCACTCCCTGCATGCTCTCTTGCCCATTGTGTCCTCCCTGCCTCTGGGACTTGGTGCGTTTGAGAGTTGATGTCTGCTGAGGCAGTGGGAGCAATACTTGCGCAAGACAGTTTGACCCACTTGACCCAGATGCCTGGGCCGGGTCAGAACTGGGGATTCTAATCAGGACCCAATGTGGATAGGTCTGTAGGAGGCCATCATCATAGCAGCCAGAAGCCTCAGAAGCTCAAGTGCTTCCACAAGGCAAACTCCTTCCTACAGAGTCTCAAAAAGATGTGGCTTTAGAGTTCCCTTGGGGACAAGACCAACAGAAAAATCACAGACTGAGCAGTGTCTTCATTGCACACGGGGTCACTGACACATCCTAGGACCTGCAGCAGCCACGGTCGACTGCGTTCATTGACTGATAAATGAACTAATGCTTTGGATGAAGGCCCTGGGGAAGACAAGGGCTCCAGGAAAGGGGCCCATGGTTGGTTACATATGAATACCTAGAAACTAAAATGTGTACCATTTTAATGCATTTATGTTATTTATTCCATGTTAAGAAATTTAAAAGTAACTGTAAATTCTCAATCTAAATTTTAATTCACCAGACCTTCCTCCCCTTTTTGTCTTCTCTCTCTTCCTCTTTTTCTCATTCTTTCTTCTTCTCTTAATCGATAATGAGTGGAGGACTAGAGAAAATGGAATTGAACAGTAAAGAAAAGGAGAAATATGAAAAGAATGGTTGTATCCCACTATTTCTGCTTCCAGGTGAATCCCAGCTCAGCCAGTGTGAAGGAGATGAGACTGTGCTAGGGAAGAGAACATGGGGGCTGGAGCCTTCGCTTCTGTCTGGGCAGACACATCTGCGTTTTAATGGAATGAGACGGTAAGAATCATTGGCACCATCATTGCTATTAAATGTCTGTTAAGCATTAATAAAACAGAAGAGGCTCATTTAACATGGCTTTTATACTGGAAACCTTGGGATGATGGTATGTAATGAATCACCGGTAGGCTTTATCAGTGAGTCTGCATTTTTGGCAGGATAACAGAAAGAGGGAACAAACGAGAATTTACTTTTGTGATCTTGCAGGGGGTGGGAGAGAAAGGAGAATGTGGCAGCTCTGGGGAAATCTTTCAAACTTCAAAGACCAGAGCCCTAAGCTCTGGTGACTGTTCTCGCAGGAGCATTTTCCTTGTCCTATTGCCTGTTAGGACAAATCCTTACAGCCAAGATTGTTGCTAAATGTCTGAATTCTGCTGAGGAGACTTTCTTCCCTTCTGTGAACAGAAGTGGTTTGGATACATTTTTCTCTTTATCTTGTAAGCTTCTTCCAGTTAGTCATTTTAGTGAAATCTAGCTCTCAGGCCGATTACTCATATTTTCTTAACATTTATAAACTATTTCTTTAGGTATTTGTTATAGGAAATTTAAGACAGAAGTGTATTTCATTTCCACTAGTGGATAATGGCGTTAAATATTTTTTCTTGTAAGATTAACATTTCAGCAACATGACTGACTTTGGTCATTTTCCATTTGCCTCTTCCTCCACTACGACCATCTGGTTCTTTCTCTTTCTTCCTCTCTCTCCCTCCCCACCCCCACACACTGTTGGTTTTTCTAGGAACATAAGAAATTTAGCCAATTCACTTTCTTGTGGGTCAGAACAAGAAGGCTTCAGCTTGGTATTTTATCTCTGATGGAGGATGGAAAGGATTCTAGCAAAATGTGAAAACAGCCCTCCATAACATCATGCCTAGAAATTAGAGAATTAATTACACGTCAATGGCTAACAGAGCAGTGAACAATGAATAGTGAACACACCAGAGTATCTGAGATAATAGGATCTAGGTGTTTGCCTTATTCTTTCCTGTGGGACCTTTGCTGGCAACATAGTGGAGAATTAAATACACAGAGTTGAAACGCTGTTTGGCTTCTGAGAAACTGAGTTGTTTCATGAGATCCTGGAAACAGCCCTGGACCAGGCTCTTGTATCCAACTTCCACTTAAAAGTGCTGGGTAACCTGCAGCGGGGCTCCTGAGCTCTCTAGGCTTCCTTGTCTGTAACAGAAGATGATTGGGTCTTATTATAGGTTTAAAGTTTGACAGTTCCAAATTCTCATTATCTGCTGCTCCCTTTCATCTCACAGCCAAATGCTAAATCCTTAATCCCTAAATAGCTACCTAAAGTGGGAGGGAGAGGAAACCAGAGCTGATGACTGTAGAATTCCCCTCTGGGAGAGAACCGTCTTAGCTGAACAGGAGTGCACCTTGGAAGGTGTGTTTGGTTTGGAAAATACCCCATCACACCCCCTAACCCCACCCCAGCAATGCCTTTATGAACTGGGGCTAGATGAAGAGCCGTGGTTCTGTTCTATGAAAGAAGCAAACCGGGCCTTGGAGAGGAGGGTAACTCATCAGGAAGGAGATGGAGGCGGTCAGAGGAGATGAAGCTGGCCAGCAATGTGGCTGGAAGCTGGAGCTGAGAGGCGAGAAAGTGAAAATTGCCCAGTGGTTGGAGTGCAGAGATGCTTTGAAAGATAGAGATATCTAATAAATAAATTCTGTTGTTTGCTGTATATGCTCTACTATAACAACCCACCCACCCCTCCCACCACCTGCCTTGTTCCCAAACTCTCTGTTAAGTTTACTACAGGTTGAGCCTTGACTGGGTGAAACTTTGGGGAAGAGGATGGTGCATGCACACATTGGGTGCGGTGGGGGATGATAGTCAAGTTGGTGTCCAGCTGATTGGTTCTATATGGAAAAGGGCAGCTGGTTCTATATGGAAAAGGGCAGCATCCTCAGGAGGTGAAATGAAAGCAGAGATCAAAACTTAGAGAAAGTGGGCGACTCCTAGAACCAGAGGTTTTGAGAAACTTAAACCTCCACACCACCCCCCGCCTTCCTTTTGACAAAGAACAGGACTTCTGTCCCCAGGTAAGTGAGGATATTTGAAGAATTTCACTTAAGTATTAAAGGACAGGTGACCATAGCAAGCTAGAGGATTTGGAATCATTTTGGCAGCTGACATTTATGACACAAGGACAAGCAAATAATAATACAGTAATTCTACTTGTTATTTTCTAAGAACCAAGAGAGTAGAAATAGAAGCTGGGAGTTTTTTTATATGCATATCACTTCTTTCAACTATTCCTTTTCAATCCTTTAATTAAATTTTAATTAGTCAATTTTAATTGACTTTATTAAGTCAATAAAATAGGAACCAATATTTTAAATAATAGCAAGGCTTTGGAAATTCAGTATTTAAAAGGAACACCTAAGGTTGTTAAGACAAAGAAGTGTATCATCTTCTTCATATCACATTCACAGACGACTAGCTTATATTAGCCTGCCTTGAAACACAATAAGATATAAGTGAGATGTGGATTCTATTATACGTTTTCATTTGAACGGATATTTTTATTTTTGGCGTTATGTTAACCATGGTTTGTGAAATGACCAATTGTGCACTATAAGGTACTAATATATTGTTCATATTAACCTGACTTTCCATGAGCTTCTGCATTACTAATCAGGTTTTAATATCAATATAAATAATACTTTACATTTGACTGACATACACTATCATTTTGTTAATAATTAACATATTGCACAAAAGTGAAAATGTGAGAGATTTTTCTGAAGGATTGCTTGCAGACCAAGATAACTCCTAGGAGATAAACAAAGAGGAATATAATTTCCCTGAGCAAGTTATTATTTATTTTTAATCATGGACTGTACATGCCTAGTGCACATAGAATTTTGAATATATAGGACTATTTTCTCACCCTATATCTGGCATATTTGCTGGTGATTCCTTTAAATCAATGCTTAGTTCTCATTTGTAGATCTGAAGATATATACCTTCATTTTTGGTGGATATAATCAGTATATTTGATACTACAGACATGACTAAAATGGAGGCTCAGAGCGGGCCTTGGTAAAAGACACAAATTAATGAGTCAAAAATTCATGGATTTCCTATTTATTTAGGGCTCATTTTGGAAGATACCCAGATATTAACAACCCCATCTAATGACAAAATTTAACTATTTTTTAGCTGTTTATTTGAAACAGTAAAATTATTTCCCCCAAATCAATTACCAGACATAAGGTAATTCAGGCTTCACTGTAGTCTTTTTGTCATTCACTATTATTCTCCTATTGATAAGTAACTGATATTAAGGAAGTTCTTCAATATTACAACTTAAATATATCCACTCACTCTAGATACTGTTAGATAGTCACAAATGCGTGGAATTAATTAAATCACCTACAAAATAATGTCCCCACCAGAGAGCCACGCTGAATCAGCCCCCAGATTTTATTTTAATAATAACTGCACCAGTGTGTATAATTATATTGAAATTCTCTCCAAGTAAACAAGCTCATACAGCCATTCATGCATGCTTATGGCAGCCATCCATTTAGAGAAATTATAGTTACGCATGGCCCAGAATGAAAATTTTAACACCATCTGTGCCCTAATATAAAACAAAAAGAAACAAACAAACCATGTTTGAAGATATGTTAAAATATTATACTCACATCTCATCTGTAATCTTATCTTCTCTTCTGAAAGTTATTTCCCAACCTTTATGTCATAAATTCTGCGTGTAGAGAATGTAAGTTCTTCTTTACCTATCAAGATTTTTTGTTGGTCCTGGAATCTTTTTCATAATTGTGGGTCTTATTCTATTCTATCCTGTGAAATAACCCCACTTGTATTTTCCCAACCCAAATGAATACAAGAGGTAGCTAACATTCATGAAAGGTAGAGAGTAGGGCGCCTCTAAATGTCTGTCTTTATGATATCACCTTCATGGACTTGATGTAGCTAATAAATGATAAGAAAACTGTACTTAGGGGAAGACAATATGAATTGTCACTGAAGATACCTTGAGATGTAAAATGTCCTTGAAAAAACGAAAAGAAGCTCAGAATTCTGCACCTTACCCAATGAATGTTAATTTTTTTCCCCATCAGGTTTCCAAAATGATTAAAAACAAGCTGCATAAAGATTATGACATTGTAATTTTATGGACTATTGACTAGAATGAGCTACTCCACTGAGATGGTAAGTAACAGCAGAACTGCCTGGCGGGGCATTACAAGTTCTGAGAGCCCCTTATGGAAACCCATGGCCTCCTTTGAGTCGTGGTGGAAAGAATACTGGGAACCACTGGGTTAGAAGTTTTAATTCTGACCAGCAGACTGTGTGAGTGAGTCCATTGGGATCTTTGGCTTTTTCAGATTTACATTTAAAAATCCTTATGTGTCTGTTTCTGCCAAGCTTGTGTCCGTCGTAAGCTATATATCTCCCATATTGCTTCTCTTTTGTGGTAAGAGTCTAAATGAAACACTTTGATACATTAATGGAATGTGGTTGACCCTGCGTCCGTCCTCTCTATCACAACATTGATGCACAGCCACAAGGAGCAGTGGGCAGCGAGCCAGGCTGCAGAGAGTGTCTACACCTGGCAACAGGTCAAATGTGGCGCTTGCTTAATGGGTCCCTCTGTCTTAAGCCAGCAGATAGCCTGTCACAGTGAGTGCAGCTTTCTCATGCACTCACTTCCTGTGACCAAGATTCCTCAGAAGGCTGTGACCAAGAGGAGGTACTTATTCTCCCGTAGCAACTGAAGGATCATGTTCTCTAATGCTGGGTCACCGCCGTGCCCAGGGACCCCTGCCCGAAGAGAAAGGGAAGGGCATTCGTGTTGACTGAGCGTCTCCCTCTGCTAGGCACTTACGCAGATGCTATTTTTGATGTCCCGTGGCATCTCAGTGAGGTATGTAGAATTCTTCACACATGGGCACCCCGGTTCAGTGACTAGGTCAGGACTCAGCTGGGTTGAGACTCCAGGCCTGTCTAAAGTGAGCACTCATGTTTTTTCTGGTTGACCATACTGCCTCCATGTTGCTCTGGGAATTTTGCTTATGTCACTCAGTGACCTAGATTCTTTCCAAAGCCTGCTACCAGCAGGCAACTGCACCTGATTAAAGTGCATTGTTTTTTTGTTGTTGTTACAAAATTGTCATTCAATACAAATGGCTATTTTGAAAACTGTGCTAGTAAATGTCCATTTTATCTCTTGCATTTTCTAAAATTTCATCAAAAAATTCGTCTGGAATGGTTTAAAACGTGCACAGGCCCAGGTCCTGGAGTGTGTAGGGTTGAATTTAGTGTTCATAGGATGTGTCGGCATTCTTCGTCTTTGCCTTATGTAGTCCCACAAAGGGCCGAAGAATCTGAGAGACTGATTTCCAGTTAAAAATGGTGGATTGATGACAAGCGTTTATTCTCTCCCCAAAATGATGTTAAAATGACATTAGAAGAATTAAGAGGGTATGTACTGATAAGGACAAGGGCTAGAGTTTTGTAAATTGAGGGAATATCAGGCAGAAGGGCTAGGATTTCCGAATCAGAGCTGAAAATGGAGTTGGGGGCGAATAAGTGAATGTCTGCATACTGAACTGTAGGACCCTGTGCACTTTTGCCCTCCTGCTTCACAATTCCAAAGACCGGGCCACAGTGTGTATCTAAAGAATAGAGGGAATGTTCTGAAACTTACTGAGATTCTGGAACATTCTGCCTTGCCAGTACTATCCATGCTGCTGAAATTCTGTCCTGGGCCTGCTGTGGGTCGCAGTGTACCGGGCGTGTTCAGTGGACACTTTCATTCCATATCCTATCCCTGGAGTCCCAAGGCCCCGTTTGTACTTTAACAGCTGCTCCCCAAGTGGGTGAGAGCATGCACTGACTTGGTGCCACGCTAACCTGAGAAGCAGCAGGATACTTTCTACTGAGCCAGTTTGGCAACATAGAAACATGAAGTTTTCTAATGAAATACACGAGAATTTTATGACAGAATTAACTGGGTCCTTATGGTATTTCTTCTCAACCACCAACAGACCTTAGAATAACCCTTCATTACCATAACCACAAAAGGGTCAGTTTCTCTGTCAAAGTCATGCTTGTGCCTCTACTTTGCCCCACTTCCTCTCCTCCTCTGCTTTCAGTGTGGTTGGCTACATCTGGCTGCACAGTGTCCTCCTACATTTCTCCATAGTGTGAGTGAATGTCATGGTGCAAACTATGAAGAGTTCCCAGAAGTCACAACTGTAGCTTTCCACTGCTGGCTTCTCTTAGCATGGGTTTAAGGTTTTAGAGAATCCCTTCCAGGAGCTTGATTTTTTTTTTCCCCCTTAAATCTTGGTGTGAAGTGATGCATAGACGATTCCTTTAAGATCACGGGGATCTGAAGATCCAGGCTTACCTTAACTGTGAATGTCATCCTACATACATGCTTACATCCTATGTTACTGGATTATTTGATGCTGGAGAGCATGGACTATTTTACATTAATTTTAATGTCTCTTGCCAGTAGACAGAATCATGCTAGGTTTTCAATAAAAGTTTGATGAATGAATAATGTTTGTATGAAAGAATTGTGACTCTTTTGACTGAGAAAAATTCTCTTCTTGTTTAGACTCTAGGTACCACCCTTCTAATTCCAGGTTTTGCCACTATCTTCTGTCCTAAGACCCATGTTACAGGATAAAAATAAAAATTAAACTAGTATTTAGTTAAGTCTACATATTTAGTTTTCTGTTATTTACAGCCCAAATGCAATTGACTGACGTATATGTATGAGGAGAGGGGGCACCACAGTCCTGCTGAAGCAAAACATGAGGCAGGTCCACACGAAACAATTCTAAGGGGACTTTGTACTGAAAAGACTTTATTATAAATTGGTACAGTCATGCTTCGCTTAACAGTGCTGATAGGTTTTGAGAAATGCATTGTTAGGCGATTTCGGCATTGTGTGAACATCATAGAGTGCACTGACACAAGCCTAGATTGTACAGCCTGCTACATACCTAAACTGTATGGTACCAATCTTATGGGACCACCATCATATATGTGGTCTGTCATTGACTGAAACTTCATTGTACGGCGCATGACTGTATAGCAGTCCCTTTCATGGATGCTGAGTGTAGAGTTATAGTGAGACTGCTATTCCCTATTCCCTTGTCTGATTAAATGAGTATTAAGTAATTTCTAGCATGTTTAACTTATTGTCCTCAGTGCTATAGTAAGATATAAATATGAATAAGGAATAGCTCTCTAATTAGCTCAAGAAGCTTATTAGAGATGACTGGATAAGCACACAAATATCTCTGATGCAAAGTGGAGTCCAGTGCATGCCATGATGTAGGTGCAGATGTGATGGATGGAGACACTGCGTCCAAGGAGGCCTTGAAGAATGGACAAGATTTCAATAGCTGAAAGATTAGGACACCGTCACAGAATAGGACAGCACAGACAAAGGCGTGAGGTGGGAACCCGCAAAGTGTGATTTTAAGTTAGCAGCTACCGTATGCACTAGACTTTATTTTCAGTTCTGACAACTGTCAAAATATCATTTTAGATCATTAAGATCCCTCATTTACATTTTAATTCAGCCACCTGTGACCCTTTTGTCAGAGAAAAATTTTATGTTTCCATTTAGTTCCAGCAATGAAAGTAGGGACTTGAAGACATTGCAATTTGGGGGTATTAATGTAAATGAATTCCTCATTTGTACCCGCTGTCTGAGAGAGTTTGGAATATACTAGTACATCTTTATTTTCCATGATGATTTGAAAGACGCCTGTTTTCCCGATAACAGAATTATAATAAATGCATCTCCTGACTGTCCTTGCCCCATGTACAACATGTGCTGGTCTTAAATTGCTCTCCTTGTCAAGCAAGAGAGTATTATACAAAGGAAGCGATAGAGCTGTGAACTGCTAAGTGTGAACACTGGTGGTTCCACAGTGTGGGAGAATCCCCAATGAAGCTCTCTGCACTACTTTATGTCCCTTAGATTTTAAATGCCATCTATGACATACACTGTTCCTTGGTGGTGGCATGGAGAGATTACTCTTCTTCAAGGTTGCCAAGTAATTAACACCCTGGAATTGTTGGCACATAACCTAAATAAATCATCCAAATGATTGAACAGACTGTAAGGGTTTCAGAAAAGAAATTTAATAAAAAGTGTGTACAGTTACATGCTGCAAACAATGTTTCAGTCAGCAACAGACCACATATAGGATGGTGGTCCCATAAGATTAGTACCATATAGCCTAGGTATGTAGTGGGTTCTACTACCTAGGTTTGTGTAAGTACATTATGATGTTCACACAATGATGGAACCTCCCGGGAATGCATCACTCACAACATAGCCTCATCATTAAGTGACGCATGACCGTATATCAAAAATTAGATCAACACGTGGGCACAGAGAAGTTGGAAGAATGCTACGCTTGAGATTGAAGACTGTGCTGCACAGGCAGACTGTGTTCAACTCTAGAGGTGGCATTCACATCATAGGCTGTGGAACGGCACACTTGTTGCTGGGTGGCACGCAAGCATGGCCATACCGGGCAGCCCAGGCCATTCTTTGGGTTGTCCTTTGCTTTGCTTGTTGTGGCTGTAAAGGTCTCCTTGCCAAGTTTCCCTGTTTTCTGCCTTTCCTCCAGCTCTCACTTTCCCTTGGCAGTGGGGTCTATGGCAGCTCTGTCATCCTGGGCTGTCTCCAGCGGTGTCCTTGACTCCCTAGACTACCCTGAAAACTGGCATTCATCTACCCACAGTCTTTGTTGGGTGACTAGTGGGCATGTTTTCTCTTTGTTACCATCTTTTTGCTCCTTCCAGATGCCAAGGTCTTCCCTGCCTCTGACTTTTTGCTTCAAAAGAAACTATATTTAGTCTTTGTGTCCTTGCATTAGGGTGACTATATCATATATTGTCCAATCAGGGACACTTTAAGGTATATTATATGGTCATCCTAATACAAGGACACAAAGACCAAACATGCTTCTCTAAGAAGGAGCATTGATAATGACACTGGAATAACAGGTATAAACTGGGACTGTCCTGGGCACCCTGCAGTGTCTGATCACCTACCCTTCTCTTTCTCCAAGCTGATATGCAGCAGGCTCACACTTTCAAGGGCAGAAAGTGTGTCTGGAATATTTCCATTCAGTAAGTAAGTAGCCATTGTCCTAATGCCTCAGAATGCACCCTCACCATCTTGGCACTTCCCTTGGGACTCTCCAGACCTCCCTGCTCTCTGGCATCAAACTGGTGGCCCTCGGCATGGCTGGAGGCCTCTAGGACCTTGTACCAGGCCTAAGGTTGGATCTGCTCTGATGGGCGCCTGTGTCATATCGGTTGCTGAATACTTATGGTAGGACCCCTGCCCTTTCCCTGTCTGTCTACAAAGTCCCTTTTTCTCTTAGTCATTCCATCAGATCCAGTCCCAAGACTGAGGATACCCAAGCTTCAGTTTTCTATGTCATCCCTACACACGTGTGTCTCATTCAATTTCATAGCTGTTATTTATACACGTCATAAATAGCAAGATATTTTTCTGACTGAAGGAGGGAAGGCATTTGATTTTGTTATCAACCTCACAGAACTGCAGCGCGACTATGGTTATTTAAGCAAGCGGCTTTGAAAGCAGAGCTGTCTCCATAATCACAGCATTGTGGGAAGGTTGTTTCTGTCTGCGAGTCCACTCCCCTGACTGGAATGTGGGGAAGACGACTGGCCTGTGAATAAGATTAGAAAGTGGAAAGGAGAGTTTCAAAGAGATATGACTAAAAAGAGGGTAGAAAACGATTGTATCTTTTGCTTAAAAAAATCACATGCCAAATATTTCAGATGACAGGTCAGATTAAGACCTTTTGAGAAGGAGGCAAGAAAAAGAAAAACAACGAAATTTTGTGATTGGTGAAAAAATGTCCCTTTGTTGAGAGCATCAAACATGAAACTAGGATCGAATTCCCCCTCCATACAGCAATTGTAAATTGAAGGGTGAACTCTGGGTCAAGAGCCGATATTTTCTTGGCTTTACATAAGTGTGAGATCTGAAATGTTTAAAATGCTGAGAGGTATTTGGCAAGGACTTCTTTGGGAAGCTGGTGTCTTTTTTGTCACGCCCAGAACTGAGATGGAGAAAGGCATAGGGAACAGAGAGCCTGGGACGTGGGGAGCTGTGGAGAGAGCTTATGATCCAGAGTTGAAGGAAAATCTGGGTTCAAATCCCAGCTCTGCCCCTTGCTAACTAACCTCTCTGCAGTGACTTCCTCACCTTAGGACAAGGCAAATAATATTCCCTGTGAGGTTATTGTTGAGATTTTACAATTCAATGTACACAAAATGCCTACCAGCGTGCCTTCTCCACCGCAAATGCCTAATAAATCTGTGCTTTAGAATGTGGGAGCGTTGGATGCAGAGTATAGGAACTAATCTTCAAGAAAGAACCTAAGGCAAAGAGAAAGGAAGGGTCAATGTGACCTGGAAACGGGCTGGGTTCCCGCACGTAGGGGTCTGCAGAGCATGTGAAGAGCTGGCAGAGGAACACACAATGGAGGGAGGAGAAACAGGGAAGCGGGCCCTCCTGGAGGGGTGACTTCATACAAGTTAAGGCCACAGAGCATCCCGTGTACATATGATGCCCCTGCTTATCTGGCCATCATGAGGAGGCTGGCGGCAATTTCCGGCCCTAGAGTGAGAAGAAGAAAGGCATTCTGTTAGGAGGACTGCACCCCGTGGGGCAGAGTTTAGATGAGAAGTTTATAGCCTGAGGTCATGGACTCCCAGGGGAGCTGTAAGTGTGCTTCAGGAGGCCCCATGAAATTGTGTGAAAAATTTGGTCTAGATTTGTGTTTTATGGGAACAGGCTCCATTGCTTTCTTCAGATTCAGCAAGAGTGGTCCTGGCAGTTAACTCCCCAACATTCACTCTGTGGCTCACCTGTTGCATAGCAACAATATAGTTTTGGGAGTTAATATCAGTTCTAGAAAGGTGGGCTTATCTGACAATAACTCCATGCCCCTTTGCAATAATTGGTTTAAAATTAGGGAGAATAGAAAAATAAACCAGATGTACCCATCAGTCAGCCTTTTCTCTCACTCTTGAGAGAGAAAAGGTGCTCTGCCTCTAAATGCACATGTCTGGGGAAGCATGTGGCCCAGCCTGGAGACCAGCCTCCATCCACGAGAGGATGAATCTGACTCTGTGGCTGGAAGAGCAGAGCGATGGAGAGAACTGGGGTCCTCACGACATGGTTGAGCCACTGTTTCAACAATGTCCTGAAGCCTGGCTGACCTCTGGACTTCTTCTTCTGTGGACTAATAAATGTTCTTATTATGTAAATGGCTTGAATAGAGTTTTCTGCTGCTTCGAACCAATCGTATCTGAACAGATAAAATGAGTCCCAAAGTTTGAGAGTCAGTAGTTTATGCTACATTGAAAGGAGAAGAATCACGGGGAATGCTTAAATGAACTGTGTAATGTTTTTGTGTGTGTGTGTGAGGAAGACCAGCCCTGAGCTAACATCCATTGCCAATCCTCCTCTTTTTGCTGAGGAAGACTGGCTCTGGGCTAACATCCGGGCCCATCTTCCTCTACTTTATATGGGACGCCACCACAGCATGGCTGACAAGCAGTGCGTTGGCAGGCGCCTGGGATCCGAACCCACGAACCCCGGGCTGCCAAGCGCGAACTAAACCGCTGCGCCACTGGGCCGGCCCCCTGTGTAATGTCCTAAAGTCGTTTCAGTATAACTGGATAACGTGATGTATTTGTGTACCCTACTTCATCTACGGTGGTTACATAATTTGTACTTATCACGCCAATACAATTGTAGGAGTGCCCTTGAGCCTTTTTATAGTGGTAAGGGGATAAAAGAGCACTGCCATATACAAAGAGGAGGTGGGAAACTTGGGTGTGTGTTGGCAGGTCTTTAATTACACAGTGTGTACAATTTATGGAATCACAGTAGTCACACGAAGTCAGGTATACAATAATGTAGTTGGGAGGGTCTATAATGCACCTGCCTCAAGGCGCTACCAGGGAAGGAGCTGTCTGCTTCTAGGTCTTGATCTCCAGGGCCCCTTGCTAGCCTTTGGCTCCAGAGGTAACCCTTTTGGTCTGGTGCTTGGCGTGGTGATTATTGTGCTCCCACTGCATTGATAATTGGGTGGTCTGTAGGCACCAAGCCAGCTCGTGCTCTGCCCCTGCCTTTGCAATCTGCAAAGTCCCAGTCCCAGCTTTCGTGGTGGACTATCCACCCTGCATCTTTCTGATATGCACCCCCTTGTCTGGACTGCAGAACCCTGTTGAGGCACATCATCTTGCTTTCTCTCTAGAGCACTCTCATCGACACCCCACATTCTACTCAGAGCCCACGGGAACTTTCAGCTGCTCTCCATATCATGTTAGGTCCTGGAGGACTTGGAGGATGAGAAAGGTAATTTGTGGCCCTCTCATGGACAGATCTGCAATGCTGCTGTGTCTGTAGCTCTCCCCAGGACTCTGAAGCTGCTTCTTCCAACATTCCAGACAGAAAGTGAGGCCAACATCCACTCTATTCTTGGAATTCAAACTTAAAGGGAAATCTGAGGGGAATTCTATGGGTCTGTCCTTGCTACGGTCCTCTTTGCATTTTTGTCAGTGACTTGGGTTAATGAATAGAAATCATGGTATTCTAGTCTGCAGATGACACAATACTGGGAGAAACAGCTAAGCATAAAATAATGGCTGCAAACACTTGTTTAGAGCTTACTTTATCCATTCTTCTATGAGCTTTACATATCTTAGCTTATTTAATTCTTATTTCATAGATGGGGGACTTGGAGCATATGGTCATCAAGTCACTTGTCCAAGGCTACACAGCAAGGAAAGGACAGAGTTAAGGTTTGAACTCAAGTAGACTGGCTCTAAAGTAAAGCTCTTAACCAGCAGGTTTTGATGCCCTCAGCACGGTGTCATAGTTAGGCCAACAGAATGGATTCTTTAGATTTGCTAAGACAAAGGGGTAGAAAAGAACAGGTAGGGAAGGACTGACTTTATAATAGTTTATATGAAATAGCACAAGGGCTTTTAGTTGGTCATAATCTGGATTTGAACAGGAATAAGCTGATCCTTTTTAGATTAACACTACCCCAGATTTGTGGCAAAGAAAAATATGATTCAGCAGAGAGGAGGTAAATGTTCCACTGTATTCAAACTACTCTGACCAATAGATTATGCTGGAATATTTCACCTAAGTCTAGTGTCAGAGTTTATGAGCAACACTATCAGACTCAAGATATCTAGGATATTAGCCAAAATGATGTTTAGTCCAGTGACCACTTCTTATGAAACAGCACAGACGCTTGTCAAAGAGAGCATGTAATAGTTTTCATATATTCCAAGATTCATCACAAGGAAGAGGTATGGTCTGTGAGGTTACAGGGTTAATATCTCAGCTCATGACCAAGAGGAGCCACCTAAATGTTCAAAGTCTTCCACAACAGTGGGGCTGCCTCATTACAAGGGATCTCACACACAACGCAAGTTTGAGGAAGCACCCCTGGATGACCATTTGTTGAACATCTCATTTCTTGGGAAATAGTATTAATTGGAATACCATTCCAACAAAGTGGTTTTAGGAATCTGGCTTTTCGAAGGTAGTTTTTAGCCAAAAAAACAGTTTCCCACACGATTGTTAACTAGAAAATGTCAAATTAGTAAGCTTCTCAAAATTCATATTAGCCCATAACGATGGGTAACATTACCATTAAATTTGAAAGAATAATACTTAAAATGAAACTTCTAAACTGCTTATCATGTGTTTTGCAAAAATGTTGAAAGCCCAATTTCAAATGGATGTTTTCTTGCCACTTTGATGTTCTCAGTGCTCTGTCTTTGGGAAGATGCTGCAGTAAACAAAAGTGTGGAAGTTAGGTGGCTGACACCCTGTACAGGGAGTGCACATGTGATGAGCGAGGAAGGGAGAAAAGGCTAATGTCATGAGAGAAGTGAATTCTGGGTAACCCCAAAGAACATATCTCGTGAGTCATCTATGTTCACATTTCTTTGAACTTTGTCTATCTTGAGGGAGATGAAGCAATTGCATAGACACAATGTCTTACCCTTTCAGTAAAATGCATTCCACATTCCTCCGTCCATTCATCATCATTAGTGGTATTTGTGTTCAAAGCTGTCATGCAGAGCTAGTTGCCAATAATTATTAAAAAGAGAACCAAAAGGTTATGCATTTAGGAGACTAAGCGAAACCAATTTTCACAATGTGTGCTATGAAGACATCAATCCATTAAGGAGAAAATCACTAAGGAGCTCCTCAAAGATATGCTTGCATCAAACACCATCTCCAGAGACCTAAGAAGTAAATGAAATGGTTATCTGTCACTCACGATTTTTCTTCTCTGGAGTGAAATCCACAACGGCTGTGACATGGCTGCGCAGCAGCTTCCCCTCTCCTTTGGCTCCCTTTTACCTGCTTTCTCACTCATTGGTGGTGAAAGTCTTTTTCTCTGGACTTTCCTCATTACCTGCTTTTTTTCTTCAAAATTAAACATTAAAAATACTCTTAAGATTTCATTACCAGAGACATTTCACGTAGCAAGCATCCTGTCTGACACAGCATTAGTACTATTCCTCCCAGCTTCTTAGAAAAAGAAAGGGAATGTTTTCAACTATTTTTCTTTCCTCCCTCCCCCTTTCCTCCCCTCTTGCCCCTCCCCTTTCCCTCCCTGCCCCTCTCTTCTCTTCCTTTCTCTCCTCCTCCTCCTCCTTCTCTTCTCCCTACCCCGCTTCCTCCATTCCCTCCTCCTCCACCTCCTTCTTTCTCCTCCACCCCTGGAACTCATGTTTCACTTCAAAATAAAATTTTCTTTAATCCTGATTAGTTTTCTCATACTACTAATAAAATAGCACCTATAAAGTGCTTGCTATATGCCAGGAAGTGCTCTAAGCGCATTACGTATATTGGTTCGTTTAATTTTCTCAACAACCCTAGGAGGTACACAGTACTGTTATACCCTTTCATAGAAAGAAACCAAGGCATGGAGAGGTTATGTAATTTGCCAATGGTCACATGGCTAATGAGGTCTGAACACAGGCACTGTGGTTCCAAAGTCCATGCTTGAACCAGTGACATATACAGCTTCTCTAGCTCTAGGGCTCTCCAGAGCAGTCACTCCCTTGGAGACTGAGCAAGAAGGGAACTAACATATACTGGGCCCCTACCTTGTGCCAGACACTCAACATGTGTTACCCAGTCAGATCTCTGCAACAACACTACAGGTTAGGTGTTACTATCCTTACTTTACAGACAAGGTTAAAGAAAAAAAAACAAAACAACTTGCCTAATGTCACACTATAAGCCACAGAAACAGATTTATATCTTGCTAATTTCATATATATCTACCTAATTGTCATCTGTCACTAGAAGTGGGGTAAGTAGCATTTATCTGAGGCCTCACTTTTGGTAGTGTCTTCTTGCTCATTCTGATACCATGGCCTCCTGGAGACTCAGGAAAACTTGCACTAGCCAGTCAAGGCTTCATCTCTCCCTTTTAACCCACTCTCAAGAATTTATTCTCTTATCTGAGAGACTTAGGGGACCTATGACCTCATCTGGTCCTGAGTCATATTGCTGACTCTGACTTGCATCACTTATTTTTTGTCTGTCTTTGTCATCCTAAATCCTGAAATGGGATATTAAGAGTCAGTGATTAAAGGAGAACTATATGCATCACATTATAAGAGTTATTAGGTTGACCTGTATGAAACTAATGTTTTTGTAGTTTAAATAAGTCAAATACTGCAGTTTAATATGGGTCAACATCATGTTTATAGTCCCCATTCTTATTTCCATAATTTATATGAAAATAATTACAGCATATAGACTAAATTTTAAAGAAAACATAATCCTATTACCAAGAAATAATTGTCAGTATGTTTTATATAATTTTATCTTGTCTAAATCATTATAAATGATTGATAAATCATTATCTTGTCTAAATCAGCCCTGGCAGCTAGCATCTGCCATGCTGCTAAATCTCAAAGGATATTAAAAAAAATACATTGAGCTCCATGAAGATGAAAATACAGCATATGAAAATTTGTGGAACACAGGGAAAGCAGAGTTGAGAGGAAATTTATTGCGTTAAATACCTTAGGACAGAAGAAAAGTTTCAAATGAGTAATCTAACCTCCATCTTGAGAAAGTAGAAAAATAATAGCAAGATAACCCCAGAGCAAGCAGAGGAAGGAAATAGTAAAGACAAGAACAGAAATCAGTGAACTTGGAAACAGAAAAACAATAGAGGAAATCAGTGAAACAAAGAACTGGTTCTTTGAAAAGATCAATAAAATTGATAAACCTCTAATAAGACTAACAACATAAAAATAAAGAGAGAAGACAAATTACCTATATCAGGAATTTAATAGGCGATATCACTACAGACCCTGCAGACATTGAAAGGATAACAAGGAAATACGACAAACAGCTCTACACACATAAATTTGACAGCTTAGTTGAAATGGACTCATTTCTCAAAACGCACAAATTATCACACCTCACCCAGTATGAAATCAATATTTGAATAATCCTATAGCTATTAAAGTAATTGAATTCATAATTTAAACTCCTCCCTCCTCACAAAAATTCTCCAGGCCCAGATGGTGTCACTGGTGAATTCTTCCAAACTTTTAAAGAAGAATGATTGGCAATTCTACACAATCTTTTCCAGAAAATAGAAGAGGGAACACTTTCCAGTTCATTTTATATGGTCAGTACTAACCTGATACCAAAACCTGGCAAAGACATTACAAGATTAAAAAAAAAAAAAACAAACCCCAAACTACTGACCAATAGCCTTCATGAACTGATACACAAAAACACTTTATAAAATATTAGCAAATCTGGCAATATGAAAAAAAAAGGGTAATACACAACAACCCAGTGGGATTAATTACAAGAATGCAGCGTTGGTTCAATTTTTGAAAATCAATCAGGGTAATCCATTACGTTAACAGACTAAAGAAGGAAAATCACATGATCCTATCAATTGATGCAGAAAAAGCATTTGATGAATTCAATATTCATTTATTGTAAAAACTCATCAAACTCAGAATAGAAGGAAACTTTCTTAACCTGATAAAAGGCATCTATAAAAATGCAGCAACTAACTTCATAGTTAATGGTGAAAGACTGAATGCCTCAAAAACAAGATAAGAATGTTTACTCTCAATTCTTCCGTTCGACGTTGTACTAAAAGTTCTAGCCAGTGCAGTAAGACAAGTAAAAGAAATAAAAAGCATGTAGATTGGAAATGAAGAAACAAAAGTCACCCTATTTATAGATGACATGATTATCTATGTAGAAAATTCTGAGGAAACCACAAAAAAGGTTAGGATAAATAAATGAATTTAACAAGGTTACAGGTTACAAAGACAACATACAAATATATATTCTATATACTAGCAATGAACAATAGGAAATTATATTAAAAAGCGACACCATATATGACAGTTCTATAAAAAAGAATTACTTAGGTATAAATCTAACAAGATATGTAGGGTCTATATACTGAAAAATACAAAATGATGATTAAAAATTTTTTTTTTAAAAACTAAATAAATGGAGAGACACTGTGTTTGTAGACTGGAAGACTCAATATAGTTCAGATGTTGGTTCTCCGCAAATTGACCTATAGATTTAACACAATTGGAATAAAAATTCTAGCCGGATTTTTGTAGATTTCAAAAAGCTGATTTAAAAAAAAATTTTTTTTATTGAGGTCATATAGTTTATAACATTGTGAAATTTCAGTTGTACATTATTATTTGTCAGTCATTATATAAATGCACCCCTTCACCCCTTGTGCCCACCCCCCAACCCCCTTCTCCTCTGGTAACCACTAAACTGTTCTCTTTGTCCGTGTGTTAGTTTATCTTCCACATATGAGTGAAATCATACAGTGTTTGTCTTTCTCTGTCTGGTTTACTTCACTTAACATAATACCCTTAAGGTCCATCCATGTTGTTGAGAATGGGACAGTTTTGCTTTTCAAAAACCTGATTTTCAAATTTATATGGAAAGGCAAAGGAGGTAAAATGTCTCAAACAATTCCAAAAAGAATAAAGTGGAAGACTCAAACTACCTAATTTTAAAACTTACAATAAAGTTACAGTAATTAAGAGAGTGTGATATTAACAAAGGGATAGACACATGGATCACTGGAGCAGAATAGGGAGTCCAGAAATTGACCTACACATACATGGCTGATTGATTTTTAATGAAGGTGCAAAGGTAACTCAGTGGAGTAAGCATAATTTTTTCAGCAATTGATGCTGGAACAATTGGACAGCAGGCAAAGAATTGAACTTTAGCCTAAACCTTATATCTTGTACAAAAGTTAACTCAAAAGGGATCATATATCTAAATACACAACAAAAACCTCTAAAATTTTCAGAAGAAAACATAAGAGAAAATCTTCATGACTTTGGGTTAGGCCAAGAATTCTTAGATATGACACAAAAAGCATGATCCCTAAAAGAAAATATTGATAAATTGAACTTCACGAAGTTAAAAACTTTTCCTCCGTGAAAGATGCTTGTTTGAAAAAACAAGCTACAGTCTGGGAGAATATATTTGCAAATCCATATCCAGCATCTAGAATTTATAAAGAACTCACAAAACTCAGCTATATGAAAACAACCCAATTGAAAAATGGACAAAATGGACATTTCAACAAAGAAGCCAAAAGGTGGAAGCAACCCACATGTCCATCGACAGATGAATGGATAAACAAAATGGATATACATGCAGTGGAATATTATTCTGTCTTAAAAAGGAAGGAAATTCTGACACATGCTACTACAGCAATGGATGAACCTTGAGAACATTATGCTAACTGAAATAAGTCAGACTCAAAAGGACAAACACTGTATGAGTCCACTTATATGAGGCACCTGGAGTAGTCAAATTCATAGAGACAGAGAGTAGAATGGAGGTTGCCAGGGACTGGGGATGAGATGAGGGGAGGCAGGGAATGGGTAGTAGTTCAATGGGTATAGAGTTTTAGTTTTGCAAAATAAAGAGCGTTCTGGAGAGTGGCTACACAACAATGGGAGATTACTTAACACTACTGAACTGTACACTTAAAAGTTGTTAAGGTGGTAAATTTTATGTCTATTTTATCACAACTAGAAAAAAGTCATTATAGTAAATATTATAGTAATACATATCTTTTTTTTTTAATTTTAGGATAACTTCCTTAAAGCATTGTGGTCATATTTTAAAGTGTTTTATGCGTATTTCCAAATTGTCCATGGAAACACAGCAACAATTTACACTCCTACTAGCAATATTAAAAGAAAAAAAGCCTGTTTCCCCACATCTTTGCCAGCACTGGGTATTATCATTTGTGGCAGAGTCTCAGTAGCCATTTTCCCCACTCTTCCTTCCTTTTAGCCGACTCGAGGCTGCTTAGAGTAATTTCTTCTTCCAGCATCTCTTGCAGCTAGATGTGGCATTATAACTAAGTTCTGGTAATGGGATCTAAAAGTAATGCTATATGCAGTTTCTGGAATGTTTTCTCTAAGTAAAGGGCACATCCTCTTTCCCTTGTCTTCCTACCTGCTGCTCAGAATGTAGATGTGGCTGAGGGATCAGCAGCCATTTTGGACCATGATTTCCACAGTTTGAAAGCCACACGTGGCACAGCACCAACATGGAAAGGGCCTGGGTCCCTGACACCTGGAACCGCACCATGAGCTCTGGACTGCCTGCCAGACGGTTACATGGGAGGCAAATACATTTCTAACTCGTTTAATTGATTTGCAGCTAAATTTAACCTTCAGCTTTTTAGTCTTCATTCTTTTTAGTCTTTATCATATAGGCGAAAAGTAATATCTTATTTTTGTTATACATAGCTCTTTAGCCCACTGTCTGGAAGTTAACATTTCTGGAGAGTTATCACTACTTTTAGCTAAGCAAAGGGGAACACAGGGAGAGTTTTTTCTTCCTTTCATATCTGGGATGGCATATCTCTGGGGTTCAATACATCCGTTATCATCACCTTTCTCTTAAATTCAGAGATTGTCTAGAAGACCAGGTTGCTAAGATCAACAGATATTTATTGAAATATTCTGCTCAATTGATACTTGGAAAGAATGCTTAGATTTTAATAGTGATGCTTTAGGGGATTTTAATAATGATAAAAAGCCAAGGTGTCAGATCTTTCTGATTCTTTTAATAAAGTGGAACCAACTGAAATCAGAAACTGGATCTACTACCTTTAGTCGACGTAAGCCTCGTTGCTCTTGTGTTGTGGGTGTGGGGACGAAGCCTGGTGAACAATAGGATCTCAGTGTTGAGGTTTTCAAACTTGAGTGTGGATCACGCTCACATGGAGAGGTTTTTAAAGCACAGATTGCTGGGCCCCACGCCTCAGGATTGGCCGACTATGCTCTCTTTGGACAGACAGAAGGGCAGGATGGGAAGTTCTGGTGTACAACTGCCTCATTGTTTCAAGCATTGCACTGATTTTGGGGGGAGGGTAACTCTGCCAACTCAAGGGACCAGGCAAAAGGTTTAGAAGGGAACAGGGATGACAGGAAGCAGAGTGTATTGCTCTTTTTCAAGGTCACTGCTTAGTTTTTTTTAGGCCTTTGGGCTGGTTTTCATCAAACAGACTGATTTTTGTCAAATTTAAACTGTTGCTTATTCCCACAGTAGAGGATCATATAAGACCCAGTTTCTACTTCGGTGTATCCAGAGAACTCTCTCCTTCCAGCATTAGGGGGTGGAGTCACATACCCTCCTCTAATCCCCTTACAGATTCAATGGTGCGGCTGAATTCATGTCACAGAGTTCCCGGAGAATAGTCAACCATATTATAGCTATTCTTCTTGGCTTTGTTTCAGCTACACAAGAATGGCTTTAACTATTCTTCCTGACTCCACTGATCTCTGCCCCTTTACTCTGTTTAGCATTAGCTCTGGATTAGAATGTATGTGGTTTTCAGCCACAGGATAAATTTATAGATGAGGTTTCATAATAGTTCAGTTTCCTTTATTTATTTTTTATTTTTTTTGGTGAGGAAGATTGGCCCTGAGCTAACATCCATTGCCAATCTTCCTCTTTTTGCTGAGGAAGATTAGCCCTGATCTAACATCTGTGCCGATCTTCCTCTATTTTTCTTATGTGAGATGCTGTCACAGCATGGCCACTGAAGAATGGTGTAGGTCTGTGCCTGGGAACAGAACCTGTGAACCCCGGGCCACTGAAGTGGAGTGCACGAACTCAACCACTACACCACCAGGCCAGTCCCTAGTTTCCTTTAAAGAAGACATGACATATCATCAATATTTAACTTTGTGCTTACCCATTCTGAGTATTTATTCACAATTACCAAGCTGCTATACTAGTTGTCATTTCTATTAAGTAAATTTTATCAAATAAAACACATCTGAGTGGAAAGTTTTCATTCTCACACCTTATATTTCTGCAGTCAGGACAACAACCAAAGGATAGATGAGACATGCTTGCAATTTACAGATGTGATGTGTTTTATTATATGAGTCGGAGATCTCAAATATCCTGTGAAAAAGATAGGAAAATAAACTTAGAAGGGAGTTTTAAAATTGATTTAGTCATTTTGTTTTACAGATTAAAAAACAATCTGAGATTCAGAGAGGTTGGTAACTTGCTCAAGGTCATCCAACTAAGCTGGTAACTGAGCCAGTACCAGAAATGGACCTCCTAGGGCTTTGGACAGTCAATATTGAATGAAATAACCTGAATTGTAGCATTTCAAAGGATGTATAAATTATTATAATTCTTTGAGGTCTATTTGATGAGGCTTTAAAAAAGCTCGTAATTCAGGTACATTTGAAAAGAAAATATTACAAGATTTAGCTATTGACGTCCTTCCAAACAGTTCATTAAAATGTTTGATTTAAACCAAGTACAGCTGGTCACTAGTGATGTATTCCTGCCGGCTTCTGAGGAGCTTTGAGTAAGTGGTGCAGGGAGAGCCTTAGAGAGGAATGAAGATGCTAAAGAGAAGCCCTACGAGAAATAAATGGTCCAGTTGGTGTGTGTTTGGAATAAACTTTTTCTTTAATAACTTTCTCAACATTTAACATTTTCAGTATCTCAACAGCTGCATTCATTGTTCAGACATATTTTCCTTCACTCATATTGTTTCCACTGTGGCTTAAGACACAGATGGATAAATGCTGGCACTGACGACAATGATACATTTTCATGGCAAATTAGTATTCTTTTTATTGAATGTACTTAATAATAATGAATGCAATTTTAAAAACATTTAAAATGTTAATTCTTATTTTTGAGCTGGGTTATAGAGACAACTGTGTTGCTAAAACAAGGGAAATTTTGCATGAAATTTGGCTTTAAATGACCAGTTTTCATCTTGACAAGTTCTGTACTAATATCTGGCTGAATGAACTCAGGGCAAAAGCAACCAATCAGTTGTGCCAAATTCCTTAAATTGAGCTCACTGACAGGCCAGTTAGTTAAAAAAGCATGATCAAGTCAGATGGCTGAAGCATGAACCATTGATGTTTTATTTACTCACTGTTTTATGTGTGGGCTTGAAAACATCACGGGGGCAACCTCCAAGAGAACGCCGGAAACTGTCTTCTCTGCTCTCCCTGCGTCTTTGCCGCCTCATCTCTGTGCTTTGGAATCATGTGGATGAGGGGAATTGACTTCCTTCCCTTTCTGTGACTAAGGGAAGAGTCGGGCTCATTATCTTTAGTTTGTCCAAAAATAGTGAATCAGATCAGATTGTGAAAAATATTGATAACAGTTGTCTCTTCCAGAAAAAGAATTACATCAAAGTCTATCTGTTGCCTCCAGTCTATAGAGAAATGATGCAACAGTAAGACCTAACAAGTATTTTGTGTTTACTCTATTTAATTACTGCTTAATGTATATGTTATTTACTCCTTAACACCCCCTAATAAGGTAGGTCCACTTATTATCAATATTTCCATCTTACAGATGAAGAAATAAAGGCAGATGAAGGTTAAGCTACTTGTTTAAGACATACAGCTCATAATTGGTAGAGCTGGGATTTAAATCCAAATTTTTAATCATTCCACTCTTCTTCCTCTTGATCAGAGCTCGGGTCAGAAATATTTAAAAAGGAAGACAATTTGTGTGAATCAAAACAAATTACTCACAGAAATGGAAAACCCATGCAAAATAAGAAATTTAGCAGGTGCCTTGAGGTGTTAGTCCATCTGGTTGTTTGGAAACAAGAATTGTTATTATAGCATCCATGAACAAAAACCTGAGCCCAGTATCTGAGAAATACAGGGCTACAAAACATTTTATGAGATAACCTAGCCCATTCTTTGTCTTAAAGCACAGATAACTAGAACAACAATCTTGAAAGTCATTTAAACTTCCGGGTCTTTTTTTCAAGAAGTATTTACTTGTTAGTAGCATGAAGAGTTCAAAGAATTTTAAGATATAGTTCTTGTCTTCATGGAACCTACTGTCAGGAAAACTGGTCATTCATATTACACATTAGATAACCATAGATAACAACACAGGATAATTCTTTTTATTAAGTGTCACAATGATTATTGCAGACACCATACCCTTGCAGTCCCTTTGCTAGATGTGTTTAAGTAGGAGTAGAACAATGTGGACCATTTATGAGATGCTTCATGAAGGAGGTGAGCTTGAGCTAGAACCTGAATGCTGGGTAAGATTAAGAGAGTGGCCAAGCAGGTGTGCTCAGTGGGAGGGAGGATCAGCTTGGTATGTTCTGGAGACAGTGAGGAGACAGCTGTGGCTGGAACAAAGGAGTTTAGAGAAGAGTTAGGTGGGTAGGGTTAGGTTCTCTTAGGCCTAGGAGTTTGGACTAGATCTTAAAGCAGCATGAAATTATGAGAGGCTTTAAGGAGATGTTAAAGTGTTTTAGGATGATAATAGCAAAGATATGAAGAATTGGAAACGGGCAACTGAAGTTAGGAGAATGGTTCGGAGGCTGGAGCACAGAGCCTGGTATGAAGCAGGAGATGTGAAACGGGATGGATTGTTTCTGCCGCCTGAAGGGATATCAGTCAAGCTAACTGATGTCAGCGCTATTCCCTGAGGTGGTATGATAAGACAGAGCCGAAACAAACTGTATCAGAAGAGATAAGCAGTCCAGAGCTCAAAATTCAAGAAACAAAATCCATTGTCAGGTTATAGGGGCAAGCCCGGGGCTGAGAACTAGAGATGAAGCTAAAAGGAGCTGGGTAAAGGCAAGATCCGACCAGGAGGTGGGGAGACAGTAGGGGGCACAGTGAGAAGGTTGTGAGAAGGGCTGGAGTTTTCCTGTAGAAAGGGCTATATATAGAAAGGAAAATATAAGTCTAAAGCTCTTTTGAGTGCCAGTCCCCAAACCTATCAGTTAGTCATCCTAAGCAGGGAACAGACAGAAACCATCGCTCTGGCTTATGGAACATTGGGAAGTCTATTGCAGTTGACAGAAGTCTCGTTGGGCCTTGACCACTGACAGTTCTGAGAACCTTGGGGAACCTAGATTGGTTTGGGGGCTTCCTCAGGAATTTGCTTTTCTCTGAAATGACAGCATATTTTGGATGACCAAGTTTTGCATGATCCAAGTTTCGAACCTCAGAGATTGCAAGATGGGAATGAATTCAAGAAACTTGCAAAGCTGAATCAAGATTTTTAAAAACAGAGAAAAATCCAAAATTACAATCATATAATTTTAGAGCAGAAAGGGACCTTAGAAATTCTTTATAGTTCCCCACTTACGGTCTAAGTTGGATTTTCAAAACTAACATTCACTATTGCCTTTAAAGTGTTTTTATATCATCAAGAATATTTCTATGTATAGTATTTAAATCCTCCCTTTTTACAACAATAGATTGGACTCATAGACAAATGTTAAAGTTTACAAGAATAACCTATCATGCACTTTATCATAAACCCTGCTGCTGTGATCACATTCCTTAAGGGGCAAAATAAATAGCGACATTTAAACGTAGATGACAGTATTTTAAAAAATCTAGATCTATTGCCAAAAAAATATAAAAAGTGGTTTTAAATGATGCCTTTGAGAATTCCAATGGGAAATTTCTAGCCTAGTTAATAATACTCTTCTACAGTTGTAGCCCACATGTAAGCAGGCGTGAGGTATTTAAAAAGTAAAATCTCATCAGGGCGAGTAGCTGACAGGGCTACGGGAAGTAATACAGAGCCAGTGAAGTCAGCACCAGTTGGGAGACATTTTCAGGAGGCATAGAAAAAGAAGATTTATCCTTCACGTCTGAACATTGACCATGTGCAGAAAAGGACAGGGAGATTCTGCTATTAGATTTTTAGTCGAGCATGAGAAAATGAACAACCATAAAAATTAAGAGGATAAAAGAGAGAGATCCATGGAGGATCAGGGTATATTTTCTTTAGCTATACCTGGCTAAGTTTTTATCAAAGCTCTAGAGAGAAGTGTCACTAACACCAGGACCAAAGAAAGCTACTGAATATTGTTTTTAGTTTGTATATATGTATTTATGTTTACCAATCTATAGAATTATAATCTGTTTATTCTACTGCCACTTTAATTGAGAGAGGTAGGGTTATGAGCCAAAGACATTGGATTAATTTGTAACAGACTTTTCCTCAGCAACTTGAGTACCTCCTGGCTCATTTCCCTCACTGTTTTTTCTCATAAATTTGAGTGTGGGGAATATTCTTAAAACCAGATTACAGAATTAATCACAGAGACATAATCTAAAATAAAATCATATTTTTTCTCTACGTAAAAAAAGACCAAAACAATATCAACACATCCTAACCAGTCTGTTTTCCCTGGAGAACACATTTTCTGCTCACAAAATAGCTGTACATCCCATCTTGTTCCTATTATGGTTTAAGTCATATAATGAACTGTGAAAAGAGTGTTACATGCCAGGGCACCCTGTGCTCGTACTAAACAGCTCTGGAGAACACTGCAGGAACATCAGTCTGTCCTTCCTTGTTGAAATGTGATTTTTGTGGTTCCTTTGGAGGTATCCAACTATGGCTGCAGTGCTCTCAAGTCATTCTCTGTTTCCTTTTAGATGCTGTTGGATAACTTCAAGTGCACGTCACTTTTCAATATAATCCCTCAGATATTGTAGATTTATAGTAGCATTCTTTAGTTTTTTTACAATAAAAATATAGAAGAGAATTTATGAATCATCTGCTCAGTGTGCAAAGCAGCATGACACACTTAAATTGTGCTGACATCACTGACCAATTAGTTAATGAGTAAGGTGCAAAGCTGATGTAAGAAATTTTCTAAAAAAAAATCCTGATCTGGATGTGTCTGTCTGGATGAATTAGCTAATTTAGGGAAATTGTTCCAGGAAATTAAGATGAGTAACATGCATGCCCAAGATGACAGAAGTATGTGAATCACTTCTATAAAAATGGTGCTGTCCCTCTAGTCTTGCAAATATTCAAGGCTGATTTTACATGGGACGAACGGAAACATTTGTGCCCTGCTGATTCAGCGTGAGAGCCGCGGTTTACAGTGGAGGGTTTGCCACTACAAGGTTTTCTCATTAGAAACTCTCATTTATTGAACACCTTAGCCTCACACCCAGGCTTGTGTTGGACTCCTGGGGGCTGAGTCACATGCAATGATTAGTCAAGATGAACTCTCATAGGAAATGTCTATGGACCATTTGGATTTGTAGGAATGAGAAAAAATAACCCAGGCTAAAAATTAGTGGTGAATAAGGGATACGCAAGGGAGAGTGTCTTCTGGTGACTGAGAGGTACACTGGGGATGTTTGATCTTCTTGCTCTACACTTTATTACAAATCAGTAAGAGGGGAGTTACTAGTTACCTCCAGTCAAACCTCTATGAGGAAAGTATATTAAGCCTGAAAATTAATTATTCCTCATCTCCAACAAGGTGGACTGAATTAGTTGATATCAGTTGTACTCACACTTGTCCAGTAGTGAATCCTTGAACTTGTGTGTACCCATCTTATTATAATGACTGAGATGAGAAAAACTGGTACCTGAAAGAGAAACACCACCAATGTAAATGCACAGAAACAGAGGACGGGGAAATGTGGAACGTTTCTGTACAGTCAGAATAAAGGGCACTTCCATCCAATGATTATTTTTCTAAAGTCTTTTTGATTTCAGATGTAAATGTTTTGGAAATCCCACTCTGCATTGATCATTTTTCTTTACTAACAGTCTAGGAATGCAGATGTTTGGAGTTATGGAAATTCTGGTTTTGATTTTATGCCATATGGAGATTGCTCACAGGAAAATATGATTACCTGTTTTTTAAAAATAAAAAAGTTAATAAATCCTTTGAAAACCAATCAGTGACCAGCAGCTAAATCTAGAAGAAAAGAGTGAGGTATCCCTTAATGAATCTATAGACCATGGTATAAATAATTTATCCTGCAGAGGAAATAGTTCAGTAAAATGGTCCCACATGAAGCCATGGTTTCATTATTAGAATTCCCCAGTGAAAGAAGATGAAGATTAGAAAGGAATGGTTTTCTGGGGAAAACCAGGTGTGGCAGGTAGTGTTTTATTAACTTAAAAAATTTTAATAATACACATCATTTATGGAGTATCTACATTCCAGACTCTGTGCTCAATGCTTCTCATTTAATGATCACAGTGACTCCATGATGTAGGTGAAAAAACTGAGACTATAAAGGTTTAAGTGACTTGCCTAAGGTCACATAGCAATGATTTGTATCTGTGTTTGCCTAGCTCCAAAGTATATGCATACATGCACCATTATAGAAATTGGAGCAGTAAAACCCCTTCTTTGTTAAGAGCAAACACATCTCTTAAGTAGAATTATTTAAACTGAGTGAAGTTTGAGTCCAGTTCCGTCCTGCTGTGTCACTGTCCTTGGGAAGAACATCCAGCGCAGAGTATGTTACTTATTAATCAGAATGAAATTATTCCTTATTCCCCCACTTCCTCCTCCTTTTTCTCCTCCTCACACTCATGTCATCTTCCTCATCAATGTTATGCATTCTTGGCTTTAAGAATCATTTAGTTCACAACTTTTCTGAAGTTTCAGTTCTCCTTTCAACGTCCCCACCTTGTGCTTGAACATCTGCCATGAGGGAAAATTCCTCCCCACTCGTGCTGACGAGTCTATTTTTGGGCTACTGTGACAACAAGAAAGTTTATCTTATGTTAAAGCAAAGATTATCTTTCCGTAAGCTTCACCCACTATTCCTAGTATAACCCCAGGGCCTCACAGAATAACTCATTCTCAAAATGCGTTACCGAGTAGAACAAGTTTACCTCATATAGAGTAAGGTGCTTCTTAAATAAATGTGGTGAAAATGTCATGATTTTGTACTATTGGTAAGTGGGAAGAGGATGGGGGGGAGGAGAGGAGAGCAAAGGAGAAAGAGTTAAAAGGGTTTGATACAGACTGTTTTGAAATGAATGCAATGCTATTCTTTTATGAAGATTCAGCAAGCAAGTGGCTACAAATAGAAGCCCACCAAATTCCTCAGATACATCAAGGAGTCTAAAATCTTCAACTAGCTGTGTTTTGCAAATGATCGCACCATGCGCTTGCTTAAAGACAACTTTCTCAAGAGACTGCTGCTTTTCTATATTGGATTCTTGTTAATATTAATTTGCTCGGCAAACCTTTTTTCATAAATGTTACACATAGAACATTGCTCAATTTTAGGATTGACTATTCCCAAATTCTGAGTTAATGGGATCTGATGTTTTACAGAAAAGTTAAAAAATATCCTCATGCTATTATTATTCTTTCTGAGGTATATTAATTGTCTATACAATCCAATTTCAGTTATATTGTCTCAGTTTTTAAAATGTGGTAGGAATAATGCTCACATTATAGTGACAGTACCTAACACAGAATTAAGTACATAGTAAGTATTCAACAAATACTTGTTGAATGTAATTGAGTTGAATTAAATCAGGTAATAGGTTAATTTTTGTATGGAGTAGTTGACCTTATAGAGTTGAAGAAAAATGTTTCAAAGTCTGAATTATGTTTTAATTTTAGCTGTAATTTCACCACACAAGGATCTAAGAGGAACACAGATATAAGATTGGAATAGTTCAGTGAATATCACCACTTCAACAAGGAATAAGTCGTGTAAGAAGGTAGTAGGGAAATAGCATTAACCATTAAAACTTGGAAACAAATTACAGGAGATAAGCTGCTAAAAGTCAAACAGGTAGTAAGTAACTTCACTTCTCTGAGCCTACGATTTCTTCATCTATAAAATCATGATAAAAATATTTCAGTCTAACAATTAGTGGGCTACTTTAATTATGAAAAATTATCAAGAGTATGTGTGCTATCATTATTTTGTAGAATTAAATTAAAATAAGTGCATAGAAGAAGTTCTGGAAAGACCCACAGTGGATGCCTTTGGTCAGATGGGTGCTTAGTTTATCCCTACATTAAACAAATATTTATTGTATTTATACAATGTGGCTCTTTGGACATTAATGTTCCAACTCTCCATTATTAAAAACAGTTCAAAGCAGAAATAATTGTCTGAAAGTTAATTTGAAATTAAAAAACAAAAAAGTGAGAACTCCATTATTTCCCACTCCCACCAAATACTGAAAAGCAAATCAGAATGACTAAAGGAGGGCACATTCACCAAAATTTGCGTCAAACAAGATGCCAAACACTGAGGATATCCATTTATCTTTTATAAGTCATTACTAAGATTAAATTATGGTGTTGACTAATTTGCTTTTACTTAAACTGGGCAAAAACTATTTGTAGCCAAATTATATAGAGTCCCTGTCAAAAGTTGCCTAGTGCTTATATCTTTGTAAGACTTTTTGACCTAAAAGTTTAGAAATCATAAAAGCCCTTGGTTAGACTCTGGAAAAGCTGGTCATTGTAACTGCAGGGAAGGTAAGAGTCTCCTCAGTGTTGATGACTGACCTTTTGAGTCAGAGGCAGCACACTGCAGAAGTATGCAGAGGCATTACAGATTGTCCACCTGAAATGTTGGGAAGGCTCTTTCCCTGATGAAAACTGTGGCCCCCAGAATCTTCTCTCTCCACAGGTCAGGAGCACGGCGCTTGGGTAAGTGATATTGTATGGGCTACATAGACTTAGTCCTTTGGGAACCTCTGGCTTGAGGGCTGCTTTACCAGAAGACCTCACATACCCAATGACATCAAATGTGGGGGGTTTTACCAACAGTCATGTTAGCTTGCTGGTTAATTTTATTTTGTTAGAAGTTTACTTTTATGTGAAATTTCCAATTTGACCATTTACATTGACAAGATCAGCAGTGACTGCCTGTAAAGCAGTTGGTTGTTAATGCAATAGATGCAACAAAGGCATTTAATAAACTAGTAGGTGCTATTGGGAGGAGTCAGATAATATCAAGGGAAAAAAAGAGAGAGATTTCATTGAGAAAAGGCAGGACTTATCAAAAGGATCTACTGACATCGGGACTCCACAGTGAAAATAGAGAGAAAACAGGAAGTTGTAGCAGAGAGCAGTATATATAGTGTCAGAAGTCCTAAGTTTGAGGCTAGGTTGTCACTTACTAGTTTTATGACCTCAGATGAGTCATTTAACTTCCTTGACCCTCAAATTTTCTTATTTCTTAGTATGAATAGTAATAAAAGATGCTTCCCCTAACCACAGTAGGACTGTATCTGATAAGATAGGGTTCTCCAAGGAAATAAATGTCACTCATCCTGAAACAGGAAATGGATGGGTAGAGGGAATTTCACCACTTTCAGAGTTAGGTTAGGGATGTAGAGAGAGAGTGGGTGGTACTGGCCTGTGTAGTGAAGACCCCTCTGGAGCTGGACACCTGGCACTATAGATGAGCATTAGGGACACACCTGTGGGTATTACTTAAAAGGCTTTAGGAACTAAATCGCCGAACCATTGCAAGTCCCAACCTGTAGCAGCGTGAGCCTGATCATAGTAACAAAGACTTCTACCCAGACCTGGGGAATTTCCTTGTAAATCACCTGAGTTCCAACAGCAATAGTAGAAAACAGTGAAACCCCTCGGTTATGTGATCATATCTTCTGGTTTCTCTCCTTTAGGTGAAAGTTACCAAGTTGCTTGACTTTTTAAGCTGCAGAAGAATCCATCTCTTGGAGTTATCACAGGAAGACTCTGAAAAGACCTTTGTTGCATTCTTGCAACAAGTGGGATGACTCAGAATTGTTGTATTTGAATATTAAAATGAGTAGGTCCCATTCTGTATTCCAAACTAGTTATAAATATATATGTGTGTGAACATGTGTTGTGTGTGTGTGAATGTGTGTTGTGCTTTTGAAACTCTGAAGCATTACGAAAACTCTTTACACACTCCTTTGACCCACTCTGTGGTATTTTTACAGTAAAAGGTGAAACTCAGAAGTTGGGAGTAATATATAGAGTACATAAATGATGAAAATGTTGTTGAAGCATAGGCCAGGAGGAGCACCTGAAATAGAGGGATTTCATTTATTTCAAAAAAGAATATTTGGTAGAAGGAGGCTATTATCAACTGAATTGTGTCCCCCTCCCCTCCCCAAATTCATATGTTGAAACCTTAACCCCTCAGGGGACTCTATTTGGAGATAGAAACTTTAAGGAAGTAATTAAGGTTAAATGAGGTCATAAGGATGGGGCCCTAACCTGGTAAGACTGGTGTCCTTATAAGAAGAGGAAGAGACACCAGAGCACTCTCTCTCTCTGTGCCTGCACAGAGGAAAGGTCACATGAGGACACAGCAAGAGGGCAGCGGCCTGCAAGCCAGGAAGAGAGCCCTCACCAGACACCAACCCTAACAGCACCTTGATCTTGGACTTCTAGGACTGTGAGAAAATAAATTTCTGTTGTTTAAGCCACCCAGTGTGTGGTATTTTGTTTTGGCAGCCCAGGCAGACTAATACAGAGACCTTCCTGTTTGGATGGCTCCAAGACCAATTTATGATAATTGTGGCCAAACGGAAAGCAGCACCCTGACGGTCCTTGATTAAATATCATTGGAACAATGGGTTGACTTGAGGAAGCAGAGTGCGGTAATTCACGATGTGACGAATTATGGAGGCAACAGTGCAGCAGCAAGTATCACCAGGGTAGAGAGGCCCTCCAGCACGGTGGCTAAGTGCATGGTGTCTGGCACCCGACTGGCTGCATTCAAAGCCTGCCTCTGACACTTGCTAGTTTTATGACCTTGGACAAGTTACTTAAACTTTCAATTTCTTCACTTGTAAGATGGGAAAATTATAACGTATCTACTATGAAGATTTACTGCAAGGATTAAGTATATTAATACATCTAAAGTGCTTAAATTAATGCCTGAGTATTATCAGCATTAGTTATAATTAATAAGAATAAAAATATTACAGTGAATAGCACTTACCAGAGCTAGGTATTTTCCTCCTCTCTCTCAGAGCCTGGCCATTTGAGTAATAACCACTAACTACCCTAGAAAGCACTTGGCCCCTAAGTCACATAATTCTCACTTTCATGTAATAAACTGGAACTCCTACAACTAGGTTTTCATACACCAAAAAGACATTCACTTTTGTTTTCAAGTGGAAACCAATAAAAGATATACAAACCCACTGTCCTTCTCATAAGGACATGGAATAGCAGACTTACTCCCTAAATGACCAACAAAGTGACCTTATTCACCCAGTGAAGAAGTAATGATTTTCATCTTCCCTGTGAATTAACATCATCTTATTATTTAAATCCTGGAAGATGTCTTATGCCCAACATTGCAATCCCTTTTGTCTCACTGTCAAAACCTTGTGTCTTAGCCAAATAGTAATTTGGATAAACCAATATCAGGGAAAAGAACATACTCTGATGCCCAGAAACTGGGGTGGACTTAGCAAGGTAGTGGCCAGGTGTCATGGAACTCATCCGAAAGGGGTGAGTCATGCCTTCTCTTTGGGACTCCTTCAGTTCAGTCTTACTAGAATCTTCGGTGCTATAATTCCTGAAAAGATTAATCTGATGAATATATGTACTGGGGAATGGTAGAATTTGAACATCAACATGTACATTGTAGGCTTCCAGAAAAAATAAACACCAAAGCATTATAGTTAGGTTAGGAAGCAGGGCCAAATGATCGAGGAATAGATTTGCTTCTCTTCATTCAGAAAACTTTTCATGTTAGGACTTGAGTTATTAAGCTTGGTTATCTTGGTCTCGCTTGCTAAACTTGTCATCTTCAAGATGAATTTCCTAGTAAAACTGTTCATGTTGGTCGTTACAGGAGGAAGATGGTTCCTATCCCCTCTGAATACGCTTGTAAAGAACCCCTCTATGACAGCCTGCTCTTGCCAGGCTAATGGAACTGCCTGAGTTCATGGTTACAAGCGGCCCGTGGTTAGCCCCGTTGGCTTTGGTGATGTAAAATCCTCCTATAAAAAAACTCTCTTACTTTTTTTAAGTTTCAGTCAGTGGTTTCGGCAGACTTGATACATGATTCCATCTCAAACACCCATCCTGTGCACTTAGAGGTGCTCAGAGAATTATTGTTGTTATTATTAGGTTATTTATAATGCAGTCCTACTGTGGGAAAGTGTTATATATGTTTTTTCTTTACTTGGGAAGAAGACATTTTCTCCATCTGGGCAGCATACCAGAAACACCATCATTTTGAATATTAGGAAAGGAAAACAACAATGATTTTCTAGAAATTCATTTGCATGTTAGGTTAATGCAAAGTGAAAAGGAACTTTGACAAACAACCATGCCCTTTGCATTTTTTATTTCTTAATCTTTGTTCCCTGATATATTTTCAACTATTTATTGGGTTGGTCCATCTGGTTATTAATATGTCTGAGCAAAACTCAATGCCCACGTGCTGAATCTGAATTCTTTGCAGTTTTCAACGAACTATCATCTTCTTGGTCAGCTGTATTTGAAGACTTGGCAATATCTTGGGATAATTTCTCAATTTTGGTTCAAGTTATCCAAAAATTATGTGATAGCTATTTATTCATTCTTTGAAATAACACACATCTATCCATTATGCCCATTCCTGCCTTTTTTTTGCTGTATCAAACCCTGGGCCAGGCTTCTCCCACTCCACAACTGCCCAACTGCTGCTCTCTGCCACTAACCGCCACTCATCTTACGCTGCCATTTTCAGATACATTTTCCTGAAATAACTCTTTTATTAAATGATCTCTTCCTCAATCGCCTTCAGTGATACATCCTTTAAACTGCGAGCAAGCATCTTGAACTGAGGGATTACCACATTTCCATGAGTCTAAGGACTCATTATTTAATAACATTTGTCCAGGAAAAAAAATATATACCTGAAAAATTAAGATAAATTATAATTTCAGAAATGTTCAAATTTGGTGGAAAACATGCATCTAAGGACCAAGGAAATATGGCACTTCATCTCTATAACTCTAGAAACTAGCCCTGTGCCTATTACATAGTAAATATTACTATTTGTTTCATTATTACTTTTTATTGTTAATATTATTCATATAAGTAAATATTAATTGATGACAAACACTGTTATTTCAAATTGGTATGTGAAGTCTTTGGTTCTCAGCTTTATTTTGCCCCAAATTTAAAACCATATGGTTTCTGGTGTCTTTAGTTTCCTTACTTTCCTGATCACGTAAATTCCTCCAAGCCTTTTTTTTTTTTTTTTTTTTTTGCTTTGTTCTTGGTGATCTCTGCCTTCCAGATGGAATAATGTCCCTTGTGTCCCTGTGTCCTCTCAGTTCTGAACTCTGACATTTGATTATCGGTGTTCAGCACTTGGTACTGCTTGTTAAGATGAAACTGGATAAAACAAACCAATTATCTTAACAGCTGGTACCAGATCTTCGCTTACTGAAGGCGACTGTGTGTGGTGAAGAGAATGTCCTCATGGCTGTGAAAGGAGAGGCTCTTGAGCAGAGTCTGGAAGGAAAGGCAGAATAAAAAGAAGGTGGCAATGCCCCGTGTGAGAAACAGGAGCAGTAAGCACGTGACCTTGTTTTGGCTTTGAGAAGGAAGGAGTGGAGGCAGAGCAACTCCAGCAAGGGGCGGAGGGAGGCTGGAGGGCGGAGACTGAAGCAAAGGAATGGAAATGGCCAAGGGACTTTTAAAACATGGATGTGTCTAATGTTCAATTATTTTTTTAGCATCACTGTCACCTTAACCCATTGGTATACTCACAACATGCACAAAGACATCGTGTTAGTGGGGTTAATTTTGTGAAAATCACGAATAGATATGATGGCTGGGTCATCTGGGGTGGAAGAGAGACAACATACATAAAACCCCAAGAGGGTCCTGAAGTTGAAATAGTAGGAGAAGGAGCCGGAAGCAGGTGTGACCAGGAGAGCCAACCCACCTGTGCTCCTCATCCTGCATTGACAAGAGTTACATCTGTCTCCTTGTCTCCCCTGTAAGACCCTTATCAGCAGAGACCTTGACTTTTGTTCTTTTTGTATTTCCCACTTTACCAATAAACTATGAAGCTCATAGTACATATTCAAAAAAACTCACCTTGGCCAATTTGGCCAATTTTATTGATGCAGAAAGACAATTCAGATACAGAGTGGCTGAGGTTCAGTTTGACTTTACGAATCTATTAACCTCTACCACTGGAGGTGTCTCTCTCAGGTGCCTTATTTTCTAATATGTAATCAAAGCTTTGTTCACCACGACTATTTCCTGCCACTTGTCGGTGGAAACTAATGGGATAGCTATGAGCGACTGAATGAGAATATAGTTGAGGGAATCTAGTGAGTAATGGTCTTGGTGACTTACATGGACAGGAAGAAACATCTACCTTGAGAAAAATCCAGATGAGTGTTTTTGCTTAATACTCATCCACATCTCATTTAACATAATTCAATATGATTTTTCACTGCTTGGATACCGTCTAGCCTCTAGTTACTTTTCAATTTTTTTTGAGGGGAGCACGTGGGTGTCGTTTTCCTGAGTTTCTCCAAGGAGCGGTTTATAAGGAAAGCCCTAAGATGCATGAACATGAGCTTCCTCCAGTGATGTGAGTGAACAGGAACTGTGGGATGGACATCTATGCAGAATGAAGTGCTGCTGAATTGAAGCCCAGACTCTGCTGATGCTTACAGCTAGGAGAGCTCAAGGGACACCTGTAAATCCATCAGAGCAATTTAGGCTACAGTTCCGTGATTCACTCAGGAAATAATGTTCCTCTCTGCTGTATAGAAAGCATGGTCCTGGGCACTGAGAGGAAAGCAAACATGAGCAAAATATGGTCCCGTATTTCAGGGTTTTATAATCCAGAATTAAAATCTAGTTTATAAACTAGGCATTGGATTGACAGTATCACAAAGTGCCCTAAGAGAAGCTGAAATAATGAGTTGCTGGGTTCAGAGGAGGACGGGTCATGTTCTGTGACTTGATCTGGGGACATGACAGTGAGGTGAACCTTGAGGTTGGGTTGGACGTTATGGGTGAGCACAGGGAGGAAGAGGACGTGGAGGGCAATCCCAGGTGGGATGAATGTTTGCCTCCAAAATCTCTCTCCAGTTTGCCTCTTACCGTCACCGCCACCGTGTTGTCAATACGCTGTGACTCCTTGCTTGCCCTAAGGCAACTGCCCCCTGAGTAGGCCTCCCTGTCTCCAGTCTCGCCTCGTCTAATTAATCCTCGGAAACGCATGGCCACAGGTGTCCTCTCCTACAAACATTAAGTGTTTCTCGTTGCATACCTAAAACATGGTCTATGTTCAAGGCCCTTCATGACCTGGCTCAGTTCTACCAGTGGTGACTTTGCACCCTTGGGGGACATTCAACAATGTGTGGAGACATTTTCAGTTGTCACAGTTCAGGAGAGGGTGCTCCTAGCATTTGGTGGGAGAAGTCAGGGATGCTGCTAAACATCGTACAAAGCACAGATAGCCTCCCACAACAAAGAATTATCTGACCCAGAATGTCAATAGTGCCGAGGTTGAAAAACCTTGGTTTACATAACACTGAATTCAACTGTGTAATTATAATAACAAGTCAACAGATTTGGGAAAAGAGACCACTGACTTTTTTTTTAAGGTTCTTTTTTTTCCGTGAGGAAGATTAGCCCTGAGCTAACATCTGTTGCCAATCCTCCTCTTTTTGCTGAGGAAGACTGGCCCTGAGCTAACATTCATGCCCATCTTCCTCTACTTTATATGGGACGCTGCCACAGCATGGCTTGACAAGCAGGGCATTGGTCTGCGCCCGGGATCTGAACCTGCTAACCCCAGGCTGCCAAAGCGGAGTGCACAAACTTAACCATTACGCCACTGGGCCGGCCCACCACTGACTCTTAATAAATGTAAAACTCAGGTTATAGAATGCCATGGGTGAATAGCAGAGTAATCTATTAGCTATAAGCATTTAACCTGTCCTCTGCATCAGCCAGTATGTTCACACAGGCAATGCCGTGCACTGCCGAATCCCCAGTGTTGCTTTAGTGGATGTTAACTAAGGAAGCTTTTATTGAATGTGCATTTTCCTGAACAAGCTACATATCTTCCCATTGCTGGACTCTACACACCTTCTCTGTGCCTGGAGTTCCCTTTCTTACTCCTCCTCCTGGCAAACACATTTATCTTTCAAGTCCCAGCTTAAATTTATATTCAAGGGGAAACTTTCCCTAATTCTCCATATAGTCAGTTAGTCTAGCAGTTTCCTCAGACCTCACCTACAACATGCTTCGCAGAGAATTATGATTATTTATAATGTACGTTTCTTCTACGGTTAGAGCGAGCTCTGTGAAGACAGGGTTCATGTTTCATTCATCTCTGCATCCCTGGTACTTACCACAGTACCTGGACCATAAAAAAGCAACCAGTATGTGTTGATTTAGTAAATGAATGAGAAGGGATGAAAAAATTATATGTATGCTGGAAACAGGGACTAGTCTGCTTTGGATGGACAGGAAGGCAAGAATGGAAGAGTAGTGCAAGGTCAGACGGCAGAGAGATGTGGGGTTTAGAGTATAGAGTGCTTTGAAGGCCTGGAGTTTGTGGCTTATTTGGGAGGATTTAGAGAAACTAGAATGTTTTGGTTTTTTTTAAATCAAAGGGTGACACGAAGTGGCACTGAAGAAACATTAATCTGGTGGAGGTATTAGAAAGTATTTGGTAATTCAAAGCATTTAATCATTTAATCATAATGTATATGAGGCTTATGTAAATACTGTGGGTTTTAGTGCTGAAGAGAGCATGTGAACTTACTCTGGGGTCACTCTCAAGCCTGCAAGAGTAATGAGAAGGAGGCAGAAGTACATCACTCATCACTGTAATCACACTGCTTGTCTCCAGGGATGTGTGGAGTCTCCAAAGAGTGGGAATACCAAAGCAGGAGACCATGCAGGGAGTCTGGGCAACCAACAGAACTCCCCAAAGTCAGGCGCCCTGGATGGAAGTGTCTGCGCCTCTCCTTGTAGGCACGCTTTTCTCGGTTCCGTGGTGGGCATTGCTATTGGTATCTAAGTTATCATAAAAGAATCTGGTAGCTCTTGTTTCTGCCTACTCATCTTTTCCATCTTCTTTTCTGCGGCTACTGCATTTCCTTTCCTTGGAGGAATTCCTCTCCTCTTTACAAGATCCTGGCACACCTGTTGATCATTGCATTCTATGCTGTACCTTCCCAGGCCCATGTCTGAACCATGACTCAGGCTGAGCCAACCATAGTCCCACACCCACCTGGACAGTTATTCACAGGGGTGCGCATATCAACCAAATCAGGCCAATCAGAATTCTTCTCCAGAACTTCACGAGTGGAGGTGGAGAGGAATCGCTTTCTTTAATCACTCAGCAAACTGTAAGGATATGGACCTGGATTTTCAGTGGCTATCCTCTTGGATGCATGGAGAGACCCTGCAGGGAGTAAAAAACACAGAAGCCAACATGCAAGGAGAAGCAGAGACCAACAGAGATAAGAACTGGACGGAGGCACACATCATAGGGGCGCTGACCCACTCTCTTCCAAGTTCATGCCTGTCTCAGCGTGCTTCCTAGCCCGAGGACTCAACTCACTTCCCTTTCTGCTTCAGTTAACTTTGTTGGGTTGTGGTCATATGTAAGCAAAGGACTCCTAACTAGTAGAGTTATTCCTTAGTTAGTGGTATAATAACACAGTGAATGTGCAGCTAGCAGCAGGCTGGGAGCTGAAATCTCAGCACTTGTTGTTACACAAAATTTCCCTCCTTCTTGATCAGGGAAACAAAGTTAGCAGTAATCCACCTGGCCTCCCTACCATCTCTAAATTCCTCTCAAAATCCAGCAAAATTATTAAAAATCAAAACACGAACGTTTTAAATTCGAATAGTGAAAGAGCTCAAAACTTCTCAAATATGAAGCAGATTCCGCTCTTCCTCTGTGTCACCTCGGCAGTGATTCAGAGCCTGTGCCACCTTAGCGGAGGTGGCCCGTCAGGTCCAGATGTGGCTCCTCTTGTTTGGAGATGTAAGAACCACAAAGACAGGTTTTCTCCCCATCTTCCCACTCCCCAATAGAAAGCAATGGAAAAAAAGGACACAGCGGTTTGGAGAGGGGAGAGTGGAGGCAGCCAGCAGTCACCGGGTTGTGGAAATTCTGAAATCCCACGGGTGGACATCGTGAGTGGCAGACTCCGGGGTGAGGGAGCTTCCTTAATTTGGGCTGTGATTCTGTTCTCTGGAGGAAACTTTGTCTATAGGTCTTTGCAGGATCTGTCCTTTTCCCTTTATTCTTCAGCGGACCTGAAGCGGCCATGGGGGCTGATTCCCTGCTTGGGGGCTGAATAGCTTCCTCAGCACACTCTCATCAAGGAAGCTTGGAAGCTCAAAACATTTTAAGTTAAACACTTTTTTTGGTCAAGGTTTCTGTTTCTTTGGCAATTTGTTCCCTTAAGAATAGACTTCTGATCTATTTACTTTCAGTGAATTTCATGTACTAGTAATCTCACTCTTTTAGAAACCTGGTTTTCAGATCTGCATTATTTCTGTGCTTCTTCACCCCCATGGCCAGCTTTCTCTAGGCTACCTTAGGGCTACTGAGTTTAGACAAGAAGGTTATACCTTCAGTCTGACTTTGCCTAGAAGCACTTTAGTCAACTAAGAGTTTTATTGGGGATTTGTTCCTCGAAGCTTTTTTAGTCCTGTTTCTTACTTTTGAGGTGTAGAAGCAGTTGACTTTTCAACCTGGAAGGCCCCTGAATTTCTGGTCTTTTCCTATAATTCTTTTCCAGCCCGTTTTCGAATGGTCAGTTCTTTCTGAGTTCTTTTCTTTTTGGTAACACCTTGCTAAATGCAATAAAAAGCCACCAACACATAGTACTAAAGCTCTGTTTGCCACCATTTTACTTTGAAACTCCTGGCTGAACACCCACGTGAGCTGACTTCCAAATCATTGCATGTGTTATACCAAATATTTTAGCACTGCAAAACACACATCATTATCTTTTCAGCCTCCGATATCAGTTTCCTTGCTGTTCACTACCCACTAAGCAAATTCACATATTGTAGGTTTTTATTATACCAACACCCCTCATTTAGGTGTTTATTGGGATAATTAATGCTAGCTGCCACAATAGACATTCTGAAATCTCAGTGCTTAAACAACCAAGGGTTAATCTTATTCACATTATGTGTCCAGAAAGAGGGGCGTGCTGCTCCACACCGTCACTCGGGGAACCCAGTTGATGGACGCTCTGCTATCTGGTAGCTACACCAGCCGGAACGCTCGGCCTTTGAGGTCTCTCTGGCACAGAAAGAGAAGTGGCACCTCAGGCCCAGAAGTTATAAATATCACTTCTACTCATGGCCCATTTGCCTTAAGCAGTTACCCAGCTCTACTCAAATTGCAGGGAGGCTGAGAAACATAAGGAAGCATGTGGAATAGTTGGTGAGACCTAACTGTCTCTGCCACTGATGCTACTGTAGGATACGGAGATGTGGGAAGACCAGGCTTTAGACAGCAGTGTCCTGGCAGGAAAGTGTCTCGTAATCATTAGTTCTGTTCAACAAATATTTCCAGTTCTCCTTCCCAGTGTGTTTGGACTTCTCTCTTTCCCTGGAGTTGGAGTGGTCATGGTCTGGCCATTCATTGCTTCGGGCAATGAAACGTGAAGAGAAGGATGGATTTATGTTTCTTCCAGGTGCACTCTTTAAGAGCAGCGTGCAATTTGCGTGTACTCCCTTTTTGCCTGCCGCAGGGACCAGCAGGGTTCCAGATAAAGGTTGCTTAGCCTGGCGCCGAGGGTGAGGATGACATGAAGCAGAGGCCCAGCCAAATCACAATAGATGTGCAGTGAGAACGCGAAAGAAACCCAGCTTTCAGCTGCTGGGAAGTGGGTGGTTGTTTATCACTGAAATACATTTCATTCCATTCTGACTGATATCGTGTTTTCTCATCTCTGTTCTTTAATGCCAGGGATTCGACAAATGCCTGTGAAGGAATGTTTAGTGGCTCCCCTGCTTGTGTTACTACTGTTTCTCTTGGGTGTCTCTGTCTCCCTTCTGAGCAGTAACTTTCCCAAGCAGTAGAACCAAATTTTCTAATGGTTTCCTGAACAGTATTCAAGCCGAGCCGTGCACTGGCTGTGTTGTGTCTTAAAGAAGTAGAGAAGGACCAGTGGTGGCTGTTCTTGGCCTTGCTTTCAAAGCAACACTTTCTCTCTGCAAGTGAATTTGAGCAGAATGTCCTTCAAACACAAACCTATGCCCTCCTTCCCTTTCTTTCTCACTCTCTCCCTCCCTCCGCCCTTGTCTCAATTTTCTCCTTCCTCTATTTTGTTGGAGGAAAATTCTTCATTATAATAAAGTACAATGAATCTTAAAGTATTCTTAGAAAAAAGATGAGGTGGCTTGATTGTATTTCTGGGTTTAATTACAGGTAGAATCATATCATGGAAAATGCACTAGATTTGGATTCAGGAAATTTGAATTTGAATCCTGTCTCTGCTACTTACTAGCTATGAAGGTTTTAGTTAATTTCTTCACCTGTAAAATGGGGCTAATATGTGCTGGGTCTTCCACAGCATTGTCATGAAAATAAAAATATTATAATAAAGATGAAATATAATGGTTGTAAAGTCTTTTCAGATCACCATAGAGACCAAAGGTACTGTTATCATAGAACACTTTTTTTTTTCTGTAACTTTTACTTATTTGCATTAAATGCTTTTAAATTTGAGGAAACTCATGGGACAGATTCCTGATTGTAAACTATACTGGTTCTCGACACTTGTCTGCTCAGTAAAGAATGTTTGGCACTATCAGCCAGGAAGAAACCTTGTTAAGGCAACATTTTCGAGAACAGCCCTTTACCTGCCAATCTGGAGTAAAAAGCTATTGACTGCAATTTAAATATGGGATTTACTTATTCCAGATTTATTTACCCGGAGAGGTTTTAGCTTTTGAACTTTATACAGCAATAAAAAGATTATATGGAAAGGACTGTATTTGCACAAAGTTATGAGAATTCTATGCAGTTTACCAAACAGATAATTTAAGAAAAATTATATTTACAAATAATTTTGATATTTACTTTCAGTTCTTCTCCCTAGGGAACTGGTAAAACTTGCAGGCAGTTGTGCTCAAAGGAAAAGTGGCTTACGGTTCCTTCCGGTTGTTTTCCAGATTCTCTTCTCTTTCAACTGTACTTTGCACGATTCTGAATTATCCAATGACTTGTGTGTCCCTTGCTGTTGATGACCCGCCTAACTGTACTGGAATGGTTGTTTTTCTTGCAATTTCAAAGAATTTTCAGTCTATCTTTCTGAAATTTTCTCAAAGACTTTAAATAGAGAGTCCTTCTTGATGATTATTTCTACACAGCTAAACATTATGTAATTTACGGTAGAGAGGCCAGACCTCTTCCACTGGCCCCTCAGATTTACCCTTCTTCTTCTGTACCTTGCTTTCTGCCCAGACAGGCTGACTTGTGTAGACCACATTAGTGGGTTCCCATGCCCCCTGGTTTCCAGTTGAGTTTTGCCAGCGGGGAGCCTGGCAGGAGGTGGGAGGGAGGAAGGGCGAGGCTCTGGCGCCTTCCCGCAAGGTCTCCTCCAGCTGGCTGGGTTTCCCCAGTGTCATTGATTCTCTCAAGGCAGCAGCATGACTCTTTCTCTGGGCTCCTCGACTCCCGCCCCTCTTAACAGCTTGGGCATCAGGCTATTACTAACCCTTGGACGTATGGTTACCATAACCCACGTCAGTGCCCATGTCTCTTTGTAAATAAACTCTAATGAAATTATTCTATTTTGACCACTCCATCTGTTTCCTTTGGGGACATTAAATAATTCCAGTGATGTCTCTGTTCGAATCTACTCTCCAGGCTCCTGCTTTCTCTTTTGTTGTTGTTGTTGTTGGCACCTCACCTGGGTGTGACATCTGCTATGCATCAACTTTCTGTGTATTTTTGCTTAGTATTGTGTGTCTCTGAACTGCCTTTATATTCTCTGCCAAATGAAGGCTGTAATTTTCAGACCTGTAATGTGTTTATTTCCTTTTCTTTTGAAATAGAACCTATGAGAAAGTAGCAAGAATAGTCTGAAGAACATTTGATTCTGAACCATTTGAGCAAGTGGTTGATAAGATGCCCCATAACCTCCAAATACTTTGGTATATTTTCTACAAATAAGAATAATCTTCTGCATAACCATAGCAACGCCATCAAAGTCAGGAAATTAACACTGATACATTGCTACCACTAAATCACAGACACATTCAAGTTTTGTCAGTTGTCTCAATAATGTCCCTTATAGTAAAAAGAATTTAATCCAGGATCACATGTTGCACTTGGCTGTCATAGCACTGTAGTCCCCTCTTAATCAGAAACAGTTCCTTGTCTTTTTTTACTTTCATGACTTTGACAATTTTGTCGTTAGTTTATAAAATACCTCTAACTTTGGGTTCATCTAATATTTCCTTATGATTAGACTCAAGTCGTGCTTCTTCTAGGGCTAGAATACCACAGTGCGATTTTGTGTTCTTACTGCATCCAATTAGGTGGTGCATGTTTTCGATTTGTCCCCTTACTGCTGATGTTAATTTTAATAATTTGTTTAAGTGGTGTCTGCCAGATTTCTTCACTGAAAAGTCATTCTTTTCTTCTTTGCAATTAATAAGCATTTGTGGATAGCTGAGACTATGTAAACATTCCATTCCTCATCAAACTTGCACTTGCTAATTTTAGCATCTATTGATGTTTCTCGGCTGACTTAATTATTACTCTGATAGTTGCTAAATGGTTATTTTCTAATTTAACCTTCCTCCTGCATTTATTTGTTGGGATTCTACTGTAAGGAATTTATTCCTCCCGATTTGTTTTTCACTTATTTTTTTACATCAGTGTGGACTTGTGAATTCCTACTCTAGTCAATGAGTTGTAATCTTTTACCGGCATTATTCATTTGGATGCTCAGCTTGTCCCCAATTTGCCAGTGGGAGCGCCTTGAAGATGGCTTCCATATTGCTTGACCATTTCCTTGCTGTTGAATGAACTATTCAGGCTCATCTTTAATTTTCCCTGCTCTAGCCCTGAGGTCAGCCATTGCTCCTTTTAGTGGAACCCTGGTTCCTTTTAGTGGAGAATTATATTTAGGAACCAAGGTTTGGGCACTGGGAATACTCATTGGTTTTGAAGTATTGTTGCACCAGACCCCGTCAATGGATAGAGCCAGGGAGTGTATGCAAGTGTGTGATCTCCACACATACGTTATCTTCACGAGTGTATCAGTTGCCATCACTACATAACAAACTTAGTAGCTTAAGATATAGACATTTACTACTTCAAAGTCTAGTCCAGAATTCAGAAGTGGTTTAGCTGGGGGTTCTGGCTCAGAGCCTCTCATGAGGGTCCAGTCAAGATGTCACCAGGACCATGGTCTTCAGACCTGACTGGGGCTGGAGGAGCCACTTCAAAGTGGCTCTCGCACATGTGTCGGGGCTAGGACTGGTTGTTGGGAGGAGCCTCCTTTCCTCACAGCACTGACTTCTCCACAGCGCTGCGTGAGTGTCCTCATTACATGGCAGCTGACCTCCCCGGAATGAGGAGGCCAGAACGTCTTTTATGACCTAGCCTGAGAAGTCTCACTCTTCTCTTCCACCATATCCTTCCGCTTACACAGGTCAACCTTATTCAGTATAGGAGGGGACTGCACAGGTGTGAACACCGGAGGCAAGAAAATCGGAGGCCACTTCAGAAGCTGGCCACCACAGCATCTAGATTTCTCTCTCTCTATCGCTCTATCTATCTATCTATCATCTTTCTATTGGAATCTATGTGTTTATACCAATACCTCCAAATTCAGTCCAACACCACAGAATTTATTCTAGTTTTTGGGCTTTCTACGACAGTGAGAAAGTCGGCCCCCATTATTCTCATGTATTCGCAATATGTTTACTTGTTTGACCAACCCCGTGTCTGTAATCAATCTCCTGGCCCTATGCCCACTACCACCCCACTGGAATGCTCCCCTCACCGACGTGCGCTCTTACCCCTTGGCGGGTCACCGCAGGTCCCCCTCCCACCCCACATGAACTACCAGCTCGCTAAGACCCCACCTAATGGTTTTCCAACTGAATTATTCAGGAAGTAATTTCTTCCTATTCAGGAAGGAAGACGAGTAGATACGACTCTAGTTTTTGTTGTGAATTGTAATGTGACAGTGGAAAGAATTTAGAACACTTAGATCTGGACTACAGAAACAAGCCTCTGGCATGGCCTAAAGTAAGAAAGGCCCCCGCATCTACACAGAGGTCCGAGACTGTGTCCCACTTCCTGTGTGTGTGGGTCAGGCACGCCCTCCTCCGTGGGCGGGTGCTTGTTGACTCCGTCAAGGAGACTCCTCTGTAGGCTGCACTTACCTCCTCTGCTCACTTTCCCTTCCCTTTCATCCTCTTCTCCTCCTTTCCTGCCCTCTCCTTCCTCTCCACTTCCCACAGTCTTCATCCTCTCCCACTTTTTCCCAAGTGGGCTTTGCTCCAGGCCTTCTCTGGTATCTTGAGGCACACTCAAATGCACTGTTCTCAGAGCAGCCTTCAGGTTATTAATCATCTGGAGCCAAAAAGCAAACCGCCACTGATGCTTCATGAAGAAAATGAAAATACTACAATGACCTTTCACTTTAGCCCTGTGATTCAAATAAGAATGCTTTGTAGAACATGGCAGTAGAATTTTCAAAAAGTCACCGTTATTCCTGTTTCTGCTGAAAAGATTACTATTGACCTGAGGTCTTCAGTGTCTGCATAAGAAATATGAAGAGCAAGGCAGGATTTCTAACACACAATTAGTGATCATTCTAACAATGACCTTCTCTCGATTACGTGCTGATGAATCACACAAAACCTCATTCCTACTCTGGTCCTTTCCTCTCCCCAGAAAGGCTGATTTTCTAGATGAGACATTTCCTGAGGGTTGTGGGAAGGAGGTTCCGGACACGTCACAGGGACAAAATCGTGGCTGAACAAGCCATTAAGCCATGATGCCCTTTAAGAAAAAGAGGGATAAGAGATACTTTTTTTGTAAGAGCTGGAATTAGAAGTTGGGCTTGGTTAAATAACCCACAGGACTGCATGAGGTTTGGAGAATTTGGATGTGAGTTTTTTTCTCTATTCATAGAAACATCAATGTATTTGTTATGCCCTACCTGAGGAAAGATGCATGGTGGGGGAGACACACACACATATACATGCGCATACACACGCGTGCGTGCACACACAGCATGTCAGAGCCGGGAGACTGACAGCTCTGAGCCCAGCAATTTTTACTCCTCACTTAGAATAAGGTGTGGAGGAGGTCAGAGGAAGGACTACCTATGGAGCGTGCACACCAAGGGATGCCTGCTTGGTAGGGGGCTGGGGAGATGTGAGCAGATTAATACTCAGTGTGCTTCAGGGCTCCGAGGTCGTCATTGCACAAAGCTACTATGTCATGTCAGTTGTGTGCTGCAAGGAATTCCCCGTGGCTTATAAAATGGCCTACATTTTTTGAAATAAGGTCAATGCCAAATTTTATCTAATGTAACTCTTTAGAAATATCATTCCGGAGAATTAGGAAAAGGATGAAGTAAACAACTGTAGAAGATAAATATTTTAAAATGTGACAACACTTTAGAGGAGCACAGAAAAATTCCTAGATAAGACAGTACAACATTAACCACATTCTAGAATATTCTAGAATATCCAAATACCACTTTAATCCTGTGCTTGTTTAACTATACTAAGACTTCATGAAATGAAACTAAAACTGGCTTTTATCACTGTTCCTTTTAAGAAGAGAACAAAATAGCAACACTTCTCCCATATGAATTTTGACGTTAAAGTTTCTTTGTTTATTCATCCTAACTCCAATCTTTCTGGATGTATTTAATGTATTTAAGTAGAAAGAAGGGCATTAATGTAAAGAAAATGCACACAGACAAAATGACTTATGGTCTCACTCTGGGGAGGGGATGATTGGAAAGGAATATGAATTTCACTGATTCTTCTCCAGGAGTCATCATGGAAAAATTAAAACAAAAACAAAAAACTTGGTTTTATTGCAGTTGCAACAAGTCAGTTGGTCTTTCTTTCCTTGAGTTTGTCTTTTGTCTGTCTTTATGAAAGAAATAAAAGGAACCAGGTTAATGGAGCTTCCAAATAGGGTTTGCAAATAGTTAACACAATTAAAAAGTGAAAAAATATATTAAAACAATTCTGCTTATGAAAGTCATCTTTCTTCTCAGGGGGGCAGCGAGGAGAACTCCATAGAAACAAAATCATTAGGTTCTTAACCTTGGCATAGCATTTGTCATAAGTCTTCAAAACATGTAAACAAGGTTTCCTATTTCCCAATGCAATTGTTTCATGGCACAAAAATATTATTGGTCATTATAGTAGAGATCTATTGTCCTGGCTCTCTAGCCTCAGTTATCCCTTCTTCTCACAACAGCACCTTCGTTTTCCTAACATAGAATTCTGTTCCCTCCCAGCTTTTGTGGTGTGGACGAGGTCAACTCTCCCTCTCATTGGCTGAGTGACCCCGGCCTGGCCAATCAGCACGTTCTATCCCTTGTCCACAGTGATTGGTTCCAGGATCATCATGTGACCCAATTCAGGCCAATGAGAGTCAGTTCTGGGACTTGGTTGTACATCTTGGTAATAAGAATCTTTTTCACTGGGATTTTTAACTGTAGGATGATGAGGGAGACTTGCAGGTTCTGGGAACCACCACACAGACAGAACCAGCCAGAGCCGAGAGGCAGCAGAGAAGAAAGCTGTTGAGAGGAGGAGAAGGACTGAGAGCTGATGACCGTATCTGACTTCCTTTACAGGAGATTTTTTTTTAAAGATGAAGTTGGTTTTTTAGATGAAATTTCTGGTTAAAAAATTAGCAGAAGGCAAATATGGGTTATGTAGAGGGTCAGTATCAATTGGTGAGCAACAAGTAGCCATTTCATGCTGAAGTTGAAACACTTTTTGCCTTAACTTATTCAGATTTTTAAAATTAATTTAACCAAGACATTTTAGTACTCGTTATGTGCCAGCAACTGTATTAGCCACTTTACCAAGAACAACTCACTTCTCATAACAAACCTATGGTGCAGCAATTATTGATGTCCTCATTTTACCATAGAGGAAGATGAGGCACAGAGAGGTTATGTAACTTGCCCAGGGTCACCCAGACAGCAAGGAGCAGACCAGACCTGGGAATGGGACCCTGTGAGCCTGACTTAGACCTGTCTTAACCACTATGCACACTCCCTTTTCAGAATAGTGCTCTACCCTGTCCAAACTTACTTAAAAACACAGAGAATGTACTACTGTGTGTTTCATGAAGAAAACTGAGGCAGACTGATATTGTCACACAGCTCATTAGTAATAACGTGTGAGGCTCTGAGCAGCGATCAGCGCTGTGATTACAAGTGCGGGCTCTGCTTTCAGACAGCTTGGGTGTGAATCCCAGCCACACTTAACTCCCAGCCGTGCGGGTAAGTTAATTTACCTCTGTGTGTCTTCATTTCCTCATCTATAAAATGGAGCAATAGTCATCCCTACCTCTCCAGGTTGTTGTGAGGATTAGAAGTGACAGCCTGTAGAGCATTTAGCAGAGGACACTAATTTAACTATTATTATTAATAAATCTCACTTTTTTGTTATGCCATTCTTATGCATGATATTTTTCTCCCTTTTGCATTTATAGTCTTCCTCTCAATACACATGGCTATTCTGCTCTCATTGAACCAGTGCTCTTAGAATTTTCTCACAAGTCCTTTCTTTTAATTAAGTCCAGACTTTTAATCATCTCTGATCTTGTCCTAATTATTTCTTCCAGCTCGAAAGGGCTTTTCTTTTGGAACAGCGAGGGGAAGGGTGGGATAAAGTCCTGCCCCAACAGACGTTTGTGCCTCTGTCTCTGGAGAACCAACAGGGTGGCAGCCGTTTCCTGTTCCTGTACAAGCCGGGAGGAGTCTGCCATGTGTTTGTTCAGCCTTTCAGCTAGTTTTCTTTGGAGAGCGACCATCAGCTGCTTGTTGGGGAGCTGCCTCTGACCCCCCGATTCCATACAGGAAGCAGTGTGCCTGTTAGCTCAGTTTTCAAGGGTAAAGGCCAAAGATCAATCAGTAGGTGAATTTTAAATTTTGTTACTCTGAATGACCAGTATGAAGGTATTTAAAAATATGTAAAGACATAATACTATTGGAAAATCTGTACAAAGCATTATAGGTTGTGGTGGTTTAGTTCCTGGCTTTGTGGGTCATGGGTGGCAGCCACAACCAGGTGCTTCAGAATGTTCCTTCAGCACAGCCCAGTGAGGACAGCTCGCACTCCCAGAGAAAGGGCAGGAGAGGCTTTTCCCTCCTCCACATCTGAGGAAAAGTTATGATGTACTCCAGAGGAAGCATTATGGCAAATGAAAGCAATCAAATGGCTATTGTACTACATCCATTTTCCTCCTCTTATGACTTTCTATATTAATCAGCCATGGAGATAAATTTAAATATAATTATCATATTTAACCATAATTGCATATGAACTCAATAGTTTACTTCGTCTGGACTTTAAATCAAGATAATGGCAAAGACTGACCTAACAAATTACCCAGTTCTAACATTTTGTGCCCAGTTAGATGTTGAAGCTGGAGAGGAGAAAATTGATCTAATATCCTTTTATTCTTAAGCATTAGATTTAATCTCTTCTGTTTCCTCTTGTAGCGAAGAAATGTTAGAAGAAAATGTTTTCACTTGAGTGTTCCATCTCACTGTTAACACGAAGTGTTACGAAATGACCACCACCCTTCCCTCTGTGGAATTCTCTACTTGGCAGGATGTGGCGTTAGATGGACCAATGACCTTGTGATCCCTCTGCTGACGTGGACCTTTGAGGAAGAGTAAGCAGATTTTCCAAACAGCTGGTTTAGGGTTGAAGAGCACTGAGGCAGGTGAAATGGAAGCACTGCCTGCCTCACCTTGGCACCAATGCATCTTTGATACGGTGAGTCATAGCCCTCTCAGCAAGCGAAGAGCGCTTAAAACAACTCATTACTCCATGACTCAGACAGGATTTTGAAAAACTGATGACAATGTTATCCATTATTTTGTGAAGGTAACAAATTTCTCTGCTTTTCCCAAGTTCTAGGAGACTTTTCTAAATATTCGCCTTATCATCTGTGGGCAGTGAGCTGGCAGATGTTGTTTTTTGTTGGGATGTGGTCTTAGAAATGAAGTTCCAATGGTCATGGCCAAGACACTTAGGTTACAGATCCTGTGATGAATAGAGCCGTTGGTGAATTAAAATAAAGGAACGCCCCAAACTATGATTTGCTTCAACCCAGTAGGTTGTTTGACTCCATAGGAAATAAAATGAAAAAAGAGCTTAAAATTAAAACTTTTAATATGAGGTAGTGTGTTGACCGACCTATCGTTTAAACTGGGAAGAAATGTAGAGGGTAGATACAGTTGTTCAACTCAAACAAACACCATACACACACACACACACACACACACACACGCACGCACACACACTACTTTATTCAGAAAAATGAGGAGTTTTGAGGTGACTTAACTGTTCTGTTTGGATAAATATTATTTTGCCTATCTCTCTTTATTGCCTTTGACAGATTACTTCACGGAACCCGAATATAATTTGAACAGTCACAGATTTTATAGGTAAATGGAATGGGCCATGGTGGAAGATATAAGTCATTTTATTTTTATAAAAACAAGTGATTCTGCTTATCATGCATAATCAATAAGCAAAAGACATCTAGCAGCACACATTCCACTCACTGAAGTGACAGTCCAGGCAACGACAGTCTTCAGGAGACTCTACAAGGCTGACGCAGTGGCAAGGCAAAATGTCAGAGTGATGGTGAAGCCAGGGAGAGAGGACACTTGGAGATCCAAGAAGCTAGGCAAATTGTACCATTGTCAAAAATTTGTCAGTAGGATGCTCAAGGGCAGGATCAAGGTCTGTGAGTGAATTTCCAGGAGTAAGAAAGGGCCCTGAGTCCTAGAAGAGCCAGAATACTAGGAAGGTAACCAACAGGGATGAGTCACCAAACTGGTGGTGACTAGGTTTCACCAACAAGGCAGAAGCACAGTCCAATAAATCAGTCAGTCGGTCAGCAAACATTTATTGAATGACCACTGTGTGCCATTAATATACTAGCTTCTGAGAGTACAAAGGAAAATAAGACATAGTCTCTGCCCTCAAGTTGCTCACAATTAGGGACTGGAACACAAGTTTATGACCTAGGAGCAAGTATCATAGGATAATGAATGCTAGGATGAATAGAGACTGGGCATTATTTGTGCCTTTTCTGCCAAATGTCAGTATTGATCTCCTAGATTGGGGTAAGGGGTGGAGTCTGCAATTGGGGATCAAGTAATTCTATCTGTAAGGAAAAGAAGGCTATAGAGGTCAGGAAGAATTAGGGCCTGCCTCTACAGAAACAGTGTATATAGAAGCATACAGATGGCGTCTTCAAAGTCTTGGCTGATCCTACCTTGCTCTAGATCCTGTCATAGCTTGAAAAGAGCAGATGAAGAGCTGTGAATAGTATTAGAGTTCCCCTTAATCTCAGCAAATGGCGGGCTTCACACATTTTAGTTAATCAGAATATCAAAGCGTTTCATTGGGGGGAAATATGTAGGAAGTAAAAGAACTCATTTGAGGTTGAGGGGAAGCCATCCACGGAAAGACAGACATGGTAAACCATGTTTTTTCCTCTGTTTGCTCATTCCTCTAGAAAGGGATATCCTGATGATTTATCACCTATGCGGCTCTTTAATAATTAGTATCCACATGTGATTTCTTTGTATATTTCTTCATGATACTTTGTTGACCTCTATTGTTTATACTAACCCTAAGGATACAAACAAAACAAATTTGTCATTTCACATACTACAGGACTGTATAACAAAACAATGTAACAAATATAAGCAAACTTCTCTATTCCCCTCTGCCAAATATTGAGCTTAGTCCATTGGCAAGAAGTCCGTTAGATCACATGGGATGGTGGGAATCAACCCTGGCCTAGGAGTCAGGAAATTGAGTGTCAGCCCTGCCTCCCCCTTTCTTGCAGAGTGACCCTGGCCAAGTCCCTTAGTGGTCATCTGCTTTGGTTTCCTCACCTCTGAAATGCTTAGGTCATGCATATGTTACAAGTTTAAATGAAATGATGCTGGCATAAATACAAATACTTCAGCTTGGGATCTGCAGCCTTCTCCAAACCTCATTCTTCCAGCATCCCTCCATGTACCCTCACCTTCAGCAAAATGAAATAAAGTTTAATCTGGAATTTATCTCTTGTATTTCAGAAAGCATCCCTTCTATTTTCATTCAGAAACACTTAGGTTATCTCCGAATATCTAGAAATCAATGAATGAGGATACAGACGACCCTGCTTCCTCCTTTCCTTGATGACTGTGGTTCAGGCTGGTTAAGCTGGTTGCCTGCTTCTGGCACATGTGGCTTCAACCAAAATTGAACACAATGTGAGATTTTTTTTGTTTATTTTAATGTTTTTGTTTATGATTTTTTGTTTTTTTTCCTGGTATTTTGAATTGATCAGAGAGAGGTAGTTCTAGTAGATATCTTACTTTAGAGTCGGTAACTTATTTGGGGGCTTCTATGCTGCAATTAGTGCTTCTGTCAGAAATAGATAAAACAAATTTCAAAAGTCTAGAATGGTTTCAGTTTATTACAAGTACCTGAGGGACTAATGGGGGATTCTCCATCACAGTTCATCAGAGGCAGACTGCTCCAATCAGTAAATTGATTATTCTATTTTTCTGTGTGCTTTTGAAGTAGTAATGATTTTTTTTCAGAATATGCCTTTATTATTATGTTTAATTGTCAATAAATGTATATTACTAACAACAAAATCTAATAGTATATACTGAGAACCACAATGCTTTGCGGGGGATTTTAAATGTCATCAATCTCATTAGCCCCATTGTAGATAAGAAATCAAAGCTCAGAAAGGTCATGTAAACTAACCAGGTCAAACCATTAATATTTTTCTGTCGGGATTCAAGTCCAGGTCTGCCTGACCCTAAAACGCAACCTCTCTCTGTAATGCCTCGAGGCGAACTTCAAGTTATAACTTTGGGATACTACTTGCCAGAGTAAGGGTCAAATCTTGCTTGTTTTAAACTTACGTGTTTTAATGAGGAAGTAGTTTTGTCTCCCGGTTTGGCACATCCTCGGCGCTCAGTTAGCGCAGAATGAGGCAGGAGCGGTCAGGGTCCCATAGGAGAGAGCTGCGCGCTGCGTTTCAGAGGCACAGGGGAGCCCTCCGGGGCACGTGCGCCCTCGTGGCGGAGCTGACCGCCCAGGCCCCCTGTGGGACAGGGAGGTGGTTTCCGAGAGGAAGAGGGCTGGGTAATAAAGCCACAGAGGTTTGCTGATACACTTGCTAGACACGACTTCTGGCCATTTGGGAAGCTATTTTGTGGCTCCATTAATACGGTGTTTCCCAGTGTGTCTCTGCTGCCCACCGCCGTCTCTTCAGTGCAGTCGATGGCTTCCAGCCTGCGGCAGGGCAGTCATTCCCTCCCTGCCCACCCTGATTTCCGCATCGCCTGACTCCAGCCATGAGCAGAGGAAATAAGTCATACCTGGGAATCAAGTTTTGCAAGGCACGGGATGTCACTGATCTTTTGATTCTGAGAAGTTGGCGGTATGTAAGATTATCTGAGCGTTCTCAGGAATAGATGTCACTACCTTTTGCAGAATTAACAGATGGAAGCTAAAGTACTCGCTTTGTGTAGGACTCATGTATTTTCCTTTTTCTTTCATAAATGTTTGTTATTTTCTGATTATGAGATAATGTATAAGTATTAGAGAATATTATAACATAAAGTTGAAAGAAGAAAAAAACATTTACAATTCCACTACAATAAATAAGACAATTACTGCTAACATTTTGGTGGATTTCTTTCCAGTCTTGACAGCTGAGATCATACTAAACATAAAATTTGTACCCCTTTTATTACTTCTTCACTTAATATTCTGCACTTTCTTAAATTATTAAAAATGCAAAAAATCCTCTAAACATAATGTTAATTTTTTTAACATAATGTTATAATTATTCTCAATGTTATTATGAAGTCTCCTAAATATATATACACAAAATGATTATATAATATTTTTCCTATAAATCAGCCATAATTGTCCAAGGTCACATACCTGGTTATTCACAGAACCAAGACTAGAAACGATTTTCTCTTATTCGACTAAGAGCGTAAGCCAAGTAAGTTTCTTTTTTCCACTTTCTCAGATGAAGGATAATATTAAAAGTAGAATGGAGATTTTAATGAAAACTAAACTTATTCACTCTTAAAGAAGAGTTTCACATCCTGTATATTCAGTAATTTTTTTCATGCCTCCCACAAGATTATTCTGTTTTGAAGGATCTAAAAGAATGCAGGAAAAGAACAATGCCAGTAATACACTAATGGGATTCATTTTGCCGGTTAAAGAGAACATCACCTTTGTGTCTGCACCAGATGGAATCTAAGCAGATTCTTAGTGACAAATGATACAATATTATGGCATCCATTATAGGTTTGGGGGACTGGGTTATGTTGTGGTTTTAATTATAACAACTTGATTTATGGTTTGAATATGAATGTTGAGATTCTCCCCCCACCCCCCCACGGCCAAACTTTGCTTGTCATTTTTTATGGATGAAGAAATAGGAATGTGGAAGTATAATCATTTGTCTGCGGTCCCAGAGGGAGATGATTGTACAGCTGGAATGTAAGCCTTGTACTTGACTGAAACCTTGGCTTTGTCCATGGGCCCAGCTCAAGGCAGAAAGCTTTTCTCTTCCCCAGCCGTGACTTTGAGTACCAGGTTTCAGAGATTTATTTGACACTGAATCCAAGCTTTGTGATCAGTATTTAGCAGGAGAAGAAGGGCAGGAATTACTGATCCTTTGACGTACATTAGCATGCAAATAAATCCTCCCCTCTGTATTGTGGAAGGGTCTGAAAGGATCACATATGCAATATATCTTTTATCAATGGCCCTAAATACAAATGTTGCTTTGAAGAATCCACACTTAGAGATCTTCTCCAAACATTTCAAGTGCTTCTTTTTCTTAGGATTAGAACTTCTATCTACTGTCATTTTTAACAAAAGGAGAATTATGAATTAGTTAATTTATTCATAATTTACATCCCTCCAATCTTCCCAAAATGTTCTAATATGTCCTGCATTGATATATCTGTATACAATAAAGCTTTAGATTTAAACAGAAAATTGTAATGACAAGAGAATATCTGTGTCTATTTGACAGACCTGGAGCAGTCACTGTCTGCAGCTAAGGCTTCTCCTACAGATGTGAGAAAAAAGTGTCCTTGCCCTTTCTGTCTGTCTGACTGTGGCAGCCAAGATTGAATGAGGGGAAAATAGGGAAAAACATGGAGAGAATTTTTGCAACTCAGAAATAACCTTGTAACTGTGACACGCCTGTTTTACTCCAGAGAAGAGTCTAAAATTTGAGTTTAAAAGACAAGCAAATGAACCAAAAAGATAATATTACATGCTCACACATTCTATTCACATGGGTATATGTTGGAGCTTTTCTTCTAGTTTGGGTTTTTTGCAGTCTATCCTCAATCAGGAAGGACCACTTGAATCTTATCTGATTAATAGAAGCATGAGATCGTTTCAGGTGTGATGCAGTTTTTCTGTATTAATATTTAGAAGAAATTTATTCCAGGTGATCTTACACAAGGGGCATCAGCATTATCTAAAGACTATGGCCATGTTGTTTGAAGGCATGGGAAAGAGTCAACGTTACCAGATGTTGACTGGCTGAGAAATGATCAGCTGACACCGCTGGCTGAGAGGCTGTATCCTGCAGGCAATAGGATTTGGGAATGTTTGCCTAACTTGTAAACAGTGAAGAGGACTAAGCCTGGAAGGAATCTAAATGTCAAAACTCTTAACCAGTGGTAAACTGACTTGGAATTTTTAAAATTATTATTGGTTTTATGTTTCACTCTCTAGTTGTACATTTTTACTGATTTGCAAAAAGCTCTTTGTATATTAAGGATATCAACCTTTTGGGATATTAAGCAAATAATTTTTCTAAATTCATTGTTTGCTTATTTATAATTTCTGAGTTTGTATCAAACATGGCAGCAACTCTGATGCAGTGGCTCTCGGTCAGGGGTGATTCATACCCCAAGAGACATTTGGCAATCTCTGGAGACATTTTTGGTTGTCACAACTGGGGACAGGGTGCTAAGGCATTTAGTGATTAGAGGACAGGAATGCTGCACAGGGTACCCCCCATGCCCGGCAAAGAATTATCTAACCTCAAATGTCAGTAATGTGCAAGTTGAGAAACCCTGGTCTAAACAGTCATCCTGGTGTGTAGTTTTTTCCAGTAGTTTCCCCATTTACAAAAGAGAATGTGAATATTTCCCTGAATCTTCCAAGATGGTGGTATCTGTTTATTTCCTGATTTTTTAAGACTTACTTGCTAAGTAGTCATGAACTCGTTGAGGAAAGCCAGATGAAATCACCCATATTTATTTTCTCTGGTGAATTAAGGTCACTATTAGGATTTCAGAGGCCTTGCAGAGAAAACTGGTCAAAATATTGGCCCTCACATTAAATTCCCCAAACTAGTAATCCTCCCCCAGAAGACTTCCCTGTGAAATATCCTGGACCCACGCATAACCGGGTTCCTAATCCACAGAAGACCCTCCCAGTCGAGGGGCCACTCTCCCTGGCAAGCCTGTCACCTGGCAGAGTCTCCTTCTGCCTCTTTTCTGCCTTTAGTGTCAGAATCCTGATGGCAAGGTCTTGTTCCTCCGTGACCTAGCCCTTTGTGGTCCAAGCCAGCTTTCACTTACAAACTTAGCAACTTTGTCGAGATATAATTGACATATGACAAACTGCACAAACTTAAACTCTGAGTCCTGACATCTGTCTGCACTGATGAAACCTTCACCACAATCAAGACAATGCATGTGCTTTCCACCCACAGGAGTTTCCTTTGCCCTGTGTAATCCCTCCCTCGTGTGTGTGTTTGTGTGTGTGTGTGTCCTGCCTCCTCCCCTCATCCTCTGGCAGCTGCTGGTCTGCTCTCTGTCAGTATAGATTAGTTTGCATTTTCTAAGAATTTTATATAACTGGAAGTTATATACGAGTGTCATACGAGTGTATTCTGTTTTGGTCTGGTTTCTTTCACTCAGCATAATTATTCTGAGATATATTCGTGTTGTTGATTGTTTCCGTAATTTAATTCTTTTTATGCTGAGTAGTATTCCATTGTAGGGGTAAACCACAATTTCCTAATCCATTCACTTCATCCATTTATAAATCCCATAAACTCTACAGAGTAGGAAAAAAAGACATTAAGTTCCAATACCTTTCTGAACTTCTTCTTCTGTAATAAAGTTTTACACCATCTCTTTATGCTTACTTCTGTAAGCATTCAAAAATGAATTCATATTACATAAATTAAAAGGGTCCATTGGACCCAGATGGCAAGTTGTAATGACTATTTCTTCTGGTATACTGAGGGATAACCAAGAAAAACTCTCTAAAATTTTAATCTCTACTTACCAAAAATATTGCTGGAATATAAGTACTTTTTTGAAATTTGACATCTCACTTTGAACAGGGTTTTATCAAATAAAAATATATTGAACAGGAATGATGTCAGCATCATGACAGAGTGAGCTTTCCCCCTTAGACTCTCCCCAACTAAGATACAACAAAAAGGACATTCAAATACCAACAGAGGACATTCACACAACGCAAAAGATGTCTGGGAGACCCATCCAGCCTTACATCTCAAGGTGGAGGTGCTGGTACCCCCAGATGAAGTGGAAGGAGGTAAGGGGATCTCCTCTCCTTCCCCAACAGTGACTCTGGGACCAGGACCACGTGGCTGAGAGAGAAGGGGGGAGGGGCGGCCCTCTGTGGGAAAACCCTCACTCTCCAAGTCCCCTCACAGCCTGAGGGAAATTCCCATATGGAGGGGACTGAACTGTTCTGGGGGTATCTTCATCAAGCTAGCACCCCAGGAGAGCAGATAGCAAGGGAAGAATGGGAAGCCCCAGGATTGGGTAGGCGAAAGAAAGACCCTTCCCCCAGCCCAGAGCACCTGCACAGCTGGTCAGCCAGAGCACTCGTGGATGACAGCAGGCTCAGAATACACAGCTCTTGACCCCCACCCAGTGGCGGCAGGTGGAAGCTGCAACTAGATATCTTCAGAATGAGGAAAAATAAGCCCTCAAGCACTATGCAAAAATATACTAAATCTTCAGACCAGAAGGAAAATGACAAGCACCTAGAAATCAATCCTGAAGGCACAGAAATTTATAACCTAGATAATAGAGAATTCAAAATAGCTATCATAAAAAGGGTCAATGAACTACAAGAAAATAGATAGACAATTCAATGAAATCAGGAATTTATTCACAAAAGAGATTGAAACTATAAAGAAAAACCAATCAGAAATGTTGGAGATGAAAAACACAATGGAGGAGATAAAGAAAAATCTGGAATCTTTAAAGAACAGAGCTGATAATATGGAGGAAAGAATTAGCAATATTGAGGATAGAAATGCAGAAATGCTCCAGACAGAGGAGGAGAGAGAACTAAGACTAAAAAGAAATCCTCTGAGAAATATCCAACTGAATTAGGAATGCAACATAAGGATTATAGGTATTCCAGAGGAAGAAGAGAGGGAACAATGAGCAGAGAGCTTGTTCAATGAAATAATAGCTGAGAACTTCCCAAACCTGGGAAAGGAGCTGGAAGTACAAGTGAATGAAATCAACAGATCTCCTAAATATATGGACATGAAAAGACCCTCTCCAAGGCATATAGTAGTAAAGCTGGCAAAAGTCAATGATAAAGAAAAAATATTAAGGGCAGCAAAACCAAAAAAAACAAAAACAAAACAAAACAAAAAACCAACGTACACAGGAATTCCCATCAGGCTCTCAGCCAATTTCTCAGCAGAAATTTTACAGGCTAGGAGAGAGTGGACTGATATATTAAAAATTCTGAAAGACAAAAGCTTTCAGTCAAGAATATTCTATCCAGTGAAAATATCCTTCAGATACAAAGGAGAAATAACAACTATCCCCGATAAACAAAAGCTAAGGGAGTTAATTGCCAAAAGTCTGCTACAAGAAATGCTCAAGAAGGCCCTCATGCCTGAACAAAAAGAGAAAGGGGAAACAAAGCTTTGAGCAAAGGAGAAAAATAGGTAGACAAAATCAGAAAAATTGAAGCTCTCTATCAGAGTAGGTTAGCAAACAATTAAAACACCAAAGATTAAGAGAAGGACAACACCAAAAATAAATATAACCTCATCACTTTAAACACAAACTCACAACACAAATGGAATAAGTTGTGATGATAATAACTTAGAAGACAAAGAGGAAAGGGATGGAATCCACTTAGTTTAAGGAAATAAGAGGCCATCAGAAAATGGACTATTGCATCTATGAGACTTTTTATACAAACCTCATGGTAACCACTAAACAAATAATCAGAACAGAGACAAATACAATAAATAAACAGAAAACCAAGAAAACCATCATAGAGAACTACGAAACTGAACTGGTAGTCTGAAACACACGGGACAAGAAACAAAGGAAATGCAAAAGAACCAGAAAATGAGTGACAAAATAGCAACATTTAGCCCTCATATATCAATCATCACTCTAAATGTAAATGGATTGAATTCTCCAATCAAAAGACACAGAGTGGCAAGATGGATTAAAAAACAAGACTCAACAATATGCTGCCTCCAGGAGACACATCTCAGCTCTAAAGACAAACAAAGGCTCAGAGTAAAAGGATGGAAGACAATACTCCAAGCTAATGCCAAACAAAAGAAAGCAGGTGTGGCCATACTTATATCAGACAAAGTAGACTTCAAGATAAAACAGGTAATGAGAGACAAAGAGAGGCAATATATAGTGATAAAAGGGACACTTCACCAAGAAGACATATCACTTATAAATATATATGCACCCAACACAGGAGCACCAAAGTACATAAAGCAACTATTAATGGACCTAAAAGGAGACATTAGCAACAACACTATAATAGGGGATCTTAACACTCCACTTACATCAATGGATAGATCATCCAGGCAGAAAGTCAATAAGGAAATAGTGGACTTCAACAAAAAACTAGATGAGATGGACTTAATAGAGCTGTACTGAGCACTCCATCCAAACACAGCAGATTACACGTTCTTCTCAAGCACACATGGAACATTTTCAAGAATAGACCATATGTTGGGAAACAGGGCAAGCCTCTATAAATTTAACAAGATTGAAATCATAACAAGCATCTTCTCTGACCATAATGCTATGAAACTAGAAATCAACTACAAGAAAAAAACTGGGAAAGTGACAAAGAGGTGGAGACTAAACAACATGCTACTGAACAACCAATGGATCATTGAAGAAATTAAAGGAGAAATCAAAAAATATCTGGAGACAAATGAAAATGAAAATACACCATACCAACTCATATGGGATGCAGCAAAACTGGTCCTGAGAGGGAAACTCATAGCAATACAGGCCCACCTTTACAAACAAGAAAAATCCCCAATAAGAAACCTTAAACTACACCTAACAGAATTAGAAAAAGAAGAACAAACAAAGCCCAAAGTCAGCAGAAGGAGGGAAATAATAAAAATAAATGAAATTGAAACAAACAAACAAAAAACAGTAGAAAGGATCAATGAAACAAAGAGCTAGTTCTTTGAGAAGATAAACAAAATTGACAACCCCTTAGCCAGACTCACTAAGAAAAAAAGAGAGAAGGCTCAAATAAATGAAATTAGAAATGAAAGAGGAGAAATTACAACAGATACCACAGAAATACAAAGGATTATAAGAGAATACTATGAAAAACTATATGCCAACAAGTTGGACAATCTAGAAGAAATGGGTAAATTCTTAGACTCCTACAACCTCCCAAAAATGAATCAAGAAGAAATAGAGAATCTGAATAGACCAATCACAAGTAAAGAGATTGAAACAGTAATCAAAACCCTCCCAAAAATTAAAAGTCCAGGACCAGATGGCTTCACTGGAGAATTCTACCAAACATTCAAAGATTTAATACCTATCCTTCTCAAACTATTCCAAAAAATAGAGGAAGATGGACTCCCTAACACATTCTTTGAGGCCAACATCACCCTGATACCAAAACCAGACAAGGACAACACAAAGAAGGAAAATTATAAGCCAATATCACTGATGAACATAGATGCAAAAATCCTCAACAAAATATTGGCAGACTGAATAGCAATACATTAAAAAGATCATACAGCACTATCAAGTGGGATTTATACCAGGGACACAGGGATGGTTCAACATCCACAAGTCAATCAATGTGATGCACCACATTAACAGAATGAGGAATAAAAACCACATGATCATCTCAATAGTTTCAGAGAAAGCATTTGACAAGATCCAACAACGATTTATGATAAAAACTCTCAACAAAATGAGTATAGAAGGAAAGTACCTCAACATAATAAAGGCCATATATGACAAACCCACAGCCAGCATCATCCTCAACAGGGAAAAACTGCAACCCGTCCCTCTGAGAACAGAAACAAGACAAGGGTGCCCACTTTCACCACTCTTATTCAACATAGTACTGGAGGTTTGGGCCAGAGCAATTAGGCAAGAAAAAGGAATAAAAGGAATCCAAATAGGCAACGAAAGGAAACTCTCACTGTTTGAAGACAACATGATTTTATATATAGAAAACCCCAAAGAATCCATTGGAAAACTATTAGAAATAATCAACAACTACAGCAAAGTTGCAGGGTACAAAATCAACTTATAAAACTCAGGTGCATTTCTATACTCTAATAACAAGCTAACAGAAAGAGAACTCAAGAAGACAATCCCATTTACAATTGCAATAAAGAGAATAAAATATCTAGGAATGAATTTAACCAAGGAGGTGAAAGACCTATACAATCAACACTATAAGACATTATTGAAAGAAGTCAATGATGACATAAAGAAATGGAAAGATATCCCATGCACATGGATTGGAAGAATAAACATAGTTAAAATGTCCATACTACCTAAAGCAATCTATAGATTCAAAGCAATCCCAATCAGAATTGCAATGACATTCTTCATGGAAATAGAACACAGAATATTAAAATTCATATGGGGGAACAAAAGACCCCAAATAGCTAAAGCAATCCTGAGAAAAAAGAACAAAGCTGGAGGCATCACAATCCCTGACTTCAAAATGTACTACAAAGCTACAGTAATCAAAACAGCATAGTACTGGTACAAAACCAGACACACAGATCAATGGAACAGAATTGAAAGCCCAGAAATAAACCCACACGCCTACAGACAGCTAGTCTTTGACAAAGGAGCTAAGAACATACAATGGAGAAAGGAAAGTCTCTTCAATAAATAGTCCTGGGAAAACGGGACAGTCACATGCAAAAGAATGAAAGTAGACTATTTTCTTTCGCCATACACAAAAATTAACTCAAAATGGATCAAAGACTTGAAGGTAAGACCCGACACTATAAAACTCCTGGAAGAAAACATAGGCAGTACACTCTTTGACATTGATCATAGAGGGATCTTTTTGAATTCCATGTCTACTTGGGCAAGGGAAACAAAAGAAAAAATAAAGTGGGACTTCATCAGAATAAAGAGCTTCTGCAAGGCAAATGAAACCAGGATCAGAATAAAAAGACAACCCACCAGCTGGGAGAAAATATTTGCAAATCATATATCTGACAAAGGGTTAATCTCAGTAATATATAAAGAACTCACACAACTGAACAACAAAAAAAACAGACAACCTGATCAAAAAATGGTCAGAGGATATGAAAAGACACTTTTCCAAGGAAAATATACAGATGGCCAACTGCCACACGAAAAGATGTTCAACATCACTAATTATTGGGGAAATGCAAATCAAAACTACAATGAAATATCACCTTACACCTGTCAGAATGGCTGTAATTAACAAGACAAAAAATAACAAATGTTGGAGAGGATGTGGAGAAAAGGGAACCCTCATACACTGCTGGGGGCTCATGCACCCCTATGTTCATTGTAGCATTATTCACTATAGCCAAGAAGTGGAAGCAACCCAAGTGTCCCTCGACTGATGATTGGATAAAGATGTGGTATATGTATACAATGGAATACTACCCAGCCATAAAAAAGGACAAAATTGTCCCATTTGCAACAACATGGATGGACCTGGAAGGTATTATGTTAAGCGAAATAAGCCAGAGAGAGAAAGACAAACACTGCATGATTTCACTCATATGTGGAAGATAAACTAACACACGGACAGAGAGAACTGATTGGTGGTTACCAGGGGGAAGTGGGTTGGGGGTGGGCACAAGGGATGAAGGGATGCATCCATATGGTGACTGAGAAACAATAATGTACAACTGAAATTTCATGATGTTATAAACTATTATGATATCAATAAAAAAAATATATATATAGGATGAACATTAAAACGACCACCACCAGCACCAAAAAACAATAAAAATGGATGGAATGATTCCAACACTCACCGCCTAGATCAGCAGCTGCTTCTCTCACGTCTTAATCATTGGTCTTCTCAGGTTCTCAGCCTGAGGGAAGGAGGTTCACTGCACGTGGAGAGCAGGAAGCAGCGGGTAAGATAAAAGTCGCTCAGGAGGCAGAAAGGACTTGGCCCCTTAGGCTGGGTAACTGCCCAGCTTAACGTCAGAATAATGAACTGCCTTTCTCACCTGGATGGAATATTTCTCGCGTTTCAGATTCCAGCGCCCTTTGGAGGGCTTCCATCTCGCCAATTAGTTGCAAGTGAAACACAAAAAAATCTGCTTCCCACGGGCTGTTTGATGTAGCAGCGGTTGATTAACGATCACCGCTGGGAGTGGGGGCAATCTTTTCTGATCTCATGAGCTCGCCTCCTTTGACACTGACTTCAAACGCTTCCAGTCGTGGTCACCATGAGTGCTACACTGAAGGACACATGTCACAAATCCTAAAAAGTAAGTCATTTCTGGGTATTAAGGGGTTTTCGGGCAGAAGGAAATCTGTAACACGGGAAGTTTTCCTGTGAGTTCAGTGGAAGGAAGCAGGACAGGGAAGGAATACTGGACAAATTCCCCAGTGGCCTCCACCCATCCCCGGACACGTGTGTGAACCCCGGGCCCTTCTCACAGTCTTCACTATCACTGCCACAGTTAACAGACCCAGCTGACGAGCATGTCATCATTTTTTTTAAACCTAGCAATTAACCTATCCTTTGGTAGACCTAATTGATTTGATTAGGTCTAAGATATTCTCTCAGAAGCTGATTAAAATATGAATTTAAATTCAACCATCTCTTTATGGAAAATTCACACAAGCACCGAATTTTTAAAAGGCTCATGTCTTATCTTTTATTTTGGAAAATGAAAAATATATTTTCTTAGTATCACCAAGAAATGCCACAGGACCCACCCAACTCCCAGGCTACTCACTGTCCTTTCTCTTCATTGCTTTGACCTCACGTCCGAGCTGGAGCGTTTGCACTTAACACGCTCTTGGCTCTTGATAAACTCTGCCAGCCTGAAGGATGCTGTCTGTCTTACATTCCTCAGCCTGTGAAGCACTTTTTTTCTGCTTCACATGCCTCAAGGGGCAAAGGTCAACCTTCTCAGCTGCAGATGAGGCCATCCTTGCCGATGGTCTGCAGCTGATCACAATAAAAACAGCGTCTCCCATGTGACCTCCCCTCTCCCAGTGGAGGAGCAGTGATGTCATCTCTGCTGAGACAGGATGAGACACAAAACTCGTTTTAAATTGAACTACATAAATTTTTCTTCTGACTTCATTGCAACTTTTTATTTATTTTAGCAGAAGGACTAGTTTGGTCATCACTTCAAAGCAAAAAACAAAGATAAATGAAATACAGGGAGCTTATATTTTACAAGTAGTCATTCATACCTATTGGGTTGAGCCAGAGGAAATCGTCGTTTTTCTACATCAAAACGACCGAATATTGGCAATCTCATGCGGTTCGTCTTAATGCTTCCCGAGAACAGCGAGTGTCCTTCTCTCAGGAGTTCCCAAGTCAGGCAGGCCTTAGTTCCAGTTCCAGCTCTACCATTCACCAGCTAGGTGACCTCAGAAACATTCGGGTAACTTTCTGAACCTTTCTTTACTCAATTTTTGTTAAATGTAGAAAGTAATATGCACCCCACAGGGTTACACTTAACATGTACAAAGTGCCTGGAAGACCTCGCGCCTGCAGGAGGCGCTCAGTCCACTGGGTCCATAATGACAACAGTGACATGGGGATGGAGCAGCACAGGTCCCTTAACCAAAGCCCTTAGGTTCAGAGGTGCTTTAAAATTCCTAACTTTCCAGATTGTAGCAAGAGACCACAGTTCTGCTACTCAGGACTAGCCATATGACTTGCCGGGTCTTATGCAAAATGAAAAATGTGAGTCCTCTTGTTCAAAACTCATTAAAGATTTCAAGAGGATGACAGTAGAGATTTGAGCCAGTGCAGGGCTTTCTAAGTGTGGGGTCCTCCTGGGACGGCCCTGCTTACACGGCATCTCAAGTGACACCGCAGCTGGGGGCTGAGAACAGGAATGAAACACGTTGACTTTCTCTAGTGAAATGTATGAATATTCACACCAAGTGGGAGAGATAGACTGTAGATGTCCTCCTGGCACTTCAGGTCAGATTTACAACCAAACGAGTTTACCACACACTTATGAAAAACTAAGGTTTTCAGAGCTTTTCGGATTTTGGAATTCCGGATAAGAGATCGGGGTGGTATTTGCATTGCATTTTCCAGGCCAGTCACACGTTGGGCATTTATACGATAGACCTAAAGGCCAGTCAGAGGACACTGAGGCCAAGGGGAACTGGGTCTGGATCCTGTTTTGATCCATGTTAGTTGTAAGACTTTAGGAAAGACAAATTGGAGGCAGAGTCCAGTGTGGTTGTCACTTCAGGGGATGGAGCCCAGGCTGGGGGAGGGATGGGAGGGAAACCAAAGACTTTATTAATAAATATTGGTGGTTGGATGGGCAGCAGCTTCTAAAATCAACAACAAAACAACCACAAACCACAAAACCCTACAATCTGAATTCCCTTCTACTTAGTGGAGCCCTGCTTTCACACGCTTTCCTCTGACGTCTTTGCATCGTGGTGTCAACAAGGAAGTGCTGACAGACTTTCTTCACAAATGTGCTCAAGATGCAGAATGAGCTCAGATAGTGATTGTGCTCCTGTCCAAGCAGCCGTCCAGCCCTGTCTTTGGCTGGAGTTGAGTCTATGGAATAAAAATGGGTACAGTTATTGAAATTCACCATTTTGTGAACAAAGGGCAGTTGAATCCATGAATAGCAGGGGCTTGGATCTGGGCTTCCTGTGAGTATCTGTGATTTATTTATCAGGGGTACATACCCAGGTAATAGCCACTAATTACCCGAAGGACTGATCCCTGAGGTAAGCAGTTTTAATGAAACAAAATTAAATGTAAGTATATATTTATATTTTTCTCACAATGCAGAAAGAAATCAGATTATTTTAATATGTATAATATGCCTTATGTGATTAATATAGAATCTTATTAGGATATAAAATAAATGGGCAGAATTTTTCAAAGTTGAAGAGGATAGCATCTTAGTAGAAAATTGAAAAACAGAAACGAACAAAAATAGATGCACAGACATGCACCAGAAAAAAAGTCCTGGTTTTGAATATCCTTACAGAATAAGAAATAAGACAGTTGATGGAATTGTCCTCATAGAACACAAGATCTGCAATCACTTCAAGCGTGCTGGAATGAGAGAATTAAGGGCAGGACCTATATTTCACTCATTTGCTTCCTAGGAAATGAGGCTGCCTAAGAGAGAAGGCATGACCAGCTCCAATTATTTTCCACAAGCAGCACGTGCAGTTGTGTCATCATTCAACAGGAGTTCAAAGTGGGAAAGTATCTTATTACAGTTGGTGATACACCAAGAAATTTCCAATTAAGACATCTGGATTGTTAGAGTGAATAGAAATGTTCAAAAATGAGTCTATCTCAAAATATCTAAATGCGAGATGTAAAATGTCTGAATATAAGTCCCTCACTTAACAAGCAGAAATGAACAGTAACATGGTCCCTGAGATCAGGAAAGGGGTGGATTTATTTGAGAAGAACTGCAGACGGCTGCTTTTCCTGTGTGAGAGAAGTTTGGGTGAATCACACATTCTAAACCAACAACATAAGCCCCAGTAAGAAGCCTTGTATGTGGTATCAACCAGAAAAGATGGGCTTTAAAAAAATATCTCATAGGCCTCATAAAATAACAACATTGTATCACAAAATGCCCACAAGCCAGGGCTGCAGGAGACTCTGCCTCTACTGGACGCCCACTCAATTTCACCCTTCACTCCTCAGGCTGGAGGGGCTCAGCTGGCCATTCCCTGTGACTGTCCCCTTCTCGCCTCAGGCTGCACATGGTCACCTATTCTGATAGCTTTCTTTCATTTATCTTCAATGAAGGTAAGAGTTTTCAAAGGCCATTAGGACCCAAGACAGTAAAACCAACCAACCAACCAACAAAAGAAATAAAAACCCCACAAACAGAAGGAATCTGCATTGTGAAGGTTCTTATCCAGACTTGACTGTATCCCACTCCGTTTGGCTCTGCCCTCAGTAGGCACCCACTACACACGTCTGCTCTCATCTTCCAGAGAGAGTAACAGTCCTCCATCTGCTGAAGCGCTTCCGTGTTCTGTGCAAAGTGTGGGATGCCGTGACCTCCTTCAGAATTCCCTACTAACGTTTTATGGGAAGAGCCTCATTCTTTGCAATGTCTAGAGATGTGGAGTCTCCAAATATGTTTTCATTTTTTGTCACAGTCTTCCTCTTTCCAATTTCTTAAGATGGATTTGGTTTCACTCTTCCAAGTCCTCTCAATTTTGCCTGCGACTTCCATGGGACAAAGTTAATCCTAACAACAGCCACACTTACATAGCGCTGACTCTGCCAGGCTGTTCTGAGGGCTTCACCTACCCTCACTCATTTAGCCTCGACGCATCTCCCTGGAAGAGGCCTGGTGACTGTCATCTCCATCTTCAAAACGAGGAGACTGAGTGAGAGAGAGGTTCAACGCCTGGCTCCAGGGGGCAGCACTGAGAAGTGCAGAGCCCTGATTTCCACCGGCGGTCCGCCCAGACCCGGCTCCTCCCCACCCCACAGCGCTCCCACCTCGCCACCTCCGGCAGCAGGGGGTTGTTTTCGCGCCTTTGGTCCTGGACCATTTTATCCTCCCATGTTTACAGGCTTCAATTCTTATAACAAACCAGAAATAAATGCTACAATGTTGTGAAGCCCTTTTTAACGTTTCCTAAATGAGACATTTTCTAGCTCTGTCACCATGGACTTAACTTTTTTTCTGAACTCCAGTATGCTCCTGATGTGCAATACAGGGATTTTAATAGCTGCATCAGGGTGTTATTATGACAGTAGATATTATACAAGCACAGTGGGCTCACTCATCCAGATTGCTGTGACGGGCCTTCTTACTTGGCTTGCTAGACTCCAGAATTTTAATGGTCAGTTAAGGTACGTCCAGTCCAAGAATCTATTTAGCAGTACCCAGAGGGGTTCTTGATTTTAGAACTTTAGGAATACAAAAAAAATTTTTTTGAGAATCATTACACTGACATTCTGTATTTAATTACATAGAACTTCTTATCTTAAGTGCCACTTATCAATTTATTGCCTCTCAGCTCCAGATTTACTCTTTAATATCTGCTCTGCAATAAAGGATGGAATTCCTGTGAACATCCCTCCTTTACAGTGAGGATGATCCGCCTTGTCAGTAGAAGGTGCTAGAAGGACACAGCAGGAGGAAGGGGGTCCCCTGCTTCCAGAGACTGCAGAGTCAGTGAGGGGTGTGGGTGTGAAAACACAGGTGTGCTCCGCCCCAGCCTGGAACCCAGAGGTATGGGCCCGCCACACCCTGCAGTTCCAGCCCAGCTTTGTCGCCACTTTCCTGCATCCTCGTTGACACAGACGCTGTGCAGCCCAGGCCTTCTGCCTCTATAGGCGCCTCCCCTCCCTCAGCACATGGGCGTCCTGGCCACCGGCTAAGATCCCCCATCCTCTGCCTGTGCCTGGACGGCTGTCTCTGCGTGTCAGTGTGCTGCCCACCGACTGTGGCAAGCCTGTGTCCCAGGAGGTTGCTTCCTCGCTTGCCCAGCGATGGCAGACCAGATCTAGTCCAGGCACCCCAGCCAACTTTTCTGCCATCCTGTGGGCCGTAACCTCATCTTCTCCAATGAGGGCTGAACTTAGCCGTGGGGAGGAGGTCACCCTTCCAAATTTGGCCTTCCTTAGCTACTCTCTCTCTCAGCCCTAGGCAACCACACATAGTTTTGAAAATATCTTATAGCTATTCCTTGGTCATAGTTTAATAATCCTTTACATTAAACTTTCCCTGTTTAAGTCACTGTGTGGTTTCGGTCTCTTAGTTGGACCTGAACTGCTCCATGACGTGTATATGCAACACAACATAAAGCACATACAATGGGTTCTGGTGTCAGACCACTTCCTCCTCTCTAAGAGTTTCCAACCTGATAGCTCTTTGTTTCGTTTTGCTTTGTTTTCTATCTCCTTTTCTCCCTCCCTCCTTCTCTCTTTCCTTCTGTCAGCTCCGATAATGTGGCACTTTCGCCATCTCTCTCTAACTAGAGGGTGCTATCCTGGTGTCTGCTGAAGAGACTCCACGTTCTTCTCCCATGGCTACCAGTGACCTCTGCCTGCTGTGACTGTGGGAGGGGCTCTGATGCTGGTCTGGCAGGGAGCTTTTCAGTCCCGGTGCCTCACGGGGAAACGGATCCTCACGTTCATTCAGCACCGTGACCCTTCCTGTGGAATAACACTGCAGGACGCAGCTCTTGTTCATGAAGTGTTTCTTAACCTTTTGCAGTGTTAGAAATGCTGGGAAAGAAAGCCATAAGCTTTGGTGATATTATGTGGAAAACAGCTAGACCTTTAAAAGTCCATAGTTCCTGAAGGACAGATTATGAATGCCTATGCACTCCAGGTTTCTATTGATCAAGAACAGTTAATAATCTCCCACAGGGCCGAGCCCATGAGGAACCACCAAGATTCGAGAATAAGCCTTGGACTGGGGGATCTGAGGGAAGAGGGAGTCGTGTGTATGTGAGGAAAGCCCCCTTTCCTTCGCACCTGGAGCTGTCCTCTAACCCAGCCTCACGTGGCTCCTGACGGCTCTCGGGTGACTCTCCTCTGGTCTCAGGGCCTCCCACGGTCTCCTTCCTGCTCCCACAAAACAATCACGCACTAGGCACAGGAGAGCAAATCCCTGCTGTTAAACATTCTGTAAATGAGGAAGACACAGAAGGAACATTCGTCTCTTGCTTACACCACAGAATTATGGTGAAAAACATGGGCATCAGGAGATTCATGTTTTTTCCTAGGACGGTGTTCCCTCTGCTGGTGAAAGCCTGGAACTTTTTCCCACTAATGCAGCTTTAAAAAGTCGCCGTCAACCAGGATTGTCGTTTCTGCATTCTAGGGAAGCACTTAGTGTTTTCTTGCACATCTTGTGTTATTTTTATAGTCTGACAAAACCTCCAAGGAAATCATATGTTACCTCTTCTTTTACTTTCTTACATATTCAGTTCTGAAATTTTCTTCCCCAAACAATGCCCCCGTGTCTGGGGAGAGACTGCATTTATTTACCAAATGAGCATTTTTTTCCCCAGGGGGTCGTTCATTTTCCACAGAGCCCAAGTAATAATAATTTAGAAGGAAGCTCTTTCAATGCTATCCCTGGAGATGCTACTCATAGTCTCCCAGGAGAGTTAACAGTGCAGTCGTGTTCCAGAGGTGAGAAATGATAGGTACCTTGGGCCATTTCAGTTGACTTAATGAGATCCTTGTGACCTACGCTTGAGGCTGTCCTACTGATTTCTGCCCTCAGAGGAGTTCAGTCAGACGGTCCTGGAGGAAGCGGGCTCTTCTAGTGACTCACCTGGGAAAGCCCCGAGGAGATGCCTTCTTAGACTCAAAGAGGATACCTGAGCCCTCCGACATGTACACATTTCACACTGGTGTGATTTTTGCACTGATATTTAACATGCTGAGAAAGTAGGAAATGAATGTAAATGGGGGAGAAAAAGGAAATTGACTTGGATTAGACTTGTCTCAACATTGTGATGAAGGCTCCAGGGTAGATAATGAAAGCAGTGTATTTACAGGCAGTTTTCAGAGTGGTGCCTGAATGCTGTTGCCACCCTGGTGGGCGTGTGTTGTGTGTCACCTGCATAAATATTTAGTTGTATCCTTACAGCACACTAACAATTATTCCAAACTCAACTCCCAATGAATTCTGACAGCATGGTGTCCCCTTTCCACTCTCGGTTTTTTATTTTTTTTCCCTGTGTTTTGAATTGAATATTCAGTTTCTTTTAAAACTAATATTATTTTGGAGAGCGTTAAAAGATAATTTTCCAAAAAAGGTTGAAATCATGACTTGCATGGAGATAAAATTGAGCAGATGTTGAAGATTTTATTCTACTTATAACCAGTGAGGGAACCAGACAGATGTTATACCTGGTTCAAAAGAGAACCTGAAGAAATGATGCATTTATAAATAGGGAATATTGAAGTGAATGTGCAAATGGAGGCAAAATTGTTTTTGCACAGGAGGGGACGGGACATCATCTGAACCTCTACTGGGCAGGACACAATTTGTATGTCAACAGACAAGGATTATTTTGCACTGTTACTACTTATCTTCTATTTGCAGAGTTGCAAAAGAGCTCAAGGACATAAAAGACCAGAACAAAAGAGCTCAAGGACATAAAAGACCAGAATCAGAGAGTCCCATAGTGTTCTAGGGCCTAGACAATGCATAGTTTTCCAGTGAAAAACAAATTTTTTCCTACAAGAGAAAATAATTTTCTGCTTGAGGCTCTTTCTTCTATTAATTTTCTTAGAAAACAGGCAGATCCAAGGCTCACTTTGCAACCTCTGGGTTTCTCTTTCTGATTCTTCTTGTTATTTCTCTCCCACAGCATATAGTGAAACTATGTAAGAATTTGCAAAGTACACATGGAGATAGTCCATAGTCAGAGCACCGCCCCCCCATGAAGTTTTATTTAACTATGTGAAACATCCAATTTTCTTTTGTTCCTTAGCATTCTTTCTATTAGTTTAGCAAATATTTACCAATCACCGGCTCATCCAGTGTCAGGTCTAAGAAAACAGAAGCAGGTCAGATGGGGGAACAGAGGCAGAGAAGGAGCTTGAATGCAACAGATAGGAATTTTCTTCCAGAAACTCAGAGGTCCAAGAAATAGCAACATACTTTATTTTCCTTAAATCAAAGGTATTCTGAATCTGAGACCCAGACACCTGATTGGGAGATAATTTAATTTCAGTCATTCTCCAGCTTCCTTGGGGTCGTGTGAAGGTCCAAGGATTATAAAAAAGCAAAATATCTGTGGGGTTTGTCTGTGATCTTTGGTCCCAGAGGGGAAAATTGTGCAAGCCTGTGTGATTGAGCCAGCACTCTGGCCAGCTCGTCCCTGTGGGTTGTCTCTGCTCTGGTTGTCTTTGACTATGTTGTTCTACAGCTCCGTAGAGAGACGCTAACTTGTCGAGCACTAATAATAATGCAAATGTTTCCTGGGCATAGCTAAGCAAATGATTCCTATTCATGAAAATGCAAATTAATTTTGTCCAGTAGAGAATATAAATCTCTGGAAGTCAAATTTCCATTTGAACTGGTTGTTATATATCTTACTGGTTCCCGTATTAATTCTCGAGTTAAATAAAATCCTTGGTTTATTCATTTTATATTTGTATGAGAATCATAATCCTATCCTCTTTTAAAATGTATCCTGTTTCAGTCCCACTACTATGATCTCGCTGAACGCCACATGTCATTTGGATTGGCTTCCCTGCCTCAGGAGGGAAGATCATCCTGGCAGGGGTCTCTAGTTTTGGGGCTGCCTCTTGGCTGTGCAGAGCTGGCGGTGCTCAGCTCTAGGGGTGCATTTCATGTAGACCAGGAGTAACACTTTTCAGGTAGTAAACGTGCCACAGGCCATAGGTCTCTATCATAACTACTCAACTCTACCCTTATTGCTCAAGAGCAGCCATAGGCAATAGGCATAGATGTGGCTGTGTTCCAAAAAAACTTTATTTACAAAAACAGGCACCAGCCCACAGGCTGTAGTTCATCAGCTCCTGACATATGCCACAGTAGCTTGTCTGTAGTTCTTGGAAAGCTCTAGGAGAATGAGAAGTAGGGGCTCACCATTTATATTTCTTTTTCCTCTGTGCCCTAATTGCCCCTCAAGAGGCAGTTGGTTTTTCTCTTTTTATCTTCTAGCATAATTTTCTTTAGTAGTAAAGTGAACAATGTTGATGTAACATCTTTTCCTTGTTTAATGTTAATTTTCTCTCTTTAGAAAAGAGAATACATAAATAAAAAATAGAAGAGTTGGGAATCACCAGGCTTTAAAAAAATTAAAAGTCACTTACAATATATTTGTATTGAGCTGCTTTTCAAAAAGAAGAGATTGCTGTGGGGAATGCAGAGCTTGGAAGATGCTAAAATGACCTGCAAGAGACGATCTTTCGCTTCCATGAGTAGAGTGCTGATTGGCACATGGTGGACCAGGTTCATTTAAAACCTGTGATCATTTGGATGTAGGTTCTGACCTATTGTTTCATATGAGCCAAGGAGGCTCTAATCATATGTAACCCTTTTAAAAGAAAATGATTTTCTTTTAAAGATGTCAACAACTAAGGCATTTTCTTTCATTGAAGAAGTACTACACATACGTGATAAAAATTCGAATAGTTCAAAAGAGTGTATTATGACCAAGGTAAGCTGTCCTCCCATTTCAGACCCCTTTCTCTTTTCCAGGGCATCCACTGTAAAAAGTTTCTTATGGATCTTTCCAAAAATATTCTGTCCTTATGGAAACTTATATAGGTGTATGTATAGACATCTTGTTTTTACCCAAATGTATTCTTTATCTTGATGCACCTGAGAGACACTGTTCCTTTTAGATCTACTCTGATCTTTTCATGGTGGCATAGCGTTTTAACGTATGAATGGGCCAATGTATTCTACTATATCCCATGTATATAGTGTAATACATAGATGACTCTATATTATATTTAACATGTTTCTTGTTAATGAACATTTAGGTTGCTTTCAAATTTTTTAAAAATTACAACTGCAATTAGCATGTGTGTATATGCATATTCCATACATGCATACATAAAAGTGTATACATCAATGTCTGTATATGAGAGTTTAACTGTGGTATAAACTTCTCAAAATGGAAGGACTAGGTCAAAGGGCATATGCATTTTATATTTTAAAAGATAATACCAAATTGCCCCCTCCCAGGAGCGCTTACCACCTTCACTCCCACTGCCTATTTTCTCACAGCCTTACCAATTAATGTTATCATTGAATAATTTTTTTTGCCATTCTCATTGGTGAAAAATTATATCATTGTTTTAATTTGCATTCCCTTAATTATTAGTTAGGTTTAGTGCTTTTAATATATTTTTGGCCAGTTATATTTCCTTTTGCCTGAATTTACCCATTTTCTTATTTATTTTTATTTATTTTTTTGGTGAGGAAGATTGGCGCTGAGCTAACCTCTGTTGCCAATCTTCCTCTTTTTTTTTTTTTTGTTTGAGAAAGAGCATTTCTGAGCTAACATCTGTGCCAATCTTCCTCTCTTTTTTGTATGTGGATGCTGTCACAGCATGGCTGACAAGTGGTGTGTAGGTCTGCACCCAGGATCTGAACCAGTGAACCCCGGGCTGCCAAAGCAGAACATGCAAACTTAACTATCATGCCACTGGGCCAGCTCCACATTTTCTTATTTTTAATAGATTTTAAAGGCTCCTTGTATATTAGGGACTATTAATTACAAGGCCTTCAGTTGTAAATAAGTCTACTGCCCAGTAGAGGAGTGGGGCCAATGGAAGGCACATTCTTGCCCTCTCACTACATGGGGACGAGTGAATGAAGCATAAAGTCAGAGCTCCCTTCCCAATAATTCTGAAGGAGCGCGATGTCTGTTTCATGGGTTTTCTAGTTCTGAAATGAGCCTCTATTGGAATATAACTATTAGAAACATGCCCTGCTGCATGAATGACCATCAAATGGCATGTATTTCATTTCAAGGGCAGTGGAACAGTGACACAGCGTTCTCAGATTTACGATAAAACAGTAGACCTGGGTCCTAAGGTAGCGAGTTAGCTGGGCTCTGTGGCACGAGACTCTTCTGAGTCTTAGGTACTTGCTTCCATCATCTGTTTCTAAAATAGATTAGCAGAGATGGAGTGTTTCAACGTTTAGAGACATTTTGGAGCTTAAAATCAAATGGTATATTCCTTTCTGTCACAGCCTTTGCTCCACAGGGAGAACCATTTTCCCAGGTTGGGACCACTGTTCCCAGGTCTGCAGAGCACCCCAGAGACCAAAGGACTTAATTTTCTCTTACTAGGGATAAAACTGGATTTGGTGTTCTTTGCTCAAATAAGGACAAAGGGCTGAGAAGCTGAGCTACTAAGAAGCCTTACAGAAGTCAGCAAGTATGCTCAAGCCGCCCAAGGAACACAATGAGGTTATGAACTGAATTCTCCTCTCGTCACGAGTGGCCAGTGCCCAGCAGGCCCTGAGTCTAGGAGGGAAAGGAACATTTCTTCTGTGAGTGCAGCTGCTGCTGGTGTTTTGCACTGGCCTCCAGGAGGCTGAGTTTCCCACAGAACTTCTGTGCCATACCAGGCATGACCAGAGATCTCAGGTTATGCTCTCAGCCCCCAGGTGCTGCCACACAGCCCCGTCCTTCAGAGGCTTAGAAGAAATGACAATTTAGAGGCCACTTTCTAGATGAGTTCAGAGACTGAAATGTCAGCCAGTAACTGAGTCACAGGCCATTGGGTGCCAAATGCTTATAATCCGCTGTCCAACAGAGGCTTTATACTTAACAGAGGGCTGATGTTTTAAAAGGGATGAGGTTAGTCTCCACATAAAACCTTCCAGTGATATTCATGTTGTTCTCTGTTTTTATCCAAATACTGAAGTGGGAAGTGCTCTAATTAAAAAAACACAGAGCATATCTAAAAATAAAAAAATGATCAGCAAACACATTGTGTGAGATGATGGCTCAGAGAGGTCCTTCAGACAGGAAGGGGTGAGGGGTGCAATGAGAAGCGTTATCCAGTGCTATGCTCTGAGTACGGGGTAGCTGCTGACCCGGAAGGAGACACCTGAGATCTTTACTGCATTTCTATATCAGCCAAAATCCACGTTGACATGATGAGTAGGATAGCACTGCTAGGAAAAGATACAGGTTGTGCATCCTTAGCAGGAACATCACACAAGCGATGCAGTCTTCCCATAAACCCTGTTGGGGGCACACATTTTCAACCTATTGTGTTACTGATGATGTTGACTTTGATCACTTGAATTACGTCATATCTGCCATGCTTCTCCATGGTAATGTTACACTTTTCCCCTTTGTAATTAAAAAATATTTTGTGGGATGATATGTTAAATCTATATAAATATCTCTTTCCTCATCACTTTCAATTACTCCTTTATTTATTTATATCCTATTTAGTTTTCTTATTCAGGTCAATGGGTAATAACCTGTTACTCTCATTATGTATTTGATACTCAAATTCTCCCATAGTTGACCCCTGGGAGTCCCTTCAAGCTAGCTTCTTCATCCTTTTGACATGGTCCTTTATTCTTTGAGTAGTTCCAGAGTTCCTGTCATAACAAGATATTCTAGGTTCATTTTGTATTTTTCTCTTCCCCAACTTGAAATCAACCATTTTGACAAGGTTGATTTTTTAAATTCTCTTTTAATGGAGAATTGTAGTTAAACACCATGATCTGGGCACTAGGTGTGCTCATTGATTTGTGGTGTTGCTGTTCACAGTTACTTTCATCGGTCACATATAAACATATACATCTTTATACATTTACTTCTCTATATTTTAAAAATCAACTTAATTGAAGTTTAATTTACATGCAATAAAATGAACCCATTTTAAGTGTATAGTTAAATGAGTTTTGACACATGACAACCTTCTAACTACCTCCCCAGTCAATTTAGGGTACATTTCCATCACCCAGAAAGCTCCCCTGTGCTCCTCTGCAGTCAGTCCTCCTGGCCCCACCACAGGCAGACACTGGTTGGATTTCTATCACCATCAGTTGGTTTTATCTGCTCTAAAATTTTATAACAGAATTGTATGGTATACGGTTTTCTTGTGTTGGGCTTTATTCACTCGGCATGTCAGTGAGATTCACTCACATGATAGTGTGTATCAGCAGCCTGTTCTTACTACTGAGCAGTAGTAGTTCATTGTATGAATAAACCGCGATATGTTTCTGCATCATCTTCTCATGAACATTTGGGTTGTGTTGAGTTTTTGCTATTGTAATTCAAATTGCCAGGAATACCTGTGAAGTGTTTTCGTGGACAAACGTTTCCATCCTCCTGGGTAAATACCTAAAAGTGGAAGTGCTGGTCATGTGGAAAGTGCAGGGCTAACTTTATGAGGAAGTGCCAAATGCTTTTCCTAAGTGGCTCTTCCACTTGTGCTCCTACCATCAGTGCATGAGTTTCAGTTGCTGACACTTGGTAACGTCAGTCTTTTTAATTTTAGCTAATTTAGTGAGTGTGCAGTGATAGCTCATTATAGTTTTAATTTTCATTTTGTTGATGACTAATGCTGTTGAGAATTTTCATGTTTATTGATCATTGATGTATCTTCTTTTTTCATGTTCTTATATTCTGGACACTTTGGGGAGTTGTCTGCTTTTTCTTATTAGATTTCTTTTATCTTCTAGACGCAAGTCCTTGGTCAGATATATGTATTAGAAATGTTTTCTTCCAGCCTCAAGGGCTTCACTTAAAGAGCAAAACTTTAACATTTTTCTGGACTTTAATCATTTTTTTTCTTATGTGGTTGGTGATGTTTGTGTGCTGAATAAGAAATCTTTGCCTAACTGAAGGTTGGAAAGATTTTCTTCTATGTATTTCTCCAGAAGTTTTATAGTTTTAGCTTTTAGGTGTATCTTTCGCATCCACACTGATTTATTTTTGTGCCAACAAAGAGAACAATTAAATTGTATCATATGTTTGAACTGTCGTAAAAGCTCTAATAAATATACTGGATGAAGAAAGATGCCTTCCTCCTTTTAAACCAAGAGAAAGTAACTTTGGGATTAAGCCATCCTTGGGCTTCCTTAGTGTTCTGGGTGAAAATGTTTTGAGCAAGTGCAGTTAGGAATCAGATTCTTGGGTGTTCCAAATTTGGTTTTATTGCAAAAAAATCAAAGAAGTAAAAACATACTTAGCCCCAAATCAGACTGATTTCATTTTTTTCAATTATCTTTTCATTGACTTTACAGCCCAGAAGAGAGTGTTAACTGCACTGGCCCATCAGCATATAAAATCAAGGGAATGATTTTCTCCACTGAATCATTTTTTTCTAATTTTTATGGGGAGGCAAACCTATTTCCCCCTCTCCGTTTGTTTGCCATTTTAATGGTGGATATTAGCCAGGTTGTCTTTCATACCCACGAAAGCTCTTCTCATAAACCAGAGTGTATCATAAACCAGAGTTTCTTAACCTTGGCACAATCGACATTTTGGGCTGGAAAATTGTATTAGTTTACGGAGGCTGCCATAACAAAATACCACAGACTGGGTGGCTTAAACAATAGGAATTTAGCTCTCACAGCTCCGGAGGCTGGAAGTCCAAGATCAGGTTTGGTTTCTTCTGAGCCTCTCTCCTTGGCTTGCAGATGGTTGTCCTCTTGCCGTGTCCTCACATGGTCTTTCCTCTGGGTGAGCACATCCCTGGTGTCTCTCTTGTGTCCAAATTCCCTCTTTTTATGAGGACACCAGTCAGATTAGATTAGGGCCCACCCTAATGATCTCATTTTAACTTAATTGCTTCTCTAAAGGCCCTGTCTCCAAATGCAGTCACATTCTGAGGTACTGGGGGATTGGGCTTTAATATATGAATTTTGGGGGGACACAACTCAGCCCATACCAACAATTCTTTGCTGTGGGGGCTGTCCTGCTCATTGTAGGATATTTAGCAGCATCCATCACCTTTACTCACTAGATGCCATTAGCATCCCCCAGTGTGACAACCAAAAGTGTCTCCAGACACTGCCAAATGTCCCTGGGGGTGGGGGGAGCAAAATCGCCCCTGGTTCAGAACGATTATCTTAAAGGAACTGAGAGAGAGTTCGCAGTTTGTTCACTTTCTGCCCCACAGGTTTTACCACGATTACACGGAATCACTCAGTGGTTGAGGTAACTTTGAACCCAGATATTCCTTGAATAATTCCTTGAATTCCTGAATGTAAAAATCACATCCTTTCTACTACATCACATTCTCCTTATTGCCCAAACATTCAAAAAAGTTTAAGTGAATTTGGGAACATAATTTTGTGGGTACTTACGAACAGCCGTATGCTATCTCTCTCTCTCCATCCATCTATCCATCCATCTTTTCATCATCTATCAACATTTTCAATTCAAATCCAGCCACACAGGATTTTATTCTAGTTTTCTTTCTTTTTATATTTGTACTGCCCCCCCCCCTTTTTTTTTTACAGTGAGAAACCTCCTTTTATGTATGTGGGGTGTGTGTGTGTGTGTATGTATATGTAAAATCACCCCCCCATGTGTATCCAATCTCTCGTTGCCACTGTCACCACTGACGTCTCATTCCTGGTGTGTGTGTCCTCTGTGCTCTGCTGGGCTCCAGTGCCCCTGGGCTGCTCCCCTGCATAGACAAGGTTCTCACACCATTCAAAATTTCTGCCCTGTGCTGGGGTACCCCTGCATCAGTGTCCTCCTCACCCTGCTTGGGTTCTGATGCCTCACGCTGGCCACCCCTGCACGGACCACACCTTTACTCCTCTCAGGTTCTGACATTCTGCATTAAGTAGCCCCTCTAACGTCCACTTGGAATCTGATCCCCTAAGTCAGCCCCACCCACTGACTCTTGATGGGTGCTCCCCTCCCCCAGCTTGGGCTCTCACGGCTCCTGCTGGCCTGACACCTGGTGAAGATGCCCTTTTTGCTCCCTCAGACTGGGCCACTCTGCTCTCCACCCTCCTGCATGGACATCTAATGGCTTTGGACTGACTTTTTCTCAGGAAGGGAAAGGAAAGAAAAGGAAGGGGATGGAGGCAGAAAGATTTTATTTTATTTTATTTTATTTTGAGAGGAAGATTGTCCCTGAGCTAACGTCTGTGCCAATCTTCCTCTATTTTGTATGTGGGATGCCACCACAGCATGGCTTGAGGAGCAGTGTGTAGAGGTCCCCGCCCGAGATCCAAACCCATGAACCCTGGGCCAGTGAAGCGGAGCTCACGAACTTAACCACTGCACCACCGGGCTAGCCTCCAGGCAGAAAGATTTTAAAGGGGCTAAATGGAGTGAAAAGGAGTTGATCAGGAGACACCTTGTTCAAATCAAAATTCATCTTCTTTCTCCCGAGGCTAGCCCTTCCTCCTATTTCTGTCTGTGGTCACATTCTCCTAATCTCCTAAACTCTTTGGTGAAAATAGAAAATTACAGTCAGCAAGCATCTGATAAGATGTTTTTCCCCAAGCCATGGGGGTTTCTTCATTATCTTACGTACCTTGAAACCATTTTTGGGGAGCCATAAAGGTTTGGGGTCATATAATGAAAAAGAAAGATTCTTTCGTAAATGTCTTGAGAATATCAACTCCTCCAAGTGTCTTTGGCCCTCAGGGTGGGAAGACTACCTTTCATGTTGGACAAGGATTATATCCTGGCATCAAAAATTTGTTTAAACCTTGGAAATCAAATGTACTGATTGCCCTTCCAAGAACAGTCATTAATTCATTGTTTCATTAGACAGGTCCCGGACTTCAGTTTCTCTTTTGATCAAGTGAGAAGAGCGTTTCCCATTGGCCAAGATAAGCAGAGGTCAGTGCAATGCAAAAGTTCAAACCAAGACGTGTTGCACTTCTCAGGTGGAAACTTTTACGTAAGTACAAAGTATTGATTTATTTCTAAAATACCATTATCTTTATTAGAAACACTCCAGAGGGAAAAATACTTTCATTGCGTTGGAAATTAAAGTACCAGCAAATATTGGCTTAAACTAACCAACTGGGCCATTTTAAAGACAATCATTCATGTCACTGACATTTGAAATAAAATAATCATGCAAAAATGAATGTTTTGGTTATTTGTGATGGGAAAGAACAGAGGTTGGCTTCTTGGTCATGGAGTTTAATAAGTTTAGTAGGAATTTGTGAATGCTTGGAGAAAGACAGACTGACCAAACTACCTCTGAAATACTTACATTGATATTTTTGTCCACGTCTATTTTATTCTCTCTTTCACCAAACAAAATATCAGAGTTTTTAAACTTTAAGTTTATGACCTGTAGTTTTTATTATAAACCATTAGTTCTGCTTTTAAGAAGTTGCTTGGCCAAGTTCTCTCTGTGTTTTATTGACTTGAATGACTTTAGCTGAATTACGTTCGGGTGAAGTTATCAGTTGTTACAGTTGCCTGGAGGCCACGTGACTGAGCGGAAAGCACACTCGACAGGAGTCCTCAGAACTGGGTTCATGCTTCAGGTCTGTGGAATCTCAGTTATCTTTCTCTTTGGGCCTCGGTTTAATTTGTCAAATAGGGGATGGATATGTTGCATCTATCTACCTCAGGTGTCTTTCTTTGTGTGACACTAAATAAGAGTGAAAGCCATTTTTGAAACTCTACAATGCTATGCTACAGAAGACGCTCATTTATATCTAATTGCCTCTACCTTTGTCAAGTGAATTTATCTTCATTTCCTCCTCTACTCCACTTTCTGACCACTCCTTTTCTATGTAATTACTCTAATTATACAGGCTGGATAGTTTGTAGACCCATTCTGTTTTTCTGTTACCTTTTTCTGCCTTCTCCAACTTTTCATCAAAGCTCATTATTTCTTCCTCCATGTGACAGCTCAGTTTTACTCTTTCAGTCTATCCTCTTTGCCATCAATCTATGTTGAACCCACTCTTCTTCGGTAATAAGTCAGGACAGAGTGTAGTAAGAACCATTTTCAGCTTTATTCCTACTTGGAAGTCTTACCTCACCAAAGAGCCCTTGACTAGTGACATTTTGACCAAAACTCCCCAACAGAAAGCATGGTATGGCTTTTCTGCCCTATACACCAAATCCTGTTTTGGCGCAGGCACTTTGGGGACACCTGAACTTGCATAATTGGAGAATCTGATATCCAGATGTTATGGCTATGACTGTATATGGAAGAGATTCAGAGAAAGGGTTGATAATTATGGTTGGGGGAGAGGTTCTGTAAAGAATCGAGATTGTCCTCTTCTTGAACAGAGCACAGGGTTGGGGACTCGAGAAGTGGGAGGTATTTGGAAATCTGGAGTGGGAGATAGTCAGCACCTAGGAATCTGTTACCAGGGAGCAGAGGCTCGGCAATGAGCAGGAGTCTAGACCTTGGGGGAGGGACTGTTAAGAGCTGGTCATGTGGGGGATATTGTAGTCTATATAATAAGATTATTTTAAGGCTTAAGTAAAATAATACATAGTTTTGGGAACTATACTGGGCTATATATTCATTGTAATCTCACTGATTTTAAAAATAGGATTTCTACTACTTTCATACATGAGAAAAGCAGAAGCTTACAAAAGTTTTTGAAATTATGTGCAAGGCTGGCTTTGTTTCTTGGTTCAACTTACTCCCTTTGGGAGTCAATTTCTTAAACAAAATTAGGGTTTTTTTCTGAGCAAATGCTAACAAGTCAACCTTTTATTCAACAAATATTTACTGAGCATCTATTATACGTGAGGCACTGTTCTAAGTGCTTGGGATATTTCGTAGACAAATCAAACAAAACTCTCTGATAATGGAGCTTACATTCTGGTGGGAGGAGACAGACTATAAACAATGAACATAACACATATAATGAATTAGAATGTGCTAAGTGCTATGGAAGAAATAAAGCAGGAGAAAGAGAGAGTCGAAATTTTAAATGGAGTGGTTAGGGTAGACCTTATTGAAAAGACGATATTTGAATCAGGACTTGTGGAGGTGAGTGAGTAACCATGTGGATATTTGGAGGAAGAGGGAACAGCCAGTGAAAAGGCCTGAAGTGGGAGCTTGCCTGCCATGTTCTAGGGCAGGTATTGAAAAACTACAGTCCATGGGCCAAGTCTGGCTCACCTACTGTTTTTGTCAATAAAGTTTTATTGGCACACAGAGGCCAGTACCAGAGTGAAGTGAACAAATAATAAATTCTTACATTTTCTTTTTTGTGACAGAAAGAATTTTAAAAATTCATTTATCCACCATTTTCTTTATGGAAGTTCCTTTTTAGCTATATCTAGTGAAAGCATATCATAAATACATAGATCCATTTTTTCAACAGACCAAATAAGGGATTCTACTGCCTTTTATCATCTTGATTTCCCCCAACAGTGCCAATCATGCTTTTATTTATTCTGTAAATTTTGCTCATGTTTCACAAAGAACATTCAAAAACAACTGGTGAACAGAAGTGCGATACCAGACTAAGTCCAACAGGTGGCTGTATTTCTCAAAGTTTCAAAACCAGCCCGAGTGCCTGTCGTGTGCAAATTGACATCTCAGTCTGCAGACACTTCACATTAATTCTGCGATTCCAGGATCACTAATTTTATGAGAAAGGGCTAAGCAGTGGGAAAAAAAAGAGAGGTCATCGCATAACAGAGATTATTTCATGGGCTTCATCCAGATCAGGGCTTCTATTGCTCATTCAACAGACGTGTAACCGATATTTGTCCACATCTCCAGTCTGGGTAGGCACTCTGTGGTACCGTTTCAAATTACATGGGAAACGCAGAAGAGTTGAGACACTGGGTGGAGTCCTGGATGCATCTTAAGCAGCTGAGTGAATTTGGAAGCTATTTGGCTCCTTGGAGTAATTTAATCAGTAAAAGACTTTAATAATAATTTCTACTTCACAGTAGTTTAGGAGGTTTTTATATAGGGTGTTGGTAAAAGTCCTTAATTTTTATCAAGAGATTTTATACTAAATGTTATAATACTATTCACTCTCCTCCTCTCAAACGTTTTTCACATTCTGTTTAATTCTATCAGAAAATCTCTGTGTATAGATCTCGTCTTACCGGCTGGGAATGGTCTCTCTGCGGCTACACTGGCTCATCGTTTAAAAGATCCCTAGTTCATCCTCGTTCCCTTAGCACTGGCACATGGACAGCTGGAGCCGTGTCATCCCAAATCTTTTCCTGGGTCTTTTCTCTTGAATGTTCCTGTTCTGTGTTCATCTCTTACAGTGCCATTATCCAAAATAGAATCTACTTTTACTTCAGATTACTGTTTTAAAATCTTTTGTTCAGGTGAGCTTGTTTTTTTTGTCAGACATGGTCTTTCCAGTCCTTATAAAATAATGCTATTCCTAGATTGTTATTTTCATATGTCAATGTGCAGAAAATGAAATTCAGCAATTTATAAACTATGTGCAAAAGGTTTTAGTATATTATATTCTAACCCAGGAAAGTTACAGCCAAATGTGAAATAGTAAGAGGAGATAATTTCCTATGCTACAAGTCAGAATAATCTTTTTTTTTCCTACTTGCTTCTTTACCAGATATCCACTTCCCATATTACTCTCTGTCTCTATGGAAAGACCAAAGAGCGGTTGGTGGACATGAAAAATGTTGGCAGGCTGTCTATCCACCTCAGACACATGCCTACACCTGCAGATTGTAGGTCAAGTCACCATACAGCCCTTGTGCTCCTCCATAACCCTGTGCCTTAGGCATTCATCCTGAAATAGAATCTTATTATCTGTCCTATGGGGAAGAGATTTCTACATTTCTAGGTCTTCAGAATATTGTAGCCTGATCATTTTACCTAACACAGAGTTTGAAAAAGTACAAAGAGTAAAATAATCAAGAGCCTATATTTATTAGAGAAGGTCAATGGAAAAGAAGACAGTTTCTTCTCAGTGTTATAAGATACTGGCTGAGTTGAAATATGAATTTCTATGTTCATTGCAGATGCAAAGAGCAAATGGGGCCTTAATTATTCACTAGAGGTTTACTTATTAAAGGTTACAAGAGTCATAGTCATGCATTAATTCAACAAACATTTATTTAATGATTTTTATGTGTCAGGCACTGTGGTTGATGATGAAAATATAATAATAACCAAGACAGATGTAATCTCTGTCCTCATGGAGTGCATTAGTTTTCTACAGCTGCTGTAACAAATTACTACAAACTGTGGCTTAAAATAACACAGATTTATTATTTTACAGTTCTATAGGTCAGAAGCCCAATACGGGTCTCACTGTGCTAAAATCAAGGTGTTGGAAAGGCTGTATTCCTTCCCGGAATCTCTAGGGAAGAATCCTTTTCCTTGCCTTTTCCAGGATCCAAAGGCTGGGCTTGTGGCCCCTTCCTCTATCTTCAAAGCCGGCAACATGGTATCTATCTGACCCTTTGTCCTTCATCGCTTCTTTCTATGACCACAACTGGGAAAGGTTCTCCACTTTTGAGAACTCATGTGATTAGCTTGGGCCCACCTGGAAAATCCATCTCAGGGTCTGTACCCTTACCCACATTTGCAAAGTCCCTTTCATCTTGTAAAGTACTATATTCACAGGTTCTTGGGATTAGGATGTGGACTCTTTAGGGCCGTTATTCTGCCTGTTACGTGGAGCTTACAGTTCACTGCATGAGTGGCAAGATCAAATGTCATTCTGGCCACGGATGACTGAAATGAGGGGGATCGGTGGTGAAGGCAGTGTGACCTGGATGGAGCATTCACGCTGCTTGTTAGCACATGAGCACACTGGCTCCATGTTGCCAGATCTTTCCATATTTCAAGAAAAGCTACAAATCTGGATTATGTGAAATCTACCAATTTTTAAAATGTGAGCAACTCTCTTAGGTTGTTGGTTCCTCAGAAGCAGACCCTGAGTTGGAAATTGGTACACAAGTAGTTTATTTAGGAAGTCCTCCAGGGAAACCGGGAAAGGGGGGGAGAATCAGGACCAGGAAGGGGAGGAATCCCAGTCAGGATGCAATCTCAGGCAGAGTCCTACAGCCTGATCCCAGAGGGAAACTCTGGAACATAAGTCATATCCCACAGTTACCCCTGTGCAGAGCAAGGGAGCTGGGCCTTTCATAATCGTGCACTGCTCAGCCATTGGTTAAGAGATGCCTGAGGGCATGTAAAGTGCCGGGTATTGCTCGGGTGATCATGAACGACAGTGTTCATGTTATTTTCATACTTGGTCTGATGTTTATATACCCCTAGACATCAGACCAACAACAATTGTTAAAAATATCCGTGTGGCTAGCTGACTATCCTAATTCTAAATGCCCTTCTAAATCTAGGAAAGTATGCATGGGAGATTGTAATCATGTCTTATAGGTCAGGAAAAGGCTTTATAGTCCCGCCAGTTGAGCTCACATGTTACTGTAGAGAGGGCATGAGAAGTAGAGCAGGCCAGTGCTGGTGAGAAAAATGTATTCCTCTCCCTTTGATCCCTTCTTGGAAACCACCATCCATTGCCTGAAACTGTATCTAACACTCGGCTTTGTTACTCAAAAGAACATCATCAGCACATTTGCTACAGTTTCGTGAAGTAATCTGGTTTCTTTTGAAATGATAGGTTTTCTGTGTCCTCTGGGGGTCACAACTAGTTTTCATTCATGTATCTTCCTAAGCACTAGAAGAACCCAGATGCATTGAAAACTTGTCATATGTTAATTAAGACATTCAGGCAAATTGACCATTTTTTCAGAGCTCAAAGAAAATAAGTCAGTTGATATTTTAAAAAATATTTAAGAATATTTATGACTCTTGTCACTCCTTTCTGCAAGATTTTTATGGGAATTTTGATGAACAAATTGGGTGAAGGCATTTAATTACAAGTTAATCTACCCATTTTTGAACGCCTTGAATGGATGGAAATGACATTAGGAAGTAATAATAAGGCAGCTGAAAATTTGGGAAGCCAATATTTTAATTTTATTGTTTACAGAGCTGAATGAAATTGGAGAAAGAGAGCAGCTGACTCTTTATCGTGCCCAAGAGTACTGTGGTGTTAGTCTGGGGATAATCTCATGAGTCTTATTAAAGAAGGATTATATGACTGTGCATTCAAGGCTCTGGCTCAATTCTGATTGTCTACACTTAACCTGGTCATAATTATATCCTTACAATATTCTAGATGTTGCAACCCCTAAACCACTGCCCAACTAAACAATAGATTCCATGTGGACACAAGCATCTTGTGGAGTTCACATCACAATTTTTCATTTTTTCCTTATGTTTCGTCTTTAACTTGTCATGTGTTAGGTCTCAAATATTGTCAAACCTACAAAACAACCATTGTAGAGATAGGGGAGGTGACTTAGTCAAGCACACATGAGGCGCAGGCTATTTGTCCAAAAATGATGGTGGAGTCAAAAGGACACCAGTTTTGAAGTGGGGAGGCTTGGTTATGACTTTTATTGGAGTGTGACAATGCGTGAGTGTCTTAGCCTCTGGATATCCATTTCCTCATCTTCAAAATGAGGAATTTAGATTTAGAGAACTTTTGAAGTCTTTTCCAGCTCTGACATTCTGCCTCATTCTCTGTTCCTCCATTCAGACAGGCTAGAGATAGGTCAGGATGACATCACTGTCTCCTCCCCTGCTCAACTGATTTATCCTACATTTGTCTGGCCTTTTTTTCCTTCTAATCTTGAAATCCAAGCTTAGGAAATCCTAGTTGGTGTTCTGGAGTCACTGGACCCTGTAAAGGGAGGACTGGACTTTCTCCTAGTCAGTTAAGCCATTTGTTCTCTCCACTAACACCATAAAAATTATCTTTCTGTTTCCATTCCTTTTGCTTTGACTCCTGGGCAGTGAAGAAAATTGCTCCCAAGATACCAGCCAAGTTTGTTTCTCTGGCCACTTTCAACTGGTGATCCTGGTAGGGAACAGGAAGGAGCTGACAAGCTGGTCTCTGGAGGAAATGGGCAATATGGCTTCTACCTGCAGGGTCCAGACCCCACTGGACAGACCCTGATGACTCCCCTGGATCAGGGCTAAGGCACACACTTGCCTTTGGAAATAGGGACATTCTTCTTTTCGGAGTGAACACTCCTTCTTTCCTGGACTGAGGGGCTTGTTCAACAGTTCAAAACTGTGTCCACTAATGACATGTTCTGTTTGGTTTTTCCTCTTATCTCTTTGGTTCTGTGTTTCTGCTGGAATAATCTGTAAGCTCTTTTAGAACCTGATATTCCTTTGTATGAAAGGAATTGTGTAGTCTGTAGGGGAAGGGATGGGAAGGGAGAAAAGGGGAGAGGAGAAGGGAGAAAATGACCCACTTCCACTTCCTTCCCAGAGCCCCTTCCTATTTTGGAGATTTTATTATGAATGACATAGGGGAAGGGCATGGAAAGAAACATGTATTCTTCTCTCAAACCTTATAAAATTGCATATTTTCTGTCCAAAGGGTTTATATAGTCAGAGGGGACTGGGAGAATCCTGGATTTTACAGCCCTGGCTCTGCTTCCAGGCCTCTTCCCTTGGGGCCAGGTGTCTGAAAGCTGGATGAGACTCTCAGTCCCAAGAGCCCAACACGGTTGCTCACACCTATTTCCTGTCCATTGTCTTTTTCTGAGTACTTACCAGCCTCAAAAAACAGCCAACTGAAGTAAAACCATTCTCAATTTTAAGGTAGTGTCATGGGGTGAGGTAGAGAGATGTAGGAGAGATTTAGAGGGAGATGTTCTTTCGTGTCTTGGGCTTTCTCAGCCTTGGCACTATTGACATTTTGCTGGATAATTCTTTGATGGGGTGGGGAGAGTGGGAGTGCCGTGTGCACTGAAGGATGTTTGCAGTATCCTTGGCCTTTAACCACTAGACACCAATAGCACTTCCCCTGCACTCCCCAAAGTTGTGACAACCAGAAATGTTTCCAGATATGGCCAAATGTTCAGTAGGGGACATAATCTTCGTTGATTGAGACCACTGCTCTATCTTAAATAAATCTTGGTTTTACACTATTCTATCACATTTGAGAGAATGATCTCTGCTGTATAGAAGCAAGTTGATCCACCCAAAATCAATTCGACAACAGTCAATTTCACCAAATGTCCCTTTGCCAAAGGATCAAATGCCAAATGAGTAATTCACCAAAGTTGCCATATTTAGTCAATTCTTAAAAAGTTCTTTTAAGCAATATTCTTCCTGAACATATTAAATGAATTTTTTAAAAAGAATATATATATTCCTAAGAAATGTATAAATTCTTTGAATATATTTAAAAATAACATCCTTAAACATGTTTTTGGCAAATCAACAAAGGTGGTAAACAGAGCAAATTATTTTTCAGTGAATTGGCCTTCAGAGAAGTGATGTCAGGGAGCTAAATCAGAGTCCTACCACCTCTGTCCCCATGGCAGCCAGAGAGGCGTCTGCCCTGGGAAGGGGCCCTAGTGACCATAAAGGCCTCAGAAGACATGTGAAGAAGGCATGTCTGACAAGGATAAAATGTATCCTTGAGAAGGATAAAACGACAGGTATGTCGGTGTCATTTCTGTTTGTGGCAAAGAAAACCACAGGTATCTCATTTTGGCTTTGTGTTTTAGACCTGGGTCCACAAGGCAAGCACACGTGTCAGAGGCATTTTTGAGTTAATATCATGGTTCCTGTGCCTATACTAAAAAGTAACTTGGCCTTTAAGCTGAGGTAACAGGCAGTACCTACCCAGATGGAGCTCTCCTTGCTTGGCCTCCTTAATTGAAGTAATCTACTTTGCCCACATTAGTTATAAGAGCAGCATGGGTTTAGAACTGGAGAAGAGAAGCAGTGCCATGGTACACCTATTGTATTCTAGTTGATATATGGAGATTTTACTTAGGAAGTTTATGGGGGCAGGAGAAGTATAGCTGAAAAGATGTAGGGGAGGAAAAGAGAAATATTCTAACACGCTTCTTGCCTTGAAGTACCCCTAAAGCTCCAGGATTAGATTGACTCCTTTGGGTTACGTAGTCAGATTGGGAGAAGCAGGTGGGGGAAGCATGGTCTCTCCAAAGGCAGACATTATTTAGAAGGGGGAAGGTTTCTGGGGATGCCACTAAGGTTTAAGTATCCTTTAATCTCATGTAAGCCTTAAGGTGACCAGTTTACCGAGCTGTCATCTCAGAGAACACTTTCAGAGGGGTGATAGAGCATACAAGATATACCCACTTAATGGAGCCTGGTAGGAAACCCTAAGAACATAAACCCCATCCAAAAAATCTCTAGTTGGGTCACTGGAAGTCAGAGATGTCAGCCAGCAAGCACGGGTCATGGGGGCGGGAAGGGAGAGAATGTTTCAAGAGAAAGTGTTATAAATGGGTTCAGGTCAGATCCTTCCTCATGATGTTTATTTTTTAAACCGGGGTTAGCCTGGTTGGCAAAACTCAGAGAAGATGCTTCTGGCCGTTTGTTGGCTTCATTACTCATCAGCATGTCGTGTTTAGAACTGCTGTAGGAAATTTGCTGTTGATTTCCGTCCATATCAGACATGACTGAGACGGTATTGTTTCCTGATCAGCTTCAGAATCCTCCTCGTTATAGTACTTTTAGCAGCCACTACCAAATAATCAGAGTTGGCACATGAGTCAAAGCTCACTTATCCTCTCTGATGCTTGCAGGTCAAGATGTATACCTATTGTTACTACACTATTTTTACTAAGTTATGCTCTGAGAAATCACTAGAGTCCTCACAAAACTTCTGTCAAAGCCAGATCCTTGTCTTTGTTGGTGGCATGTTTTGGTATGTACTTGGGAGCACATTTGGCTGGAGATCAAGCAGCTTGGAAGCTTTCCCATGATATAGCACGTTGTCTCGTTCTTTCACAGTCCTTTGAAAATCTCACATCTTTTATCTGAAGGCAGAGGACTTTGAGCACTCAGTAAATACTTGTTCACCTGTCTTCCTCCGGCCCACCTTCTGTGGAAAGACGGAGAGTTGATGCCGCGTGATGATTCTCGTGCAGTGCTGGAACTGCTCTACCTGTGACGTGGTTTCATCGTGTGTGGTTCTGCCAAGGCCAGGCTTTTAGGAACTTGGAAAAACAGCCTTTATCAATAAGCTTCAATTCTATTGAAATCTCTCTTTTGGAATAAAGTGTGTATCTTGGGCCAAAATAGATAAACTCATGCCTTACTCGTTCTTATGTTCCGTGTTTCCTGAAATGCCTTAGACGATTTTCCTTAAACAAATCACCTTGAGCTTGCCTCTTTTGTAATCTTTTTGAAAGAGGGTCAAAACCTCCTTTATTTTATACACATATTCATTATATACACACATATAGGAAATATTTAAATATTTACAAATTCTGTGAGTGTGTTAATGGTGTTCTCAGTAGGTTTAGGTTTGCTACTACATCATCATCGGTCCATTTATTTATTTATTCAAGCAACACGTATTGACCTCTACTGAGAGCTAGGAACTATGACAAGAATAATAGGAAAGATGATGGTGGAAGAGTGGGGCATTTCTCCTTCACTGGTAGATGCAGAACTAAGGTCAGTGCTCTTTCCTTAGAATCCTCATCTCTTAACCTTGGGATCGTCAGATTAGTTTTGTGTATTCTACACAGAAAATAAATTAATGTTCCACTAAGGTAGCCTTAAATTTCATTACCTAGGTCTGTTATTGGCCTATATTAGTATTAGGCTCATTGTCAATTAAAATCTTTTATATTCTTAAAAGTGCTGCTGTTAAACCACGTTCCTTCTCTCCTGAACTTGTACAATTGATTTTCTTCTTATTCTAAATACAGTCTACTTCATTCTCATAAAACTTCATGTCAATATTAGTCGTATTTTCAAGCCCAGAGAGAATGTTTTGAATTCCTGTCCTGTTGATGCAGATCTCCAAAATATTGGTCTTCTAAAGATTATATAAGCATGCTTTTGCCTTCATACGAGTCACTGATAAATATGTGGACTAGGACAAGGCAAACACAAGCCCTGACACACAGTATTTCTTCAGTCAGCCACAAATGTCCCTCACTCTGCCAAAACCTAGCTGACATTTCTTAACCTTATCTACAAGCTTATTTTGAAAGAGTTTGTCAAATGTTTTAAGACAACCCTTATCTACAAATTTTGTTCCTCCAAATTGTAAATGAAGTTACTTTGGAATACCTTCAGCTTAGACCTGGGAATGTGCCATTTCTAGTTCTTAAGATGGGGGAAAATATGGAAAGCATCTCTCTAAGAAAGATAAATCAGTCAGTGCATCTGAGGCTGGATTGGAGATGGAAAGATAGGAAAAAGGAGCACAAGAGAGGAAGCCATTGACACAATCAAAGCAATAGGTAATGAACCCCAACTAAGGTGTGGGGAATAAACACAGAAAGGATGGGAGAAATCTGAGGCATTCTGGAAGGAACAGAGCTCTTCGACTTTGAAGGGGATTCAAGGATGACTCTGGGCACCCAAAATGAGGAACTTTGGAGGGGCATCTAATATTCTAACATGCACTGGTTGTGTAAAGACATATGTGAGTATTTTTCATTCTTTCTTTCATAACATTATATTTTATGTAGCATTTGGCGTAGAACAGGAGATATTAATTGTCAATGTCAATTCCATTTCAAGTAACAAGTATGAGGACATAGACTACTCTTTTATTCATGACACATCACTTCACACCACTCCTCTTAGCGTCCCTCACTCCCCTGACCCCCATCTCCTCAGATGTCTAAAACAGGCGAGTCTAGAACTCAAATGTATGGAACTGAAGGTTGGGCAAGAGGGTGAGGGTAGAGACGGAGAGAATGTTGGCAATCATACAGGAAGAGAAACAGTGGCCTGAAGATCATCCTTCCAGTGAAGGGAGGAGAGGAAGAAGAGGACTGGAACAAAGATTCATTGGTCAGTGAGGTAAGAGAAACAAAATAGGGAGGAAGGCCAAGACAGGGTTTCTGGTAGAAGAGAATGGTCAAATATGTAAAATGTTACTCAAAGGAGATATGTGGATTTATTTAGAGTGATATTATTGCTGACTTTATAGATTGATTATAATAGATTTGAGGGGATAAATAACAGATTACAAGGGACAGTTGGTAAAAAAATAAAGAAGTGGATTAGGGAGAGAGGTGGGTTGACAGGAGGAACAGCTGCATTGAACTGCTTCCATTTTAGGTGGGAGAGATGTGAGAGTATTTGAGGCAGGAGGAGAGAGAATGGGTGAGGGGGAGGCTGAAAAAGCTAGAGTTTTCCTGCAGTGTTAACGCAGGAAAGAGGCATTTGTAGAGATAAGAAGAGTCGGGATTGAAAGGACAAGAGGAAATCCTATCTTTAGGACAGAGGGAGGCCTCTTTGAGACAGGGTGAGAAGGATAAATGTGAGAAGGGCAGCAGAGCCAGAGAACGCCAGGGAACTTAGTCTTCACTTGTAGACTTTCTCAAGAGTAGTTGCACGATTGAAGTGTGACTTTCCAATATTCACACACTCATCTCCTTGTTACCTTCATTTAGGACTTCGCTAGTCGATCCTCTGTGTGATGATTAACACCCTTAATCTCCCCTTTTCGAAGCCTTCTGAAAACCCCATTACTGAAAGACATGAATGGGGAGCACAGGCAGGGTCCCACCTACTTGGACTCATTTGCTTCAAGTCTTAAATATGGGGTGATTTAAGGGGTATTGAGGTGGCTTCCTGACCCTGAATAATTGTTCTACCAGTGAAGTAGAGAACCTGAAATTTCACCTTTAAGAGTTCATCTTTTGTTTTACCAAGTGTCTTTTAAAAATACAAAAATTCCCGGGGATTTCGACTTTTTCAGATTGGCCACAAGTTGCTTTTATTTTCATAAATGTTTATTTATGGTTGCATTTCTCTTAAAATCTTTTTTTTTTTTTTTTGTGGGGAAGACCAGCCCTGAGCTAACATCCGTTGCCAATCCTCCCCTTTTTGCTGAGGAAGACTGGCCCTGAGCTAACATCGTGCCCATCTTCCTCCACTTTATATGGGACGCCGCCACGGCATGGCTGACAGGCAGCTCGTCGGCGGGCGCCCGGGATCTGAACCCGCGAACCCCGGGCTGCCAAGCGCGAACTAAACCGCTGCGCCACCGGGCGGCCCCTCTCTTAAAATCTTTTCTTCCTCCCTCAGATCCTTTTCTTCCATCTCCCCTTCCTTTCTTCCTACTTTTATTTTCCTTCCCATCTTCCTTCTTTCCACAAATAATGAGCCCTTTATGATGTCTCAAGTACTAGGTGAGGCTGGGGATACAAGGATGAACACGAACCCTCAAATACCTTGTAGTCTAAAGAGCACAGGGTATCGATCCAATAACAGCGTGGTGAAGGAACTAGTACCATGGAGGTGTGCTGGGAGCAATGCCCTCAAGCTCAGGAGTTTTACTGGAGGGTAAGAAAGAAGGGAGATGTCATTTGGAACATGAAACACTGCTTAAAGAGGGGTGTCGTGGGAGGAGAATCCAAGCAGGTAACCCTGGCAGTCAGAGGGCAGCTGTCAAGAGGTAGGAGAACCCTGAGCAGCAGAATATGCCTGGGTCTGTCCTGAACACAGGAATGGGGAGGCAAGCCACAAACCACAATGCCTAATTCTTGAGCTTCAATGTTTTTGTTGTCTACCAGTGAGCAATTAGCACACAACAGTGTGTGAATCCAACCCAGGGTTAGAGTGAAAGGTTTCAATAAATTTTGTCTTCACTCAAACAATGTATCATAAATTTGCCAAGCTGATTTTGGAAGCCAGAACAGCCCACATAAATCAGTTTTAACTGGGAAGGTTTAGATCTAATCTCAATTAATAATGAACTTCAAATGGGATGTTGTCTTTTCTCCAGCAGTTACCCAAATAAATGTAGATCATTTGTATTTTGACTTATCCCCATGGCTCTCACTGTTAGGACACTGGAATTATTGTCAATGGCAAAACACAAAAGGGGAAAGACAAGAAGGGGACTGGGAAAATGAATTTAAGTCCAACTTTTCCTTACTAAACACTTCCCTTCTGCTCAATTTTATTATGATTTTCACAGAGCTATTAAATGTCATGTTTGGAGTAAATGTCATTAAAAATCCAGAGGCAAATTAGAAAAATAACATCTGAATTTAATAAGAAAATATTTGCTTAGAACTACACAAGCTGGTGGAAAGAGGATTCTCTGTACCTCACCCCCTCCCCATGCTCCCAACTCACTCCACCCCCAACCTTCTTCTCCAAAAGGACAGCTAGTGACAGTGCACTTAACGAACGAATGACAACTGTCACTGGCTTAGAATTGTATAAGCTGCTCTAGTTCTGAAGAAAGAACACTTTATTTTTCCAAAAACTTTCTCCCTTCAACATGATGCAAACCATCCCCCAAACTGGTGATCTGAGAAATCGCACATGATATTTACCAGTTGCATTCTTTGTAAATGTCAGCAATGTGCCAGCCAATACTCAGATTGTAGAACTGGAATACTCTAATTTTAGAGACTTTTTAAGGGGAAAATTTTTGTTCCAGACCCACATTAACCTATGGCGAGAAATGATTTTAGGTTGTTTTTAAGAGATTATTGCAATGTTCAGATGTCCTGCTTAATGATAAAAATCAGGCTACCACATTGTTGATGCCCCTTTGGAAGTACTGATCTAATTGTGCTGCACGTTGTCATGGGTTTAGAAGTATCTAAGACATTTGTTTTCTGTTAGATCATAGCTTGATCTACAAATTCATTTTAATAATGATTCTACCTAATGGTTTTAATTCCTTCTCCAGATCAAGGATTATCTTAAACCTTTGGAGCGGTGGGGAAAAGGAAGAAATATTCATGTAATAATTTGTCTTTTCCAGGGACTTAACAAATGACTTATATGTTAATATTTTCACTTCACACTTCTGATAATAATATAATTTATTGAGCACCACTACATGACAGGTTCTTTGCTGAGAACATTCCAAATATTGTCACTAAACCTCTCAACAGCCTTGCATGCTAGGTATCATTAATTCTCTTTTAGAGGTCAAGTAGCCGAAAAATGGCAGACAAAGAATTTGAGTTCAGATCTAGTGAATCTAGAAACTAGATCAAAGTGGTATCTCCTGTGCAGGAAATGATGACTTCACTTAGGGTTTTCTGTTCACATGTGTGACAGTCTTCCACCAGTGACATCATCTACTAGACCACAGTAAACATCAGTCAAAACCCAGAATTAGAAAAAAACCCAAATTAGAAAAATAACATCTAAGTTTAATAAGAAACTTTCTGTTTAGAGCTGTACATACCAGTGGAAAGAGGATCCTGTGTACCACCACCACACACTCCTACAGATGTCTAGGGATAATGCACTTGTGCAGCGAATTCAACTGTCTCACTGGCTCTGCGAGTGAGAGGGCAAGCACATGGTCTGGAAGGTCCCCCCACACCAGCCGCCCGTCCCATAGCTGAGAACCACTGCTATCCAGACATGGTCATAGCATTGTGATTCTCTCATTAATCATGGACCTATATACATAAAAAGGGCCTCCTGAAAGACACTTATGCACCTTCACAAAATTACTGCTGAAAACAGGATGCATCGTAATTTAATGTTTCTTAAGAATCATTTGGATTCAATCCTCTTAGAATTCAGTTCCAGGAAAATTTGTCTTTCCCGGTGAAAGAAATAACAAAAATTAAGAATGTTAATAAGAAAATAACTCGGAAGAAAACAGCATGAAGTGTAGTGAAGAGCTCGTCCAAGATGGAGACCAATCCTGTTTCTGTTTTGCTTTGTGCCTTGGCTCCCAGGAAACCCAGATTCGTGTTGTATTAAATCGCAACCTGTATCTTTGTCTCAGATTGCTGGTAAAAATGATCTGTCTTTTGATTGCTCCCATTATTTGATACTTAGTCTTCTGTTCTTGATTTAATGTTCTCTTTTACATCTCTTTGATTTTAAGCTGTCTCAACTTTTTACATAAAAGGACTGTAAATAATGCAATTAAAAAGAGAAAGAGTTTCTATTTGTTCCATTGAAGACTGCCCAAGTCTCTAAGTTTATTCTGACACTTTGTTTTCATTAGTCGTGTCTAATCATTCACACATTCTTTTGGTTCTTTCTTGAAAGAGCCTTGCTTTCCTTCCTCTCACTCTCACCGTTTCCACCTGCAGCATTCTCATCCAAACTTTCCTCATTGTTGAATTACTCATACAACTGGCCTTCCCCTCCCCAGTCTCTTTTCCTGCCAATTCTTCTTCTCTCCGTCCTGCCCATAAATGGACATTGGTCACCACTGTGTTCCAGTTGCTGTGTACCCCTGATTTAATGATGAACAAGATGGTCACCAAAGATGACATTAAATGAATAATCCCATAAATGTGATGAATACTGCAACAGAAATGTGCAGGGGCTCCCCGATCTAATGCAGGCTTTCTCAAACACAGCTCTATTGACATTTTGGGCTGGATAAGTCTTGTTGTGGGGGCTGTATGTATGCATTGCGGGATGTTTAGCAGTATCCTTGGCCTCTACCCACTGTACACCAGTAGCGATCTCCAGTTGTGACAAGCGAAAGTGTCTCCAGACATTGCCAATCGTCCCCTGGGGGCAAAACTGTCCCCTAGTTGAGAATCACTGCCCGACTGTAGTCTGTGTGGGTTGGGGGTGAGTTTAGCATGGAAATATTTACCTGTGAATAGGCCAATTGGATTGAGAGCTGAAGGATGAGTAGGAATTAGCAGGAATTAGGGTTGTGGAAGGAAGTGGGTAGGAGGCTTTGGGAGATGGGAGGGTCTCAGTGTTCTGGGAAGGAAGCCCAATACATGCAAAGACACTGAGGGAGAATGAACTTGGAATGTTCCAGGAACTGAAAGAAGGCCAGTATGGGCTATTACAGAGTGTGTTGAAAGACTGGCTACCTCCAAGGTTGAGAGATGCACCCATCTGGCCAGGCTGTGTAGACCATGCTCAGAGCTATGAGCAGTGAGAAATACTGAATGATTTTTAGCAGGAAAATAACAGGATATTGAATTCAACCAGGATAATGGCAGGAGTTGGGATGAAGGAGAAGATTGAACCCACAACAGTATCTTCAGTGATTGAGGTTGGGGCTGGGCAGGTGTGTTGATAACAGCAAGGAGGAGTATAGCAGGGGTCTGGCTAATTGGTAATGGCATAAGCCTGGGAGCAAGGTATCTATGTATGTGTGTATGTATATATGTGTATGTGTATGTGAGTATGCACGTGTGTGCATATATGTGTATGTATTATCTATCTATCTATTCTAACAAGAGGGTCAATTTTGAAAGAATCTTGGAAGGCTTTTGTAGGATGATACCAGCTACCCCTCCCAGCCTTGCACCCCTTGGGGAGGGGAGGTGGGCATGGTGCAGAATGTGCAGCTTCTGCTGGAAAGGGGCCCAGAGGAAGCAGTCTTACAGGAGCCAAGGAAAGAAAAGGAACATCTGATGAAGAGGTTGAAGGTATAAGGCAGTTTTCTCCTCATGAAAGTCCCGAGGATACTGTTGGAGGCTGGGGAGGAGGGGTGGAGTCTGGGGTTAGAGGGAACAGAGGTACAGACTTTTCTAGGGAAGACAACCTGGCACAGTGTAGATGTCTGGGGTTAGAGGGAACAGAGGTGCAGACTTTTCTAGGGAAGACAACCTGGCACAGTGTAGATGTCTGGGATCCTGTCCCTTTGGGAATGTGGCTCGTGGTGGATTCGTTCTGAGTATCTCTTGGGGATGGTGGGCACTGGGGTCTAACAGGGAGACCTGGAGTGGAGATTTTGGAGTCATGAAATAAATCTTCCCAAACACCCACTTTTATAACACTATGCTCCAACCCTTTCCTCCTCAACCATTCCAGAAACCTGAGAAACGAGTAGGGCCTGTCACAGCCTGTCTTCCACACCTTGAGACGCACTTGAGCTGCACATGAGGTCTACTGGCCTGGTCTCCTTGTTCTCACAGCAGGCCTTGTTCTCTCCCCACCTCCAGCTCCAAATCTGCTTTTTCCTCTTCAAATCCTACCCGTTTTTAAAGGCCTAGCCATATCCTGTCTCCTTGTGGCTCCTTCCCAGACCGCTGTGCCCACAAGTGTTGCCTGCTGTTCTTAATTGGCACTTAATTAAAAACTGCCTTGGGGCTTCCTTTGTACTGGTATCACATACTGTTAACTTTTCATGGGTATGAACTTGTTGTTTCTAAAATTGTTACAAATTGCTTGAAAGCCAAGATCAGGCTCTGTGCCTTTTAATGTGCTCCAGAAGGCCTAGAACGGGACTTGACACACAAAAGTCATTCAACTATTTGTTTAATGAATGCATTGGTTGAGATACAGATCGCTTTTCTGGGAGAGATGCAAAGGAGCGTGGCAGTCAGCTTCGTGTGACATGTAGACCCAAGGTGTGATTCTGCCTGCACATTCATTTTTTTCTCCTCTGCATAAAGAGCTCTGGGAAGAATCCAACTCGTGATTTTGCTCATCTTGCAGAGAACCCATTGTCCTTTGTCAGATGACTCTGGGATAGACACAGATTGGCAGCTTCAAGTCTTCAGCTTTAGCAACGAGGAGACGAGAGCAGCTCTGGGTATGGATGCAGTGGTCAGGAATGCAGGGAAGGAGCTGACCCAGCCACACCATCCAAGGGGGATCATAAGCCCACTGGAGCCAGGGGGAAGAACAAGAGGGTGAGGGGTGTCGAAAGGAGGTGACTATCCTTTAGCAATTTGCCTCAAGTTGGTGTTTTAAAGTTTAAGTTGTGAACTGCTGCAAGGAACATTTCAGAGAGAGTGAGCAAACTTTCAGTTCTCAATGAACAGATTTTTACTTCTGTGGTCACAATTGGAAATACACCTTCTTCCCAAATGTATGTTTCCAGATCCTTAGCAACAGGTGTGAGGAAAAAAGAGAGCTCGGTCTCTGCAAAGAAAGGAGGCATGGTGCTGTGTGCCTGTGAGTCTGACCACTTCGAGCATTCTCAAACAGAAAGGTGGCTTTAACTCTGTTTTGAAAATGACACTATCTTCACCAACTCTCCTCCCCAATGGTACAGGTGATAGTGGGTCCATTCTCCCCCATCTTTGGTTGGCTGCTCTTTGGCAACTGGCAGATTTTCCGTCTCCCTCTGGGTCAGGGGCGGGAGTGGCAGAGCTGTAACCAGGTGCAGAAGCAACAGTAACAAGGAGCTGACTAATGCCAATCATGGTGGGACGGTTACTGCATCATGTCTCCATGCCACCCTTCTGTTTTTCCAGCTCAGGTTCATTTTCACCTTTACAAATAACACTGATGTGAGGTGAGTCCTCCAGCAAGCCCGAAACTGAGAACTCACCTGCTCTCAGACTTGGGGTTTGTTTTCCAGGGCTCACTGCCTCACTTGGGGAGGTTTATATTCAAATCTACACCTATGGCCAGCTCAGAAATTCCCACCAATTTGGAATAGGCTAACACTATATTAACCATGTCCTTTATTTTCAGATGCTTTCACATCTGGGGGCCTTGCTGACCCTGAAGGGATTGCTCCTCCCGGGGTTAGCTCCTTCCTGGAGACAGCAAACCTTCCAGCATACCTTCCTGTGCCTTCCACCCTTCCAGCCCTCCAGCATGTCTTTCATGTGCAAACCAACCAATCCAGAGGCCACACCCCAACCACCTCCTCTACGGGGCTGTCCACTACCCACTTGTCCTAATCACCCCAGGACCAGGTACCAGACAGGTAGGGACAGCCCCTATGCCCCAGAGCCGGCTGAAATTATTCACACTAGCCCATCCTAAACCTCACCCAGTCTTGCCTGTTCCTTCCTGCAGAAACCACAAGAATGACTCTTGCCCACGTTTCCCCTCACTCCTCTGCTCCTGACTGACCCTGGTGCTTCCCCGTGGGGCCCTCACAGTGTGGTGTGGCCCCTTCTCTTGGGATCTGTAAGAAACTATCTGTTCAATGGCAATCATCTCCGTTTCTGTTTGCCTCACCATACCTGAATAATAATAAACCTATATTTTAAAACATGTGGTTGTGATATTGAACCCACTTTTGTCATCATCTTATAAACAACGTGGCCATTGATATAGTTGACCCCATTTTTGTGGATTGTATTAATCTTTCCTGGGCTACAAATATTACTATTCCCAAACCTTCACTGCACAAGGCAGTCAGAGAACCCGGATGTATGTTTTATTATAATTCACATCAAGTTTATCTCACTATATAGATCACTTTAACATCATGTTCTCTATAACCAGATTATGAGGTCTTTGAGGGAAGGGGCAATGGCTATACCTTTTTTCGTTTGTACCAAAGGAATAGGATAACTTCTTTGGCATTTCTGGCAGGGCAATGAAGTGAAACCAGTACATACTTTTGGCCAAATGGTACTTACCCTCCACCTGAGAAGTTCCTTTTCAGTTGAGGGGGCGGTTTTAGGAGCGATACAGCTGAAGTGGTAAGAGAGGACAGAGATGCTTATTAGTCAATGAGAGAAACCAGTTCAGTCCTGTGGTCACTTAGATCACCTTTAAAGCCATACACCGCCCTTCTGCTATGTTGGTCACGGTGGTGGGAACCTTGTGAGTCACTGAGACGAGCTTCTTGTTGAATGTCTTCCTTTGTGGAACCTGCATGTTGTGGTCTTCCCTGTCTGTCTACATAGAGGTCACATTAACTTTCAATCCCTGTTCCTGCAAAGGGACCTCAAAACAGCCCCAGTGTATCCCAATTGTTTCTGAGGGTCCCCACAGTTATCTCTAACCAAAGTGCATCAGCTACAGTTAACAGTGGCATGTTGTTTTTCTCCTGCTGCCTCTCACTGGCCTATGTCTGCTGTCTACAAAGATCCTTACAGAGGCCTCAGGGCTGGCTTGGCTGAGGGTGCCCATGATCAGTACTCCTACGGACACCAGTGCTGCTATTGCCAGCTCTGGGATATTCCTACAGCTGTTGGCCCTGAAGTGCCAGAGCTCGGTTCCACTGAGAGGCAGGGAGAATCATCTCCACCTGCTTCACTACTATATTTCCACAGAGCCCAGAATTTCTCAGAATTCCCTGTGTATAGTTTGGCTTTTGGGCTTCATCGCTCTAACCATGGAGGTTCATACCCAGTTTAAGCAGCCAGAGGGTGATAAATTTCCCATGCCACCTACTCACTCATCCTTCCCCTCGGCTCTAACCTGCCCTTTGTCCACTGAGCACCCTAGTTTACTCCACAGGCAACACTCCCACAAAAAATTTTAAAATGCTGGAGTCCACACATTGTATTTCATCTGGGAGGCTTTGCTTTACCTTCATATAAGAGACTCCTGGAGATGGTTTTCCCAGAGCAAAGAAAGATCTACTCCAAAGGCGAATTCAAGTCCCCAGCATCTGCGATGAGTCCTCAATGCTTTGAAATTAGAGTATTTCTTTCTCCCACCCTCTCCATCAAATTTTCAGAGATCTTAGGGCTAATTTAAAACTCAAGGCCAAGAACTTCTTTCTTGTCAATTGTCTTTGCAATAAGGAAGCTTCCACTAATCCAGCAGTTTGCAACCCTGGCTGACATTAGAATCACCTGGTGGTGGGGGGCGGTGTTAAAATATATTGGTGACAGGGGCCACTCAAGACCAGTTAAATTAGGATCTGTGGGGTAGGGCTCAGGCACTGATAACTTTTTAACGCTCCCCACATGATGACAGTGTACAATGAGGGTTAAGAACAACTGAGGTAAGCACATGACCCAGGGGTGGGGGCATATCTACTCTTCCTCCCGTGAGGGACTTCAGGAACCACCTTTTCCTTGTGTGACACATAAGGGGTAACTCAATCTAATTATTTCTCACTGTTATTTCCTGTGATGTGTGCTGAGTCTTGAAAGGTTTGCACTTGTTAGACCGGCTCTCTGGTTATTTTCTTCTAGGCACTTTGCTGCTCTAAGGAGACATGTCTCCAGGTGAGCTTCCGGTCAGAACACCTTGGTTTCCCACAGGTGTGGTTACTAAAGGGATCGACACATTTGTTTTCTTCCAAGTTCTCCTGAAAGTAGTACTTTTCTTGAACTGTGCATGTGTGTATGCACAAAAATAAATTATATGCACTTTTAGAGAAGGGGTTAAATAAGTTTAAAACAAAAACCTAGACACATTTTGATTCTATATTCACCAACTCTGAATTATTGTTAAAATTGCTTAACAAAGTGTAGTTTTCTCATGCTTGTACAGAATTAGCCCACTCTGAATATCTTATTCAAAGTGGGTTTATGTATCAATCTCAAATGCTTTCCAAATTTTGACAGCTCCACTAGGAGTCAAAATTCCTGGTCTTTTATTCAGGCTTTAACTCTCCTAACAACCACTTGACACTTTCTTAGAAAAGGCATCTGTTTGGCTTTTCAGTTTCTTAGCACTTTGTCCCTATCTGGTTTCAGTTGGAGAAAGCAGAAAACCACGGAGAAAAGTTAGATAGCTTTGACCATGGTAAAACTAGTCATTGTTGCCCCTCTCATGGAAACTGTCTTTATTGAATCCTTCTCGCAGTTCTGGTTCCCTCTCACTGGCATTTGCCATGCATTCACGTGCCTTGGCACTCTTACCGATCAGATCAAACCCAGAGACATAGATAGATACCTTTTCTTCTTAAAGCTTTCATTACAAAAGTCTCAGTTTACCATCATAAGGTAATTAAACAAAATATGGGTTCTAAGTATTTAAAAATGTATTTAAACAATAACATGGTTTCCCCATAGCCCAACAGAAATAAGACTCTTATTTTTACAAGCATAATGAAAGTTTCTTAATATTCTCATGTACAAAAAATATTTTCCAAGAATATGAAGATTTCTTTTTTCCCATTCTTTGGACCTTATTTGAAATATAATACTTTCATTGATATGATCTAGGAATTAATTACATGTTTATAAAAGTTAATTTAATTGACAAAAACATGTCAAGAATTTTCCATGTTATTGTTTCATTAAGGATTGGTAAATATCCATATTGGTAATGGAATATTGTTCAGTACCTGCAGAGGAAAGTATGTCTTTCAAGAGGGTATAAAAAGGCACCATTGAAATTACACATGTAATGAAGATAATATAAAAGTCTTGGAACAAGGAATTCATGTTACCCGTTATCTTTTTTATTTTTCCACTTAGCGTTTGTATAGGGCCTTTCACATAATGCACAAAAGGGTGTTAAGTTTTATCTTGTGAATCCATGTCTTTGCTCATTAGACTACGATGATTGTTTTTGCGTTACAGAAGTGGACATGAACCAGACTGACTACATAGCACACATGAGGCACCACTCATTTTTGCTAATGTCATCTTTCCTATTCAGTTGTCTCAGCTATCAATTGCCATAAAAAAAAGATTAGATGAGTCACACGGTCAATATAATTGAGCTCAAAACTACCATTGTGAATATTATTTTAAGTGAGTGAATTGTCATAAGAATCTGTGCTTTCCAACACTTTCAGGGTGTAACTCACCTTGAATTTGCACCAAGAAGGCAGCCTCTTATGATTCTACCAAGTCCTCACCAGTCAGTCATCTATACAACCTCATCCCCTGTGTCCTTTATATTTTTTAGTCAAACCTCCACACATGCTTCTAAGAATTGTGTTTGAGGGCATACTACACGTAAAGCTGGATGCTCTATGGAGACAAAGATGAGTGAAATACAATCCCTCAATGCAGAAGATTATGTTCTAGTGTGAAGGATGAGATTAGTCCACCTTTAACTGCAATATAAAGAAAAGTATGCCAAATAACAGCAAGAAAAATTAAAGTAAAGCTCATAGTGGTTCAAAGGAAGAAGAAATACCTGGCTTGGGAACTAAGGTGAATCTAATAGAAATGATGCTTCATCCACTTATGCATTCATTCATTAAACAAAGACAGACAATGAGCATCAGACTCAAGGAGCTGGAGGGGGCACAGTAGACTTTCAACAGATGGGAGGAGACTTCCAAGGAAAACAAATGGTGCAAAGAAGTGCTCTTGAAGGAACGTTTATCGAATTGATGCATAATTTTCTATAGATCAGGAATTAGAGACAGGTTTTAACCCTAAATTTGAGGTCCGATTTAGAAAGATCCTGAATTTTGGAACCAAGAGCTTAAATTTCATTCTGAGTTTGATAGAAATTCATTGTAGATTATTGTATAGGAGAGACTATTGTTCTTGGAAAAAAATTGCTAATGCAAATTTTATGGACTAATTTGAAAGGTGGGGGTAGGCTAGAATCAGGGAGACCTTTGGGAGTGTGGAGGCTGTTGCAGTAGTAAGGGGAGATTGTGAGAAGCTGAACCAAGATGTTGGGAATAAGAAAGGAGTGAAGGGAGAAAATATGAGAGGCATGTAAAGTAGTGACGTTGCTGTCCATAGGGTACACATGAAAACTATTCTCCTTATTTTATAGTCACATTTCCATGGATATTCACACATGCACATTATATGTAATATGACCACCTATACCTAACAGTGTTGGGAAATGGAGTGTTCCATATAAGTATATTTTTCACAAAACCAAGCTGTTGTCTGTAAAATGCTATCTTTCTTTGGTAAAAATATTACTATTTTTGATAAACATTCCCTAAAAAGCATTAAATACTTCATGTCTTAGATTTTAAAACAATTTCTTTATAGTTCAAGGCCATTCAACTGATTTTTTACTGAATGATTATTTTTTAAAGTCAATTTTATTGATGTATGATTTCCAACAATAAAATACATGTTTTAAAATGTATAAACTGGTGCATTTTGACAAATGTGTATAGTCATGTAATCAACACCACTGTTGTGATTTTGAGCATTTTCATCACCCCCGTAAGTTCCTCACGCACATTTGTGGTTAATGTCTGCCCTCCCTCCCAGACCTGGGAAATAATGATCTACTTCTGTGATCTATGTTTGTGCTCCTTTTCCCCAGTTGTTTGTTTCTTTTAATTGCTAAATAAGGTTCCACTGCTTGGCTCTATCACAATTTATCTATTCACCAGCTGATGGACATTTGAATTGTTTCTAATTTGTGAGTATTATGAATAGAACTGCTATGAATATTCAAGTACACGGTTACAGATGGACATATGTTTTAATGGTTGTTGGGTAAGTATCCATGGGTGGGATTTCTGGGTTGTATGTTGTGTATATTTAATTTTACAAGAAACTACAGAACTATTTTTCAAAGTGGTGTACCATTTTTCATTTTCACTGGTAGTGTGTGAGTTCCAGTTGCTCCACATCCTCAACAGCACCTTGTATTGTTAGTCTGATCAATTTTAGTCGTGTTAGTAGGTGTATAACGGTATCTCATTGTGGTTTTAATTTATATTTCCCTAATGACCATATTTTATTGAGTATCTTTTCATGTGCTTGCAGGCCTTCTGTATATCTACTTTGGTGAAGAGTCTGTTCAAATACTTTTCCCACTTTTTATGGGGTTATTTGTTGTAAGATATTTTTATGGATTTTTTTTCTGAATATAAGTTCTTTATCAGATGCGTATTTTGCAGATATCCTCTCTCAGGCTGTGAGTTGTGTTTTCACTTTCTTAACAGTGATTTTTGAAGAATGTCTACTTTTTAAATAAATGAATATGCAAGCAAACATAAGCATGTAGTGATATGCAGATAATTAAAATATGTTGACGTGATGGAGAGCGGATGGATGGCTACATTAGATTGGATAATTGAAGCAAGTCTCTGTGGAAATGACATTTAAACTTAGATTTGAATTAGGGGAAAGAGTATTCCAGGTCACGGTAACAGAAGGCCCTAAGACAGGTACCGGTTTAACACGTTTGAGGGATGATAAAAACATGAGTGTAGCTGAAGCAGTTGTCAAGCGGAGAGTAATAGAGGATGATGTTGGAAAGGAAGTTGGGGGTTTGATCTTATAGGACTTGTAGGTCACAGTATGGGTGTTACGTTTTATTTTAATTACAATGAGAAACTGTTGAGTAGGGATTTACATGATCTGATATGTATTTTAAGAAAGCTTGGTCGTTCCTGGGAGGAGAATAGATCCTAGGGGACCAAGAGTAGAATCCAGAAATCCAGTGTGGAAGTTCTTGAAATAGTCCAGGTGAGTGATGATGGTGACTTGGAGTAGGGTGTGATTGTTGAGATGGAGCGAGGCGGACAGAGTCATTATTGGTTTTGAAGATAGAGTCAATAGGATTTGTTGTTGGAGTAGCCATGAGTGGTCAGAAAATGAGAGGAACTAAGAATAACTCCTAGATTTTTCCTTACTCAAAGGTTGGGTGGGCAAGGATGCCATTTTCTGAGATTGTGGGGTTAAATAAGATGCCTATTTGACATTCAAAAGAGATGTCAATTAAACATTTGGATACACAAGTTAGGAGCCTCAAGGAGAGATTAGATTTGGAGATACAGATTTAGGAGTTTTAGGCATACAGGTAGAATCAAAGCCATGAGACTGGATAAGGTCACCTAGGGAGAATGTGGGTCTAGAGAATGGTACAAGGGTACATCCCCAGAAGGTCCAATGGACTATCAGAGAAGGAGAAACCAGCAGAGAATAAAGAGAAGGAAAGACATTGTTCTAATCATCAATCATCATATTGGACTGCAACGTTCTCAGAAGCTACTGCAATAGAAAAAGGGATTTTCATCCTTTGTGTCTTGCCAACTGACTTCAGACTGCCATACTTTTTCTGACTACCACTCCTCATCCAAGATGTGAATTCTTAATTTTCTGCCTCTAATTTACAGTGTATCAATAGATTAGATTTCTTTTCTTGTTGAAGTAGAGTGAAAAAGCTTAATTAGACAAAAATGCCCACCCTCACCACTTCTATTCAGTGTTGTACAGTGGATCCTAGTGTAACAAGACAAGAAAACAAATAAAAGAATAATTGGGTAAAAAAAGTATAAGAATTGGAAAGGAAGAAACAAAACTATTATTATTTGCAAATGATGTGATTGGCTAAATAGAATACACCACATAGTCAACAAATTGTTAGAATCAGTAGCAGAGTAATTGGACATAGAGAAACATACAGAATGAAGTACATTTGTATGCAGCAGCACAAACTGAGAATATTTTTTAAAAATAGAAATCATTTACAATAGCAACAAAAAAATAAATCTAACAAAAGATTTGCAAGACTTTTATAGAAAATACCAAAAAACTTCAAAATAAAGATATCAGTTCTCCCCAAATTGATCTATAGATTCCATGCAATTCTACTCAAAAACTCAACTAGTTGTTTTGAGGAACTTGACCAGCTGGTTCTAAAAAATATAATGAAGGATGGATACCCAAGATAGCCAAGCCATTCAAGAAGTAGGATAAGGTGAGAGATTTATGCTATGAGATATTAATATTTATTACATAGCTATTGGAGTCCAGATAGTGTATTATTGGGGCACAGATGGACCTGAACAGACCAGAGAACCCAGAAACAGATCTAGCACATATGTAAAGTTGATACAGGATAGAGGCAACTTGATATATCATTGGAAAATGATGAACTATTACATACGGAAAAAATGAATTTGGATTCTTACCTCACACAAAGCACAAAATTTGATTTGAGAGGGATTAAAAAAGTTGAGTATGAAACACAAAACTTTAAACTGTTTAGAGGAAGTATAAGAGAATATCTTTACATTTGTTTATGGAAGGATTTCTCAAATGTGTCACAAAACCACCAACTATATAAAAAAGGAAAGTAGGGAACATTAAAATTAAGAACTTCTGTGCATCAGAAGGCACCATAAATACAACAAAAATATGGGCCACAAACATAGACAACATGTTTGCAACATATAAAATGAATAAAATATCAGTATCCAGAACTAGGGCGGTAGCATTGTACAATTTCAAGGTGGCCAGTTACATTCTCTTCTAAGTAAATGGCAGCCTCTGGATTTGAGAATGTGCTTCTTGGAATTATGCAAAGTGGTGACATTGTCTGAAATATATAAAAAACTCATAAATAATGAAAAACCAAACTACATAGAATAAGTTAAAAGATTTGAACAGGTATTTCACAAAAGAGCGGCCTATACAAGTGGCATATACACATTATACAAACACAAGTGGCCTATGCACATTATAACAAGGTGCTAATCCTAATTAGTAATTAGAAAAATGCAAATTAAGATCACAAAGAGATATTAATTTATACTGCAATTGGCAAATTTAAGCTGACTGACAATACTAAGGGTTGGTAAGGATGCAGATTAATTACAGCCAGAATTATATGACATATATCTATTGATCAAATTTTAGATGTTTGACTTTCAACCCATTTCAGGAAAGTGGGGTCCTCCTATAAAAGAAAATTTGAAATAAAATCCCTGAATTCCATGCAACTGACTAAAAATGCTCTATTTTACAGGACAATATGTAAAATCTCTGAGTAAACAGGATCCTGTAAATGTATGGGTCTAACAAATAACTCTAAAAATGTCTTTGAATTTTATTTGAAAGTAAAAGATATAATGTACATACTCCTCTCTTGAGCATAGAAATGGATAGTTTCCTAAAATTCTCTTGTGGAATCTCATATAAACTGGCTCTCCAAAGTGTAAATAATCCATTTTCTTCCCTCGTCGATGGTGCGTCGGTAATGCACGAGGTACATTCATCTTTGGAGTAGAAGTGATCTTCTGAACTTTCCAAACCTTTCCAGAGATTGTCTGAGTAGCAGCCTGTCACACAAAGGAAAGGTATTCTCATTTGAGAGGAATTTAAATTTCTTTTTTTTTCAAAAAAAGGTCCTTCCTAAACAGTCTTGCGGTCCGAGCCTTTTGCTTGTGGTACATGCTGGTCTTAAAAGTGGCTCAGGTTTATTATACGTAAAAAACAATCTTCCAAGGAAAATAATAAATACCTTTCTAATTTTGTCCTTGTGGAATTATTCCATTGGAGAAAATTACGTGAAGTCTTGGGACAGGTATCCAAAGACAGCTGGAAGCGCAGAGGAGTGGGGAGGGTGCTTGGCCTGAATGTTTTGTCTGCAGAATTTGAACTTCTTTAATTTTATTCCTTCTAAATTTTGTTTGAGACATCTATGTTTTCTCCAATCTTTCCTTGGAGACATTTATTTTTAAAATTTGGTTAAGGATTATTTTCATGGGCCCACTCTGTAGAGTCCTGAGTAATTGATAGAGAATTTTTCTTTTTTACTTACTGATCTAGATATTTGCCCAGTACCCTGCTGCCGCTGTTCTTCATTCTTATGGGGCTATAGACTTCTTTGAGAATATGATAAAACCTGTGATCCCTCTCCCGAGGACATTTTTTTAAAGTTGCCTGTGAGTGGAAGGCTAATGTAGTCCCTAGATTAAGCTTCTATTTCTTTTTTTCTGGTCTTATTGGATATAATTGACATACAACCTTATGTAAGTTTGAGGTATACAAGGTGTTAATTTGGTAAATTTATATATTGCAAACTGATTGCCACCATAGTATTAGCTAACACCTCCATCACGTCACATAAACACCATTTCTTTTTATGGTGGGAACATTTAAGATTTACTCTCTTAGCAACTTTCAAGTATATAATACAGTATTGTTAACTATAATCACCATGCTGTAATCCTAACTCAAAGTTTGTACCCTTTGACCATCATCTCCTCATTTCCTCCACCCTCCAGACCCTGGTAATCACCATTCTAGTCTCTGTTTCAATGAGTTCAGCTTTTTAAGATTCCATGTATAAGAGTCTTTCTCTTTCTAACCAATTTGTCTTTCTCTGTCTGACTTATTTCACCTAATAAAATGCCCTCCAAGATCCATCTATGTTGACGCAAATGGCAGGATTTCCTTCTTTCCCATGGACGAATAATATTCCATTGTATGCACATACCACTTCTTCTTTATCCCTAAATCTGTTGATGGATGCTTATGTTGTTTCCATATCTTGGCTATTGTGAATAATGCTGCAATGAACATGGGTATGCAGATATCTGTTTGAGATCCTGTTTTCATTTCCTTTGGATGTATAACCAGAAGTGAGATTGCTGGATTGTATGGTAATTCTATTTTTAATTTTTTGAGGAACCTCACATACTGTTTTCCATAGTGGCTGTACCAACTTACATTCCAACAGTGCACAGGGGTTCCTTTTTCTCCATATCCTCACCAACATTTGTTATCTCTCGTCTTTTTGATAATAGCCATTCTAACAAGTGTGAGGAGATATCTGTGGTTTTGATATGCATTTCTCTGATGATTTGTGATGTTGAGCATCTTTTCATGTACCTATTGGCCATTTGTGTTTTCTTTGGGAAAATGTCTATTAGTTCCTCTACTCTTAAAAATCGGATTGTGAGGTTTTCTTTTGCTATTGAGTTGTGTGAGTTCTTTATACATTTTGGATATTAGCTCCTTATCAGATACATGATTTGAAAATATTTTCTCCCATTCCATATGTTGCTTTTTCATTTTCTTGATTGTTTCCTTTGCTGTGCAGAAGCATTTTAGTTTGATATAGCTCTGCTTGTTTATTTTTGCTTTTGTTGCCTTTGCTTTTCGTGTCAAATCCAAAAATTATTGCCAAGACTAATGGCAAGGAGCTTACTCCCTATGTTTTCTTCTAGGAGTTTTATGGTTTCAGGTCTCATATTTAAGCCTTTAATCCATTTTGAGTTAATTTTAGTGTATGGTGTAAGATAGTGGTCAGTTTCATGTGACTATCCTGTTTTCCCAATGCCATTTATTGAAAAGACTATTCTTTCTCCATTGAGTATTCCTGGCTCCCTTTCCAAATACTAGTTGACCACATATGTAGGGGTTTATCTCTGGGCTCTCTATTCTGTTCCATTGGTCTATGTGTCTACTTTTATGCCCACACCATACTGTTTTGATTACTATAGCTTTGTTGCATAGTTTGTAGTCAGGATGTGTTGTGCTCCAGCTTTGTTCTTTTTACTCAAGGTTGCTTTGGCTATTTGGGGTCTTTTGTGTTTCCATATAAACTCTGGGATTCTTTTTTTCTATTTCTGTGAAAAATGCCATTGGAAATTTCATAGGGATTGCATTGAATCTATAGATGAACATTTTAAAAAATATTAATTCTTCCAGTTCATGTGCATGGTGTATCTTTCCACTTATTTGTGTCTTCTTCAATTTCTTTTGTTGGTCTCTTGTAGTTTTCAGGGTACAGATCTTTCACCTCCTTGGTTAAATTGACTCCAAAGTATTTTATTGTTTTTGATGCTATTGTAAATGGGATTGTTTTCTTAATTTCTGTTTCACATAGTTCATTGTTAGTGTATAGAAATGCAAGTGATTTTTGTATATTGATTTTGTATCCTGCAACTTTACTGAATTTATATATTAGTTCTATATATTAGTTTTTAGTGGAGTCCTTAGAGTTTTCTATATATACTATCATGACATCTGCAAATAGAGACAATTTTACTTCTTCTTTCTGATTTGGATGCCTTTTCTTCCTTTTTCTAGCCTAATTGCTCTGGCTCGGACTACCAGTACTATGTTAAATATAAGAGATGAGAGTGGTCATCCTTGTCTTATTCCTGATCTTAGAGGGAAAGCTTTTAGATTTTCCCCATTGAGGATGAAGTTAGCTGTGGGCTTGTCACATATGGCCTTTATTATGTTGAGGTACTTTCCCTCTACATCCACCTCGCTGAGAGTTGCTATCATGAAAAAGTGTTGAATCTTGTCAAATGCATTTGTATTTATTAAGATAATTATATGATTTTTTATCTTTCATTTTGTTAATGTTTTTTATCACATTGATTGACTTGCAGATCTTGAACCATCCTTTTATCCTTGGAGTAAATTCCACTTGATCATGGTGTATGATCCTCTTAATGTGCTGTTGAATAGAGTTTGGTAATATTTTGTTGAGAATTTTTACATCTGTGTTCACCAGGTATATTGGCCTGTAATTTTCTTTTCTTGTACTGTCTATGTTTGGTTATGGTATCAGGATAATGTTGGCCTCATAAAATCAGTTTAGAGGTGTTTTCTCCTCTTCTATTTCTTGGAAGAGCTTGAGAAGGATTGGTATTAATTCTTAAATGTTTGGTAGAGTTCACCAGTGAAACCATCTGGTCCTGAACTTTTGTTTGTTTGGGAGGTTTTGATTACTGATTTAATTCCCTTACTAATAAATGATCTGTTTAGATTTTCTATTTCTTCATGATTCAGTCTTGGTAGGTTGTATGTTTCTAGGAATTTATTTCTTCTAGGTTGTCTAATTTGTTAGTGTATAATGGTTCAGAGTCTCTTAGATCCTTCGTATTTGAATGGTATCAGTTATAACATCTCCTCTTTCATTTCTGATTTTATTTATTTGAGTCTTCTCTACTTTTTTCTTGGTGAGTCTAGCTAAATGTTTTTTTTTTTAATTTTCTGAATTTTTTATTTTTGTAGTTTTTTAAAATTGAGTTATAATTGTCATATAACATTATGTTAATTTCAGGTGTATAATGTAGTAATTTGATATGTATACACTGCAAAATTATCACCACAATAAGGCTAGTTGCCATCCATCACTATAGTAATTATAATTTTTTTCTTGTGATGAGAACTTTTAAGATTTACTCTTTGGCAACTTTCAAATATGCCATACATATTATTAACTATAGTCACCATGCTGTACATTACATCTCCATGACTTGTTTATTTTATAGCTGGGAGTTTGTACCTTTTAACCCTCTTCACCCATTTTGCCCCCTCCCACCTCGCCTTCCCTCTGGCAAACACCAATCTGTTCTCTGTATCTGTGAGGTTGGTTTTTGTTTTGTTTTGATTTATTTGTTTGCTTGTTTTGTTTTTTTTTTTACATTCCATATATGAGTGAAATCATATGGAATTTGTCTGTCTCTGTTTGACTTCTTTCACCTAGCATAATGCCCTCAAGGTCCATCTATGTTGTCACAAATGGCAAGGTTCCATTCTTTTTTTTTTTTTTTTTGCTGAGGAAGTTTTGCCCTGAGTTAACATCTGTACCAGTCTTCCTCTATTTTTCAGTATGTGGGCTGCCAGCACAGCATGGCTGCTAGCAGAGTGGCATAGGTCCATGCCCGGGAACCGAACCTGGGCCACCAAAGCAGAATGTGCTGAACTTAACCACTAGGCCACCGGGGCTGACCCTCCATTCTTTTTATGGCTGAGTAGTATTCCATATATATATATATGTGGAATATATTCCACATCTTCTTTATCTATTCACCCATCTATGGACACTTAAGTTGCTTCCATATGGCTATTGTAAATAATGCTGCAATGAACATGGGAGTGCATATATCTTTTCAAATTAGTATTTTGGTTTCTTTGGATAAATACGCAGAAGTGAAATTACTGGATCATGTGGTAGGTCTATTTAAAATTTTTTGAGGAAACTCCATACTGTTTTCCAAAGTGGCTGCACCAATTTACATTCTCACAGATATTACAAAGCTACAGTAACCAAAACAGTATGGTATTAGCACAAAAACATAGATCAATGGAACAGAATAGAGAGCCCAGAAATAAACCTATGCATAGATGATCAATTAATATACAGCAAAGAGGCAAGAATATACAGTGGAGAAAGGACAGTCTCTTCAATAAATGATTTTCAGAAAACTGGACAGCCATATGCAAAAGACTGAAACTAGACTACTAACTTACACCATACACAAAAATTAACTCAAAATGGATTAAAGACTTGATGTAAGACCTGAAACTGTAAAACCCCTGGAATAAAACATGTGTGGTAAGCTCCTTGACTTCAGTCTTGGCAGTGACTTTTGGATTTGACACCAAAAGTAAAGGCAATGAAAGCAAAAATAAACCAGTGGAACTGCATTGAACTAAAAAGCTTCTGCACAGCAAAGAAAATTATCAACAAAATGAAAAAACAACCTAGTGAATGAGAAAAAATATTTGCAAGTCATATATCTGATAAAGGACTAATATCCAAAACATATGAAGAATGCATACAACTCAATATAAAAAAAATAAATAATCCAATTAAAAAATGGATGGAGTATGGGAATAGATGTTTTTCCAAAGAAGACACACAGATGCCCAACAGGCACATGAAAAGATGTTTAATATCACTAATCATCAGGGAAATGCAAAGCAAAACCAAAATGAGATATTACCTCATACCTGTTAGAATAGCTATTATCAGAAAGACAAGAGATAACAAGTGTTGGTGAGAATATGGAGAAAAGGGAACCCTTGTATCTAGCTAACAGTTCATCTATTTTGTTTCTTTTTCAAAAAAAAAAAAAAAAAACCCAGCTCTTAGTTTCATTGATCTTTTACATCTCTATTTCATTTATTTCCACTCTGATCTTTATTAGTTTCTTCCTTCTACTAACATTGGGCTTTGTTCTTCTTTTTCTAGTTCCTTGAGGTGTAAAGTTATGTTGTTTATTTGAGATCTTTCTTATTTCTTGATGTAGGCATTTATTGCTATAAACTTCTCTCTTTCAACTACTTTGGCTACATCCCATAAGTTTTGGTATGTTGTGTTTCCATTTACACTTGTCTAAATATTATTTTTGATTTCTCCTTTGAACTATTGGTCATTCAGTAGCATGTTGTTTCATCTCCACATATGAATTTTCCAGTTTTCTTCATGTAATTCATTTCTAGTTTCATACACTGTGGTTAGAAAAGATGCTTTATATGAATTCAATCTTCTTAAATTTGTTAAGACTTGTTTTGTGGCCTAATATATGATCTATCCTGGAAAACGTTCCATGTAGACTCAAGACAAATGTGCATTCTGCTGCTGTTGGACGGAATTTTTGTAACTATCTATTAAGTCCATCTGATCTAATGTGTAGTTTAAGTCCAATGTTTTCTTATTGATTTTCCATCTGGATAATCTATCCTTTGTTGAAAGGGGGGCATTGAAGCCCCCTACACTATTGTATTGCTGTCTATTTTTCTCTTCCTATCTCTTAATGTTTGCTTTATATATTTAGGTGCTCCTATGTTGGGTGTATAAATATTTACAAATGTTATAACCTCTTGATGAATTGATCTGTTTATCATTATATAATGACATTTTTTGTCTCCTGTTACAGTCTTTGGCTTAAAGTCTATTTTGTCTGATAGAGGTATAGCTACCTCTGATTTCTTTTGGTTTCCATTTGCATGGAATATCTTTTCCTATCACTTCACTTTCATTCTATCTCTGTCCTTAAAGCTGAGGTGAGTCTCTTGTAGGCAGAATATAGTTGAGTTTTGTTTTTTTATCCATTCAGTCACTCTAAGTCTTTTGATTAGAGAATTTAGTCCAGTTACATTTAAAGTAATTATTGATAATTATGGACCTGTTGTTGCCATTTTGCTAATTGGTTTCTGATTGTTTTTAATTCTTTTGTTCCTTTCTTCCTCTCTTGCTCTCTTCCTTTGTGGTTTGATGATTTCCTGTAGTGGTGTGCTTTGATTCCTTTCTTTTTCTCTTTTGTGTATCTATTATAGGTTTTTGTTTTTGCTACCATGAAGCTTACAAAAAACATCTTATATTTATAACAGTCTATTTTAAACTAACAACTTAACTTAGAACATGTATAAAAGCTGTACATTTTTACACCGCCCCCAACATTTTATGTTTTTAATGTCACAATTTACATCTTTTTGCATTGTGTATCCATCAACAAATTATTGTTGCTCTGGTTATTTTTAATATTTTTGTCTTTTAACTATTATACCAGTGTGTCTGATTTTAACTATATATTTACCTTTGCCAGTGAGATTTATTCTTTCATATATTTTCTATAACTAATTAGTGTTCTTTCATTTCAGCTTGAAGAAGTTCCCTTAACATTTCTTGTAAGGCTGGTCTAGTGGTGATGATCTCCTTTAGCTTTTGCTTGTCTGTAAAACACTTTATCTCTCCTTCAATTCTGAAGGACAGCTTTGACAGATGTCTTCTTGGTTGGCAGTTTTTCCTTTCAGCATTTTGAATATACTATGCCACTCCCTTCTGGCCTGCAAAGATTCTACTGAAAAATCTGCTTATAGTCTTGCCAGGGTTCTCTTATATGTAACAAGTTGTTTTTCTCTTACTGTTTTAAAGATTCTCTCCTTGTCTTTAACTTCTGACAATTTAATTATAATGTGCCTCTTGGGGTGGGTCTCTTTTGATTCATGTTATTTCAAATTCTCTGGGCTTCCTGGATCTGGATATCTGTTTCACTAGGGTAGGGAAGTTTTCAGTTATTATTTCTTCACATAAACTCTCTGCCCATTTCTCTCTTTCTTCTCTTTTTGAGATTTCTATAATGTGAATATTGATCCACTTGATGGTGTCCAATATGTCCCTTAAGCTACCTTCACTCTTTTTCATTCTTTTCCTTTTTGCTCCTCTGACAGAGAGACAACTGTCATGTCTTCAGGTCACTGATCCTTTCTTCCACTTGATCTAGTCTGCTGCTCAACCCCTCTATTGAATTTTTCAGTTCAGATATTGTATTCTGCATCTCTGTGATTTCTTTCTGGTACTTTTTGATATTTTCCATACTTTTGTTGAAACTCTTACTTTGTTCATGCATGTTCAAACTTGGTGAGCATCTTTATGATTGATATTTTGAACTTTCTATCAGGTAAATTGCTTATCTCTGTCTCATTAAGTTCTGTTTCTGGAGGTTTATCTTGTTCTTTTGTTTGGAACATATTCCTCTCTTTATTCATTTCCCTTGACACTGTGCATTATATAAAACAGCCACCTCTCCCCGGCTTGACAGTGTGGTCTCATGTAGGAGATGAACCTCATGCTCTTGATTGTCTCACAAGCTTTGTGATTGTCCAAGCTGCCTTCTTTGTTTTTAGTGGCTCCCAGTAGCTGAGGATGTGCCAAGACCCATCATATCTCAAAGGGGAGATTTGCAGTTCAGCACCTGATGCAGGCCAGTTGGAAGCTGGACCCTCAGGCAGCAACTGGGAGAGTATGTAATTCAGCACCTTCCAGGGAGAAGGTGGAAGGTGGGCATTTTTTTCCTCCTCCCTCTGCTCAGCTTCTACTTCTGCTTGAGGGAAAAGTTGAAACATGGATTGTGTTTTTGCAGTGCCTTCATGGTTTCTGTATCAGCAGCCTTTTTTTTCTTTCTCAGCATTCCCTATCTATGCCACTTATCACTTTATTGTCTCTCAGCTCCACCTTCTTTGTCCTGCTTTGTGCTTGTTCAACTTGGCCCTGTAAAATTTCTCCTTTGTCAGCTGGCTCAATGTTAGGCTTTATTAGTAGAGGAGGCTGGGAGAACATCTCAAGGCATAGAGAGAAATGGGCTTCTCTTTCTGCTTCTGGTGTGCCTTATTTTTAGCTCCCACGGTATGACTGACAGTGGGAGACCCAGTAGCATTCATTTTTCAACAAATCATTCTGGCCTCTGAGCATATGGCTTCCTGAACACCAGCTCCAGTGTGCTAGCACCCCAGGAAACTTCTGCTCTCTCCAGGAGGCCATAGCTACACCCTCTTGAACATGATCTGACTTACAGTCTCAGGGGAGTGGAGGGGGCCTCCTCCAAGTTCTTAGTTCCATCCTCAGGTGCTCTCCCTCAGCCCTAGAAGCTGTTTTGCATTTGTTCTTCCTGCATTCTTTCCAGTCCCCTTTACCTCTTTCATTAGCTAACCACCTTTTGTTGCTTAATAGTTATTACATTAAATTTTCTGTTCAAATTACTGGTGTGGTTTCTGTCTTTTGACTGGACTCTGACATTTAATTTCAACTTGAATGGCTTTTCCCTTTTCAAATAATATCATTTAGGCTACTAGTATCACAAAAGCACACTTCCCCCTTTAAAAATAAACTCTGGCAGAGTTTAATAGGTACTGGTATTTAATTCTCCCTACACAGAGGTACCTGGAAGGATTTCCTTGAAGTTTGCATATGACCAGAAGTGATGCATGTCACTTCCACATGGAAGCATTCAATGGCTAGTGCTCAACTCTACAATCTACTCTCCAGGCACCTATCTTTGTGGTCATTTGGCTGTTAGCTAATCTCTGCTAAGTTAATTACCAATATCTAAGACATGAGTCAGTGATTGCCAAAAAGGGTCTTATGGAATGTGAACTGTTAAGCAAGAAAAAGGTTGATGTCAACTTAATCGATTAGTGCTATGTTAAAGATTATTTTTCCCCTGCAGAGCTTCTGAATGAATTTAATATGATAACATGTAATGTCAATCTCTAAGAAGAGGGCATTTTTCAAACTTTTTTGGCCAGGAAGCCCATAACTGCTGCCCAGATAAGATTGTAGGTTGGAAGTTGAGCCCTATCAATGGAATCTTTCCATGGGAAAATGACATTCATCTCTTCTATTCATATGCTTACCTTCTAAGGAATCCTTCCAGGTACCTCAAAGAAGAGGGGAATGGATGATCAGTAAACATCAGTAATGTATGCCACAAACTGCTTTCAAATTTATTACAACAGCAGCAAACAAAAACAGACTTTTTGTGATGGTGGGAGCCCAAAGGATATTGTTTAACAACAGAAAAGTTATTGAAGTTGAATTTAAATAGCTGATAGCTTGATTGACTCTGTTAGGCAGTTTGTGTTATTTATACATAAAATATTCCAATACATGGGCATTACTGTGCTTTTGATTATTGGGGGGAAAATGTAAAGGGATTAAATGTTTTATATCTTAAAGTTATAACTGAAAGAGATTCAAAAAGAAAAGAAAGAGATTCAATTCTTTATCACTATGGTTATACTTAGTGACTAATGCATATTACTGTTCCTTGGCTATTGGAAAATATCTGAAAACCTTAAAAATTAATGATAACTAAGGGTTTTGAATGTTTTATGTCAAGTGACCTAATGTTCAAGAGTCCTTAATTTCTTTAGGTTTGTTCTATTTTATGCAACTCCCTTTACATTTTCATCTTTGCTTTACAACCATGTTTTTGCATTAATAGTAAGTACCTAACATGGACCATTGGTGTTCAGGCCCCAAATAGTAGAGTACAATTGCAGGGGTCTTAGAAACTGGGATTCTGATTCTAATTAGTGAAAGTGTAATTTTAACCAAATTCTGTAACCTTTCTGAGTCTGTTTTTATAGGTGAAAACCTGTAAAAATACTAAATTTGAAATAGGTGATCTCTATGACCCTAGAATTTTTAATAAAGATATTTTATAATTTCAACTCCATATCCTCCATAGGAATGGTTTTGTAATCAGTGTGATAGTTCACATTTTATGTGATTCATTCATCAAATATTTAATGAGCACCTACTATTAAGTGAATGACTTCTGTCACCCTACAGGGCTCTGAAGATAAGTGAATAAATTAAAGAGGTCTGACATCAATAAGCGCATAGCCTGGCATTAAGCTTTAAGAGACTTTGCTAATTAAATGGGTTCTAGTAGAATAAACCATAATTATACAGAAACCACTGCTTTCTATTGAGATGTGATAGAAGTTGGCTACTCAAGGGAGTGGGAAGATTCCATTCAGGTCACTGGGATGACTGGGAGCTTTTGCTTTCCACAGCTTGAATGACACTGTTGATATCACATCTGGACAAAGTGAAATGGAATGGTGAGTTTTTAAACTGGCAGGAAGTTGCCACAAGAAATAATGAATCCATTTCAAATAATCAAGGAAAACTTGACAGAATTCATAATTAAACACTTGCAATAATGTTTCCAGGGACACAGGACTGAGAAATTTATAATGACAACGAGATGGCAGTTATCTGACAACAATTTCTAATAAAAGAAAATGTCACATTTCAATTTTTAAAGTAGTCAATCATTTTGGTTATGTAATTGACTCTGATGATAAAAAGGAAATGACTCTGGTGATGAAAACAAAAATGACTCCCTGACATGACAGAACTGAAAGTGTTGGGTTGGGAGTTAGAGGCTGAGCATTTTACCGGGGAAATAATTGCCAAATGCTTGGGATTTATTTTTATGAAGAAATATGGAGAGAGCTGCTGTATTCTTGTTCTTAAGGAACTTTCACAGTGTGTAGAGAGTGGGATTCATGTCGTCATTGTTTCCTGTCAAATCTATTTCATTTAACCTTCTGTGTTAGGTAACAGGGATTTGTAAAGCACTGCCTGAAAGAAGAAACTCACCTCTGACCCCTGTAGTTTCCTCTCTCACAGAGAAGGTCAAGGCAGACTCTAGAGAAGGCTTGGAAGTGATTGCTTCTTTCACGCTTTTCATTTCAAGAGTGAGGCACTTCCAGGAGCTTAAAATCAGGGCACATAGCGGTAGATATAGAAAAGGACTCCCACACATGGAGCAGGGTTGCCCCATACCTGGTCAGGAGAACAATGCTTCTCAGCCACATGAGGATCAACCTTCGTTTACTTCATCTACTAACTCAGCTTAGGTCACTATCCTCTCTCTTTGTATTAACCATCCTACACACATGATACACATATTGCACAGATGCTATGTCGAGACAAATAGAGAAGTAGCCCCAACTCCATCCTGGATTCACTAATTCATTTAGCAAATATTTATGGAATGTCTACTGTCTATAGACACCATGCTAGGCACATGCTGAACAGGACAGACACATACAGAAAGACAGTCTGGGCTGGGGGGCAAACCAATTGGTTTGGGCAGGGGTGGTGCAATCTGGGTGGTGGGGGCAAACCAAAATCCAATAAATAGATAAATAACATGAAATTTTGGTAAGATCAATGAAGGAAATAAACAAGGTGCTGAGATAGAAAAAAACAGAAGAGAGAAGCAATGATTTTGGTAGAAACATCAGAAGAGACTTGTCTATGGAGGTAACATTTGAGTTAATGTTTTAGCTGAAAGTCCGGGGATGAGGAGGATATGACCACGTGAAGACTGGGTAGAAGAGTGAGTCAGGCAGAAGAAAAGGCATATGCAAAAGTCCAGGAAGCAGGAAAGAGCTTGGCAAGTTCTTGAGAGTGAAAAGAGGCCAATGTGTAGGGCCTTCTACTCTAAACACAGTGGGAAGCCACTGAGGGCTTTTAGGCTGAAACTTAGTATAACTGAACTTCTGTTTTAAGGTCACTTGCTTCTGTGTAGGAGATGGACTAGAAGGAGACAAGATGGAAGGATATAGAACTGTTAGAAAGCTGTTGTGTCATCAAGGTCGGAGGTGATGTTGGCCTGGAGGATGATGGAGGAGGTGGAGATGGACAGAAGTGGATAGATATTTGTTAGGCAAAAAGACTGTTATACATATGAAAAGAGACGTGAAGATTGCCTCATGAAGTATACGTGCAACGCTGGCATATCAAACAATAATAAAAGTAACTTATTGATCATGTGGTCCAATCCTTCCATTTTACAGAGAAGTCTGAAAACCAGAGAGGAAAAGACTAGTTAGTGGGAGGCGCATCACCAAAACACCTCTTCTGATTTCCTCTTTGGTACTTTTTCCTTTATAGAACATTGTGAATTATAAGAAGAAAATTATGGGGTATTCACTCATTTTTAATTGGGTATATTTTAAAATTCTAAAAATAAAGATGGGGGTATCATCAGGTGAAATCTGATGAGATCTATTTGTCCTGAATACTGTTTCATGAAGATAACTGGTTGAAGATAAAAGAATTTTTTAGTGGGGGAGAGGGAGGACCAGAGTTAGAAGTATTTAGATGGTTTAGAACAGCACAGTATACCCTAAACTTCACTTCTGTGTACCAAGACAAGAACACATAGTGGGCTACACATGCAGGTCTTGAGTCTTTTTGAAATATAGTGTATAATTAAGCAGAATATATATGAGTAGGTAGAGAGAAAGGTGAGGCAACTAGAAAGAACTGCCTCCCTCACTGGGACTCCAGCTGTCTTTGGCTTCTCCTTCCTGGTAACTAATGTCAGACCAGAGTACTCAACCATCACTAAGCTGGGGAAGCAGCTGCGATGGTGATGCTCAACACAGTGAGTGCTTCATGGAATCTTAGAGGCGAGGCTAGCCCCTTCCTGGGCTAACTAGCTAAAGGGGTGTGGCTTTGGCAGATTTTCCTCACTCTCCAAATACAATCATCTGCTTCTACTGACCAGACACCATCTGAAATTTTCAAAGCACGAACTTTTCACGTTAGTGGTCATATTGTTTTCTTAATCTACCAATGTCTGCCCACCCGCCTCAATACACTGCTTTTCTGTAAGTGCCTGATTTAATTGAACTAACCTCTTCCTTTAACTCAGGATGTAAGTAGACAGGTACAGTTGTCCCTGTCATAAAAAGCAATGAATTAGACAAATGCCAACCTGGCCAAGTGTAAAGGAAAACAAAAACCAAACCCCAACTCATTTATGATCCTAAGATTCGGCTGTGATCTTTGTTGTCAAGACTTCTTTCATCAACCATCTGCTCATCATTTTCAGAGATTAAATATCCATACTTGACTGCTTTCTACTCAACTTCGAGACAATTAAATGCAAATATCCTGCCACAATCATAGAGGAAAGTTGATATTTAAATTGAAAAACCTCAAATTCCTAGGTAAATTGCATTTTAAGACCTACTCCCATCTTCTTCTTTTCTAATCCCATCCTCCTCACATTATTCCTTATGCAATAAATAGAGTCAGGTGGATAAAAAAAAACATGAGGAGGTGCACGAGGTAGAAGGAAGTTTAGATGAGGAAATCCTCTTCCATTTATTAGCTTGAAGTTGGTTTATATAAATCCATCACCATGTTCCAGATAAGTCTTTCAGGTTTGGTGTATACTGACTGCCTCACGAAATAAATAAGAAGCGTTTAGTTTGTCTCAGTTTACATTAAATTCCAGGCAAGATTAATTACATTTATCTAAATTTTTACAATAAAAGACATGGTGGTAATCTTTGTAGATTAATGCTATTATAAATTAATTTCATCTCTATTTTCATATCTATCAGAAAGATTATGGTGTTCAAGCATGGGGAAAAACCACAAAGCTTAATGTCAAACATTCAGGCAATGTGTACTAATTTAAAACAAAGCCTGATAGGACAGCCTAGTTCTTCTAGAAATATTTCTAGAAGTGACCCAATGACAAAGATCATAACTAGTAGAGGGTTTTGAAGGTCTAACTGAAGTAAAACAATTGAGAATTTATGTGAAAATTCGGTGTGGGTTGGTTTATAAAGCATTTTAATTTCCATGTTAAGAGGCAATATACACTCAGAAAACTAGTGAAAAAAGGAGGAACTTGGCTGTGTTTGCAAAGATTTCTTTCTTTGGAAAAAGGGGGAAAAAAAACCCAACTAAAGCAAGAAAGGCCAAATATTGACATCTATTTTATCTCACTGGTGGCTACACACGTGTCTATTCTTATTTTCTCCATTTGTTTAAAATACTTTGTAATTAAAATTTTTAGGGGTGGGATTGTTGTCACCATAATTTTTTTCAGCTTTCAGATATTGCAGACTGAAATATATTGGGATGAAATGATATATCTGGAATTCTTTAAAATACTTTAGCATTAATAAGAAAATAAAAGAGTTAAAAGGATAAATAGAACAAATGTGGCACAATTTTGATAATGTTGAATTCAGATGATAGGTTTATACACATGTAAATAGTTTAAACTTAGGGACAATACACTATCAAAGTTGTTGAGACAAGGAAGCTTAGATGAACACACGAAGGAATTAGTGACAGGTTAATTAAGGAGATTAATTAGCATATATTCTTTTGCACTGATTCTGGGCTTCTAAAAGTTTCAATTATTTCGCTTATATCAAATTTTCAAAAAGTTTGGCTGGCTCTTTTTTTGTGTGTGTGTGAGGAAGACCAGCCCTGAGCTCACATCCATCGCCAGTCCTCCTCTTTTTGCTGAGGAAGACTGGCCCTGGGCTAACATCCGTGCCCATCTTCCTCTACTTTATATGGGAGGCCGCCACGGCATGACTGACAGGCAGTTCGTCGGCGGGCGCCCGGGATCCGAACCCGCGAACCCCGGGCTGCCAAGCGCGAACTAAACCCCTGTGCCAGCGGGCAGTCCCTGGCTGGCTCATTTTTGACAAGCACAGAATAAGGGTAACAAGTTAGATTCCTGAGAAATTCCAGTTCTTTGCTTTGTAATCCCTATTGGTTTGCTGTATAGTTCTTTAACCATTGCTTAAAGTCATCGCCCAACTCTGAATCACCCACCTGCTCCCTCCAGATGAAGACTCTGACTGTGAGGGTCACCTTGGAGCCATGTTCTATGGGTAAAAATAAGTAAGAACAGGAGTTACATGAGGAACATTCTGAAAAGTGCATTTGAAATTGAAAAGATATGGAACATTCTCAGCAGAATAGAGTCCTGGGACTGTGAATATTTACCACGTCAACGTCTATGACTAATAAGTAGTTCATACTTACTTATCAGAGCTCATCTAAATAACCATTCTTTTTCAATTGTGTGCTATTTCCTTGTTTCCTCCTGTAAACACACTTCACAGAAGAAGTCACTGTAATGTGAAGTTAATTTAGTTCTTGGAATTTTTGTTAAGAAAATATTTGCGCATAAAATGAAAAGACCCTGTTATTTGGAAATTAGCACACATCTTTTATCCTGCCCCAAAGGTGGGATAAATCCTTTATTGTGTTTCCTTAATTTTTTCTGTGTCCTGTATATTTTGGACTTGACAGCATTGCGCTGTATCCTGTGTTGGTGTTTCTGTTTGGTTAACCAGACTGAGTTCAGGACTCAGGACTTTTAGCGCCCATCCCAACGCATGTTAAATCAATTATGGAGGCACAGGGTAGAAGTGAAAGCATTTCTACCCAAAAAGCCCAACTAAAGCTGTTAGATCCAATTAGGCACACGTTCTGTCTTCAGGATTGGAGTTTTATACTCCAAGCCAAAACTCAATACCTATACCCACACATACATGTTGCCACTGCAGCTATGTGTCCCCGCCATGCTGTCTAGCCCTGAAAAGGCACAGTGATTCACAGCCCTCCTTCTGAGAAGAAGATTACATTCACCCGTTGGGTTTGGAAGAATTCTGAAGGCTTCTTTTTTGAGGGGAAGTGGGAGAGGGCATTTTTTGTTGGTAACTACAGGGGAGATTTGGGTTTCAGATTTTATTTTCATACCAGGGTTGGGTTGCTGAGCCGGAAATCGAATTAAAACTGGCACGTCTCTGTGGCTTCATTTGCTTTTCTTCCCGCCATGGGACAAGCTGGCTCCAAAGCCTTGTTTTGAAACCCTGAAATTCAAGCCTTAGACAGTCAGTGCCAGTAGTGTGAGTTGAATTGCTTGGCTTGAATTTCCACAGGATTGTGGGGACCCAAATAGAAGGGTTGAATGGGGATTTGTCTCAGCAGTCAGTAGAATATCTTCTTCAGGTAATCTTGGTAAGGGATTCAGGCATTGTCTTACAAAATGTTTAAAAGTTAAACTTGCACCTAGACTGCCTCTACTGTTTATGGGAGAAAAGGATAGTTATGTAAAGGCCAAAAAAAGAAAGCGTGGGTTGTTCTGTTTTGAAGGAGAGTTTGCAGGTATTTTGTAGGAGGAATAGAGGGAATTGGGGCAGCTGAATTTGTTTAGTGGTGGACTTTGGGAGAAAAATGGATGAAGAAGATTTTTAGAGACATTTTTGCTGTACAAGTGGAATTCTCTTTGGAAACACTTTGAGAAACGCAAAAATGTAAATTGCTTTTAAGTGCCCCCCCTTTTTCATTTTTTTAAAGTTGGACTTCTTTAAAAATGGGGTGCCCAAGCACTTACATAGATCAAAAAGTGCCATCAGTTTGGACTTGTTCTCATAGTAAGTTGCATAGTTCACCTAATATCCTAGTTTCATATTCAGGAAGAGTCTTAAATCTCTCTTTTCATTAGTTTTTCTTCAATATTAGATTTTGAATTTGGAAATATCTCCAATCCAAGTCAATGCAACAGAAGATTTAATCTCTCTCTTCATTAGTTTTTATCCAATGTTAGATTTTATAATTGAAAATATTTCCAATTTCAGGCAGCACAATATGTTATTGATTAGTAGAGAGGCTAGAACATATAATACTCCTTATAACTGCAGTCTAGCGGATGACTTATATGCAAAAACGAAGATCAGGTAAGAGATAGTGTGAAGACGCTAGCAACCATGAGACTCCTTGTACTCATCTTCTTTTCTCTTTTTTCCCCTTGACAATACTACATTTTAGAAATATTTTAAAAATGGTCAGAGACTCTGAAATGTAGAAGGGAGAAATACAAAGAGGAGAATGCTACTGCATCTATCATGTGGAAATGATAATCAGCTAGATTGTTCAAAATGCCTTGAGTCAAGTCCGACAGGAAGAATAAAACGGGATGCTGTTAACGTGCTTTTATAGATTCCTTTCCAGGTAAATTGCCTCTGGATTCAATATTTACACTTTGGTCCAGGTATGAATTTGAGAGGAGGAAAATGGATTTTGATATTTTCTATGGATTAATGGTTTCTTTTTTTTGGACTTGGACAGACTTATCTAGCTTACACAGAAGCACAGATGTTGTAATTTAAAAGTGTGATAAAGGCCCATGTTTTCCCTTAAAAAAAGAAAACTCTGTTTATCTACTGGACGATAAAATCAGATTGAAAAGCTTTTCATGAGTTGTGGTCTTGGTGTGAAATGTGAAGCTTGGCTTAGTGTCCCTTAGCCTTCATATCCTTTATCCTTATCTCTTATGATGTATATTTGAAGACACTTAGACCAAGAGGGTCAACTGATAGGAATGTGAGCCCTGGACCAGTTACACCTCACACGGCTTAACAAGAAGCGGTGCTAGTAAACCTCTCACATTAGGGAAGCTGAAAGACACACACCAAATTGTGCCAGATTTGAGAAATGCCAATGTTTGTAGCCCCACATCTGTACCTAATTTCATTACACTTCCCTGGTTATTCAAGTCTGACTCAGTGCACATTCTAGTTCTACTTCCACACAAAGCAGAGTTGTTGGTTTGCTCTAGTCTGGCTGTTTAGTTAGTAGCTTTTGGAAGAAAAGAGCTTAACCAGGCATTGGAGAATGTTATTATTTGATTTGGGAAAAAGTTAGACATCACTTTAGGTATGATTAAAATATGTTTTTAATAAATATATTATAAAAATTATGATGTTTAAAGTGCAATGAAGGAAGAAAGTTTCTGTTTATTTAGGCATTAATGGAGTCTTGCTTTCCACATCAGTCCTCAGAGAGGAAGTGGGAAAGGAGTGGAAGTCACATTAATCATGCTTAGAGTGAGTCTCAGGGTAGGCCCCGTTTAGTTTCTGCACTTGATAGATAATATCATGGCGAAACCAGTCAACTTTTAGGTGAATTCAGACTTTAATAAATTTCAGAATAAAAAGATTTCTGATAAGTATTGAGACTGAAAATGAAGACTGTTCTACTGAACTGAAGAAAATAAAGCCAATGAATCCCAACTTCCAGGAATTGAAGAGACCTTCAAACTCAAGACAGGCCTCATCCCCAATTCCAGAAAAGACTGTGCCTCAACTCTTACCCATAGGTGAGTATCTGCCTAATTCTAAAAAACTCCTCTTTTTAGAGGAAAGAATTTAATTTTGTTCTTCAATGAATAAAAATTATAAGGGTTTTCCCTCTCAAAACCTGAATCCCTCCTACTTGAGCAGAGTTCACGGTTAGGTGGTCATCCATCCTGCTAGGATTCTGAGACAGAACACAAGCAAGAACATAGACTCTCCTGACGTTATTATAAATGTGTTGACAAAATTGAATCAAGAGGAACATTGTTCAGCTTTTGAACTCCCTTTTCCTCCCAAGTGATGTGTTATTTTGCTTGAAGGGGTGTCAGAAATACAAGAACCAACCCACTGATTAGTGTCTGCCTCTGTCATTGAGGATTAAATCCTCTGAGTTGAGGATCAAATGGGCCATTAGGTGGAAAAGTGCTTGAGAATCCCAAAGTTGTGTTCAAACGTGAGCGATGATTTCTATGGCTCACACCCTGATGAGCTGTAGGCCAGTCATCAAACCACACTATGTCTCAGTGGCTTCGAAAGAAAATGACGAGGTTGGGTTTTGATATTTAAGACTGCTTCTGGTTTTCACATTCTATGATTTCAAGATATTTGCTTTTTGGTTAATTCAAGTCTGTTCTGAAAAAAAAAAGATGATCATCCCGAAGGTAGATATCCCTGAAATTGTGTCTTAAAGCCATGGGTTTGGGAATATTTGTTCAGTAGGTGTTTATTTGTTTTTAAAAATAATTCCTGTTCTCTTATAACCTGGGTCATTTAGGGTGGACCTTAGGCATCTTGTAAACCCTCCTACTTCAAAAGAGGGCCAAAATTTTCTGGAGGAAAAGTCCTAATCATACACCAAACATAATCAGAAGGATCTGGCAGAATATATTGCCCACAGTGTCCAGAATTTTCACATTCTATGCCAGTTTGGGAGATTGGTTTTGTTAAGTATTTTCCAACATCTCATTGCTCTTAATGGAACCCTGAAGGCTTTTCTTGGCAATTGATTTCAGCCTTCCCTAAGTCTGGAAGGCTCCTGAATGTGGGCAGAAGCAGTGTGTTCTCAGGATCCTTGATTTCCCTCTCAAGCCTCTGCTTAGGCAAACAGGCCATCTCCTGCTGCTTGATCAATGCCCAGGCAGGATTTTTCAAGACAGAGCCTGCCAGTGCATAGGGGTTAAAGCAAACCCCACGATGGCTGACAGGAAATATGGTTTTGAGACCAGAGGCTATATATTCACATCTCCCTATTCCTCCTGGAGTCACTTCTGGTCTCTAGAGGGTGAAAGGAGTTGGCTCACAAAATTGAGCAAATTAGTGACTGATGGTATTTTCTCTTTATTGAAATTCATCAGTATTTCTTAAGATCTGCAAGTCGATAGTCTGGACATTCTTCAAAGGTCTGAATAGTGACATAGTTTAGCTCTGTTGTCTTTGTGCTTTTCTCTCATGAGGCCAGAAGTGGCTTTCTAAAAATAAAAACATGTTTATAGGAAAATGAACAAGTGTGACTTTGTATATTTGCTGACATAAAGGCAAAGTGTTGCGCTGATGAATTTGGGTTGTGTTACTGGCTGAAAATCAGGACATATCCTAGATGATAGTGAAGGAAGAAGTGACCTCAGAACTCTTCACTGTCATGACAGATGTGTGGTAAAATGACTTCACATTCCATCAGGAGGCACCTTATCACCCACAACTGAGACAGTGTTAAAGGACGAGAGGAGAGGACTGGAGGTGATCTCTGGCTTCTCTGTTGCAATTATGTTGGTCCACGCCTCACCAGGTGTCACGACCGTGTCCACACAATCTGTTTACTAGGCAAGGCCTCCAGTGTGTGTAGCTTGTGGGCACCAGGGCCAAGGCCTGCTTGCTCTCCGTTACCCAGGGCTGGCTGCTATATAAAGTGGTTTATACATTTGGAAGAAAAAAATTCCCAAATACATAGGTGATCAAAAAACTTCTTTTATTCTTAACTGTTGTAAAAAGAACAGATTCATAGAAAATTAAAAATTAGAAAAGCAGAAAAAAACCATGCATATTCCTACCACTCATGACAACTAATAGTAACAGTTTGTGTATTTCTCGCCAGTCTTTTTTCTATGCATTTTCAATCATGATTATGATGATATTGCATATAAAATTTTACATTTGCCTTTTCCCATTTAACATAGGTGTTATACAAAAGTATACTTTAATTTTCCTAATAGTTCTCAAATAAGGTTTTAACCTTTAAGAAAGGCCAGCATTTCCTCCTCAGTTAAACTGAGCAATTTCTGCTATTAAGCAAGCCCCATTTTCATGTACTTGATCTGGGATTCTTCTATCTTACCTCCAAGAAATTGGTCATCTAGGTATATTCTCTAGAAACTGGGGACAATACTTCCTAAAATTTCTTTTGTCTCCTTCATCTGGACAAGAGCTTGCAAAATCTCTTGTATGTTTCCCTCTTGTGCCTTTCTCCATGGTCCTTTTTCTCCTTGCCTTCTGCACATCTCCCCCATCCCCTGGCTAAGGACAGAGGTGAAGATGGGATGGCAGCTGTGCTAGAACTTGTCAATCTTTAGGTCGAAATATTGCTTAGCCCATATTCTTTTCCTGCTCTATCAAATGCACTGAGGAGAAATCCTAAAAGTGATCCAAAGAGAATCCTTGACCATGGAGCCTGCATACCCAATTTCAAGATAAGAATTAATTCATGCTAAACTGGTAAAATGTCTTGGGTTTAAGTTTTTTTTTCTGAAAGGATTGGACTAGGTCATTTTTTCCTAACTTAGAGGCCCTTGACTCTCTTCCAGATATTCGTGAAGAATAAGGAGTATGTGTTATTGACAACATGTTAGAAAAATTCAGAAATAATATATTCACCAAAGGCTAACTGAAAATTCAAGTTTCTTTGTTTTTCATTAGTTATCAACAGTTGTGTTAGCATTGGTTCCTAATCAGAAGTTCTGAGTAGAAGTTTTGTTTTATATGCTAATGGTGCAAAAATAATTACTAATACATGAAGTTTGTTTCATGAATTCAACTACCACCTCTACTCTTATGACCACAAACCCTGTATTTTTAGTTAATTTCTCTGTCTCAGCTGCAAAATCAAATATCCAGCTACCTGACAAGTGTCAACTGCCAGATACCTTACTGTTGCTGCAAAGTGAATGCATCTCTCTCCTTATCCTCCCCAACTCGTCTTCTGACTCCTTTGTTTTCATTAATCCATCACCCTCTTCACATTTCCTAAGCGAGCAGTTATAGAATCATTCTTAGTTTCTTCATCTCTCCTTTTCTCCAAATGCAGCTATTTAATTCTGTCACTTCATTTTATTTCAGAAATATCGCTCATCTATGTCTTTCCGCCTCCATGTCCATGGCCGCGCCCTTGGTCTAGGTACTGAATTCATAGTTGGTAGCATTGTAAAACTGTCTGAAGTTTCTCCTTGACTCTTTTTCTGTAAAGTGCATGCAACCCATGGCCACCACGGATCTGATGGTGGTATTTCTGTTTTTAAAATCTGTTTCGTATTATCCAGAGAGCAAGTCCAAACTCCTTAGCAAGCATACAAGGCCTTTTAATTCACGGCCTCGGTCTAACAAACCACCTCATCGCCTGCTATTTCTGATCCCACCTTGGATTCTAACATCTCACTGAAACATCCACACACTCTCATCTCTTTGTCAATGTCCTTAGCCAACACTGCCCTTCCCTCCCTAATCTATCTGGTTAACTTCTACTTATTTTTTTAAAGCCCAGCTTGTTGCCACTTATCTTCAGCTTTTCTTTGAGGTATACTAGTCATTGCTTTTCACTGCATCCCCACTGTGACATTTTTTCATCCATTTAATCATCCATTTGTCCATACACTCATCCATCTATTCATCCATCCAAATATTTATTGAGTTTCTACTATGTATCCTAGTAGCTGATGATACAGCAGAGAATAAGAAGTCTTTATCCTCATGAGTTTGTTATACATTCTAGTATGAAATAAATGATAAATAAATAAAGGTTGAAATAATATGATTCAGATAGTGATAGTGCCAGGGATAGAAGTAAAGCAGTTTATGAGACTAGAAGGTGACAGAGCTGCAGGGGGGGGGGGCGGTGTGGTGCTACATTAAGTGAAAAGGTCAAGGAAGGTCTTTCTAAGGAGGTGATGGTTGAATAGAGCTCTGAATTAAGTGCAGGAATTATGCTGATAAACTTCTAGTGATTGGGTGTGGGCTACGAGAAAAGATGAATCAAGAATAAAATCTTGGCTTGAGGCATGGGCATTTGGATGTACAGTGGCACCATGTACTGTGTTGAAGAAGATTCAAAGGGCATGAGATTGGGAGAGTACAATATGTTCACTGTACACTTATTTATATTTCTCATTAGTTTGTGAGTTCCTTGAGGACTGGTGCCATATTTTCTTTGGTTGGGCTAAATAAAATAGGCAAATATTTAAAACAGGGAGGACTATTGGGGAGGCGGGGGCTCATAAAAAGGCTACTGGGTGGCCAAAACGTTAGGGATCACTTCACTACATTATTTCCACAGTCATTTCTAGCTGTATAATTATATGCATCTAAGTCTCAAAATTTTAAGATGGGCAATAATTTAGTAGTTGAAAATCAAATACTTATTACCAATAGGTATTCAGAATAATATTCCCCATATACAAAAAATATTACCTCTTCTCTGGAAGCTTTCAATTTAAAATAGCAACTTCAATATGATGCAGAAAAAAAACAATAAAATAGCAAAAAAAAAAAATTAGCTGAAATATAGTTAATAATAGAGAAGTCCTGAAGTGAAACTTTAAGCTCAATGCCATATTTTTCACGAAGTCTTTTTGATTACTCACATGATCTCTCCCTTTTCCAAACATCCATCACATTACAGATCACTTATCACCCACTAAGGAGGCAGCACTGTGGTGCCAAGGTGCAGGCTGTAGTAAGAACAGAGAGAATAGGGAGTTTGGCCCTTGCCACACTTCTGCCACTTCTACTGGAAACCAGTTTAAGATCTCTGATTCTCGTTTTCATTGACTTTGAAATGGGGGTAACCATAAGGGCTCTGCCCGTCTCAGGGATACGCAGTCTCTTAGCCAAGTGGCTTCATGGACTTTAAAGTTTTTCATAAACTGTAAAGCTTTTTATTCACAGACAAAGTGATCCCTTTTATTTATGAAACATTTGCCTTTTTCCAGACACTACAAGGGCCTCAAAGATCAATAAGACCCAGTTGCCCCTCCTGAGACCTTCCCCTATAGCGGCAGAGACGTGAGCAGATCCCAGGAACAGGAGAGGTGCGCAGTGAGATCAACAGGCATTGCTAGTAATGTCGTCTGCATTGTAGCGATTGGTGTACTCACTCATTTCCCGAAGAAGCAGTAAATTCCTAAATGGTAGAGACCATGCCTTGTATAGTGTTCTTATATTTCCACTATTGGCAGAAGTTAGGAGCTCAATAAAGATTAGTTATACAACTGAGTCCAAGTAGGGAAGTTGGGCTGAGAAGCCCTATCACTATATATATAAACACTCTATAAATCTCCTAGTCTGTATATACAGTTCCCTTGCCCCGCCCTGTGTCTCCCTGCTTGGACTTTGGAATGTCCACTTTATGGAACTAAATTAGTTTTCTTAGGCTGTACTTCTTATTCCTGGTGTCAAGATTACTCTCCCATAAACATTTCCAAAGACATTCCTAAAAGATATACACACCTCAATTTTCCTAAGAAGAGTATGTTTCCCACAAATGTTTTGGTAAAGTTAGTTCGACTTCTTGAAGGTTGTAGAAAAGATGGTTTCGAGTTATGGTTCTTCTTATTCACTGATCTTAGTACATCCTACAATAGCTTATTATAGATAGTTTGGTAATTGCTTGTACTAAAATTCCCCAGCACCCCAGAGGAGTCATCAAGAGGCATACTCCCAGGTTACATCCTGATACCTCCAGCTTCATCTGGCTAACTGTGGGGAGGTTGTTACAGATGCAGGAAACAGCTGCAAAATGACACACTTTGCCCGGAAACTTGGTTTCTATGGTCTTAAGCCAAACTTGCTATCTGAATACACACCTTTGTGCACTGATGTCTTTCCCAAGTGCATCCCAAATACATTGTGCCAATATTTAATTATGACTCAGTATGAATATTTAACTTGCCTGACTTCACAGAACACATGACTCAGTCTTCATGACAGATGATAAAGTATAGAAAGTGACTATTTGATCATTTGTGGTATGTAATGACCTTCTCATGGCCCTTTAATGGCAAGGTACATTAAATATATCATCCAGTAAGTGTAATTAGCAGAATGTTTTCAGTTCACGTGAGTTTTGTTGTTGGGTCCTCTTGATGTGGGTGTGAGAAACTTCATGAGTATTTGGGGAATTTCCTCTCTCAGAAGTTAGGAGGCCAGAATTCTGGCTCCATCTTTGCTACTAATCAACTCAATAGTCTTGGATAAACCATTTCACCTTTTGAAATCCACTATTCTTACCAGTTAATGGAGAGAATTGGGCTGAGTTCATGATGGTCCTTTCCAGCTGGAACATTTTTTAGTGCTCATAACTTTTAGCATTAGATAGTGTAAAGTTAATTAATTATTTAGTCTAAGAAAAGCAAGGTGTTTTGAGAAAGTTTTAAATGGCAGAAGGCAAAGTACTTGGTGACCTAAGTAAAAAGACAGCATTTATATGCGTCAGAAGCAAAGAATAAGACTAGAAATTGCAATATATAGAATAATTGGGTGAACAAGAGGAAAACAACAGGTTAGCCAGCCTAATGTTCTAATAAAGTTATTTAATAAGTCCTGTTGGGGCCAGACCTCTTCAGGTCTTATTAAAAGGTGACCAAACTGGCTCTTTTACTCCAAACATCAATCTACCCTGCCCGTCAGTCTATATGACCAAACTAGAGAAATTTGAGAATGACTGGAGTTTAAGGTGAGAGAGCTAGAACTTTTCCTTCCCCTCCATGGAGGAGGTAAGGTGAGAGAGCTAGAACTTTTCCTTCCCCTCCATGGAGGAGGTAGAATAGTGTTTCTTTGTGGTTGTCAAATCAAGGGATCCAAGGGAATAGGGACTGAAGGAATCAGCCATAGTGGGAGTCTGGCATCTCGTTATCTGGTGGGATGTATGCCCAGGCAAGGGACTTGCTGAATGTCCTCTGTGTTGACTTGAGCAGAGTAGAGGGAAATGGAGAGATGGGGAAAGGACTGAGGAGGGGATGAGTGAAGCAGGAGTGCACCTCACTCCCACTGTTTGTCATGGCAAGATGGATGTAATACTTGTAGATCAAAGGTCTTCCAGGCAAGGGCAACACAGAAGCAAGATCACTGTGAGAAGGAGCTGATGGAGATTGAAAATGTTGAGCTGGGACAAATCTCCCATGCAGAAACTGTGCAGTTAGAAGTCTCCACAGAGTCCTCTAAAGAACTCACGTGCCCACTAGAGAGGCATCAAATTGAGATCATCTCACAGCACAGACTACCGTGGCAAGAGATAAGTAAGAAACATTGCTTATTATCTTCCACTTCTCCCCTGTTCCCAGAGCCAAAGAGAAAGGGACTCAGAAAGGGGACAGGGGGTGTTCCAGGAGCACCCCAGGCCCCTTCCTCATTCTGTGTTCTTTAGCCCAAGCTAAACTTGAGCTGGGGGAGGAGGATATGAGGTTACAGTTTGAAAAGATTCAATTGGACTGGACTTTTTGACAGTGAAAGTGACTATGGAAACTGACATTTCACAAAGAGACAGAAATGGACAGTCCTCCTGGCACAGTGAAAGCAGCATTAACACAATAGAAAACCAGTTCACTTTGTGTCCCACTAGATCCAGAATGCCAGCCCTGATGGTCTAGTGGCTAAGATCTGTGCTGTCACTGCCGCAGCCTGGGTGGTGTCCCTGTCAGGGAACCCCACCACCTGTCTGTCGGTTGTCATACTGTGGAAGCTGTGTGTGGCTGTGATGCTGAAAGCTATGCCACCGAGATTTCAAATACAGCAGGGTTACCCATGGTGGACAGGTTTCAGTGGAGCCTTCAGACTAAGACAGACCAGGAAGCAGGACCTGGCCACCCATGTCCGAAGAAATTGGCCGTGAAAACCCTGTGAATAGCAGCTAACAACTTTCTCCTACCAATATTTATAAAAACTGACATTTACAACCAAATTAAGCAGTCAGTTTTAAGCCCAGAAACTAGTATAAAGCATTTATATTTTATTTCTACTATGGGATTAATTTTTAGACATTATTTTAAAGATACTGATAGTTTAATTTATTTGCAGAATAAAAGTACTTGATTTTGTGTTTCTTAGGAGAGACATTATTCCTATTAGAAAAATACACTGTAATGATCTATTATTCAGATATAACTTTCCTGAGTATTGGGTGGATATTGTAGATTCCAGAGTTAAGGCCTAAACTAGGTGCACATTTTGAATTTCCACCCAGCCGGGTATATGTGTAAGGGCCAGTGGGACAAATGGTGTTTCAATGAAGATCTGGTGAGGTGACCTTGGCTGGGTGAGCTGGGCAGCTGGAGGCCAAGGGTCATATCCCTCATTCTCCTGTGAAATGGAGCATGGGGAGACAGAGCTGGGGTATGACATGACAGGAATTAGGGAGGAGGGATGATTTTGAGTGTAGAACATCACAGTGCAACTTAATTTGTCTTTCTGCCTTGCCCCAGGAAACTTAAGCCAGGTTCTTACCATGAAGCAGAAAAAATGAACTAGCTGACGTAATCAGATGAAAGATTTTATCCCTTGATGAGGGAACCATGATGAGGCAGAAGCAATAACACAAACGAGCATATTTTGTGATTAAGTTGAAGTAAGTTCAAGAAACAGTCAGTTCCGACTGTACACGAGGTACTGTGCTAGGAACTGGAGCTTAAAAGGTGAGTAAGAGACAGTTGAAGGCTGTGGGTGGGGGATTTCAGTATAGAGTGGAAAGTGCAGGGACAAAGGAGCAAAGACACACAGATAGGAAATAGCAAGGTGTCCAAGGAGAACCACAGCAGCTCAGCGATAGTAGAGCAATCGTTTTCAGCCCTGGCTGCAAAAGTAGAATCATCTCATGACTTAAAAAAGTTGCCCATGCCCAGACCCCAGCTCTGACCAATAAAATCTATATCTCTGGAGGGGGAGCCCAGGCATTGGTCATTTTTCCAGCTTCCCAGGTGGTTCTCATTGCCTTCGGGTTGAAACCCACCATGATGGTCATCGAGTGTGAAGTAGGACTTCATGAGAGATGACTCAGTTTGCCCATCTGCAAAACAGGGCTAGTAACACCTACCTTGCCTAGTTCATCGGGTTTTTATGAAGACATGTGAATGTGAGAATGCATTTGAAAATGCTTTGTAAACTACAAAGCCCTGCAAATAACATGATAACATCAGCTCTCCAGCCAGACTGAGAGCCTTTGAGTGGAGGGAATTATCAATCTTTATAATATTAATCTCATCAATCTCTATATCCCCACACTTCCCAGCAGAGGATCTGCTGCATAGTAGATGTCCAATATATAATTGCAAAATGGGTGAATGATTAAATAAATCAACAATAAACACATATTGAACTCTTGAAACAGCACTGAAACAGAAAAAGTGATTTAAGCGAGAGTATATCCTTATGGTTTATATTCAAAGGGAAAGTTTATAGGCACATATAAGCTTATGGAGTGATTCAAATTAAGTTAATTTATTGTAACTTTCAAACAAAATGTGAATAAACCTTAAAAATATGTACAGAATCATGTCCCTGATTTTGAGTGTTCCAGCTGAGAATCCAGCTTGGTGTGTAGATTATTTAAACAACAGGAGATTTCCAGAAAAAAAAAGTGAATATTTGAAATCAGAACATCTTGGACTTCTTGGAAAGAAATCACGTTTTCTTTGGAGTCTCCCACTTTTGTTTTTTACTTGGTCTGACCTTGAACAAAATCATATGTGTGTGTAATTGACGTGTGGATTTAGACATAATGGAGATGTTCAGATAAAACATCTATAACCCAAGAGTGATTAACAAGTTTTAAATTTAAGAAAAAAATGTTGCTTGCTTATTCAATGGATGATAAAAGGCAAAGAATTATCAATGCATTGTATTTGCACTCTGCCCCTTGCGATTTTGAAAGAAATACCACAAAATATGCCCTCATTGTTGGTGTCAAGGGAAAGCTAACCTTTTTGTGCTTTTGCTGAATTTGACTTTCTAACTGGCTGGTTGCCAACTCATCTTCACTGTGCCTCTGATGTGCTCCCATTTATCAGCTTCATCTACCAGGAAGAGATTACTGTACGCCTCCATCCAATGCTAGAGGAATGCATGTGGGCAGAAAGGGAGATGGTGTTGAGGGGCAAGAAAGGAATAGAAACAGCAATCCCAGAGAGGTACAACCATAACAATGAATTTTTCACAGTTCAGAATCAAACAGGCATCAATATCTAATTAGAACTCTATCGTAGGAACACAGGATAATTCATGCATAGCTTCAGAAGTTTGACACCAAGATGGCGAATGGTACCATATCCAAGGAGATCCATTTGGAAATAAGGGAGTGTGATGAGCAGACAGGAGTTAGAAGAGTAGATCCAAGTGAGCAGGCCGGGGTGCAGAGCAGCACTCCTGGGGGCCTGTGGTCTAGGTAGGGAGATGTCAGAATGGAGAAAACCAAGGACTTGGGGAAAGTAGGCAGCAAGTAGGAGGCCTGCCCCTGCCCCAGGGGTGATCAGAAGGCCTGCCACCTAATAATTTATTCTACATATGCCTAATGATGATAGAAAAGACCATTTTTTCAAGAAATACTATTTAATGGGGTCAGAAGTTTTGCTGTAATGCTAGGTTGGAGTCTATTGGTCCATGCAGGCTGGTTAGCAGCTCATTTGACAAGCTGGATGAAACTGAAATGGATGGGAGTTAACATGTTGTCCCTTAGCCTTGTTCATATCCTCATCATCTCTTGTTAGTATTATAATGATCCTCTACACAGTCCCCTGGCCTCCAGTTCACCTCTACAATAATCTTCATAAAATGTAAATCTAATAACATCATTCTTTAACATCACTGCTTAAAAGACCTTCAGTGTGTCCTGCTGCTGTGAGGTTAATCTCAAAAATCTAAGTATGCTGAGGAAGGCACTTGTCCTTATTTTCTTTCCCAGCCTCTTCTCCGGCGACTTTCCCCACCCTCCCTTTCTCTATTCACAGAACACAGGCCACTGTCCAATGGCCATGCCATGCTCTTCCAAGCTTCCGTTCCTTGGCTCTTATTGTTTTCTGTGTCTGCAATACTCCAACCTCTAAACTGCTGAAGTTCCACACATCTTTCAAGGACAGGGTTAAACCTTATCTCTGGGGAACCTTCCAAGCTAAGCCAACTTTGACTACTTTCTTCTTGGCCCTGCTACAACACTACCACTTTGAATTGTATATTTATGTTTGTCTCTCCGTAAACCTGTGAGTTCTTCAGAAGAGGGAATTTATCTGATTTTTCTTACGATCCCGTTTCTCAGCCCTCAGCGTGGTATCCAGTACATAGAACATCCTCAAATTTTTTTGTTGAATGAATGGACAAATATATATTATATCATTTGAGATTAGGTTTGATTCAATATAATAGAAATTCTAAATATATGACTCAAACGAGATGGAGGATTTTTTTGTTCTTTGGCTTCATGTAAAGGAAATTCAGGGACAGGCAGCACAGGGCTGTATAGTGGTTCCATGCTGGCTTCAGCATCACGAGAGTCTACTAAAATTCTGCTACCCATCTGCTATGGACTGAATTATGCTCCCTGCCCCCAATCAATAAGTTGAAGCCCTAACCCCCAATGTGTCTGTATTTAGAGACAGAGCCTATATGAAGATAATTAAAGTTAAGTGAGGTCATAAGGGTGGGGCCCTGACACAATAGGATTAGTGTCTTTATAAGACGAGGAGAGGCCAGAGTGTTCCTCCCTTTCCCCCGCCTCCCTCCACCCTTGTGTGCATGAAGAATAGGTCATGTGAGCACTGCAAGATGGCTGCTGCCTACAAGCCTGGAAGAGAGGTCTCACCAGAAATTGTCCATGCTGGCACCCTGATCTTGGACTTCCCAACCTCCAGAACTGTGAGAAAATAAATATCCATTGTTTAAGCCACCCAGTCTGTATTTTGTTATGGCAGCCCGAGCTATGACACCAACCTTAGCTTCAAGATGTCCTTCCAGTCTAAGATGGCTGCTGGTGCACCAGTGGTTACATCTGAGTTCCACGTGATAGGAAGAAGGGGGAAAAGGAAAAAAAGCAGGAAATTCTCTTTCCTAGCTGGGTCAGTGCTCTTTGAAGATTTCCCAGACATCCATCTAAGTACTTCTGCCATCCCTGGCTTCATAGAAGGCTGGGAAATTTAATTTTTAAGCTGGGCACATTGTCATCTACAATAAAATCAGGATTCTGTTTGTGAGGAACATGAAAAAAGTGGATATTAGGTTGGTACCTAGCGGTCCCTGCCACAAATGTCTTCATGGTCCTTCCCGACATTTCGGCTTTTGGATAGAAAGTCTGCATCCTGGGGGAATGGGGTGGTCACCTGTGCTACACTGTATTTGTAAAATGGGTTGTCATTTGGGTACCATAGACAAGGACCTAGACAATAAAAATATTGAAGTACAGGGTGTTTTAAATGCCACCATCATTTGATTAGAGGGTTGAATGGCACAACATTTTGCAACATTCCTGGAAAGCATTTTGAGAGGGCATCCTCTTTTACTCCCAGCCAGGAGAATCTCAAAGGGATATTCCTATAAAAGGGAAAATCCATCTGGGACCTATCACTCCAGAAAGGTTGATTATACTACATTCATCAGAATCCGTTTAGCGAACTCCAATTGTGCTATAGACGTGCTCACCCTGCTCTCAAAGTGAGGTGGACCAGAAGTTCTCATCTTCTCGGGGCAGGGGGCAAGTAGGAGTGGGTGACAAGGAGGGCAGGTTGGGTGTGCAATCTCAGGGGAATCAATCTCCGGGACTGCAGAAGTGGAGGATGGACCTCTGCACTCCGGGATTCTTCCACAGCAGTTTTCCAGGTTGAGCCCACAAAGCTAGTTACCCACTAACTGGGAGATTCCTGAAATGTTTTCCCTCTCCTGGAATTCCCAATCACCCACAAAGAACTAGAGTGCTTTCCATGTTTCAAGTGGAATAGTAGTAAGACCTGGCTGGTGTGGACTGGGGAGCCTGTCCCCCGGTATTCCTAGCTGGCTCACTGCCCTTTCGTTAACCTTGCGGTTATGCAATGACTGCAGTTGTGCAATAAATGCAATTCCATATTTTACCGAATTGAATTTTCGGATCCCATATGACACTATGACCAGGTTCTACTGTTTTTACATAACTATCTGAAAGGGGAAAGAAAGAACATCCATCAGTGCCTGCTGTGTATCACATCTGGGTCTAAGACCCTTCTGCCCATCACGTTGACTGGCATTCCACTACTAGGAACCTTATTTTATTTGATAAGCATCTTCCTTTAGAATGTAGCTACCCAGGGGTTAAGGAACTTTGCCCGAGGTAACCTAGAGTGCTGGTGACTGAGCAGAGGTTGTAACTCATGCTGTGCATGTCTCGATTACACAGTTTCACTTAGGATAACAGGTACCATTTATTGAACAAAAAGTATGTGCCAGGCCCTATGTTCTCCACTCCATCTATCACTCCCATTTACTCTGCAAAGCCGCCCAAGCTCTCTTGTCCCCATTTTACAGAAGAGGAAGCACAGAGAGGTTTCGTAACTGGCCCAGCAGGTGAGCGGTAACGCGTACCAATTTTGTTTGACTTCCAAGTCTGTATTCTTAACCATATGCCAAGTTCCAGAACACAGGAGGAGGAAGCACACTGTTCTAACGAGGAGCTTCAGCTCTGAAATATGGGTTACAGCCCTGCCTCCACCTCGTACTAGATCTGTGACGTTGCACAAGTTATTCAAACTCTCTACGTAGCAGTATCTTTCTTTACCTGTAAGACGGGAATATTAATAATACTTTCTATGGTTGGGGTGAATAATAAGTGACAGATAATGTCCCATGGCTCTGTAAGTGAGCATATGTGAGGCCATATTGTTACACTAAATGCCCCCAGCCCAGCCCCTCTTTTGTATGACTCCTCGCTGCTCTGCACATACTCCAAAAAATTCACATGCTCTTCTGATTTATGGCCTCCGCTTATGTATGTACTCCCCAATAGCTTGATAAATTAAAAACTTTATTCTGTGAGTTTCTCTCCAGGAACAGGCTGACCACAGGCGGGAAACACACCTACAGTGTATCCATCACAGCTGACAGAAGAATGGACCAATGTGATGCCTGGAGCCCATCACACCTGGAGACCAACATCCCTGGACCCCCTCTGTACTGCCCATTTCCCCTATATAACTGCCTCAAGATTCTATAATCCTGGAAGATGGTTTTTTGAGACATTAGTCTACCATCTTCCTGGTTATGCTGGCTAATCGAATTAAAACTTCGTTTCTCAATCCCTAACTCATTGTGATTAATTGGCTCTGATCGCGGTGAGCAGAGCAAGCCCATTGCTTGGTATCAGCTCTCCAAGGCATTCTCCACCATCACTTTCATCAATGGCGACTATTTGTTATTCAGGAAAATATATACTAAGTTGATTTAGGAAGAGTTAATCAATATTAATTCACTCTGCTGTTTAAGCAGAAGAATTTTGAATACCGTGATGCTTTAGCATGTATTTTAGAGCAATAGAAATTTACATTTCAATAGAAATCTCAAGTGAGAGCCAACACATAATCCAGACAAAAGCAGGAGTCTAACTGGAATGCCTTTCAGGTTTGGGTGGCTGATTAGGAGTTGCAATGCTACGGGGTGGGATGTGTGGGAAGATCAGTGGTGGGGCTGAAGGTGGTGAGCTCAGCCTGGACATGCTGGGCTTTTGGTGGCTGTGGGACATCAGGCAGAGGGGCAGCAGGTCAGCGTAGAGCATGGCTCAAGTTCAGGATGGATCACAGGGTGGAGATGCAGACGTGGAGGGCATGGGTGCTGTGTGCCTTATGAGGTAGAAATCAATCAGTGTTGGGTGGTGCAGAACCCAGGCATTTGGAATGAGCATGTGGGATGGAGAAAGAACCAGGGAGTGTGGGCAATAATTTTGTTGATAGGGGTCTGTGATCAAGAAAATTCGAGGTCTCAGGACCAAAGCATCAAAGAAGCACAATGTTCATCCTCCTAGAGGCCAACACTGGACCAGGCAGCACAGAGCCGGCTCCATGAGGGAGATGTTTGGCAAAGTAAAAGTTAAATAGTGCAAACAGGGGTGTCCTCATCCTAAAGAAATTTTATCTTTTTTATCCCTTTTGCTATGTGCTTTCTGGAAACCTTTACTTCTTTCTTAATGAACCTTTACTTCTTTTCTTTACTTCTTTCTTAGGTGAGCTTTGTGAAGCTGGGAACAGAATGGAACTCAGTATTTTTTATTTCATTACTTTTCCAGACCAAAGAATCTTGGTCCTCAATAACCGATCAGAGCACACCAAGAAGCATCAGGTATGAAATAAAACATCTCTGTAAAGTAAGTGCCAAAAGGATCTACTTAATTTTTTTCTTAACTCAATGGTTTTCAGATGTCCTAATGGCTCATTCCTAATGAGTCACCAAAAAAAGGCTTTCTGATAGCTAAAGCTAAGGCAATCACTCCCTTTTCCTTTTTTTTTTTTTTTCACATTTGAGGTAGAACAACAACACAAGAGACAGAAAACATCTTGTTCCAAGCATTGAGAAACCCTTGGTCTTGCTACAGCTTTATAATAATTATAATAAAAAAATAAGTCAATTGAACAGCAACAGATTTGTCTTCATATAGTGTACATCTTTGGGCCCCTAGAAGACAGAGTTTAAAGCTCATGTGAAAGGGCAGAGTTTTCTCTTATGTTCTCTAACTGGGGTGAGAATAGGAGTCTGTAATAGAAAACTAAGGCGACAGAGATACTTTGGGCATAATGGTGTGTATGAGAAGTGCAACTTATTAGAAAGGGAAGATGCTCCTCGATGGAGGGAAAGCCAGGATCCCTGGAAAAGGTGAGATGGGAAGAAACAATCAAGAGAATTGAGTCAAAAGTAAGGAGTAAGTGGAACTCACAAAGAAAAACCAGAGAGCCTAGGTCAACTGGTCATCTAGCTGGTCATCTGAAGGGGATTCTGTAGGAGTTAAAGGTGGGTCATTGGGAAAAGGTTAAAAAAAGTATGTATTTATATCATCTTTTAGAGTTTGTGTGTGAGAACAACTGCATCACATGAGTTTCTTTCTGGTCAGAAGCCTTCTAGAGGCTGTCATACCTAAGACAGTCTATATAAATTGATGCCAGCTCCCCACCTGGTTGCAGTATTTGCCCATCACTAATTTTCCGAGTTAAACTGGCAGATTCTGTCCACTAGAGGATGTCACCCTTTACTCCAGAAACTATGACTGTCTCCAGAAACTTCCTATAAGTCAATGTCTGACTTTTCCAGAGAGAGGTAATGAAATCTAACCCCAAGCCTATCACTGAGTTTGTACTGTCAATATCGTTTCCACACTGCATCTAGTTTTAGTGGAAATTTGAATTCTTTATTTCCTTACTATATTACTACAAAATTTATTTATGGCATTGATTTAGGTTTCAATTAGCTTTGCCCTATTTTGGCATATCTATAGGCCTGAGAAGGATAACTTCCAAATACTATCTTTTCTAGGCAAAATCTAGATAAGGGGACAAGTGACAACTAGAAGTCTGAGATTTAAATAATTTATGACAAGCCTGTAGTTCATGCTTCATATATTTGTAGGTTCATAGTTTGCCACACACTCATCTAGCATATTTAAGTGATAAAATTTGAATTATGCCTAAGATAGAGTGATGGTTAATTTTATGTGTCAACTTGGTGAGGTCATGGTGTCCAGTTTGGTCAAACACCAGTTTAGATGTTGTGAAAGTATATTTTAGATGTGATTAACATTTAAATTAGTAAGCAGACTTTGAGTAAAGTAGATTACCCTCCATAATGTGGGTGGGCCTCAACCAATCAGTTGAAAGCCTTAAGAGAAAAGGCTGAGGTCCCCGGAAAAGGAGGAATTCTGCTTCCAGACGGCCTTTGGAATCAAGACTACAACATCAACTCCTGCTGGAATTTTCAAGATGCCAACCTGTCCTGCTGATTTCAGACTTGCCAGCATTCACAATGATGTGAGTCAATTGCTTAAAATAAAACCTTCCCTGCCTTCCTCCCTTCCTCCCTCTCTCTTTCTCTTTCTCTCTATACACACACACACACACACACACACACACACATATAGAGACAAATATAAATAGAAAGAAAAAAATCCCAACTCTCCAATAGATTTTTTTCCTTCTCAAAGTAATTGAATAAATTGACATTATTTTGAGAATAAATAACACCTTGTAAACATATGTACAGTAGTTCCCCTTATCCATGATTTTGCTTTCTGTGGTTTCAGTTACCCACAGTCAACTGTGGTCTGAAAATACTAAATGGAAAATTCCAGAAATAAACAATGTGCAGCATCCTGAGTAGCCTGATGAAATCCAGCACCCTCCTGCTCCATCCCTCCCAAGATGTGACTCATCCCCTCGCCCAGTGGATCCACGTTGTGGACGCCACCCACCCATTAGTCACTTAGTAGCCTCTGGACTATCAGATCGACTGTCATGGTATCGCAGTGCTTGTGTTCAAGTCACCCTTATTGTACTTGGTAATGGCCCCAAAGTGCAAGAGTAGTGATGCTGGCAATTCAGATACACCAAAGAGAAGCCGTAAAGTGCTTCCTTTAAGTGAAAAGGTGAAAGTTCTCGACTTAACAAGGATAGAAAAAGAATTGTATGCTGAGGTTGCTAAAGTCTGTGGTAACTTTTATTACCATATATTGTAATAATTGTTCTCTTTTATTATTAGTTGTTAATGTCTTACTGTGCCTAATTTATAAACTTTGTCATAGGTCTGTGTGTATAGGAAAGAAACATAGTATATATAGTGTTCACTAACTACCTTAAGTTTCAGGCATCCACTGGGGAATGTATCCCCCACAGATAAGGGGGACTACTGTATTCACATATCAAATTTTTTTACCAAGTAAATAGTGGGAAATGAAACATAGGTAGGAACGTATGTGTCCAGAGACTGTGCATTTAACCAAGCACACCACTAAGAACAGTGGAGCTATGTCAAATTCATTTTTAAATGTCCTGGTGATTGTCACCCCCTTGATTCTGTTGTTAGTTCCAACGCCTGCTAGTTGGGAGAAGCACTGCCAGGTCTGCAGTGAAGTCCTGACGATGCTAGCCTTACTTCACCAAGAACATCCTTTGTGGAAGTGTGGTCCAAGCATTTCAACGCTGTGGTTAGTCCATCGTTAAAAATTGAACCAAGATTTTGAAGATAGTTAGAAGTTTTCCAGATGCTGAATCTATAATGCCTTCTATCTGAAAACCAGGCTGCTTAGGTATACAAAGGTTTATCCAGGAATAATGAATGTTTTGTTTTGGCTGCTGCCCAATGTAAGCAACTCTAAGAGGTTCCAGTCATTTTCTTCCCTGATGTTCTGATATTTAATAAGTTAGAAATGTCTGTCTTTCAGCAAACAGATTTTATGACTCATCTTTTAACTCTAAGATATCTATACCTTTGGACTGGAATTATGGAATTCCAAAAGGTTGGGTAAGTTCAAGTGCTTCATTTAAATCTTTGTCTCCCCAGACATTCCCTGAGTTACAAAATCAACTTCGTGGTATATGTCCCCTGTTGGGGACTGTCCTTTACCCTTTCCTTGAAAAGCTAAACTAGTCTGCCTGATGCTCCCAGAGGGTCATATTAAACCATTATATTGAAATGCCTACATCTTTATATTTTTCAATTCTGCTGTAGTTGTAGAAGCACAGCTAGAAAAAAATACTGACTTGATTTTAGACTTTAATCTTGTCTAATTATGGAATAAATAAAGTACAGCATAAGAAGAAACTCATCCAGGTTCAGTGGGATGAGCCACGGAAATCCTGAGGCCAATCACAGGCATTTCTTTCTGCATTTATCCTTTCCCACACAGATGGTCCTTGTTCAGGGGTCATGGTAAGAAGCCTGGGATTTAAGTACACTGCCATATTAGGAGAAAAAGTGTAAATGCAATGCATATTTAATCATAGTCATGTCTCATGCAGTGTATTTTGTATGAGTTGCTTTCCTTTCTAAAAGATAGAATCATTCTGCCAATTTCAGCTGTCCCAGATTCTCACAGTTTCCCTTCATAGTCATATCAGAAAGGAGTCTTAATTTTTGTAGGGCCAAGATAGAAAAATAGTCTATACTTCATTTTGTCAGGACAAAGCTGGACCAAGGAAGGAAAGTTTAAGTTGTCAAAAGAAAGAGACACAGATAAAAACTACCTCAGACTAAACATTTACACATCGTCTATCTGGACTCGAGTTGGACCAGCCTGTTCTTAAAGCTCTGGTGATGTGTGGCAGATGGCAGAATGAGCGGTCCTGAGGGCTGCCAACCCCTCATCCAGGGACACAGGTGGCCACAGGCTTCTGACCACCATTGTCAAGAGTCAGAAAGTCTGAATAAACATCATTTTCCTAAGGAAGCTGAGGAATTCCAGAAGCCCCAATCCAGTGAGAGAAACGCTCTGGAAAGGAAATCGTGGCGGACGCTCCCACACCTCTTGGGCAGACATTCACATTTCCTACGTGGGGGCACCCTCTCACCCCCAAATGTGAGAACTGAGTAAATACCACTTTCACAACCCCGTCCAGTGATGGCATATTTTGATTCCAGAAACTTAGCAAGCTGACCAAATGAGTCCACCTGTGAAAATTCCTGGCCACTTTCCCCCAACCGGAGACAAAAATGATGAGGAATATTTTTTCCCTCAGGAAAGAGAATCCTGCTGAGATTTCAACTCTTCATTCTAGACAGGGTCTGGGTTCTAGAATTTTAGGCAAGACTGAGTCAGTTAAAAAACATCATGTGTAGTGAAGTCAAACACACGGGGAAATGCCATGAACGTTTTTGAGTGTTGTTATATAAGGTGTTTTACAAGGAAGGATTATATTTTTATAGGAAGTATTTAGAGGCCAGGACATTTTTTCAAATATATTCTTTCTTCTGGGTTTACTATGCTCCTCTATTCAAACTCATTAAATAAGGAACTGTCTTATTTAAATGTGGTAGAGGAGAATTCAGCTCAAAAATTGTTAATATTGGAAATGGAAATGATTCCTTCTGGACGCTCTGCCGCTCTGTCGCTCCTCTGCTAGCTGTTGGGTGGAGTTCAGGACTGTGGTCCCAGGTTCTGCTTCCTCTGTAGCAGGATGCCCCCCTGAGTGAAGGGAAGATTCCACACTGTGCTCTGCTGTTCACACACCACTCACCATCCCTGAAAAAATTGTGACAATGGACGTCTTCAGATTTTTAGCAAGAAATATTCAAAAGGTTACATTTGAATTCAAATCCAGTAAAATCACGTAGTTTTAGCAAGTGAGTTAAGTTGTGAAAACTATTTATGCGGAAAGTATTTCCCTTGGAGGTATCATTCATTCACTTACTATTTATTGAGTAGCCTTGTATGTTTACATGTATTTTAAGTCTTTAAACTCTACTTATGGAGTGAAAAGTTTTGTTTCTCTAAGAATTTTCAGGCACCTGAAAGTAGAGAAAGAAATCTAAAATGATGAAGCAGAAATAGGCCTAGTCTTGAAGAGCAGTAAATTCAATGTCCCAACCAAAAATGAATGTCTTACTTGATTGGCAAATGAGAGAAAAGAAGATGTTAATAAAGGAGTTTCCTATTACTGAAAATTTATCTGTTTCCTTTAGACTAGGTAGAGGTGTTACAAATGACAGCACTGCCAGTGCGATCACGCTCCAGCCTCTAGAGCCACGCAGGGCTCAGTTTCCATTTCTTCTTTTGATGTCTGGACTTTATGAGGCTGTCAATTAATTCCTTACAACCTAATTGAAATGCAGACTTGTGACAGAAGAGCAATTAGAATAAAAGAGGTTAATAAAACTCTAGGGATGGTCCTTATGACTCAAAATTTATGGTCTACACATTGAGTAATTGAGACTAGAGTCACCAGAAAATGAATTAGGAGCAAGTGTGAGAGTTCAGTTGACGCTGGCTGTGGGTTCGGCCGCTCGGCTCCACGCGGAGAGGAGTATGATCTATTCAGGGCAGAGGAGTTCTTGCCAGCTCGGCACCGTGGGGTTGAGCCGGCTGTTGCATTGAGAGGGGGCCCTTGCACACTTGGACTGAATGAATTCAGAACTGTCAATCATTGTCAGTTAGTAGCTGAATTGCAGAGATCTTGGCACAGAGGGTTTAAACATATGCTCTGGCTAGTCCCAAAAGAATTATTTCACTTTTAGAGTACTTTGAAAACACACAGATCCTGGAGCAAGGCCAGATGCATATTGGCACAGGTTTATCTACTATATTCATTTGTATGTTTTCATGGTACTTATCAGTGTATCTAAGCTTTTGTACAGAAATATGATATCTTTGAATGGAAGTGATTGGAAGAGAATCCATTTCCTCTGTAATCTGAGGCTACGAAAATGAAACACATCAAGGGGCCAGGGGTCAGCCAGGTTTGTAGAATGACTGTGCACTGTTTATCATCTATCTTCACGTGGAAGAGCTATCCGTTTCTAAACTGATCAGTAGCAAGGCAGGGACGCTTGCTTCCCTTCACAGTGAACAAAAATGCACATAAAATAGAGTCTTCCCTGGGGTGGCAGTGTAGCATTATATAAGGAGAGCTGAACGAGGATCAGGAAAACTTCTCCCAGTTCTTCTACAAACTCACAGTGTAACCACAGGGAAGGCACAGTCACTCAGGGGCTCCTTCTGCTTATTTGCAAATCCAGGAGGTTTGAATCTCTCTAAGATATATTCCACTCCATAGTTTTTTTTATTTTAAATTATTTTATTGAGGTCATACTGGCTGATAACGTTGTGTAAATTTCAGGTGTACATTATTATATTTCAGTTTCTGTACAGACTGCATCGTGTTCACCACCAATAGTCTAGTTTTTATCTGTCACCATACGTATGTGCCCCTTTACCCCTTTTGCCCTCCCTCCACTCCTTCCCCTCTGTTAACCACCAATCTGCTCTCAGTTATCTATGTGTTTATTTGTTTATCTTCCACACATGAGTGAAATCATGCAGTATTTGTCTTTCTCTGTCTGACTTATTTTTCTTAGTATAATACCCTCAAGGTCCACCATGTTGTTGCAAATGACATGATTTCATATTTTTTACAGTTGAGTAGTATTCCATTGTGTATATACACCACATCTTCTTTATCCATTTGTCCATTGATGGGCACTTGGGTTGCTTCCACGTCTTGGCTGTTGTGAAGAATGCTTCAGTGAACACAGGAGTGCATAAATCTTTTTGAATTATTGATTTCATGTTCTTTGGATAAATACCCAGTTCCACTCCATAGTTCTTAATCTTCAAGGGATAAGAAAAAACAGAAAGAGAGCAAATGTGATTAATAATGAGACAACTTCCCGGATTTTGCTCCATCCCAAATGTCGTGCCTGTAAGGCTTTTCTTGTCAGCTCTAGAAGCTCTCTTTCCTCAAGTTCAGCATTACCAGAACCAGTCAGGAACCAAAAAGAATGGCACAAACTGGCTGGATTCTAGAGTCATGATAATTCAGTGGCTTATGAGGCCAGATCAAAGTTGCTGTGGAAATGGCTAGTTTCATAAGCATTCTGCATGGTTAACTTCAGGGACGATGCTTGGAATAAGCAAGCTTTTTATACCAAGCAAGGTCTGGGGACAGAGATCCTGACTCAGTCCAAGGACTTCAACCTTTTCTCAGTGTCTATGACAAAATGTCCTGGGCCAGCTTCATGACACAGGCCCTTTACTCCTTCCTCCTCTCACTTCCCCATTTATAAGATGAGGTGCTGTCTGAAGTCATTTACTCTTCTGATATTCTCTCAGTTACAGAATATTTGGGCCCTAGGGTAGAATGAAACAGTCAATCCTCCTCCCTAAATGTATACTCTGTAAAATTAACTTCATGTATTAATTTTTATTATAATATACAAGCTGACGACATTTTTTACTTGTATGAAATTAATCAGCCTGACATCTTTGGATCTCTCCTGTTCTTCTAAGCCATGCTCACTGGATGTAGGCAATTCCTTTGTGCATCACTCACTTACTAGCTTTATTTGGCCTTTCTTAAACCCAAAAAAACATCTGTTCTTAAGCACTCTTTGAATTGCTCTGGTGCCATCAAAGAATTCATTCTTTTTAAGAAACGACACAAAGTCCTCTGTAGCAAGTAGTAATGCTGGTCAGCACTGGGATATTGCCAGATGAAGCTAAATCTGTATTAGTTTCCCAGGGCTGCCATAACAAAGCACCACAAACTGGGTGGCATAAACAACAGAAATGATTGTCTCACAGTCCTGGAGGCTAGAAGTCTGAGAGCAAGGTGTCAGCAGTGTTGATTCCTTCTGAGGCCCTGAGGGAGAATCTGCTCCATGCCTCTCACCCAGCTTCTGGTGGGCTGCCTGCAATCTGACATTTCTTGGCTTGTAGGAGTATCACCCTGAACTCTGCCTTCATCTTCACATGGGGTTCTCTGTGTGTGCATGTCTGTGTCCAATTTCCCCCTTTTATAAGGACACTATCATACTGGATTGGAGGCCCTCCTACTGCACTCCGACCTCATCCTCACTAACTACTTCCTCAACAACCCTATTTCCAAACAACGACACACTCTATGGTACTGGGGGTTAGGACTTCAACATATGAATTTTAGGAGGACACAATTCAATCCATAACATATGGCTTTTCCAATATTCTTAATGTGGGGAAATCCCGTTAATGGCATTTGTTTTGCATTTTGTACCAGGGCTCAGCCACATTAATAATGAAGTCTTGTGGAAGGCTCTTGGCTAAATTTTGAAGATGATGTTATTCTGCTACCTCCTTCTGGGTCCTTTTGTCCCAGCGGTGTCCTCTGACCTTTGTTCTTTCATGTACCTGCCTTTCAGGATGGATATGTAATTCATAATATTAAATTTCTGCTGCAGTCTTTGTTGCTTTAGGCAAAATTTCTGATCTCTCTTTGTTAATCATTACAGAATTCAGGAGTCTGTTTAGCTTCTTAGGTGGCAGCTTTATCTGACATGCTTACAGAATAACAAGACATTAGATTTTAAAATCATCTCTTAATTTTTCACTTCACACTCTATCTAAACTGGATTCTTCACCATCAACAAAAAACCATTTGAGCAAGCTCCTCATTTCTGTGACCGGTTCTTCTGGTTCAAGAAGAACAAGAGGCCCCTTAAGTCTTCTCTCCCTTCATCTCCCACATCCGATTTGTCAGCAGTCACTATAATTTGTTCCTTTGACTTTCTGTCATTTCCAGTGTACCTAGAAGTGGCAGGCATCTGTTTTAAGCACTTTATTTGAAGAAAATATTCCTAGATTTGCCTGCTCACAGAGATACCTATAACCTATTCTTTGTGTTGGAGAAAGGCAAGAGATGGGGGCTAAGGTTCATCAAACACCCGGCCCTTTGCTTGGCACTCTACGTAGATCACCCTATTTGAATCTTGCAATAACTCTGTGAGGTGTTTTTGCCTAAATTTATGAACAAAATAGAGACAAACTAAGGAATTTGTTTATCATGAACTAATAGCCAAGAAGAAACTGTCTCTGGAGTTCTTTCCATTTCAAGAAGGATTACTGAGTTTTACTAACATTTTGAATGATAATAAAGATGACGATTTCACAGTCATGACCACTTGCCCTATACTGGGTGGTGCCCACAAGGCTTTGCCTACTTTATTCCATTTTGTCCTTACAACAAGTCCTTGAGGAGGGTGCCACCCCTTTTTTTTTCCAATTGAGATATAATTGACATACAACATTATGTTAGTTTCAGCAGTATAACATAATGATTTGATGTTTGTATATAGTGTGATATGATCACAATAAGTCTAGTTAACACCCATCACTACACATAGTTACAAATTGTTTTTTCTCGTGATGAGAACTTTTAAGATCCACTCTCTTAGCAACTTTCAAATATACAGTACAATATTGTTAACTATAGTCACCATGCTGTGCATTACATCCCCAGGACTTATTTATCTTATAACTGGGAGTTTGTACCTTTTGACTCCTTCGCCCGTTTCACACACTCCTACCCCACTTCCCCTCTGGCATCCATTAATCTGTTCTCTGTATCTATGAATTCAGTTTGGTTTTTTTTTTTTTTGATTCCACGTATAAGCGGGATTATATGGTATTTGTCTTTGTCTGACTTATTTCACTTAGCATAATGCCCTCAAGGTCCACAAACCTTGTTTTACAAGATGAGAAAATTGACGCTTAGGGAGTTGAAATAACTTAACCAAAGTTTCATAGCTGGGAGTTAGTAAAACCTATATTGGAACCCTGCCACCTTGAATTAAGACTCTTCAGTTTTAACCACAACACTGTATTTGAAAGTGTAAATACCACACTTCACTTTTTACTCAGTCATCTTTGGCAAAACAATCCCCAGCTCTCTTCATTAAACTTACCCCCATATGAACACTACATATTTCCCCATGGTGTCTAGCCGAGGGTTGGGCACAAAGCTTGTGCTCCACGCGTACTTTTCCTTGTAAGCAGCCATATGAATGTATCCCTTAAACTTACAATAAACGCAACTGGGAAAGTCATCACTGAACTCTGGGCTAGGAGGAATTGGACAGAGAGTTAAGAGATCTGTGTTCTGACCCCGTGTAACACCTGTGATGCCAAGCTTCCTCATCTGTAAATTAAAAAGTTTAGTTTTAATGGTTTGGGTCCAAAATGGTTTTAAAATGCATACCTCACATTTTGTAGTTCCAATCATGTTTTAATTATATCGGAAAATATTTTTGCTTCTGGTGAACAGCAAAGAATATATGGAATGTCAATTTCAGCATAGCGGTTTTGTTCCATGGTATTTAGGAATGCAAATTACGGGTCCCTGGGTTTTGGCTGACCTACATACTTGGGGGTGTGTTTGTGTGTGTGTGTGTGTGTGTTTAGTATCAGTGGTCAGATCTAATCTAATCTGTGTATTCCCACAGAAATACACATGTGCTCAGGGCTCAGCCATACTAACTATGAAATTGTTTGGTAACAAATGTCTTCATTGATCTTTCTTTAACATTTAGTTTTTAATTCCGGCCCTTGATAAGAGACCAGCAAATACTTTCCAGGCACCAAAATTGACAGCAGGTGAACTGTAGTTCATTAGTTACATATGGGACACCCAAACAGGCAGGCTTCCTTCAGCTATGGTATGATGTCTGCAGCTAAATTTATTCAGGGTTTAGTATTTTTCAGACAGTGTGGAAGGAAAGTGCATACCTGTGTTATATTTCCTTTAATCCTTGTAACAACCCAGTGATGTAGGTTATATTAACCGCTCCATCTTACAGATAAAGGAACTGAGACAGAGAGGCTGTGTAACCTGCACACAGGCAGACAGCAGACCCCAGCATTTGAATCCATGTAGTCTGATTCCAGAGCCAACCCACTAACCATTCTCTAAAGTAGAAATTTGAACTTCTCACTCAGTGATTTTAAATAGAAAAAATTATTTGTTAAAATTGCCATCCCTAATAAGAGGTAAATGAGTCCTGAAAAACCTGTTTGTAACAATTAAGTTTCAGTGAGTTACTCTCCTAATCCTTAGCTGTTATCAAACTCCACTTGATTTTCATACTTGATCCTGGCCTGCACAGAACACTTCCTTTGATATAACCAAATCTCCTTATTTGGAATGTTCTCAACCCCAGTGTTTCCACAACTTCTCCAGGTATACATTTTTTACACATTTTTTTCCCCCAAATTTCTTAATGTCCTTAGGAAATGAGTCTTAATTGTGAGACACACAAGAAGACATTTAAAAAATCTTTCTGACTTTTCTCCACTTTTAGCTGCTGCTAACGTGGGGTGTAGCACGGAGAGAAACGCTCATTTCAGTGAGTTCTATAGAAATTGAGTTGCTAAATCAATCAATGAATGGCTTTTCTTAGGACTAGCTGGAAAGTAAAGGCAGCTTGAGTGTATATTCATCCCAACTGTGCCTTCAAATCAAAACTGATGGGTAGGCAGTGCCATGGTCCTGTGCCTTGCAAAAATATTCAGATTATTGATGTAAACAATAGATTTTAAGTTAAAAATGGAAGATTGGCAATAGCCTTGTATTGTCCTCCTGTGCACTACCTATCCTCAACTGAAGGGACAGCAAAACCTGTGAAAACATGTCTGGTTTTCTCCTTTTCATGTACTTTGGGTCGTTCAGGTTTATGCTTCTGTGGATTGCACATTCACAGCCCTCATCCGTTCTTCTGCTGAATTTGTCTTTTTCTTACTGATTTACAAGAGTTCTCTATGTATTTTAGATACTAGTTGTTTGTTGGTTCTAAGCACTATAAATATTTTATCCTAACCCATGGTTTGGCATCTCACTTTACCATAGGGTCTTCTGTCAAATAAAAGAATTAAACTCAGTCAAATGCATGCATCATTTTCTTCATGGTTTCCTCTGTGTGCCTTGATTAAGAAATCCTTTACTACTGCGTGTCGTGGAGATATTCTCCAATATTTTCCTCAGAAATTTTAAAATTTGGCTTTTCATGTTTAGCTTTTAAATCACCTATTTATCTATTTTTCATATGTGATATGATGTGAGGTAAAGATGTAATCTTATCTTTTTACCATACTGGTAGCCAACTGTCTCACATTTATATTGGATAGCCCATTCTTTCCTCAACGATTAATAATGCCCTGGCTATTTTTCAAGCCTCTTTGTATACAAAGATAAGAGTCTATGCTCTACAATATCATCATTGTTCTTTTTGTCACTTCTTGCATCAACATCATATTGTTTTAATTATGGCAAGTCTCAATGGTAAATCAGCTCTTATTTTTCAAGATTTTCTGTTTTTCTTGATTCTTTTTTGTTTCATATACACTTTATGATCAGCTTCTCATTAAAAAGCTATTGGGGAATTTGATTGGAATTACCTGAAATTTTAAAGATGTATGTATGTATGTATGTGTATGTATAAACATATATATGTGTACATACACACATATGTACACACACACATTCTGGGAGCACTGTATTCTTGTGATATTGAATCTTCTCATCCAGTAAGATACCATTCATAGATATCTCTGTGATTTGGAATTAGATTTTATATTTTTCTTCATAAAGTCTTTGCTCTTTTATTGTCTTTATTTGTAGGTATCTTATGTTTATTGTAAATGTATCTTTTTAAAATTACATTTTATAAATGTCTGTTTCTGCTTTGTAGAAATGCATTTAAATTTTATATGATTTGTCTATTAATCCTACATCCAGTATGACTTTGCTGAACTTTCTTATCAGTTTTAAGAGTTTGACAATAAAATACACCAGAATTTTTTTATGTAGATGGTAAAATTGTTTGCAAGTACTCCATTGAACAGAATTGATACTACTATTCATTTTGGACTTGAAACAATTCTAATTGAATGCCTGTATACCCACCACCTCTGCTCTACTATAAATATTTTACTATACTTGATGAATACATATTTGTTCATCTATCCATCCCCGTATCTATCATACATCTTATTTCTTTGATGTTTTTGTCCTTTTTTCCTATATCTTCAAGTCTGCTTTTTTCTCTTTAATCATCTTAATCATATTCATTTCAGAGTCTCTGTTGGATTGTTCTATTGTCTGCCATTACTGGGAATTCAAAATCTCCTGTTTATTGTGTGGCTGTCTCATTCGTGATGGATTGTTTCCTCTTATTTTATAATTGCATTGTAAACTCATTTTCATTCTTATGGGAATCCTGTTCAGCCTTGGTTGAAAGCATGTCCTATGAGGGAATTTTTGTGTTTTCTTATTCCATGACTCTCAAAAGTATTACTGTTACAAGAGCAATTTTTATGGTAATTTCTTTCCCAAACCAGACAATGTTTGGTACAGCCCCAACAGAGAGAAAAGAATTTTTTCAGCCATTCGGAATCCAGGCTAAAGTAAACTTCCTTGTATTCTCCCAGTGTCAGTGGGCTTTTCTTTTTTCTTTTTAACCTTTTGATTGAGTGCAGGCCCCTTGAAGTCCCAGCTCTAGGTTGGTGGTCTCAGCTCTAACTCCAGGTTTCCCTGAGGCCCACAGTCTCTGCCCCTGTTCCAATCTGTGTTAAAAATCAAGGTTAGCACATCCCAAGAGCAGAGACGCCTGAGCCCGTTTACTCACTGCTTCTCTCTTTTTGTTCCCTGTGTCATTTCTGCTCCTTGTATTCTGACAAACAGAAATCCACCTCTACTTCACTCACTTGGAATTTATTTTTGTGTGTATTCCAAGGAGGTGCCTATTTCTATTTCTTGTTACTTACCTATACTAACTAGGCTTAATTCTAATTTTCTCTCCGTTTTAAATATTTTTAAAGTTTACATGTTATCATAACCTAAGAGAAATTATGAATCTGATTGAGAAAAACCTCTTAGTTCACTGGCTACATGGACTGATTCTCTCTTTTCTCTCTGTGAATTGTAGTGATGATGCTCATGGCACGGTAGACACTTGTGACCAGTAGACTTACCCTCCAGGCCACACGGGTGCTTCTGTTCCCATCAGTTGTGTTATAGGTTTATAGAGTCAGTTTCGTTGTTGCCTCTGTTATTATTTTACTTAATATTTTAATGTTATTTTAAATTATTTAATTCAAGGAAGACTATATAACAATGAAATGTGAGTGAGAAATAAGGTTACTTCTATCAAAACTAAGTTCAGTTCTCTGATTAAGGCATGGTAAATTTGTGTTTCTAAATAAATTTTTCTTTTTAAATTAGGTGTAGATAAGAAAACTACAAATGATTGGGGAAAATGTTCTCAAAATTTTAAGACTATGCACTAATAATAATTTGCAAATGTGTTTAAATTTTCACTCTAAAGAAGCAAAAGCTGGAAATTAGAGATGTCATATTAGGCATGATGGTCTCTATCCAACATGGACTACTATGGAACACTCCAATAAAAAGACATTTACATGTATTAAGTTAAAATATCATCTTTAAACAATATATCATTTAAAAATATTTCTCACATTAAATGATTTTTTATTAACCAACCAATAAACTGGTCTTGATTGCATAAGAGAGAGAGGACTTCTACCTTATTTGATTTCATTATTCTTACTGTCCAATTTTCTTACTATCTGAAGTGTAACTGAAATGCTTATATTTATTTGAAAATTGGTCCAAGAGAATAGATAGGAAGCAATAAATCTGCTCAAAATAAAATGAAATATCTCAAAAACCATTTAGCTGATTACGATAAAAAAAATAGGGAATGAAGGGTAGTGTAGTGCATTCGGGTCACCATCAGAGGTCTCTGACTACCAGCCCACCCCACCTGTGGGATAGAGCTCTGGCTTGTGGTCACCACGGCTCATATCACATGACCCCACAACCTTTGGGAAAGTTGATTGGATCAGGGATCAGGGCTGAGGGTGGGGGACGTGACCAAAGACATAAGCAATAGACCTATAAAGGTGGTTGGGGCCCCAGCAAGCCTGTCCTGGTGACTAGCACACTCAAATCAATCCTCTAAGAAGAGAGTAAGTCAAAAGTAGAATAGCTCAGAAAAATAAAGAAGGTAATAATATTACCCAAGAAGATAAAAATAAGCAGCTCTAATCAATAAGATGTATGAGACAGAGAAAAGGAGTGTGGAGACAGGTTGATTTACATGGAATAGAAAGAAACACCTGGAGAAATAAGCAGGATGATAAGGGTGGAGGGAGTCCTGGGCACAGGAGATGGCCATTCACATCGGCTTCCCAGAGATGCCCTCAGGCTTTTCCAGCTTTTGTGGATCCTGAACTGTAATGATGCATGTCCCAATTCTCCTTAAGGCCTTAGGAGACTGTGTTTTGTCCTTTCTTACTTCTCCTTGTACCCCAACTATAAATCCCACCCGGAACTTGAGTATACGTGCTCCTTGCATGCTGAAAGAGCCTAACTAAGTGGAAAGGGAACCAATTTACAATTCTATTGTGTTAAACAGCTAAGATTCTTGAAGGCAGGGCCCATATGCCTACCACATTTTGGCATGCTAATAAGGCAAGAGAATAAAGACAGCATTAGTGAGTTTGTCTGCACAAATTTGCTCATTTAGAACTCTGTCTCAGCAGAGAGACTTTCCGATATGTTGATATAACTTGACTCATATCTTTGTATGGGGTACTGTGTGAATTAAAGGCTGTAAAACATCAGATTGGGAGTCAGTAAACCTTGATCATACTCAGAATTCAACCGTGACAAGTGGTTGGTGACCTTGGGAAAATCAGCCAAAATCTCTCAGCCTCAGTTTCTATCTCTGTGGGGCTCCCATGTTTTGACTTAAGTTGTAAAAATCAAATTAGAGGATGCATGTGAAAGTCCTTTGTAAATTTTATAAGCCACACAAATGTGAGTGATAAAGCTTCAGAATCTCAGAGTTGGAAGGGATTCTGCCTCACCTTGGATACAGTCCTTACCCAATTCAGGATAATTTTTAATGCTTTTCATCTTCTATAACTTTTACTTATCCTCTGACTTCCATTACCTGTTTCATTTAAATTTGGATAATGTTTTAGCATATCTCATTCAAGTGAATTTCCTAATATTCCTAAAACCATATTAGAAACAAAGGATTAGTTTATTTTTTCTTGCATTAACTACTAAGTGCAGAGGAAAGAAGGGAAGAAGTCATCCTCAAACTCCATGAATCCAAAGTTATTGACAGAAAGCACAGGGATCATCTGAGTTACTACTGGACATGTTTAGATCCAATGGGACTTGGTTGGGGCAGAATCCCAAGCGGCGGAGTGGTGCCAGCGTCCCTCCCCCCTCCCTCGTACCTCTCCCTGGACTCCCAGGGCTTCTCCCCGCAGCTGTGGGGCAGCAACACACCTGACATCTGACCTTTCCTCTCCTCTTGTCAAAAACATATGTGTCTGCTGGGCTCTGCTAAAAATAACAGGAGTTAATGAAGAAAATGCCTGTTAAGAGCAGAATATATTTCCCACCTTGACTAATTGCGTTTTAAAAGCTGCCTCCATAGTGGTAAGCACCTTGAATTGAAGGAATTTTCACTAAAATTGACAATGCCAGTCAGCTGTGCGTGAAGTCCTTCCTCAGCCATCGCCAGCGGTGACCAGATTGGAGAAACATTGTTTATTCATGATCCAAATGCATGCTGATATCTCGTTAGGCCCAGAGGTTCATATTCCTAGATAAAATCTTGATACCAGAGCCCGCATCAACATTATGCTGAGAAACTGAATTCCTCATATTCAGTCCTTATTTCTACTCCCTTGGGAAAGTGTATATCTCCCTTCTCCCTCCCCCCAACACCCTCCAGATTACAAAGTGAACAGTTAAAAACAGTCGAATAGAATGGAAATGTATTTGGAGCAGTGGGATTTTAAGGCCTTAGCAAGACCCAGGAGGCCTAAGAATTCCAGTCACATGAAGCCGTCTCCACAGCTGACCTATGGTGGTAATAACAGAGAAATCATCTCAGAAGAACTCAATTGGAAAAGATACAGAGGACAATCCAGGAAATAACAGTAAGAAAGATTAATGGAATGAAGATTACATGGATAGATAAGGGTTATAGGATTAGGGTATTTTTGTGCCAGAGAAAATGAGTCCCAGGGTTGATTTACTAATTGATTATTAATAATTGGCAGAGTTTGATTTGAATTTCTTAAACAAATTGTTACAAAGAGTCTTTAGCTTCAGCCTCAATGATTTTAGGCAAACCAAGGTTAATTCAAATGGCACTATACTTATGCTCTGCTTCAACAATAAGAAAAGCTATTTTAAACAAGATTCTGGTACATTGCCTTATACTGAAAACCAAGTACCAGTAAGTGAACTTGTACTAGTGACTAGAAAGTTTGTTTAGGTTTAAAGAAGATGTCCTAGATTCTAACAGTGCTTGACTACACACTGAGAGACCAAGAGAGTTTGGAAGGACATCTATTCCTAAAACATGTGCACACAGCACCGTAATGTAAAAATAAGGTTTAATGTTCCTTTCATACTTTTCATTTATTTCCATGATTTTACCTTCCTAGTGAAAAAAAGAGTGTTGTTTGAACCATTTGAATAGATAACGAGATAGTGAGGAGTTACAATCTTGTAGACAAAATAATGACATTTATTCAATAGGAACTGTAATTATACATTGAAAACTAAGAAAGCATAATTTCTAGTAGATGGCTTTTGCCCCCAGCATAAATTAAACCTTCTTTCAGACTGTAGTACTTTTAATTTAGATTATCTAGTATATTGAATGTCAAATTGGAGTAGTTTTTTAGCCACTAAGATGTTAATATCTGAGGGCTTTTTTGAGCAGAATCAAGAACTAGAAGCTTTGTAATGTTTCCCTGTAAAATTATATTTAGGATCATGTTCATAATTAGGCAGGGAGCATGGTACCCTCGAAGGCTAGCTGCTCCTTGCTGCTCAAGGTTTGTCCGACAAAATGCGAAGGAGTTCTTTTCTTGAGTACTCACTTTAAATTATGTTCCCAATCAAGATCACAAGAAAATTAACTTGAAAACCTTTTCATTTCTTTTCTCCTCACAAAAATAGGACATGTTTCTTGTTGGATTTTTAAAATAATAGATAAACAAGGAAAAGAAAAAAAAAACTATTCAAAATGTGACCGCTCAGAGATGGGCACGGTTAATATTTTTTTTTGATTCCTCTTTTCAGAGAAGAGTGTATGTGTGAGTGTGTTTTTCATTTTGTTGTATAATATGTTTTTCCTCACAAAACAATTTATTATGAACATTTTTTCATGCTACTAAACAAATATTGATTTCAAAGTAGGCATGCTTTGAAGACCAACAATTATGGTAAGAACATTTTCAGAGCAAACCTGTTTTGGATTCAGAAAGAACAATGAATATTAAAAGGCAAGTAACTGAAATCTTTCAAGGGAAGTTTCCTTCAGAGTTGTTTTGGCCATATGATCATTTATATGACTTTGCTCATTGTTGGTGAATTAGTTGTGGGAGACATATACACACAGGTTAGAGGCAGCCTGATTTGGTAGATATTGTACCAAGCCAATCAAGAGGTCTGGGATCCAACTGGGACTCTGCCACACTGACTCGGTTCCACCAGGCATAGGATTAACCTAGATGTCTTCGTTTATAATGTGAGCCTGTCTAACACTGGCAGACCACGATTCTTAATAGCATGGAAAAAATAGGTGTTGTTTGGTGTGGATGATTCCATAAAATTTAATTAAGAAATCCAGTCACATTATTGTCATTTTTGTGAGGAGAGCTATGACAGAATAGCGATTTAAGGATTTTACACCTATTTTAAAAAGCTATTCAGTCTGTTCCTTGAACCTTAGAAAAAGATTTTTCAGAACATATTAGTCACTTAATACTTTTACTTTCTTCTGTAATTCAAAATTATACAGAACTGGACCAAATGTTAATATCCATAATATTAACTCTTTACATAAAAAGTAATTATACATAAATTATTTTAAGGAAGATTCTGTAATATAGATATTAATAAGGATAGTTTATACCTAGTTCTTTATGTGCAGGTAATCTTTTTTCTTTGATCGGCTGTTCAGAAGCCAGAATTTCATCTGCCTCAGTGGCAAATCTAATTCAGGGAAGCCTTCCTTTGTTATATTAAAAATTTCTCACAGATGTAAAATTTGAAAATGGCTTTATTAGGTGAGGTAGATGAGAAGTTACCAAGAGAAGAAGAATTTACTTTAGGAACTAAAGTAAAGTTCCACCTATCTAAGTTCTGACAATAGGAAAAAGTGAGAAGAACGCTTGAGATACACAATCAGTACATCTTCTCCAGCAGCAGCATGTGGAGCCCCATAAATATGGAGGAGAAACTCATCTCTTCCAGAGAAGGAGATTTAATCAATAGCATAATTTCATTGCTTATAGGAAATCATTCCCAACAAAATTAGTCCCTCCTAATTTAAACCCATTTTATCTTGTTTTATGCACATCAGAGTTTGAAAACAGCTGGCCACCACTCACTGACTAAAGTCCCTTTGTATATTTAAAGACTGGCATGAAATGATGGTTGGGTCTTTTATTCATCAAGTTGTATATTTCCAGCTTTATTAACCTCTCAGTGTCAGTCTTTCTTTCCAGTCCTTTAATCATCTTCTGGATCATCTCTAAAGCTGTTCCATGGTCTTTCATGAGTCAGTTTTACTTCAATACGCCCTCCAACTGCTAAGAAAGATGTTAGGATTTGTGTTTAGTTGTTATAGTATTTTATGTCTCTTGATCTGTATTTCTTTGAAAACTCTGGGCGCAAGGACAAAGCAAAGATGGAGCTTTCAGAGGTACAGCTTTGCTTTTTTTTCCTGTTTTCCATTTTTTTTTTTTGTATTATAATATTATAATCGCTTTGCCAGTGAGCCAGAGATTCTTTATCTAAGAGCAGGAATAAGACCTTAGTTACACTGAACTCCAGAAATCCTAGATAGCCAGGTTTTTCACTTAGCTGAGAATTTCCTCCTTTAAAAACCTTAAATTTTTAATTACCATTTGGATGAAAAACTTACAAAAATACATCACACTTTCCTTCTTTTTACATATTCCATACTAAATATGTTTTGGCATTTTTGTTTGATAATATAATTCAGTTCAATATGTATTTATTGAGGACCTGCAAAAACAAGCAATATGCTAGCAGGTGTGATGGAGACAGTGTGAATCAGATATTCACTTAAGATCCGATTATGAGCTTGCAATCTAGTAGGGAGGTAAATAAGCATGGAAATTACTCCAATACACATTAGTAAGTGGTAAATGCCATAAAATGATTGGATATACATGTTAAGGGAATTTCAGAGGGAACAGAACTTCATGGAAAAAGTCTCTTTAAGCTAAGAATTAAGGTAGTAGAAATACTTTTTTCCAAAGCAAAAAATTAACCTAAAAATCTGAAAAAGGGCACTAAGAAAACAGTTAGAATTTCAGTTTGTTTGGCATATAATGTTCTAAAATAGTGGTAAATTGGTATAAATGATCTTTGACCAGACTAAGTGGTGATTTGAAATGCATCTAGGGAGTTTATAAATTTTTTGGAGATGGGGGAAATCATTGTTAGGTTTTAAGAGTGTAAATGAAATGAACAGGGCTGAATTTCAATATGATTGACTTAGTATCCATGAATAAAAATGATCCAAAGTAGAAAAACAGTTAAAAATTTCAAGGGAATACTTCAGGAGAAAATTAATGAGGAATTAATTTTAATAAAATTAACTGAGAAATGGGGAGAGACAGACAGTTTTAGGAGAAATTTTGTAGTAGATTTTGACAACTAAGAGATGGTGAGAAGAGGAGTCAGAGGAGAGATTCCAAGGATTAAAGTGTGTGTGATGGAAAGATGATGATCCGTTTATAGAAACAGAAAACCTAGGATGAGAGACACTTATTGGAATGGTAAGAGTCAAGGCTACATTTTAAAATGAGAGATGTGACAAGATAATTAATGCAGTCAATACAGATTAGCTTTTCATGAAGTTTGATAACCATGAGAAAGATAGACATAGGGTATCAGCTTGAGAAGATATAATTGAGAAATGATTTTAAACTATGGGAGATTTAGTTTGTCAGAAACGTAATCCTCGTATACAATAAAAAATTTTGAGACGTGAAGAAGCAATAAAATGGAGCCCACAACCAAGAAAATAAAAATAACAGAAGATGAGCCACAGATGATAGAAAGTGGAAGTAGCACTCAAGGACTTTAAACAGCAGTTATACATATGTTCAAAGTTTTTCAGGAAAAAATAGGTGAACAAATGGAAAATCTCAGCAAAGACATGGACACTATAAAAAAGAACCAAAAAATTCTAGAACTGAAAAAGCATAATATATGAAATAAAATACGTTAAATGTGATTAATATCAGAATTAACACTGCATAAGAAAGGATCAATGAACTTGAAGACAGGTTAATAGAAATTATCCAAAATAAAGCCAAGAGGAAAGAAAATTACTGACAAAAACTGAATAAAACATGAGTGACCTATGGGACAATATGAAGTAGTCTAAAATATGTGTATTAAAAATTCCAAAAGTACAGGAAGGAGAGAAAGGAATACAAGAATATTTGAAGAAATAATGGTCAAATTTTAAAAAAATTTACAATAAGTGTAAACTCCCAAATCCAAGAAGCTCAGCAAATCTCAAGAAGGATAAATTAACGGAAAATCATACCTAGGCATATCATAGTTAAACTGTGAAAACCAAAGATATAGAGAAAATCCTAAAAGCAATCAAAGAAAAAAATAATATATGATATCAGGGCAACCACAATAAGTATAATGACTCACTTTTTGATAGGAGCAATGTAATCCAGAACACAATGGAATGATATTTTTAAAGTGCCAAGAGAAAAAAAAGTCAGTCTAGAATCTTACATTCAGCAAAAAATAGCCTTCCTTCCCAAAGCTGAAGGTGAAATAAAGACATTTTCAGTTAAATAAAAAGTGGGAAAATTTGCTATCAGTACAACTCTACTATAAGAAATATTAAAGGAAGTTCTTCAGGCTGAAGAAAAATGACACCAGCTGGAAACTTGACTCTATAGGAAGGATTGAAGAGTGCTGGAAATGGCTGAGAAAGATATATATATTTATATATATCTTTTTCTTTTCAATTTTCCCCAATTTCCTTGAAAGACACTTGACTGAAGCAAAATCAACAGCAGTGTATTGTGAGATCTACAATATATATGGTAAAACATATGAAAACAAAAAGGTCTAAAAATAGGTGATCTAAGCAAAGTAAACATAACATCAATAGGTGGAAGAAAATAATAAAGAGTAGAAATTATTTATATGGAAACAAAGAGAAAACCCTTAAAGCTAGGTTAGCTCTGAAATTATTATTAAAATTGACATATCCTAACAACACTGATCAAGAAAAAAAAACCCACACAAAGTACAAATATCAATAATAAAACAGGCAATGTGACCATAAATGCTACAGTAATTAGAAAGATAGTAAAGGACAATTATGAACAAAATTAAACCCACAAACCTGATGATGTAGCTAAAATAGACAAATTCCTTGAAAACACAACTAACTAAACTGATGAAAACAGGTAAAGAAATTGACTTTTTAAATAAAAAGCCCCACAGCTCCCCAATCTTACTACCACTCTTACTCAAACTCCTTCAGAAACTTCAAGAGGAGAGGAGAGAACACATCCCAATTCATTTTATGAGACCAGTGTAATCCTGGTATCAAACCATGACAAAACCATTCCCCTCAAAACAACCATAGACTAGTGCTCCTACTGAACATAGACACAAAAATTTTTAACCAAATATTAGCAAATTTAATCCAGCAATATATAAATAAGATAATATGTTATGACTATCCAAGGATTATCCTAGGAATGCATGTCTGGTTTAACCTTCAAAAACCAGTCAATATAATTCACCACATTAACAGAATAAAGAAAAATCATATGGTCATCACAATAGGTACAGAAAAATCATTTGACCATATTCAACACTCATTTATGAGGAAAACAAAAACTCTAGGCAAGCTAGAAAAGATTCTCCAATTTGATAAAAAGCATCTAAGAAAAATCTACACCTAATTTAACTTAATGTTAAAATATTGAATGAATTCTGTTTTTACCACTTTTCAACATTTTATGGAGGTCATAGCCAATGTAATTAGGCAAGAAAAGGAAACATTTTATAAAGATTGAGGGACAAAAGAAGTACCACTTTATTTTCAGAAAACATGATTATCTATAGAGAAAAATCTAAAGGATTCTATTAAAAAATTCTGCTAGATCTAATAGGGAATTCAGCAGTCTCAAGGCCAACATATAAAAACTCATTGTATTTCTGCATATCAGCAACAAAGAATTAGAAAATAAAAATTAAAAGTTGATGCCACGTGGGCCAGCCCAGTAGCATAGTGGTTAATTTCACGTGCTCCACTTCAGTGGCCCTGGGTTTGTAGGTTTGGATCCTGGGCATGGACTGATGCACTGCTTGTCAAACCATGCTGTGGCAGCATCCCATATAAAGTATAGGAAGATGGGCATGGATGTTAGCCCAGGGTCAATCTTCCTCAGCAAAAAGAGGAGGATTGGCAATGGATGTTAGCTCAGGGGTAATCTTCCTCATAAAAAAAAGTCAATGCCACTTATAATCACATCAAAAGATATACGATACCCAGGAATAAATTCTTAAAAAGAAATAAAAAATCTTTACATTTGAAAACCACAAACATATTGCTAAGGGAAATTTTAAAATATTAATATAAATGGAGAGATATACTATGTTCATTAGATGGAAGACTCAATATTTTAGAGTTGTTATTTCTTTCTAAACTGATCTATAGATTCGTTGATCTAAATAGATCTATAGATTCAACTCCCTTCCAAATTCCATCAGGCTCTGCTATTTTGGGTAAAAATTGACAATCTGATAGTAAAATTTATATGTAAATACAAAAGACCTAAAAGACCTCAAGTAATCTTGAGAAGGAAGAGCAAGGCTGGAGAACTCACACTCTTTGACCACAAAACATCCATAAAGCTACACTGTGGAATTGGTATAAGGATAGATGATAAATAGATTAATGAAACATATTAGAGAGTCCAGAAATAGATCCACTCATTTTGGTTCAATGATTTGTTACAAATATGCCAATGCAATTCAACGTGAAAAGGAGTGTTTTCAACAAATAGTCTGGATCACTGGTATATCAATATGGGAAAAAAATGGACCATGACCCTACCTCTTACCTTACATAAAAATAAGTCAAAATGGTTTGCAGACCTAAATGTCAATGCTAAAATTATGAAGTTTCTAGAAGAAAAAGAAAAGCATATCTTTGTGACCTTGGGATAGGTAATGGGCTGAATGGTGGCCCTCAGAAAGATAAGTCCTCATCCCAATCCCTGGAAACTGTGAATATGACCTTGTATGGCAAATGATGTGATTAAGTTAAGGATCTTAACAGGAGGAGCTTATCCTGGATTACACAGGTGGGCAGTAAGTGCAATTACGTCCATCTTCGTAAGAGAGAAATAGAGAGAATTTTGAGACAGAAAAGGAAAAGGCAATGTGAACACAGAGGTAGAGGTTGGAGTGAACTCTGGAGCACCAGAAGCTGGAAGAGGCAAGAAACAGTGTCCCCTAGAGTCTTCAGAGAGAGTGTAGCCCTGCCGATATCTTGATTTCCAACTTCTGGCATCTAGGACTGTAAGAGAACAAATTTCCATTGTTTTAAGCTGCTAGGTTTGCAGGAACTTGTTACAGGAGGAAACTGATATAGGGTAGACAAATATTTCTTAAACAGAATGCAAAAAGCAGGAACGATGACAGAAAAAATGGAGCAACGGGACATCAAAATCACAAATATTTGCTCTTCAAAACAACACCATCAAAGAAATGAAGTCAAAGAGTGAGAGAAAATATTCTTAACACAGGTATCCAACAAAAGACTTGACTCCAGAACATACAAAGAACTCCTACAAATCAATAGTGAAAAGACAACCCAGTTAAAATATGGGTGAAAGACTTGGACAGAGACTTCACAAAAGATGTTTTATAAATGACCAATAAGCACATGAAAAGATGTTCCGTATTCAGGAAATGAACATTGTAACCACAATAACACTACACACCTACTAGAATGGTAAAATTAAGACTAGCAACACTAAATATTTGGGAGGATGTGAAACAATTCTCAAATCTTGCTGGTGATAATGTAAAATGATACAAACATTTTGGAAAACTTTTAGCAGTTTCTTATAAAGTTAAGCACAAACAAATTTTATGATATAGCAATTCTACTCCTAGATATTTACCCCATGGAAATGAAAACATATTTCAACAAAAAGACTTTATTAATAATAGCAAAAGTTGGAAGCAATCCAATATTCATCAGTAAGAGAACAGATATAAAAATTTACCATATTCATTCTCCTACAACAAAACATGGATGAATATCTAAGACATTGTGTTCGGTGAAAGCAGTCAGACACAAATAAATACATAGTGTGATTCCATTTATATGAAGAATGGGCAAAACTATCAAAAAATAGGCAAAGCTAATCTATGGGAATAGAAATCAGATTAGTGATTGTCTCTGCAAGAAAGTGGGAGGAATTAATTGGAAAATAGGAACAGGGAACTTTCTAGAGGGTGCTGGTAATGTTCTTTATGTTGATTGGGGAGTTGGTTACACATTTGCTAAAACTCATCTACTGTACACTTAGAATGTGTACATTTAGGGGCCAGCCCGGTGGCACAGCAGTTTAGTTCATGCTTTGGCAGCCCGGGGTTTGTGGGTTCAGATCCCGAGTGCAGACCTACACACCACTTGTCAGCCATGCTGTGGTGGCATCCCATATAAAGTAGAGGAAGATGGGCATGGATGTTAGCCCAGGGCCAGTCTTCCTCAGCAAAAAGAGGAGGATTGGCAACGGATGTTAGCTCAGGGCTGGTCTTCCTCACAAAAAAAAATGAATGTGTACATTTAATATGTAACAATATGTCAGTTAAAAATAAATCCACCAATTAATTTAAAAGTTTTTGCATGCACAGTCTCTTTCTTAAAGAATTGCTAAAAAACAATTCTTTCAGCAAGAGAAAATGTTAACCCAGAGTAAAGAGTGAGTTGCAAGAAGAAATGGAAAGAAAAGATCCTTGAAAATATTATTAACCTAAAAATGCATTTAGGAGGTGGCCAGCCCAGTGGCGTAGTGGTTAAAGTTCGTGCATTCTGCTTCTGTGGCCCGGGGTTCGGTGGTTCAGATCCTGGTCGCAGACGCACTCACCACTCATCAAGCCATGCTGAGGCAGTATCCCATATAGAAGAGCTACAACTCTACAACTATGATACAACTATGTACTGGGGCTTTGGGGAGAAAAAAGAAAAAAATGCATTTAGGAATGTGGAATAAAAGTTCCAGATGGGGTTTTTGGAGGTACTTAAATAAGAAGTCATGGTTCTTGTATTGGTTAAGAGGAGAATAAAGATGTTAACTAATTTTACTTTTTCAGAAAAATATGAAGCTAATTAAGGTTTATAATCTTTGGGTTAAGGTTAGGGTTAGCATAGAAATAAAAGTTGTGATTTCTAAGTTAGCAGAAGAAAAAAGAAAACAGAAAGCCTTATTAACACAAGAAGAAATCAGGAAAAGAGATTTAAAAAACATGGTTTATAAAAAAAATGACAGAAATAAATCTAAACATATCAATAATTAGCACAAATTTTCATTGATTCGGTGCACCCAGTGAAATACAGAGACCACAAGACTGGATAAAACTGGAATATTCACTATGTTATCTACAAGAGACATACGGAAAGTCAAAAGGAACATGAAGATTTAAAAGCAGAGAATTTAAAATGATAAATTAAGAAAATATTAAAGAAAAGCTATGCCAAAAATGATTCCATGTCAAAAAAAAAAACACTTTATGGTGTTTAAAAACTGCATTTTGACAAATTTGAGCTCATGCCAGGAATTCAAGAACAGAATAATATTAAAAATATCTATGTGATTTGTCTTGTTAATGGTTTGAAGAAAAGTCATATGACAATTTTAATAGATGCAGTAAAATTAGGAAAATTTGATAATTCATAGTTTTAAAAATATTTTAGTAAACTAGGAATTAAAGAGAACTTCCTTAAATTCGTAAAGGATATCTACAAAAACCCCGTATCAAACATCACATTTAATGATAAAAATCTTTATGAGAAATACCTCCAAAAAAGCCAAAAAAATCCCACTAAACTCACTACTATTCATCAGAGCCAATGAACAAACAAAAAAAAGTAAGAGGTTTAAGAATTGTAAAGAATAAAGTAAAATTCATTATTTTCACATGATGATTTCAGAGAATCTAAAAATTAGGAAGAGACTTTCTGAGGACTGCTGATACAAGATCAACATACAAAAATCGCTATTGTTCATGTGCATTAGTTTAAAAATATCTAGAAAATGTTGAAATAACATAATCCTATACTTAATAGCAATAAAATATAAAGCTACTATGAATAAACCTAAAAAAGGACTTATAAAACATTATGGAGAAAATTATTTATTAAAGGACATAACAGGAAATCTGAATAAATAGAGGGGAATTTTGCTTATGGATTGGGAGATTTAATATAATAAAGATGTCATTTTATCCAAATAAATGCATGAATGAAAATAGTTTTTAACACAATTCCGATGACAATTATAGAACTAATAAAATGTTTTTAAAATTTCTTATAAATGAAAGCTAGCAAAAATGTAAAAGCAGAACTAGGAGAACAGCCACCAAATGAATGACAGTGGTTGCTTCTGAGCAGAGAGAAAGGCAGAGGGCTGGCAGAGGGCTGGCAGAAGGAAGAAGGAAATTTGTCTCATCAGTCGAGTTTTACTTTTGTAATAACGATATCTGAAGGACAAAGTGTGAACACTGGGGACTTCTGGCTTGAGAATTCTTGAGCGTTTGTTTTAGTGGTATCTTTACTTTTCTCTACTCTTTAAACATTTTAGATAAAAAGGAAATAACATTAGCTTTTTATTAGACAGTGTCTCCTCTGAAGGTTTGTAGACAATAACAAGATGAATTTTTATTTTAATTCATTTTATCTAAAATACTTAAGGTTTCCACATGGCTGAGTTACACACAGGTGAAATTCTAATCTGTTAAAAAATAAGAGGAGGGGCTGGCCTGGTGGCATGGTGGTTAAGTTCATGTGCTCCACTTCAGCAGCCCAGGGTTCGCAGGTTCGGTTCCTGGGCACGGACATATGCAGTGCTCCTCAAGCCAGGCTGTGGCGGCATCCCACATGCAAAATAGAGGAAGATGGGCACAGATGTTAGCTCAGGGCCAATCTTCCTCAGCAAAAAGAGGAAGATTGTGAATGGATGTTAGCTCATGGCCAATCTCCCTCACCAAAAAATAAATAAGTAAAAAAAAAAAAAGAGGAAAAAAATAGTCTTCTGAAAAAGTAAGCTTATGGCAATTGATTATTAACACTAACTTATTGTAAAGACTGGCACCATTGACTTTTACTGAAAGACAGGAAAAGGGCCCCATTTACTCAGTTATAAAATTTGCCTCCACAATGCCAAGGATGTCTAAAATCCTAGAAATTATCTTAGTTGTTCAGAGATTGATCTTAATTATTAGGAGCTACATATAATAAAAACACTGCTTTTGATCTAAAGTAATTATGAAAAAATTGTCAAGCCTATACCACTTATACAGCATTCGCTTATATGCTGGTTTTGTGTTGGTTACTGAGCTAGTATTCTAAGCAATCATTTCAGCCGAAATCTTTTAGGTATTGTTTTCCAGATGTGCAGCTGTTTCAATGTCTACTCATTTGTGTTTGTTCCATATCACGTTGTCGAGACAAAATGACTTGTACAGTTACTGGTTCTAATTACATTCCAAAATTTTACTACATATTTGCATTACTAAGAATCATTTTGTTCCAATTGTTATCAAAATATCATCTCTTATTGTTATTAGAACAAGAGTTATCAAGTTAGTGAATGTATTTTTAACCCAAATTAATGCTCATGTATTTAGCATGTACTAAGAAATTAAAAAAAAAAAATCCAAAGACTTTGATAAAGGAGAATTATTTGGACAGAATGGGGAGAATTTCTGAAGAACCCATTGCCCAACTTTGAGGTTGAGTTTGTCCAGGCTTGAGAGAGTCAGCCTTGTTCTCAGGCTCTTGATTGTCTGCTCAGCACGATCTCTATTTGATTCAAGAGAACCTGGAGAATTTTCTTGTAGAAGAACACAGATTACACAGAACATGTATCGTCTTTGCAAATTAGTGCTTACTCTCTCATTTTTGTACCATAGTAATTTATTTTAGGTGAAGAGTTAATAATACTGATTCAATCTTGTATATCTTGAAAAATGCTCTTCTCCATTAAGGATATGAATGAAATTCATCAGGAAGAAAATTATATTCCTAATGTAAGATTAAATTTCTTAACAATAGATTGTAAAGCTCTTTCTTCCACCGGCTCATTTTAGTATAAGGAATGCTATTGGGAGGAAAGCTTGAATTTGAGTTGGTTAATCCATCCTCACTAAAGAATGTTCCCACAGACAACACATAATGGGCAGTGTTTCCTTTAATTCATTGACTGGCTAGAATCCAGGTAACAAAAAGAGGAACAGCTGGGTTCGTGACAGAGCATCCCTCCGTACACTTCAGAAGAATTTATCTTATGTCACAAGTTGTGGGAAATATATTTCCATGCTCTGGAGAAACTGGTTCTAATCAAAGTTAACAGAAATTGAAATCTCTGATCTAAATACACAGCTGGAACTATCTCATGTCTAGTTATTGGGGTTTAAGAAAAGGCCTAAGCAATTGGATGCATGATTAAAGATGAAAGGAATTAGGATCATTTGATTTGGAGACAGCATGATTGGGAAGTGATTGACTGCAAGTCTTGAGACATAATGCTATGATTTGGAGGACATTGACAGCTGCTCTCCAGCCCCACTGTGTCCTGCATGTAAGAAAATGATTTAAAATAGCAACAAGAGAAATACAGGCTGGATCAAATGAAGAACCTACAAACTCCAGTATAAAGATATTAAGGACTAGAAGAAGAGACTGTATAAATGGCTATTATAAATATTTAATACTTGAAGGAGCTCACGTCCAGCCATATGAATCCCATAATATACTGATTGCACAAACATTCTTGGTAACACATTCATGGCATTCTTTGGATTAAAGAGAAATGACCATTGGCATGATTACATAAATTACAAGGTAGTGATTTTTTATATCACTATAAAGAAAAGAATGGTTGCCAGGGTGTCTGTTTTTCTTTTAAATCACTGACGTCTTCCCCAAATTAAGCTAAAGATGGAATCTTTGCCACACTTGCTGTGATTCTTTGATCTTAATGGTCATAATAGAAAGTCATTCAACAGAGTGGAGGAAAATCGCATCTCCTGATGTTCCCACATTGTTGCATTTTTCTTAGTGACAGTTTCAAGCTGAAATAGCTACGAGTTAATGAAGTCTGCACGGCTGAGGCTGTGCTTTGCTCCATTGACAGAAAGAGACTGGGCAAGCCTGAGACACAGACAAGGCAAACCAGAAGACAGAACTAGCACGTCAACAAATGCTAACATCATGACAGAAAGTGAGGACCCAGACCAGGGCCAAAACGAAGACTAGATCTTCACTCTGTACGTGAATCTTTCCAGTTTTTTAGGATGGAGGTGTGATGGGTAGCAGCAGAGGTGCTCGTCCTTATGCCTGTGTATTATGAGTTGTAGAAAGGTGACACAACTGACTTGTTTAATCAACCTTATTGAGTTATAATTTACATATAATAAAAGGCACCCATTTAAGCGTACATTTCAATGAAATTTGACAAGTGTATACCCCTAAGTAGCCACCACTACAATGAAGATATAGAATATTTCCATTACCCCAGCAAGTTCTCTTGTGCCCCTTCCCAGAAAATATCCCCCACCCTCCAGCCTTTGGCAACAACGGATCTGCTTTCTGTCACCATGGATTAGATTTTTCTCCCGAATAAGTGTAATTCTACGGTCTGGACTCTTTTGTGTCTACTTTCCTTTTTCAGCCTAATTTTTTGAGATTCATCCACGTTGTTGCGTACATCAGCAGTTTATTCGTTTATTTATCTGTCAGTTCTCTTGTTGATAGACATTTGAGTTGTGCTCATTTGGGGTTTAATGAATAAAACTGCTGTAAGTTTTTTTGCGTGAGTCTGTGTGGATATGCGTTTTCAGTTTGGGAGTCAATACCTACGAGTGGAATTGCTGCGTTGTACAGGAAATGTATGTTTACTAGTAACAAACTGAAAAACTGTTTGGCAAAATATTTGTGTCATTTTATGTTCCCATCAGTGCGTAGTCAAGTTCCAGTTGCTCCACATCCTCGGTAACAGTTGCTATTGTCAGTCTTCTCTTTTTTTAATCATTAGAATGGGTGGGTTGTGGAATGCTATTGTACTTTTAGTTTGCATCTTCCTAACGACTAATTATGTTGAACATATTTTCATGTGCTTATTGCCAATGTGTGTATCTTGTGTGAAGTGTCTATATAAAATCTTTTGCCTATTCTTTGTCAAGTTGTTAATAAATATATACATATACGTATATATACGTATATATTATATATATGGGAAAGTATTCAGTCTTTAACCATTAAGTATGTAAGTGTGATGTTATCTCTAGGCTTGTTTCTTTTTTTTAAATGTCATTTTTATCTGTTGAAAATAATTCCTTTATTCCTAGTTTGCTGAGCTTTATCGTGAATGGATGTTGAACTTTTCAAATTTTTTTTATTGAGCTAAACACATGTATCATAAAATGTATCATCTTCACCATTTTTAAGTGTACAGTTCAGTAGTGTTAAATATATTTACATGGTTGTAAAACAGATATCTCCAGAACTTTTTCATCTTGTAGAACTGCAACTCTGTACACATTAAACAATAACTCCCCTTTTCCCCCTTCCCCCAGACCCTGGTAACCACCATTCTACTGTCTATTTCTATAAATACGACTACTTTGGAATCTTAACATAAGTAGAGTCATACAGTATCTGTACTTTTGTGACTGGCTTATTTCACTTAGCATAATGTCCTTAAGGTTCATCCACATTGTAGCATGTGACAGGATTTCCTTTCTTTTAAGGCTGCATAGCATTCCATTATACATATATACCACATTTTGTTTATACATTCAGCTGTCAGTGGATCTTTATGTTGCTTCCACCTCTTGGCTATTGTGAATAATACTGTTATGAACATGGATGTGCAAATACCTTTTCAAAATACTGCTTCCAATTTTTTGGCTATACACTCAGAAGTGAGTTTGCTGGATCATATGGCAGTTCTATTTTTAATGTTTTGAGGAATCTCCATAATATTCTCCATAGCAGTTGCACCATTTTACAATCCTACCAACAGTGCAGAAAGATTCCAGCTTCTCCACATCACTGCCAACACTTGTTATTTTCTTTCTTTTCTTTCATAGTCCCATCGTAACGGATGTGAGGTAAGATCTCATTGTGGTTTTGACTTTCATTTCCTGATGATTAGTGATGTTGAGTTCTTTTCTTACGCTTATTAGCTATTTATGTATCTTCTTTGGAGACATGTCAATTCAAGTCTGCTCTCTCACAAGTTTTCAGCAATTTGATTAAGATTTGCCATCATGTGATTGTGTGCGTGTGTGTGTGTGTAATGCTGTTTGATATTGCCCCACATGTAACCAATGCTCTGTTCCTTTTTTTCCCAGCCATGTTTCTCTTCTTGCTTCATTTTGGAAAGATTATATTTTATTGGCTTCAAATTTATCGATCATCTCTTCTTCAGTGTTAAACCTTGTGTTAATACTATTCAGTGAAATTTTCATTTCTGATATTGTATTTTTCATCTCTAAATGTTCCATGGCTCTTTTTTCTAAAATCTATTTTTCTCCTCATTCTGTTTATGTTTTCATTTAAATACTTGAACATAATATGGTAGCTTTTCTTAACACCTTTTCTTTTAGTTCTTTCAGGTCTGCCATTTTTTTTTTTCTGGTTTTTCTTCCTGACTATGAGTCACATTTCTGGAGCTCTTTTTAGGCATCTCTCTCTCCTTTAAGAAACTCCACTCTACAGTTTCCAGCCGTCTCAGGCTTCCTGAACTGTGATCTTCATCTCCTCTGTTCGCAAGGTCATTGTGCTCTTCTTGTGCTCTCTCTCACTTATCTGTGGTTGGGAAATTGCCTCTGGGCAGAAAATTGGAGCAACTGTAGGGCTCACCTGTTTGCTTTCCTGTTCTCAGTCATGACAGTCCTGTGCTGCCTGTTGCCCAAAGTTTGAAAGCAGTTGTTTCATATATTTTGTCAGTTTCTAATTGTTTGTAGCATGCAAGTTAAGTCAGTATTTGTCATTCCATAATGACCCAGAAGAGAAATCCAGAGCTGATTTTCACCTTTTTAAATTAGGGACTATTTCAAGTATACAGGAAATTGTAGGGTGACATATCTGTTTTGACCAGATTAAAAACTATTTTGCTATAATGGTCCAGATTATTTAATTTGAAAGAAAAAAAATGTTGCTGATGTAGTTGAAGCTTTATTTACCCCAAATCCATTTATCTTTCTCCTATATTAGAGGCAAACATTGGTGTGTAACTTTCCCAATCATATTCTGATATGTTCATTACAAATCTATTTGTCCATAAACAGTATGTAACGTGGTTTTATTCAGATCTCATCTCCGTAGCAGCTGCTCTCTACTAATCATCTAAGACTCTTTTTCTGCCCATTTGGAGCCCATCCTTTGGCCAAGGATCTGAGGGTAACCCCCATATAGACTACTGCCTCCTCCCCTGTACAGTTTTCACCTCTTTGACACCCTAATCCCATAAATTCCTGCCACATTAGCAGAGCCAAACTCCTACATCTTCCTGCTCAGCTCAAGTGCCTTCTCCACTTGGGCATCACCAGCTTCTGCTGCAGTCACGAGCGTTCCCATAGTAAGAAAGTGGGGGCAGATGTAAAGCTCATCTCTCATATTCCCTTTTTCTCAAGGATCACACTATTACATCTGTGTAATACATGGTGTGTTGTACAATATTGCTTCATCCAGTTTTATAGTTGTGTAGAGTAGAAGGGTAAGTCTAAAACCAAATCATGGCTAGAAGCAGAAGTTTCCAAATGTACTTCAAAAAGTGCCATAACTGATTCTACTATGTAATAATATACCACGTTCTTAGAACTTCCCCTAATCCAAAACTTGACTGCCGAAAATAAAATTCAGATACACTCCTCTCTCATCCCAAGTTTCCTTCCTGGTTAAAAAATCAATTACTCTCAGAACTCCTCTGGGTCATTTCAGCCTGCATTCTTTTTCTGTATCCATAAACTATCTTCATGTCATTCTTCCTTTCCATCCTTCTTAGTGCCCATAGTCTCACAACCTCTCTTTTGATAATATACTGAGTCCTCTTGCCACATCTCTTGTGTCCCACCAACAGAGCCATCAATTCCCTTTTTTATTTCCAAACCCAATGCGCACTCTCCAATTTCAATTTTGCCTTACCGTTTACCATTTAACACTATTCTTGAAACACACTCTTCCTTTAGCTTCTAGTTTTCCTTCTTCCCTAACTAACAGCTCAATGTCCTTGGAAGTTCTTTTTCCTCTACCCATTCCCTGAATGTTGGCATTTCTAGGTTCCTTCCCTTTTTTCCATACTCTCCTTGAGCAATCACTTCCACTCAAGTGTTTGTAAGGATGCAAGTTAAGCCAATGTAACAAAGAGACCCTACAAAATCCAATAAAAGAACAAAGAAATTTTTTTCAATGTTACATAGTAGTCCACGGTAAGTACTTCAGGTCGGTGGGAAGCTTTGCTCCAGTGATCCTGGTTTTGGCTTCACCATTCCAAGAGCATTGCTGTGGCCTCCATGGCCAATGCTGGGTTGTTCCAGGTTCCAGTTATCCACCCAGTGGAAAGAAGAAAAATATAGGGATACATCCCAGCTGTCTTCACCCCAATTGAGGGACTACCATCTCCATTCTCCTACTTACCATTCCCACACCTACCACTTCCACCTTTGGTCCATTTTGTACACATCATCTAGGAGGATCTTTTAAAAATACAAATCTGCTCATGTCACTTAAAAGAAAAGCAACGGTTAAAAAGATAAAATCCAAACTCCTTAACCTGGCTTATAAACCTCTCTACATTCTAGCCCTTAATGCTCAGCTGTACTCATGGTCACTCTGTCATATTTTTGAACCCTGTAGTCCAGCAGAATTGAACTAATCCCAATTTCTTGGTATAGTATGTTCTGTCTCATCTGGTTTTTTATGTATGCCATTTCTTTTGTCTAGATATCATTGTCTCTTTTGCTTGGCTATTTTCCACTTTTCACTTATTTTTCAGGTTTAAGCTTAAATTTTACTTCCTCCTGTGAATGTGCAAGAGAATTTAATGTAGATAATCAGGGAAAAAATTGAAAGAGAGTCTATAAAATACAATGAAAAATGTTAATACAATCCCTTACAATAACTTAGGAAGCTATCGTGTGTGCACTCATTGGCTATAATTTTTAGTGCAAGTTCTGTTGCAGATGGCCAGTACATTTGACCAAAAGCTGAGAAACCCTTACTATGCTTCACTAAAATGAGGTATCATCCAGGTACAGACATTCATATTGATATCCCCATACCCACACGTGGGCGTGTAGAAGAAGCATGTGGTCACTTATGCAGGCATTTTCCCCTTGCTCAATTGCCATATTTTCTGCTGCCATCAAATATATTTTGCATAACAGGACAGAGCTAGTGAGGTCTTCTACAATGTCAGTTCAATTAACATTTTCAGAAATGAAATCTACTGTGCCTGTCCTATTGTTCCCACATGGAAATGGGTAGTTTGGCCTGGGTATCTTGGCACCATTGCTATATTTATTTTTAATCTGACTCATCTCGAGTTCAACTTGAAAAATTGCCTGTGTCATTGACATTGCCAAAGATATTTCATCAAAGTCTGTGCTTCATCAGATTTCCAAGAAAGGCGGGAGAGAATTCTGATTTTTGTTAGGTGGTCTCAGTAATTTCAGGCTTGGAAGAATTTCAGAAAAAACCTTTTTTTAATAGACCAAAATCCTTATTAAAATGCTTTCAGTATAAAAAAATTCATCCCAGTAAGCTCCATCAGCTATTTTGGCATTCACCATACAGATTTTTACCCAAAACTTCTTTATGTATCTCTTTTGTCTTGTACAGGGCTGATTCTGTTCTCTCTTTTATCTTGTATAGGATTGATTCTACAATTTTCAATTTCTCAATTAATTATTCTATGATGTAGAGGGAGAACAGCCTTACAGCTTATACAGTACTTAAGACAGTGCATACATAGTACACAGTAGGTACTCAGTAAATAATTGAGAACTAAGAAGTCTACAAACATCAATGAAGTGACCAATAGGGACACTTCCTCAAATACTTGAGGAAAAGATGTAAGGATATAAAATACTGCCATCTTGAAGTATGTTTTATTACTTTCTTCCTAAGAGAGTCATTTCCTAAATGAATTTCTACAGGTTCCTGATTTTAATTAAATAAATGCTAATAAAATAAATTACATGATGGTGAACAAAAGAATCAAAATATTAAATGCTGAATGTTGTGATTGCTCCCATGAAGGAAATTACCCACGAATCTTTATAACGGGATTATAACAGACTTAGTAACATGCTACTGCTCTTTACTACACCCAAATAGTCCCCTGAATTTCTGATGGTGAAGTGAGGAATAAAATTTTCTAGAAAACAGCACAGTGAAAAGTTCACAGTGTAGTAAATACGTATATATCCTTTCAGGAGGATTTACGAGGGAGGAAGTAACAAAAGGATTGAGTCAGGAGACTCTCCATGGGAATGGGAAAATGTCAGGTTAACAACAAAAGTCACATCACTAGGGTGAGGGAGGCTGGAGATGGTGACGTGGAGCAGAGTCATGTGAAATTCCACGAGCCCCACTTCTTCCGCATCCCACTGAACACGTATGCTTGTTTGACACCAAATTACAACATCAGGGAGAATAAGAGGGTCATTTAGTCCTGTCTTATTTCTGGTGATTTTGTAATTAACTGAAGGTCAGAAGTATTTTATGTTCTTTTTCTTCCTTCCTTGGAGACTAGCAAGGAGAGAACGTACTGTTTTCCCCACAACACTCACAGTTTTGCATTCTGGCCTGAATGTCTGAGTCTCCAATAGAAAAAGTGACATGCCAGTAACTTTAGGAGATATGAGGGTTTCATGAGTAATAGGAATCATATGGGGGATTGGCTGTCACAAATGTGAACGCCAGTTTCACAGTTGACATATCATTTTTTTGTGTGCAAATAAATGTCTCAACTGCATTCCAAAAGAATGAAAATGAAAGGCAAGTAAAGACTAGAATCACACGAGATCCAGATGAAGATGATGGGATTCCCATGTCATTCATGAATTCATTTACCCAGGATTTGCCCAATATCATTGGCCTGTACAAAAGGAATAGGGCAGACAGAGTTGGTAGGGCATGTTTTAGAACAAACTTTCATTGACACATGCGCATTGTTAATTCCTGCCTCAATATCAGAGGATAGTTCAAGAGGTGAGCTTCAGGGTACTGAAGGAGAAGATCAGGGGTTAAATCTGTGTTGACGCTTCTCAAGGATCTGTTGTTCCAGAATCCTCTGGATAATTACATTAACTTTTAAAACCATGAAATTACAAACAGTAGACAGCTTTTGTTTCAAAAAATCCTTGTGCTAATTAACTGGCTAGAATCGACATTTGCACTGCTCCCTGTGCTCCTCACCCCCACTGTGAAACCCAGCAGTCTAATGTTTCTTTCATGCTACACCCAAGTTACTAAGGAAAACCAGAGGACGAGTCTTGGAGACATGGACTGTCTTTGCCAAAAATATCTTGCTCCCAGTCCTGAAATTTCTACCAAAGTTGTGACCCAGTGCTCATTGATTTTAAACCTTCTCAGCATATTGGAATCTGATGGTGCGACTTAGAAAATGCCATGAGTTTCAAATGGTTTGGCACATGTTTTTTCCTTTTAAGCCAGGGAGTTTAGGTGAAACTACTGTGAGACTATAGTGAGGTAGTGGAAATTTGGGGAGGAACTAGGCATCTTTTCGAGGCCTGGTGTTTTTTGAGCATGTTATAATTTCCAGGCTCAATGGAGTTTTCCAGCAGAATCTACTATATAACACTTTATGAAATACTGCTTATAAGTATATTAAACATACCAAGATAAATCTTTAAAATTCCAATAATTATCCAGACAATAATAATAGAGGATTTAAAAAGGCACACACACACAAACATGTGCCTTCAAAACTAAAAGAAAGGGATCTTTAATAGGAGACTTACAGACATACTTAACCACTCTAGGGGCCAGGGATTATTAACTTTGTTTAAAATCTCACCATATTGTTTAAAAGTGGCTTTGTGTTTGACTTTGAGAGCCCTGGTGGCTAGGGCAATTGTGGGAAACATGTTAAGAAGTTGTTTTTAGGAGAAAGAATAACAATTCTTTAGAGGAGCTATTGTCTTCATGGCCTAGTTCCCTTAGAGTCCTGGCTGTCAGGATTTAGTCATGACCAACATAACTAAGAAATTCCTAATGAGGACATAAGAAAGAGGCATTCTTGACGTGAGTGTTCAGGAGCAGGTCTAGGGGACTTTGGAAGCCCTGGGCCTGAAATTTGCAAAGGAAGGTGAGCAATAAGTGGTCATCTAAATTCCTTACAGTTTTGTCTGGAAATCTCATTCGGAAAGTATACCTTTTCTCTGTGCTGACTGGAGATAGTATCCAGTCTGTGTAAACTGAAAATCGTGCAGTGACAGGTTTTCTACGGGATGATGTTCTTGCACTTTCAGTAAGGCAAAATAAAGCTTGAATTACCATTTACTGTCACCATAAGTCTGACCAGAAAGTGACAAATGACAGGATTGTGACAGCAAATTTTGAAAATAGGCACCTTTTAAGCAGCAGCATTGGAAGAAACAAATGGCAGAAATGTGAACTGGGAAGATAGACAATGTCTGTTTCATTCTGGTGTGTGAGTGCTGTGGGTGGGGGATACTTTGATCTAGTAACCATGTGGGTTTCTGTTGTGTTGTTCCCAATAACGCTCTTATTTACGGCTCCCTGGCTCTTAACATGCAAAATAGGCCTTGGGTTATCCATTGCCTCAAAGAAATGTTGTTACAGCACGATCAGATAATTTGAAATTCATGTTCTCTCTCAGCTTTTAATTGCAAAAGCCAAGGTCCATAGGAAAGAGGGCAAAATACTTTGAGGATATATCATCATGATCGGTCAGGGGCCCCTTTTCCTTCTCACTCTGGGGAACTACACTGGGTTGCACAGCAGGAGAAGGAGGGATGGAGGGAAGCACAGTATTAAATACCTGTACACCTCTGAGAAGGAGCCACTGCCTGTACCCTTGGGTGAAGTCCCTTGGAGAGTACAATAGACATATATATATAGTAACACTTTGCATATTATATACATTAACTTTGTCTATCATGTACATTAACATTTTGTATTTATGAACTAAACTGTTGAGATACCAAGTCATTTCATTTTTCCTTCATAAATACAAATAGGCAACTAAGTACCACAGTCATATTAGAAGAATGCAGCATGAAAGAGAGAAAATCAGCAAGAACAACAAAAAAGGGAGAGAGGAATGTAGTGGGGGGAGAAGGAGAAGATTTATTTTAAGGAATTGGCTCACACAATTGTGGAGTCTGGCTAATCCAAAATCTTCAGGGCAGGCCAGCAGGCTGACGACCTGGGGAAGAGTTGGTGCTATAGCTTGAGTCCAAAGACAGTCTGGAGACAGAATTCCCTCTTCCTCAGGGGCCCTCAATCTTTTCTTTCTTAAGGCCATCAATTGATGGAATGAGGCCCAGCCACATTTTGGAGGGCAATCTGCTTTACTCAAAGTCTACTGATTTAAATACTAATCTCACCTAAAAAAATACCTTCATAGCAATGTCTAGACTAGTGTTTGACCAAATATCTGGGTACTGTGGTCTAGCCAAGTTGACACACAAAATTATTCATTATAAACTTTAAAACTTTCAGCAGAAGGACTGGAGAATAAAGTTTAGGACATCTACTAAAATGTAAACAGAAAAGAAAGAAGATGGGATATATGAAAGCAAATGAAGGATGTACGTCTTCAGATTACAAGGAATCACAAAATAGCTAGCAGAGTTAATAAAAAATGAAAGGCATCTAAAAAATTCTTCTCAAATTTCAGAACATCAAAATAGAGAAAAAAATTCTAAAAATTTTTAGAGGGAAAAAAATTACTTCCAAAGGAATGTGAATGATACTGGCATCAGAGTTGTCATCAGCAGCCGCTGGAGGTTGGAAGACACTGACGCCGTCTCCGCAACTGAAGGAAAAATGTAACACCTGACTCCCAATTCTGTTCCCAGGCAAACTATCAATCAAATAAGAGGTCAGGAGGGAGTCTTCAGACATGTGATCACTCAGGAAGGTTATCTCCCACACAGTTCTGTTTACAGAGTTATTTCAAGATTTACTCCAGCAAGTGAAGAGGGTGAAAAAAGTATCAAGAGACACCCCTCTACATATACGCCTCTGAAGAAAGAGCCGAGTTTATCACTCGCGAAGCAGATGAGATGGTGGCTGTCGAAGGCAGTCGCTGGGCAAAGCACAGAGCAGACTTGACAAGGGTCGTGCAGAGGGTGGAGCTTAGGGACTGGCCGACTTGCAGAACATGCTGGAGCGACGTGTCCGCTGAGCAGCCAACCGTGCGAGGTGCAAGTACTTACCTGAAGCTATTAGCGATGGACTGGGACAGGGTTAAAACTTGTTCTGAGGTATCTTGTTTATGACTTGGGTTTTGAGCAAAATCACAAGTCAGTATTTTGGGCAAAATACAATCAGTATTTTCTTTTCTTGATCTTGGAGAAGAGGAAATTTTATTCTCAAAACAAAGAGGAAGGTATAGGCCCAGGAAAGGTAGATCCTAGCAAGAGAAAAGAGAAGTCCCTACTACTTAGCCCTATTGAATCAGGAAGTTGGAAGTCTGCAGGAGAGAGGTATTTAGAGCAAAGGGGGATTGGACAAAATATAAAGTCTGTTTGAGAGTTTGGGGGGAAATGCGATGCAGTGCAGCATCACGGTTATAAGCACCAAGTTTGGGAGCTGACTGGCTGTGCTTGAGTCCAATCTCTGCTGATTACACATCTCCACTGTGTGACCTTGAGCATGCTAATTAACCTCCCTCTGCCTCTCTTGCTTCATCTGTAAATTGCCCACGGTAATAGTATCTATCTTATAGAGATGTGAGAATTGTGCAATGTGTATTACTATCTATTGCTTTGTTACAAATTACAACAAAATTTAGTGGCTTAAAACAACGAGCAGCATTTATTATCTCTCACAATTTCTGTGGTTCAAGACGATGGGAGAGGCTTGGCTGGGGAGACCTGACTCAAGGTCTCTGATGATGTGTCAATCAAGATGGTGGGGCTACTCTGGATCACTCACTGGCTGGCAAGTTAGTGCTGGCAATTCCTCTTCATGTGGGCCTCACCCTGAGATGCTGAAGTGTCCTTACTACATAGTGGCTGGCTTCCTCCAGAGCAAATGATAGGAAGAAGAGCTGGGCAGAAGCTATTTTCTTTACAACCTAGTCTCAAAATCACACAGCATCACTCTATCTCATTCTACTCAATGGAACAAATCATTCTGTCCAGCCCACATCTGAGAGAAGCGGGATACAAAGGGAGGAGCGTCAACAAATTTACACATATTTTTAAACTATTACATACGTAAAGTGCATAGAACAATTCTTGACATAAACTAAGTGATATGTGTGTTTGGTATTATTACCTTTATAAAAATTAAAAACTTACACTGTTTAGCTGCTTGGTGGTTGGTGTATAGAAATATGTTTGACTTCTGCACATTTATATTTTTATCCAATGTTTTGAAAAAATGTCTTATTAATTTGAACAATTTTTGTTCTTGGGATTGGAGGGGGGGTGCTTTTTATGAATTCAACCACAATACTGGCAAATAAAGAATATTTTATTTCTTATTTTCAGATCCCTACATATTTTCCTTCTTTCTCTCATTTGACTGTACTGGTTAGGCTCTCCAGTCCAATGTTGAATGGAGTAATGATAACGGGGATTCTTGGTTTGTCCCTGATATTCAAGGACATACTTTGAACATTTTAATTGTGATGTTGGTAGGATGATTTTTGCAAATGCTCTTTGTCAGTTAAAATGTTTTCTTCTGGATATAGTTTGCTAAGAGTTATTTTTATTATTATTTTTCTGAGGCTGCTGATTTTCTTCTCTTGGAATGTAAATGTGGTAAATTACATCTTCACTTTCCTCTTCTTCTTTGGATCATCCCAAAGCCAAGTAGGGTCCCACCTGGGGGTCTCTGAGTGAAGTAGACCAGGATTCAGGGCCAAGTCAACTCTGAAAGTAGATCTTTGGTTATTAATTGTTCACAGTTTTGTCTCTTGCAAATCCCTTTCTAGATGGCAAGTTTGAAAATTCAGGATATGCATTTATTTTAAGCATTCTTTTCTAGAATTAAATATTTTCTATCAAGTGTTTGCTAAAAATATTCTCTCAGTTTTGGCAGAAAGAGCTCTTAATAATAAGCCTTCCATAGTACACTTCCCATGCAATGAAATAGTTAATTGGGCCTTTCTGTAGAAAATACCAAAAAAGAATTAATATGGGAAATTTGCACTTTCTTTTTTAACTTGTTTGAAACAGTGTGTTTAAATACACACAAACACAAACACACACACACATACATTCAAACAAGCGGTGCCTGAATTTAAGTATAGGAACAGACTGGCCTCTTAAATTAATCCTTCAGTTGATGTATTTCACAATCGTTAGTTGTTTTTGCCTTGAGTAGGAAGGTTTACCCGTGGAGAAGCATGAGTTCTGCTTTCCCTCCTGAGGACAAAACATCACATCACAGGGCTGGAGCCAGGCAGTACGTTAGCCTGCATTCAGTAAAGCAGAAACAAAGCCTTATTTTACAAGTTGCCTCCTAGAATAAAGAAAACAAAACAGAAACTAGCTTTTCTGTTTTTCCTTGGAATTGAGCCCTGTTGACCTTAAAGACGTTACCTTTTCCCCTATTTAACACTCCAGCAGGTAAGAATTGCTGGTGACAAGCCAGCTGGAAAAGTGGGACAGCACCTCTGAAACTTACTTTCCTTCTCTTTTTGACTGTCCTGGAAGTGGTTCAACCTCCGTCCAGCATTCGGGATTCTCAGCACATCAGGACTGCTGTCATGAGCAGTTGCAGGTGTCAAATCCCAATAAATGTCAAACGAGTTGTTGACTTCACTCACTTTGCATCCTGTGTCTCTCCTAGGAGAGTGATGGTTGGTTTAAAGAAGAGAGTGTATGGAAAAAGCTGGCTGAGTCTTTGTACATGTTGGCAAGGCATAAAGAAAGGCAAAGTTGGCGAGAAACAAAATAATAATTACTACCATGCTTGGAGTGCCTAGTCGATGCCAGGCATGTATAAACATTATTTCATTTATTCTTTTACCACTCTAGGGAGCAAGCATTGTTATCTCCAGTTTACATTTGAGAAGCTGATGCTCAGAGAAGTAAATTTCACTTCAGTTAGCGGTTGAGCTAAGATATGAACCCAGTTCTATCCAAGTTTCAAGTCCACTCTGCTCCTTGCCTTAGTCATCCCAGACAATACATTTTTATTTATGCTTCCTTTTGCTTGAATACATTGCCAATGTACATATTTCAAAGTACAAGCAAGTTTTAACAGTCAAATGTAACGGTAAATGAACTAGAATAATCAGTTATATGTGCGTTGAGTAATACTGCATCCCGGGCTATGTTGACAAATGCCTCCCTTTTTGGGGTACTAAGGTAAGACAGTCTCTTGCCAAGTGTTCCAAATTCAATAGGTTGTGGATTTTAATAAACATTCCTTTTAGGCAAATAAGCAGCAAAAGATTTTTTTTTATGGATGATTAAAAACAACATTCTACTGTAAAAGAGCTTTCAGATTTCATAAGTTTGATTGGTTATCACTGGTTTATGATATGAACAAATTACCAACCAAAAATAAGTGTACCAGTTCCAACAATTTTATTAACTTCAAATGATACCACCTGCATTAAAACTGCTGGAGAAACAACAGACCTACTTTCAAAAGATACTTAGACAACTGGTTGTTACATTTCCAAATTTATGTTTTCGAAAAAATCATTCTGCTTTAATTTTTGCAAGAAATTATTTTTCTATAAATAGCTGCGAATACAGGCCTTCTGGAATTCAGAGAACTACACCATTTACCAAAGCGAGGTACCTAGATGAAATACAAGAGCCTAATTTTATGGACTTCTAACTTTGCTCTGAGGAAGTTGTGAGAAAGGAGGAGCAACCAGTTGTATCAGACGGATACCTCCACAATAGTGAATAAATAAAGATAAGTACAGTGTTGCTACTTTATTTAGGAGGTAAAAATTGTGAGTTAGATTAACCTTCAATTTGGAATAACGATATAAATAACCAATCAAAGAAGGAAACTATGATTTTATTTAATATAGCTTCTCCACTTTATTTCATGCATTCATTCATTTATTGATGTATTATTTATTGATGTTATTTACTCAGTAAAAATTATCAACAACTGATAATTTCCCAGGATAGAGTACAAGGGAATTTTTTGCTGTCATGGAAAAGGGACAGAAAACAGCCATGTACAATGTGTGGGACACTTGGGAAGAATGAAGTAGCATCCTGTAAGGGGACCATCTGAATCTTCTGCCCAGTCTGGTTATAAGAATCTAACCTCTTTATTTTTTTGTGGATTCATCAACTGCCGCATAATAAATACTTAGAAAGCATCCAAACAATTTAAATATACGTAAAGCAAAAAGTGGAAGTCTTTTCTGATTTTTTACCCCACTCTGACAATTTTCACTAAGTGAATATCCATTCAGACATTTCCTATGCTTATAAACAAACACATATTATTAAAGACATTATAAAATGACATCATGTTATATATGTTTTCCTGGTTCATTTCTATTACAATGTTGTGGTCCTCTTCCTTTATCAATGCATTTAAATCCACCTCATTTTTTTTAAAGAGATGTAGAGCATTCCATAGTATAAATATATCACAATTAATTTAACCCTCGCCCTATTCATGGATATTTATAATGCTTTTATTTTCCCCTTTATTTAGAGGAACTGCCAGTTCCTATCAATATAGTAATTATCATGTAAATTCCATTCTCCCAAATCAACACTGAAGAAATTATAGAGGGAAATTAAAAAATGTGAGACAGTCTGGGGGGAATGAGGGCTGTTTTGAATGATGAGGGATATTGCTGTAGTGTGGGGTAAAAGGCAGCTGTTAAAAGTGTGAAAGTCTGTGTTACTGAGAAGTGGTTGACAGTTTTCTTTTGTCTTTTCCCTACTGTTGCCTTGAGACAGTCACTGTTTGCCCCTTTTCTGCAGAAGTCTGAGGCAATGGTCTGGATTGGCACAGTATCAAAAGAGCAGCTCAGCAGCCTTGAGAGACGAATGGTTGGATAAACTGGTGGATGCTGATTAACCTTTGGCATTGACTTCTCTATTTCCCCCCTTTAAATCCACAGGGCAGATGAATTTTCATCTAATGACACTTCTTCCTCCACATGCTATCTCTCCTTGGAGGCTTAAAAATGAAGCCCTGACCTAAGGAGTTGTTTGGTGAGATGATAGCCAATGTGAGTAATCAGTTGTGAGATGCTCCACCTTCAGAAGAGCCTCTTCTCTCTTCTTGAATTCAGGGGCTAACATACACTGGGGTATGACTTTCTGCTCTTCCCAACACACATTAACAGACCGAGGAACTGATATTCTCAGGGAGAATGTGAGCTCATTGGCCAACAGGACATCTGAAGAGGACAACTACCTCAAAGGAAAATGCCCAACTAAAAAATAGAAACCAAAAAAAGCAGTATGAGAACAGATGAACCACAAGTTGAAGAATAGTAACTATACTAAAGTAGATAAGGGGAGACATTAAGGATATGGAAGAAGAACAAAAAAAAAAAATCATGAAAAAGAACCAAATGGAAATATTGGGTTTGAAAATATAATAGTTAATAAGAACACAATAATCAAGATAAATAATGAAATAATATGCAACTAAAGAATATACTAGTGAGTTGGAGGATCAGTCTGGGGAACTCTCTGGGATTAAAGCAGAAAACAATGAAGAAATTGTAAATTAAAAAGAAAAGTTAAGAGATATGGTGGATAGAAGTACCAACATCCAGATAACAGGCAATCAGGAAAGAAACAAAAATGAAGCAGTACAAATATTTTCTAAAATAAGAAAAGATGAACAAACTTAGGTGCCAAAGAGGAGAGAAGGAAAAACTAACACTTAGGCAAATATTAGTGAAATCCAAAAAAAAAAAAGAAAACAACAAAAAATTCTGAAAAAAAAAACTCTGTTGCACAAGAGTGCAACATCTACAAAGAAATAAGAATCTGGCGGCAGACTTCTGTACAGGAACACTGGATGCAAGAAGACAATGGAGCAATACTTTAAAAATATTGAAAGAAAATAATTTTCAGCCTATGGTTTTATATTTATAAAAATTTTTATTCAAATGTAAATGTCTAAAATAAACATTTTAGCACACAATGCCTCAAAAATTTGCTACAGAATGACTCACATTGAAAACTCTTTGGAGAGAAGTTCTCAAAATATGAAGAGAAATAAATATTAAGGGAGATAGGACATAAGGGAGTCATAAGTCTTGGAAGTGTTTGTAGTTATTTTAAAAATGACTAAGGCAAAGCAAAAGAAAATGAAGAGATATTTCTATAATAATTCAATTAATATTCTAGATAACATCAACAAGATAGTGGGTAGGTGGGGTGTGAAAGGTCATGAGAGCACGAGGAAGTTCCTTTCAGGGGGAATATATGACTGCTATTTCAAGCCACAGTTTAAAAATCAAGAAAGAAGAGTACAAAAGCAAGAAATATGCAAAAGGTAGAGCGAATTGAAATAAAAAAGGAAGAGAGTAGAGATAAGTCCAAAAATATCAGCAATCACAGCAAATATAAATGAACTAAACTCACCAGTTAAAAGAGATTGTCAGACTGGATATAAAGAAATGTCAAGACTGAAAGTAAAGGTGTTAAAAAAGAGAAATAACAAGCAAATACTAATTACAGGAAAGCTAGGGTAGATACATTATGATCAGACATCCAGACTTTAAGGCAAAAGGCAGCCAATTCATTAAAGAGACATCATATGGTTATGAGGTATATACATTTACTAGGATAAATTCACACTTGAGAATTAATTCATGAAGCAAATGCTACACATCTGCTAGCAGTTCAATTAGAATCATTTGTGGCAGAAAATGGATGGGCCAGACTCATTCATAATCCATGCTGACTGATCTGCATTTGCTGGAAGATGGAGCAATTATTTTCATTTTCTTTGTGTGGCTGCCAGTGCTGTGATTTCTTTCTGTATTCAGTCAGCAATGCCAGGGTACACAGTAGTATGACCAGACAGCATTCTTCTGACATACAAGTCCTTTTCTTTATCAACATCACACTTGCATGACCAAGTTGAAAGTGGCCTCGTGAATGCCGCAGGATTCCATGCCTAGAAAGGATGGTCGACAGAAAGCCTTTGGAAACCCCAACTTTTCACATCAATGGTGATCAACTGATCATTAGGAAGTCTGTAGCTCTTCTTGAAGGAGGAAGTAGTAACAGTAGCGGTCTCCCGCTGAAAGTCCACAGCAATATAGCACAGATTCTCTTCAACGTCATGTTCAGTTCCATTCTCAGCTACGGTAGTGGACCTATAACCACTTTCTGCTTGAGGTAGTCTGTCAAGCCACAGCCAGCCAAGTCCAGACATAGGATGGCATGTGGCAGGGCATGACCCTCATATATGGGCACTGTATCAGTGACACTACCACCGAGTCCACAACAATACAGGGGTATGACCAAAGGTGTGCAGGGACAGTACAGCCTATAAACCAATGTACATAGAGGCTCCATTGAAGGTCTCAAACACAACCTGTGACGTCTTTACTTTGTTGGCCACGCAGTTTAGGGGAGCCTCAGTAAGGTTCATTGCAGAAGGTAGATGCCAGGTTCTCTCTGTGCCAGCCGAGTTGGTGATGACGTCCCCAGCGGGCTACTTCAGGGCAAGGATTCACCTCATGCTTTTAGCCTGATCACTCATGGTGCTGCTCTTCAGTCCCATGTCTTCCATGGTATCCTGGGCATCCAATAAAAGGGGGACACATGGGTCCTGCATCTGTACTTAGTTGACCATGAGCTTACAGACTTCCTCATGAAGATCCTGATGGTAAGGGGTTCAGCTTCGTCACCACAACTGAACGGGATACTGTGCATGACTTCAAGAAGCTAAACTATGGGGCAGAGCGGGGATCACATCCAGAAAAATCTTGTCTGCCAGTGTCAGAGCCCTTGTTGTTGCTGAGTGTAGAGATTCATGTCTCTGTCTTGAGCCACCTGAGGCCATTACTCCACTGGCTGGGGAGAACCTGGACAGAGAGCACGTGAGAGCAGGAAAATCTCAGATTTAATTTTACTCATTGTGATTTTGAAATATTTCAAGCAAATACTGGATTGTTGCACTGAAAAAATATTATTGCTGGAAACAGTAAATGTCATATACTTTAGAGCTAACAGGCTTATGTGTATTTGTTGTGTCTTCCTCCAGTTATAGTATAATATCCTGGACACATGCTTAAAACATGTTTGTTAATTTACTGATTAATTATCTTTGTCATAGTGAATAATCATTTTACACATTGGTAGGCTATTTAAATGTGTTGTTAAATAGTTTCTTTCCAAATAAATTATTATTAAACACATTGATTAAAAAATGAACATAATATCACAGGAAAATTTTCAAACCATTCATGCTTCCACTGATGATTTAGTGCTCATGGGCTTTAAGTAATTAATTACAAAAGGATTTGGGCTCTGACAAGTATTCTGGTGTTAAGTAATTAACACAAACATTAGCATATGTGGATCTTAGAAATCTGCCAAATCTCAAACCTATTGAAACAAATTAGATGTTTTTTGTTTTTTTCTTTTTCTGCTCTAAATGACAAATATCTACAGTTAACACAATTTAAGAATAGGCTTTAATATTAAGCAATCAACAAGATGTAATCACTGAGAAAGCAATTGTATACGTAGGTGTGCCTTTATTTTCTGAGGCTGGAATCCAGTCATGAAAATAAGCTCTGGTCCAGGTGCCCAGTGCCTGAAGATATCAGATCACCAGATCTGAAGGAAAATTAAAACACACATGGCCCCTCCTTGCTCCCTTTCTCTTTGTTTAAATTTCTTAGGTATTTGTGTTTAAAGCAGCACTCCCAGTGCCTGTGTTAAGGGCAAAAGCTTTTATTTTCTCAGTCTAGTGAGCGACAAAGGCAAGAAAGAAGTGAAGGGGATGTGGGTGAAAGGGAAATCAGGAAATCTGCTCAGATTCTTTGTAACCGAATCCTCACATTTACGTCTGTGACGGCCTGAGCCGCCATCGCCTCTTTCCTGGTCTGCCCTGGTCTTCCAACTGCTTCTCCGTGTCTCTTCATGCCACCTCTACATAGCAGCCAAGACGATATTTTAAAAAGATGGATCAGGTCCTATTTCTCACCCATTTAAATCCCTCCAGTGTCTTCCTCATGTCCAGAGAATAAAATCCCAACACCATACCGTGACCTGCAAGACCTGATGCAGTCCTGTCCCCTCCCGACTGTCCTGCCTCACTGAGGGCCACACCCCCGTCACACTCCAGCTGTGAGGTCTCCTGGCCTGGCGCAGGACGAGCCAAGTCCTCCTGCCTCAAGGCTTTACAGCCATTGCTCCCTCTGCTAAGACAACTCTGTTACTAGGTCTTTGCACAGCTGCCTTCCCTAGGCTTTCAGGTCTCAGTTTAAATGTCACATCCACAGAACCTTCCTGATCACAGAGGACAATGCATCTTCTGCTCCACTCTCTCTTTGTGTTCTTCACAGCAATAAATCACTTCCCAAAATTCCCTTGCTTGTATTTATTTTCTCCGCCCCTCCTCCAGTGAGATAGAAGCTCTATAGGGGCTGAGGCCTGGAACAATGCCGAGCACACAGCAGTTGCTCCGTAATGTTGACTGTCGGAATGGACGGTGAATATGTCTGAGGACAATTTAAAAGGCTGGCAAAGTGTTCAAGTTTAGATCTCCGAATGAGATTTCTCAGAGTAATATTTCCTTGTCTTCTGTACTCGTGGTTTTAGAGTATTTGGAGGACGTGAATACTTTCTGACTTGTTTGATTATGCCTGTAATCGTATCTCCAAAGAGCAGTGTTGGAATAGAATCCCTAGTTGATCAGCTGGGTGCTAAGTCACATGCATCTGCATGGATTACAGTTTCAGGGAATCCATGGGAGAACTTTGTGGAAAGTGAGTAGGAATCACTTAAGTTTACCTTTACACACATCTAATATGGTTCATTGACTTAGAGTTGATATTGCTAGGACACTGTAGTTGTTCTTTTCTGAGAGTTGAAGAAAATAAAAATACAATTTATCCAACACTGTTACGTTCTAGGCACTACACTAGGTAGTAATTGGTATATAGAGATAAAAAAGAACGAAACCCACTCTATAAAACCATACACTGGGCTGTATGACACTTGAAGAAATGACCATAAGATAAGGCCCATCATGAAGAATATTATGATAGAAGTACAAAGTTTATTAGTCTACCTTAGGGGATTTGGAAAGGCCTCATGCAGAGGGTGAAATTTGATTAAGTCCCTAAAGAATAGTTGACAGAAGGGAGTTGGAGGCCATGAACCTGGCGAAGGACAGAACCCAGCAGAATGTTTCATTTAAAAGAAGTTTGAGAAACAGAGGTCAGCAGAGGAGATTAAGAAGAAGAGTTCGGACAGACAAGAAAGAAACAGATGAGCTCAGGGTCACAAGGGCCAAGAAGAGAAAATTTAAAGGAAGGGGATATAGATTTGAACACTGCAGTTATATCAATAGAGACTGAAAAGTGAGAAGGATGCTTTGCCAATAAATCAGAAATGCGTCGTCAGACGAGTGAAAGTGTAGGGGCCCAGGTAAGTGTTGAGGACGGATGCAGAGGCAGTGAATTAGAAGGAGAGAATGCAGACTTGGCTTTTAAAATGTTTACGGTACAGGGAAGGAAAGCAATGGAAGAAAAACCTGAGAGAAACAACCTGGTTGTTGGGGCTTTTCTTATTTTTAGGATAAAGATTTGGGCACGTTTATAGGTCTAGAGGAAGTAGCTGGAGGAAGAGTTTGGAAACAAGAGATGACCAATGGCACAAGAGGACAGGAGACACAGCAGGAATGATACACAGGCACTGGCAAATGAGTCACCTTCCAAAGAAAAAGAGATAATTTATATTCTGAGGCAGGGGGATGAGAAGTATGGGGAGGCAAAGTATAAGTCAGGACAGACTAGGACTTTTTTTTTCTTTTGAGGTAAAATTCACATAACATAAAATTCATTGTTTTAACCATTTTTAAGTGTGCAATTCAGTAGCTTTTAGTGCATTCACCGTGTTGTAAAAGCATCACTACTGTCTAATTCCAGGACATTTTCATCATCCCAAAAGAAACTCTATGCCCATTAAGCAGTGACTCCCCCAAGATCCCTTTTCCCCCACCCCTGGAAACCATTAATCTGCTTTCTGTCTTTATGGATTTGCCTATTCTGGACGTTTCATACAAATGGAGTCATACAAACGTAGTCTTTGTGTCTGGCTTCTTTCAACTGGGGTAATGTATTCAAGGTTCGTTCACGTTGTTGCACCCGTCGGCACATTATGCCTTTCTATGGCTGAAGAATATTCCATTGTATGGATATACCACATTGTCTTTATCCATTTGCCAGTTGATGAATATTTGGGTTGTTTCCACTTTTTGGCTATTATGAAAAATTCTGATATGAACATTCATATTCAAGTTTTTGTTTGAACACTTGTTTTCAGTTCTCTTGGATTCCACCCAAGTTTAATTGCTGGGTCATGTGGTAATTCTATGTTCAACTTTTTAAGGAACTGCCAAACTGTTTTCCATAGTGGCTGGATCAGTTTACATTCCCACCAGCAATGTATCAGGGTTCCAATTTCTCTCCCTTCTCACCAACATTTGTTATTCTCCATTTTACTATTATTATTATTATTATTACCTTCCTAGTGGGTGTGAAGTTGTTTCTCATTGTGATTTTGATTTGCATTTCCCCAATGACTAATGATGTTGCACATCTTTTCATGTTCTGATTGGTCATTTATATGTCTTCTTTGGAAAAATATTCATTCAAGTCTCTTTGCCCATTTTTACTTGGATTGTCTTTTTGTTGTTGAGTTGTAAGAATTATTTATATATTATGGATACTAGATTCTTATTAGATATATGATTTGCAAATATTTTCTACCATTTTGTGGGTTGTTTTACTTTATTGCGTCCTTTAATACACAAGTTTTTAATTTTGATAAAGTCCAATTTATCTATTTCTTCTTTTGTCATTTGTGCTTTGGGTGGCATATCTAAGAATCCATTGCCAAATCCGAGGTCATTAAGATTTACCCCAATGTTTTTTTTCTAACAGTTTTATGGGTTTAGTTTGTACATTTAAGTCTTTGATCCATTTGGAGTTAATTTTGGTATATGGTATGAGGTAAAGTTTCAGTAATATTCTTTTATATGTGGTTATTCAGTTGTTCCAGCATCATACATTGAAAAGACTATTCTTTCCTCATTGAATGGTCCTGGCATTCAATATCGAAAATTAATTGACCATAGATGTATGAGTTTATTTCTGGACTCTCAATTCTATTCCATTGGTCTATGTGTTGATCCTTGCCAATACCACAGTCTTGATTTCCGTAGCTCTGTAGTGAGTTTTGAAATCAGGATGTGTGAGTCCTCCAAATTTGTTCTTTTTCAAGATTCTTTTGGCTATTTGGGGACCCTTGCAATTCAATATGAATTTTAGAATCAGCTTTTTCAGCAAAAGATGAATTGGAATTTTGATAGGGATTGCATGGAATCTATAGATCAATTTGGGCAGTACTGACTTCTTAACAATAGTTGGTCTTTCAATCCATAGACATGGGATATCTCTCCATTTATTTGGGATTTCTTTAATTTCTTTGTTCCACCAATTGTGTCATTACCCAGTCTTTTCTGTCAAGCTTTTCAGTCTATTATTTGCCCTATTATCCCTTGTCCCAGGTGGCAGCTGCTAATGCCTTTGCCTAAAAGGTTTTGATAAATGCCCCTCAAGTAGCCACCTTGGATTGTTCTGAGTTAGTCAAAATAAAGGCAAGCCATTTGAGCTGGTCCTGCAGGGAGCCCCCAGACAGGTCAAAATGAACAGCCACAATTCTTTGAGAATAAGTTTTGCTTTGCTTCCTGTGGTACAAAGAACTGTACCAGGAATGTGGCTTGTTGTCTCCAAGGCTGCCTCTGATCTGAGGAATGGGGAATGGGGACACATAAGTTGAATTGCCACAAACCTCTCTTACTGAGACTCAGGTGATTTTTTCTTAATTAAGCCTTTGCCTGGTTGCTATAACCCCTTAATTAGTTTCCAGAGTTCTGATAGTTGATTCTGACAGTCCTTGCCAGCTTATTCACTGCTTTGGTAGAGCGATAAGCTTCTGGAATTCTCTGTTCCACCATTTTCCCTGATATCATTCCAAGACTAGGTTTTTGTTAAGGTAACAAACAACCCCCAAATTTCAGTGACTCAGTATCGCAAAGGCTTATTTCTTGCTCCTGATTCATGTCCATGTGTGTAAGCTGGGGCTCTGCTCCACCTCCACCTGTACCTCAAGACTCAGTATGACAGAAGAGCCAGAATCTGGAGCTGTGCCAAGAACTATGGCTGAGGGAAAGGGAAGGTATCAAATCATCACTGACTCTTAAAGCTCATCTGGAAGAGACTCATTCACATTTCATTGACCAAAGCAATTTACATGGCCATGCTTAACTTCAAAGTGGGTGGGCAAGTACATTCCTACCAGATGAGTAGAAGGAGAGGGAACTAATATTTGTGAACAGCACAATTCACGCAAAGAAATTTGAAGAGATGCCTATTAAGGTTACAGTTAAGAGTATTTATATTGAATAGTCTTGAGCCTTACAGTAAAGTAAATGGTGAGGTAAGTTGCTGTGAATATAGGAGATGAAGACTACATGGGGGCCCTGAGAATATGTCAACAATTTGGAACAGTTGTTGTGTGTAGTTAGTTCAATGCAGTGGTGATTCAACAATAAAAGGAGTTGTTGAGCAGTGTTGAAGGCCCAGCCGGAGTTAGCTATGTATTCATAAGCATCTAATCATCGTGGGATATTCTCCAGCAATGCTTCAAAGCTCAAGACAAACAAAACACATTTAACTTTATAGGGTGACCAACAACATAACATACCACTAAAATAGAAGTAAAGGCCATGCCTGAATGTGGGTAATTGTGCTAATTTGAGATGCATTTTTCTTTTCTACTTACTGGCTCATATAATATTTTGGACAGTTCAACCTCAGTTATTCTACTTTGAATAAATCCAAATGTAATGAGGTGAAACTTATGGAGGAAGTCTTGCCTGTGGCTTGGCTGGATGATCTGCCCACAAAATGCTATTGACAAGATATAATTCTTGGCCTCCAGCAAGAATATGTAAAATATTTTTTTATCTTAAAAAATGCATTTGTGACAGCTTCTATTGTTTCACCTTCAGAAGTTTATAAGAGGTTTGGGAGACAAAAAGGAATGATAAAAGAAATGATTATTTGTGGATTGAAGAGAAAATCATAAGAGATTTAAAAACTGTTGATCAGGTACTCTCAACTTGCACTGAGGGTGAGAAGAGACAATTAGATTATGTGGAACAGAGCTAACTTACCCCTTTGGAACAGTGGGTGAGGTGGCAGGGTCAAGGCTGAATTTGGACTCAGGAGTGGCTGCCCTATTGATTGACAGCTCTGGGAAAATTCTGAAAGGTTGATTGTTAAATGTAGGAGGAGAACTCTGGCCAGTTGACAGAAAAACTGAAACCAAAATCTAGAGAACATAAACAGATAGCTGCTTAACACCTCACCTTCAGTGCTACCCCTTGATGTGATGTACATGACAACATTAAGTGAGAGGAAAGTACATAGTGTCCTAGTCCATATAACCACCAGCCTTATCCACTCATCTGCCACCCTCAGCCTCATCACTTCTCCTGGGTAAAGCCATGAATAAAACAGAGGCAAGTGAAAGAGTAACTGCCTTCATAAAAGGCTTTTATGAGGCTATATAAGAAGTTTCTAGCACCTCTAATGGAGTTGCTTGAATGAGAAGTTGACAGCCATCTGTCTTGAAAGCTTTAGATTCCATTCCGTAGATAGGTTGAGTCTGTTAATTCAATAAACCTTTGATGAGTTCTGTTGGGGGTAAGAACCATGTTAGTCACAGACAGGGAGCACACAGCTGAATAACAAGGTTCACCGTCCTTATGAAACTTATAATATAGAAAGGGTTAAGGAGGAGTTGTAGACCTCTAAAGAAAGAAAGAATCTGATAAGAGCCACAAATAAGGCAGAAACAATGCCAGAGGAGTTTCAGATAAAGCAATGCTCACATTAGTTGAATGGATGGCCAGGATTTCACCACATTGAAAAGAGGTATTATTCCAGGCAGGAGAAATGATGTGAACACAGATGAAGGAGTAGGAGGTATTTTGTGGAAATAGAGTGTACCAGTTTAGCCAGAGAAGAGTGTGCTACTGAACTGTAGGAGATAAGGTTGAGAATGTTCATGGGAGTTAGGCTACGCAGAGCCCAGAATGCTGGGATGTAGAGAATGTGTTTTATTTGGTTAACAATGGAAAGACGTTCAAGGCTTTAGAAGTCTTCCGTGACACATCCAAAACTGTGTGTGAGGAAGATATCACTCTAGTTGTCATCTGGAGTAGCCTAGAATGGGTGGAGACTGGAGGTCAAGGTAACTGATTAGGAGACAGTTTCAATAGCCCCAGGTAAGATATAAGGACTTGGATGAGTATGGTGACAGAGGGAATGAAAGCAGCATCCAGATGTGAGTAGTAAGACTCGTAGGTGACTGGCTGTGGGAGAAGGGGAGGAGTTAAATGTGACCTTGAAGATTTGAGGTGAGTAGGAGCCTTTGATGGTATGATTCATAAAAACAGAGGAATCAGAAGAATGAAAGACAAAGAAGGAAGAGAAACTAGCTGGTCTGTAACCCCAGATACATTGAGCAAATCATCTAAATTCTTTGGGTCTCCTTAAACTTCTGTAAATCAAGAAAGTTGAGATAATTAAATAATTGCTAATGATACACACAGCTCTATGAGTTGATTTTGGGGGGAAGGAAGAAGAGTTCATTTTGAAGTATCTTGAGTTTGAGATACCTGTGGAATACCCATCAGATATGTCTAGCACGCAAATAAAACTCAGAGTTTGGAGTTAGAAAACATGGCGTGTAGACTACTTAAAATGTATTCAAGACCACTCAGACTCTATTTTACCTTGTGCGAAATGTGGAAAACTATCCTTTTGGCAGAAATTGTGTACATCTGGGTTGTATCCAAAAGTGTATTTCTATTGGAAAAAAATGATGCAAATGTGTTAAACTAGGTTTGAGTCAGAAGCAGGTGAGAAAGTATCTTTTACTATTGTTAAGGGATCCAAAATTCCTTTTGGTGCATTGCTTAGAGTGAGAGTTTAAAAGCTGAAACTTCACAGGTGTCAAGTTATCACTGAGGAATTTATTACTTATTAATAAAGTCATGGCTACCATTGAAAACATCCTGTATGGAAAACAAAGTCATTTTCATAAAACTGCCTCAAGTGGGACACTCGAAGCTCAATTTCTTTGAACTTTCCTGAGGTGACTGGGTCAGCAGACAGGGAGGAGTAATGGAAGGAACATGACTAGGGAAACGTGATAAAACTGAAAAAAATATATTCTTCCTTCCACTCCCCTCTATGTTTATTAAGGAGGAAATTAGAGGCAACAGCTTGAAATTGCTCAGTGTTTAGGTTCCAGACATAAATACAGAGAAGCCAAGAACTGAAGAAGGAAGCTTCTTTTTCACCATGGTACACGTTCTTCAGCAGTTCATTTAAGAGTTGAATCATGCTTTTTAGAAAATGGTATGAAACATGGGAAGCACAAATCCAGCACTTTTTTACTTCTTTGTATTTGCATTTAGAAGTATAATTTGTTTGTACACATGTGCCTTTAGGTCAGTGTGTGAGTACATGGATCTAATTTGAAAGCTTCCGGTCTTTTACAGATGACATGATGGAGAAACCAGTCTTCAAACTACTACATGTGTTCACAGTTCACACAGCTCTGGGAGGGGGAACAGTCCATCCAGATGGAGAGTTTCACAAGGTCTGTTCATGTGTTAATCCAATGAGTTACAATGTCATTCAGATTTTACTTCTGCCTCTTGGTGGTAGACAGGCAGCCTCTAAGACAGCCTCAAAGACAGCCCCCAAGGATACTCACCTCCTGGTTTTCATGACCTTGTGCAATCCCCGCTCCTTGACTACTGAATATAGCACACGTGATGAAAGGTTAGATTACAAAAAGACTGTGACTTCAGTCTTGGGCACACACTCTCTCCCTCCAGCCCTCTCTCTAGGACACCAGCTGCCATGTTGTGAACTGTCCAAAGGACAGGCCTATGTGGCAAGGAACTGATATCTTAAGCCAACAGCCATGTGAGTGAAATTGGAAGTGGACCCTTCTCCAGTGGAGCCCTGAAATGACGGCAGCAACTGCTGACATCTTGACCACAGCCTGCGAGGGGCCTGAGCCCCTTCAGTCACACCTGGAGTCCAGGTACACAGAAACCGTGATACAGCAAAGTGTGTTGTTTTAAACCACTAAGTTTTGGGGTAATTTTTTACACAGAAATAAAAATGAATACATTTTATTGTTGCAAAAGTCTGGTGAATTGACCAACAGTAAGTTACAGATAGATGTTTGTAAAGTCAGGTATACTTCTGGAAGACCATATGGTTTATCCCCAGAAGAGCAAGGATTTCTAAAGACTCTATCTTAAATGAGAAATAAGTTTAGTGACGTGAATCTTTTCCTTTATAGAGTAGACATTACTTCTTGTGATACTCAGATTTGATGAGGTGTGTTCTGGCTCCTGCAGAGATGTGATTATTAGGAGTCTTGTGGGATCATTGGGAATAGTACACACTGTGCCATTTTTCCTTCCATTGCTTCCTATTGTTTTAAACAACCGAGTATACAAACATGATACCATGTACAGATTGCTGATACTGTGTGTATTACTTGTGTGCACCTGAATTCCCTTTGCTGATGTTAAGAAGGTGCTGTCCTACTAATTCAGTATATGATATACTAATCTAGTTTCTTCTACTCATCATGCCTCCTCTGCTTTGATGCCACAATCCTGGCCGAAGTCATTTGTTGGCAACACTGAATATTCCAAGGCTTTGTAAATTTCAGTTTTATATGAGAATTTTTTGGCATCATATTTATACTTGACTCCCTGCCTTAAAGCAATTTTCTCCAAACTGCCACACTAGGTTTCTTCTGTGAATCTTGGAATTATCACAATGATGGATCAAGAAGGCCATGTGACCCAGGCCCCATCTTCATGAAGGCATGTGAAACTTAGACTTTTAGGTAATCTCCAAATGAAGTTATAAATACAGTCATCATTGAATGTTGAACTTTTACTCATTATTGGGCCTCATTTGCTGGAGCATACCATGGATAAATAATTCTTACAATTTTCTTATGAGTATTGCAATTATATTTCATTGTATTTTTGCATTAAAAGATTAGTTTATTAAATTTTTAAAAATATTCCACAATTTGGGAAACATTGTTTGGTATTTTTAAATTTTTTAATATATTGGAAGTCTCAAAAACTTATAATATCCTGGGCTATTTGATGTCTGGAGTCTATGGATAGATCATGACCAGTTCCTAAGTATGATACAGCATGCTGCCTTTCCTCACTCTCCTTTGCCAATTTCCGTAAAGATAGAGAATGAAATTGATGGGAAAGGAAATAGTGTAGATAAGAGGGTGCTTGCTAAGTACATACACACTTTCAATACTCTTTTAAGAGCTGTCTAAGGTAACTTCTTTATGAAGATTTTCCTGTTTTCTTCAGGCAAAGCTTTTTGAAGTCCTGAGCATTTTCTTGATATCTCTATGCTCATCTTTCTTATATTGCATTATAATTTGGGGTGATTATATATTATTTCTCCACTCATCTCCCTATTCATCTCTATGCCACATCAGACTCTACACTCTTCAAGGCAGAAAATGTGTCATCCTTGCTTACATCCCAGCCACAGCCTAACCAGAAAGCCTGGCACAGAGCGAGCACTCTAGACATTTCTGTGGAACACAAGAAAAAAAAGAATGAATAAAGAAGACTTTTCCTCTTCCTTTTGTGTATCAGTATGTCAAGAGGACTTCGGATTTTGTATACACTGATTTAATGTACCTACTAGGCAATCTATTTCATGGAAGACATAGTGGGTGTCTAGTGTGTTCATCCATTGTGATGGGCAATGTAAGAGTTACAGAAAGTCCAAAGATGAGTGCCCTACCTTCAAGAAGCATGCCATCCAATTAGTAAGTTCAATATCCTAACTGAAAAACCAGGTTTCTATTTGTCATTTAAGAACCTCACAGGATATGGTCTGACTGAGCAAACAAGTACTTATGCATCCATTAGTGAAAGAGGCCCCTGCTACCCTTTTTAACCAAAAAATTGAGGTGAATTTTCTATATATGCTGCTTTCATTTTCTCTTGGTACAAAGTTCCAGTCGACATAAAAAACCTCTTTGAAGAAAAAAAAGAAATAAAACTTATGTAGAAATTTATTTAATCCTAAGTGATGGGAGACAAAAAACTCTTTCACCTAACTCAAACCACATAAAGGACTTTCAAAAACATTTGCGCATTCCTGGGCTCTGTTCCCTCCACATATCCTACTCGCCAGACAAGGAAGTACCTCTTTCGCTATGTGAAGTCTCTTCTGTTGGACAATTAGTTTCACGTCTTGGGATCTCATTTCCTAAGGTCCTGCCAGTGACCTTCTCTTAAAAACCATTAGTTCTTGTGCGATTCTGGCCAGGTGAAGTTTGGTCTGGCTCCTGGACAAGGGTGATCCTGGGCAGTCCTGCAAGGCCTAAAGCAGTATTACACATCGCCCTGAAGTCGGAACATTTTTGGCCCTGTGATGACTGGCTCAGTAGGTAAAATGACTGGATGAAGCCTCGCTGTATAAGTCATAACTCTATAATCACGGTTGTGTATTTTTTTTTTATTAAAAAAAAGATTTGGCTTTGGGGTGGCAGGCGGCAGTGGTGAGCCCTTCCAGGGAGTTCTTGTGACTCTTGCCAGGGTTATTTATACTCGATGAAATGGTTCCTTGAGCTCTGCCTGATGACTGCCTCCCCACCTATATGCCCAAGCCCCATCTAAAATCAAATCAAACCACACACACCTATGTCTTTGCCCTCTTTCCCCGAACAGTTGGAGTTTTATAAGGTTATCTTGGAACTCCTCTGGCCTTTCCCTTAGAGCAGATCACACTTGTTGACTAAGACTGGTCCTTTGTTCTAAGGAAAAGAAAAGGTCAAGAGAAGTGAGGAGCATTTTCTTTTTGACTATCAGCTAAAGATCTCTATTTTTCTTCATTTGAGACATATTACCTTCCAGGGTATCTATCTGTCTAACAGAGGAAAAATACACATTCTAAAAGATGTACTTTGGCCAAGTACTGGGCTGCAGCCTTCTGCTCTTTGTGGTGGAATGCAAATTTAAAGGAAGAGAAAGAGGGACAAAGATGGCAAGCAATGATGGTAAGTGAAATAAAGGAAAAGTAAGTACTAACCATAAGAAAAATCATACATCTTTTGTTTTTATATGTTTACTAGAAGGGAGCTTCTCCTGACCACTCTGGGTATATATGGCAAAGCCACTATTTCACACATGTTGACACTGTATTCCATTTATTCCATCAGTCAACTAATATTCACTGAGTGTAATCCAGGCTGGTCAAAGGCACTGAAGGACAGGGCCAGCTCTTGCTCTCCCCTGAGATTTCCAGACCCATCTTAGTCCACTCTGGCATTACATGAGTGCTCTCTGCATAGGGATGGTCTAGAGTGGGATCCTAGGCTAATGCAGAATGAGCCTCATGTCTGTAGAAGGTTCCAGCATTGGAGTGGCCTCGGTGGCCTTGGCATCATGCTGTTCTCCTCCTCATCTCTGTTCATTTTAGGCCTCAGTCGTCCAGGAAGGGATCCTGGAGAAGCCTATTTAAATGTCTTGCTGAAACTTGTAATGCTTCATTTCTAGAGGAGAAGCCCTTGCCTACTCTGTGACTTAGGGAGAAACTATTACTGTCACTTCTGCTGCTGCTAATACCATCTATTCCATGCCAATTTGTAGTGAATATGAATAATCTTCACAACCAAGATCAACATTCTCATCTGTTTTAACATTTTAGAAAACCGAGGCTCTAAGAAAACAAGTAACTTGCCAAAAGTGTTAACCAGCTAGTAAGCTGCAGAATCAAAATTTGAACCCTAATCTCTCCATGCCGAAAATGAATGGTTTTTTTTACTCTAAAGCCATAAATTATTTGGTATATGAATTATTAACCACCAACAGAATGTGGTTAATTATAAACTCACTTGGAATTTTAAAATTGACCTTTTTTTATAACTTGAAATTTCTTAAATATATATTTTATATAGGGTCCATTACAATGCAACTCATCAAATATTTTTTGAGAGCCAGGGATGTGCCAGGTTGTGTTTTAACATTGGGGTTAGAGCAATGGGCAAAATAAATTCACTTCCTGCTCTCATGGTGTTATATTGTTTATTTTTATCTTTTAGTGAGGGGAGATAGGACATAAGCAAATAAAAAAATCGATGCACAGGTGATGATAAATTCAATGAAAAAAATGAAGCAAACTAAAGGGGAGAGATAGTGAAAGGGATGTGGGAGGTCTGCGCTACTTTTGAATAGGTAGAAAGGACTGCTTTTCTGATAAGGTAACATTTGGAAAGAGACTTGAAGGAAATGATGGAGGAAGCCACATGGATATCTAGCAGAAGGGCACTCCAGTGCAGGGAACCCCAGTGCAAAGGTGTCAGTGTGGAACCATCTTGATATGTTCCAAAACTGGAAGGAAGGAAGTCCACTTGGAGCAGAGGGAGAGGGGCTCAGCGGCTGGGAGGGAGAGGAGAGACGGGAGGAGGATGTGGTTGGAGATGGTGCCGAGAGGCAGCAGAAAGCCAGATCTATGTTGGGTTAGGATGGTCATGGTCACAACAAGGGATTTGGGCTTCATGCTAAGGTTGGAAGCCATTAGTGAGGTTTGAACAGAGGAAAATACGATCCGACTTAGTTTTTAACAAGTATCACTCAGGCAGTCTGCGTCAAACCCAGTATGGGAGCAGGTGTGGGAACAAGGGAACCCATATGAGTGCAATTGGTAGAATGCAGGTGAGGAACGATGAAGGCTTGAACCAGGTGGGAGGAATCAAAGGGCAGCATTGGTAGAATTTGCTGATGGATTGAATGTGAGGCATGAGAGAAAGGGGGGTTTTGCCTTTAGTAAGTAGAAGGACGGAGTGGTATTTATTGAGATAAGGAAGCTGTGGGAACGGACAGATTTGGGAACTGTATTAGGAGAAATCACAAGTTCTGTTTTAGACATGGTAAGTTTGAGATGTATATTAGCCATTCAAGGAGATCTGTTGAAGAGTCAGCTAGATATTAGAGCCTGGAGCTCAGGGGAGAAATCAGGAAGGTAGATTCAAATTTAGGAGACATTGATGTATTCAAACCCGTGAGACTGAAGGATATCCTTGAGGTGAAAACAGTGAGTGAAATAAAGAAGAGATAATGTTCAAAGACTGAGCCAAGAGACATTCAAGTCATAGAGGCCAGGAAGATGGGGAGGACCCAGCAAAGGTGACTCACCTCCAGCAGAGGTGCAGCCAGTAAAGGAAAAAGAGGCAGAATAGAGAATGGTGGTCCTGAAGCACAGGGAAGGGAGTATATCAGGACTCAGGTAGCGAACAACTGTATCAACAGACGTTCTTAGGTCAAGTACATTAGAGACTGACTTAGTTCCATTAGATTGAGCTTGATCCAATGTCTGGTAGCACCGCCATGGAATGAACAAAACATTTTTGAAGAGAATTATTTTTAATAACTAATCCATTCCAGAAAATTACTCACTTGACAGTTATTCCCTAAAACATATCCCTTCTAGTTATATATAAATATATAATCAGGAGTGTGAACAGAAAGAACATAGTGCTTGCTATTTTACTTTCTGGAACTTGTACCCAGTCTGGTGAAGACTGTCTGGTGTAGTGCCTTTGGAAATACTGGAACCAGTCACGAACCTTCAAATAGGGAAGGCTTCTCTTGTCTGCCGAGATGAACGTCTGTGTCGCACAGTGTATGATACACGTCGTTGGAGACCCTCGACCTTTTCAAAGTGTAGTAAGTACAATACCCTTATGCTAACCCTGGGAAATGTGATGACAATACACAAAAGAGGAGAGTTTGGCCCTTAAGTAGGCCCTTCACCTTGAGCTGTCGCCTGACAACTTTCATAGAACAGAAAATCAGTGTCCAATGGCGTCCTCTTGTTTTCTTCACCTTACCTTCACAAATCTATAAATACTCTTTCCTCCTTTCTTAAATTTGTCCTCCACAAAATATTAGGAAATATTCCTGGATGATTATGCCACTTAAAATTAGGTGGTGACCGATTAGCCGTGAAACAGAAACAGTCAAGATTAAATTCTGAAGAGGAAATAGTATGGATAGGACACATAGAATTTCCCTTAAAAATAAAATGGGGTTGTGGGTGTTGGGTCTTCATCGTGCTTTTGGGTAGTCCCAGATTTCTTCCTTGCAGTGTACAAAACAAAACAAAAGAAAGGGCGGGGGGAGGAAGTGGGAGACAGAGTAAGAAAACACAGTAACGAAGCAAACAAATGTATAGCTATAGAAGATTGGGAACTTTCAGGGCAGTTTACATTATTTGTGCCCCTTCATCAGACCCAAGCTCTTTGAAAGTAACACAGGCAAGTCAAATTATTCCCAAACCAGTTTTTTTCTCACTACTTGGAGAAGTGAATTAAATGAAGTTTTTACTAAATTTTAAATTTCTCAAGGGTTCCTTGCATCTCTTTTCTACTCAGGAACTTCCAGTCAGTCACGAATGGCACCACCAAGGTTTACAGACAGGGTTTCACTAGCATCGAATGCTTGCACTTGCTTAATAAGGACCACCATGGAGGTGAGCGAAACTCCTGTTATTTCTGTAAATTAAAAGCAGGCATTTCAGAGCACCCCATTCTGTCACATTTCTTACAAAGCACACGGGATATTTTCGGTGGAGGCCCAGGACACATATAGAAGTGCCACTGCCGCGCCTTAGTCCACGGGTTTTTCAGTAGTTCTGAGATCTAGGAATAGCCCAGATTAGGGCACAGTGAGTATATTCATTTCCAGGGCCAATATTGGGGAAAATGGGAAATTTATTTTTGATAACTCTATTTCTGTTCTGACGTTAGGTACCAAACCAAGCAGTTTGTCCAAACTCTTCATTTTTCTCCTCTGCCCATGTTCCCAGCACCTTACCTACCTTGTTCTTTTAATCATACACAGACACGCATCTCTGGATCTTTTCCTATGTTCTTCTTTCTCTACATCACTCATTCATTCGTTCACTCTCTCATCAGTCATTTAACAAGTATTTATTTCTTCAGAGCTCACCATATGCCAGGCACTGGGTATAGGGTGGTAAACAAGACGTGCTTCTGTGTTTGTGGATGCTGATGGAAGGAGTCAAGAATAAAAGACAAAAAGAAAAAGAAAAAAAAAAAGGAAAACTATCTGAGAGCAATAGGTGATATTAAGAGAATTAAGCAAGGTTATATTTTAGTAAGTGACTGGGTGGCTCCAGTAAAATACGCCTTCCTATACTCGATTCTCCTAGGACTTCTCTCTTGGATTTCCAGAATAGCAAAGAATTTGAAAAATTACTCCATTTTTTGGTTAAAAACTTCCTTTCTTTCTTCCCTTTGAGTTAATATAATTTCTAGCATTTTCACTCTAGAGATAACGTCACCACCCAAATGAGTGACTAATAGTAGACATTTCGAGTACCCAAGCAGTGGGGTGAGATATTTGGGAGCAGACCATGGTTCATCACCTGGGCTGACCCGGACTCTGGCTCTGCTTGGCTCTTTATTTCTTTTATAGACTTCTGAGTCTAAGTCTGTCTCCTGAGCTCTTGGTGCTTCTGGGTTTTTCCACTGTAGTGCACAGGAAAGGACTTCCAACCACTCCCCAACAAGCTGTTTCCCTTTTGTCTTTTTGGCCCTGTCCCCGTCAACCCTGTCTCCCCTCCACTGGCTGCTGTCTGCCGTGGCCCCCTAGCCATGGCATTCTACCCCGTTATGGATCAGATTGTCTTGTTTTCGCCCCTCTGAAGACCACTTCATCCCTCACACAGAGTGTTTTTGATTTTTGATTTTTGATTTGAGAGTGACAACTTGTCTAACATTTCAAGGAATGAAAGTCTAAATAAAGGCACTTTCTTGGGTCTTAAAAATTCCTTTTGGCTCCGTGCAACTTTGGGTTGCCACCTTTCCAAAGAAAATGAACATTAGTTTACAAACTTTATGAGTCTCTGAAATTCCTATGGGCTGTTTTTCATGCCGTAGACTCCAAACTCTCATTTCAGGATTGGGGCAGTGCCGGCTGCTGGTGGAGCAGACACAAAACAAACACCCCAAAAGGCCATGTGACTTTTCTTTCAAGGAACCCTTAGGGGCCTTGTCAGTCTGAGGAGAAAGACAGGAAGGAAGTCCAGATCCATACCCTTCACATGTACAAGCCTCACAACCAGAGACAGTCCGGGCTGGTGGAGGAAAGAGGCAAGCTGACTAACAAAACGGGCTGCAGACGAAGCCGATGGACGCAAGCACGAGCTGCAGTGCACAGCGTGGGTGGGCGGAGGGCGTCTGAGACGCAGCGCCTCAGGACCAGAGGTCCTCTCCCGCCCCGCGCAGCACCCAAGCGTGGTGGAGCCTTGCTCTGGAGCGTGTCTACAGCTGGAGCAGGAGGACGTGCGCGCACCTGAGGCAGGCCCTGGCGACGCTGCCGGCCACCAGAACTCCGCAAGTCAGCTCGCCGGAATTCTGAAATGTAGGGAAAGTTTGAAAAGGCCCATTCTAGATTAGTTTTCTATGTAGTATCAAAAATTTGAGGTTTGAAAGAGTCCTTTGATATCTATGCCAACTCCTTTGTTGCTCAGATGAGGAGATGGAAGCCTAATTGGTGACTTACTCCTGTCTGTACAGCGACTTCAGAACAAAATGCAATGGAGTGGGGAACGTGTACGTAGATGAGGTTGAACACACATTCTGCTAGTAGATGGGAGTTTGACTTTTAGAAAGTTACATAATCTCTCTGAACTAAACTATACATATATATAAAGAGAAATTTGGAAAACCATATAGACTGTGACTGATGGACAAATGGTTGGAAGTCAGTCACTTGCTCATCAAAGCACTTCACGCTATAAAAACTTCTAGAGTATTTGGTCGTAAAATAATTGAAACATACATACTGTAACTTTTTAGAAAACAGAAGCTTTCAAACTCTCAGTCTACATAATATTTTGGGATATCCCTTAGGATATTACATAGTTTAGATTTAGGAGTTAAAACAAGTAAAACATCACAACTGCTTAGATGAGTAGCGTTAAAAACAAGACAACAGGCCCAAAATGGAGTTGCTGATGCTAGGCCCACGTTACCAAACCAAGACTTAATCGTGTTTCAGCTCTCCCAGAAATGGAATCTTAAACCCGTCAATCAGGAATTGCAGGATCAGCGCTAGAGAGCCATCTGTGAGACCCTTGCCACCTACCAAAGGAAAGTAACCCTACAGTAACCAGCCTGCTGTTTTGTCTGGTTTAACTTCCTTGTTCCTGTTCCCTTCTGGCTATAAAAGTCTTTCATTTCATACAGCTCATTGGAACTCCTTTCTATCTGCTAGATTCAATTTTTGCTCAGATAAACTCTTAACATTTTAATATGCCTCAGTTTATCTTTTAACAGTTCTCTCCAAACATTTTTGGTTATACATCTCACTACATACTTCAGTAGATTGAAAATAACCAGATTTGCTCACACAGACCCACTATACTATACTATACTAAGTGAAATGAATAATATTTTAAATTATTTTATTTACTAACAATATAAAAGTGTTTTGCTTTCACTTAATGTTTTTTGTTGTTTAAAGCAAATATTTTTTCTTATTTTAAAATCTTAGTTTAAAATAGTTATGCTACAGTGATTTAAAAATCTGGTTTTAGGTTCACTTTCTTTTACATTTGGTGTTAATAGCTGCTTTAGTTTTAGAAAGATAACTAACGATAACCTATAGGTCCAAATGAAAAAAGTGTGTCATTGGTTGCATTTATTGTCCTGAGATTCATTTTTAGTCTCATCCACCATTTATGAATGGTTTTTGACAAAATTCAGCTAGTAAAGTTCCATATTCTCTAATGTCAATCCATTGTTCCTCAAAAATGAGAAGGTAGTCTATTTTTATATTTTTAGCAAATGGATTCAAAATACACTAGAATATTTCATTTAGAAATGTTTAGACTAGAACATTCTAATTTCAAAATTATTATTTGTGCAGATGAAACTTTTGATAGATAACAATTTTGCCAACAAAGTAACATAATAATAGAAATATTCTCCCTGAATTCTCTTTATATAAGAGGCTTCTTTTGAAAAGTTGTTTCTCACTTGTTGCTAAAATGTCACCTTTATCTTGAAGGGTCAAATTAATGGTTTTTATTTTTAAGAAAATATCCACAAGGTAGCATACTACCAACAATAACTTATCAAAGGTCAACTTTGGAACACAGGTCTTTTATAAAAAGTGTTTAGCTTACCTTTAAATTCAACAATGCTTACACAGATTCAGTGGGGCCACCAGTGTGAAAACTCTAAATTAAAGAGTCTTGTTAAATATTAGCAAAATTGAATTTCTTTTTCCTCCCCAACTCCAATGAATCAGATTGCATGTCCCCTTGGGCACATGTAACCCATGGTGGACACCACTCATGGGTTATTTATTTTCTATGTAGTCTCTTGGATTCAAATCCATCCTTTCATGCTTTGCTCAGTAAAGCTACAACTGAACAAATGCAATCTACATTTTCTAGATTCCTTTGTTACCTGGCATCCTTTTAGGTTCTGCCAATGGGAGGTGACAGAGGCAGGTTGGCATGCAGGAAGAGGAGAAAACTTTGTTCTTTTTTCTTCTTTTCCTGTCAGCATTGCCCCAGCAGAGCAGCTCCCCCAGGCAGCAGCAGGGGTAATTCACTCCAGTTTCTCGTTCTTCCAACACTCCCTGAGCCAGCCTCATCATGCACCTGAGGTCCCAGCAGGAGCCAGGTGGGGTTCCTTTCTCAGAGGTCTGAACACGTACTCTGCAGGGAATTCCTGAGTTCCTAGGGTCTGGCGGTCCCAACTCCTCCCTCCTCTTCTCCCAGACCTGAGGCTGGCATCTGCTTCCTTAACTTATCTCTGAGTTAAAACAAGGTGTTCCTCTTTTGTCCTTTCGTTCTTTCAACAACTGTGTAACCAGTTCTCTATATTAAATTCCCTTCCTGAAGTACCTGGCACGGTTTCTGTTTTCTGAGTGCACCGGAACCGATACAACTAATTTAGACAAGAAGAAACCTTAGAAGTCTCCACATCATTAAAGCCAGGAGAAAACAAAGATGACTAGATGTGTTAAAGATCTAAATGTGAAAAGCGAAACTTTACAATATTTAAGAAAACTTAGGGTCATGTCATTATGACCTCAGTTAGGAAAGAATTTTTAAAGAAGACATAAAAATCACAAGTCGTAATTTTAAAAACTCAATAAATTTGACTACATTCAAGTATAAAATGCCTGTGTCACAAAAGATACCATAAATCAAGACAAGTAATACACTGGGAGAAGATATTTATAGTGCTTATAACTAATAAAGTCTAGACTATTAAAATAATTCTAAAAACCAAAAAAAAAACAATCTGATGGATAAATGACTTAAATTGAACCTCAACAGCTAAGAAATATGTTAAAATTTCTCAACCTTATGTGAAAACATGGAAACGCAAATGAAAGCAACAAGAAGACGCCATTTCGTCATGAAGGGAAAATTTAAAAGTCTGGAAAGGCAATGACGTTGGGAAAGAGATGCTCACATACACTGCTGCAGGCATAAATTGTTTCAAATTCTTTGGAGAACAATTTGGAAATATGAAAAACGGGTGAAGATGTACACAGCCTACATATGTGACCAACGATTCCACTCATACAATATGCATAAAGAGACATGTGCAGGGGTGTTTGCTGCAACATCGTTAGTAATAGCAAACACTTAAAATGGTTTAAATGTCCATTAACAGGAGAATGGATAAATATTCATACAGTGGAACTATTCAGCAATTTAAAAGATTAAAGAAAATCTGTACTTCCCAACATTGAAAAAAGCAGATGCTTTTTACTGAAAGTAACAAAAATATGACCAATGTGGCTTATAAGAAAGAAATGCATTAGCTCATATAAAAAGAGGCCTGAGGTAGGAGAGCCTGGAGATTGGTTAATACAGCTTCTTCCTGCTTTGCCCGTATTTCTGCGCTGCTGTCGTCATTATGTGGACATATCTTGAGGCCAGCTTCCTCAAGTGGCAGGAGAGCTGTACAGTTCTAGGTCCCATATTCAGATATGACAGCATCTAGCAGAAGATGAGGCCATTTCTTTCAAGAGGAAGAAATCTTTCCCAGAAGCCTCCCAGCAGGATTCCGCTTGTCTCATTGACCAGGGTTATGTCACACATGCTTGCATAGTCTACTCATTTGGAAGGAATAAGATTACCATGATTGCTTATACTAATTGATATTTACCCTTGGCATGCGGATAGGTTCTCCTTTCCCAAGGAATGGAAACCTCAACAAAATTGAGGCTCCGTTAGCAAGGAATAGAGAGGGAATAGTTAGCGGTCAGGCAATCACCAATTCTACTGTAATTAAAAATAATGCAAGACGTAGGATATGCATAGATTTCTGTCTTTGTAAACATTTTAAAGCACTGAACACATGCTGAATAAAGACACAAACACCCACAGTGAATGGTCAAAAACAAAGGTGGGCACTTTCTATATGATTGCTGGGCTGCCCCACTGCACAGCTGGAGTTCTGCAGGGCACAGCTTGCATCCCCTGGCAGTGGGCCAGATTCAGTGGCCTCATGGCTTTCTTTGGGAAAAGAGGAAGAGGAAGGACATGCGGAGGAGAGCATAAGCGACAGCTACACATTTTGTTTCTTTTAAGAAAGAAGCAAATACAGCAATATGTTAATATTTGTTAAATCTGGGAGACAAAATGAAATCCATCATTTTAAATATCAAAGAGTTTTGGACCAGAAGCCCAGGGTACACTTTGTTGTGTTCAAATTCCTGTGTGTTGATTATCTGGCTTTTTGAAAAAATGAAAACAGTATTTCAAAGTACAAAATGGGTACATTTTAACCCAAAGCAAATATATTTACTTTGGCAAAATTGTTCAAGATTTATGAATGATGATTAAAATGATCAAAATGTTAGCATTTCATTGTTACAATTCCAAAAGGCCATTCTCCAACATGAATTCCCAGACAAATGTGAATGTGGCTTTTGGCTATTTTTTTTAATTGCTGGGTTTATTTTGGGTTATTCACTCATGTAAATCACCGGGGAACAGGTAAGCTTCTGTTTCCTTCCTAAACTAACCCCCCACTTATGCACACACCCTAAAAGTTTGTATGTGGCCAGACCACTGCTTAAGCCCTGGGAAATACATTCTAGCTGATCATAAACAGAGTCCCTGTTTTCCTTTCCTTTTTTTCTGGTCATTTGCATTAGTATACATTTGGATTTCAGGGAGGTTATCTTGCCATTTCTTAGTTTCCTTCCATCCTCACTCCTACAGTATAAGGGGCTTCTATACAAATTAGGAAAAACGGGTTCACGTAGCCTCTTGCGCCCGAACCTCAGTGATCCCTCTTTCTGCCAGGCAGGGAGTAAGCAGAATAATATCTTTTATTTTGGCCACTAAGCTCCACACTGTTTGGAAAGTGGCACATGCTTCAATAATGGCCTTCTGGCTGATTATTTTCTATCATCGATGTTTAGAAAGTCCAACCAAAAATATTTCCAAGGAGCAGCAATGAGGTTGGTACCTCCTCATTTTACATTCCAGAAGGATGGCGCCCAGGTGCCCCTCAACCACTGGAAACACTGTGGTTGGAGAGAGTTGGCACAGATCCCAGATGCTGCAGGCTCCTTGAGCTCCTCATTTCACTCCTCGCTCATCAGTCCATTGGCCAGAAGGAGAGCCTGCATTGGACCCTCTACCGGAGGTCCATGTTTGGTGTGATCTGAAGTGAGGAGGGTTTCTTCCCACCCCACCCCCCCCTCCATTTCCATTTCCCAAAGAATAAGGAAGGGCTGTTTCAGGACATTCCATCCAAAGCTACAGGTAGACAAACCTCATCATAAAGAGTGCTGGCACCATCACCAATGTCTAAATATCCGAGTAAAGGCAAAGTCAGTTCTGAGTCATACACAGCTTTTCCTCAGTTGGTCTCACTAAAAAATGAAGGGCGATCCTTTGTTGCTTGTGCTCCATGCACTTACAATAACATTCTAAATATTACTTCTGCTTGCTGTTTAAGACTTATCATTCCATTTCTGAAACCGTTTGTTTATGGATGTTATATTATGGGTTTGCATCATTAACCTTTAGACAGGACTGCAGTTTAGTGGTTTTAAAGAGCAATTTAGTGGCGGGTGTAGCTTGAATGATGCAGGAGAATGGTATTAGAGGTTGTTTTGGAGACAAGTATAATAGCTCTATTTTTCACTTAATTCAAAAAGGATCTGCACAGAGGAATTCTACTGTTGACTCACCTTAAATGAACCTCTTAGCCACAGTCTCAGTTTTCACCTGAGGCAGCTCAAGATTTTTATGCCTACCTGTCACACCAGTGTTTTAGAGATTACTTATAAAAATGTTTACCTGATGGCATTGAATCTGATCAATTTCCAGCTGGAATTAGCTTCAGATTTCACGAAAAGGGAGAATACTGATTTAAATGTAATTTTTACTTATAGAAGCACCTAGAGCGAGCATTCTTTAGGTTTTGTATTAGAGCCTTCCTCCTAGAAGCTCAAAGCACTTTTATATATAAAATTTCATTTGTCTTCACCCAACTGCTGTAATGTAAGTTGGAGTCAGGTTTTAATTATTCCCTCGTGTTCCATGCAGATGATATGCTATTATTTTATGGTAAGGGAAGACGTCAAAGATATTGTCTCAAAGTGGAATAAAGAAAATCACTGTTTCTTTTCCTGAAAACACGCATCGCCATCAAGCTTTGGCAGGCCTGTGACTGACCTTTTGTTCCCTCTATTATCTAAATACTTATTTGGCTTTTAAGAAACCAGCCATGTATGTCTGGAATTATTACTAAATGTAACCCTCAGATTGCAATACCAGTTTACCACTAAGAAGAGGGTAAAGTTGGCCATGCTGAAGTTTTGAAATATGTCTTCTTAGTGAAGGCAAGGACCACCTCAGCTGGTGCTTCTGCCTAAAACATCATGTCAGTCTGCAGCCCTACACCAATGACTCGGCTAACTGTAGTCTCTATTACCAATTATTACAGGTCACAATCTTGTCAGAGGGACCCCGCAATAGCAGAACAGTGAGGAAGGTCTCCCCACCCCAGGTCTTCTGTCCTGTGTCTGTGGGATTTAGTGCACTGGTTCCTAACCTGAGGGCCCTAGATTTCTAGCAGCCCTCAAATAAAATTTAAAGTCTCACATGAATCAGATAGTTTCTCATCATTATTTTGGTTTGCAAGAATATCAACATGGTATAGTAATGCTGTAATCTTATGCTAACTAACAGCTCTTGCTGGTGAATATTTTGTGTCTTTGAAAAAAAAAGAAGATGAATTATTGCTTACTATGTGTGATGAGCTTGGTAGCACACAGAAATCTTTTCAAACTTGAAGTCTGTGTGGAAAACTACAGTGGTATAAAGGTTGACTACTCCTGTCATCAGTTTGGGGTCAGAGTGACCCAGGGTGCAGAGCCCTCTCCTTCATAGAATTCCCACCTTATTTGGGTCAGTCCCTTACCTGGAAACCTGGAGATCCAAGAGCCTCTGAGTGCCAAGTGCTAAGAGAACACAACAGTCCACTAAAAGAAATGATCCCACTTCTTAGAGTCACACTCACTCATTCAATAGATACATAAAAAGTGTCCGCTATTTGCCAAGCTCTGTGCTGGACACTTGGAATGCAAAGGTTCCCCAAAAGACCATTCTTGCCCTCATGGACATTGTGGCCTAGCAGGAGTGACAGGCATTTATCAAATGATCACATCAAGAGAAGTAAAACTGCAGTCATGGTAAGTGCTATCAAGGAAAGGAGCATGAAAACCTTGACTAGGAGATTTGACCTAGTCAGGGAGCTGCGAAAAGCTTCCCCAAGGAAGGTAAACTTGAGCTGACACTGGTGGTTGAGTAGGAGTTGACTAGTCGGGCTGGGAGGAAGGAGCATTCTGGCCAAAGGAACCAGTTATGTAAATACTCTGTGTCAGGAGGAAGTTTGGCAAGTAGCAGGGCCTGGAAGGCGGCCTTTGGAGATGAGACTGGAAGGAACTGAGAGTCAGTGGGAAGTGAGGCTGCCAACGTAGTGCAAACAGTTCCACCAGGAAGGACCGCTTAGGAATTTTGCTTTACCTTAAAATGGGAAGACATTGAAGACGGGTGAGGAACTTGTGTGCTGTTGGTTTGTTTAAGAATCACTTTGGCTACAAGATGGAGAGAAGACTGGAGGTAGAGAAGAGAGACCAACCAGGATTTTGTTGCTATTGTCCATAGGACACGGTGGCTGGGACTCCTGTAGAGTTGGTAAAAATAGAAGTAGATAAAATTAAGACACTTAGGAATCTCCCTTGACCTCCTTGGCGGCCCCAGATATCCCTGTCTTTTTATGTCTTTGCATGTCTCCCAGGTCAAGAGAGTTTCTGTGGAGCTCCTCGGCCTCATGGTTGGATCCCACCCCTACTAGATGCACCTGCCTTTCTCTGTGGTTTGCACTTCATGGTCCCTGATATGGGCTGCTTGCTTCGTTGTTAAGTTGGCCTGGACTACTGCTTTTTAGGTATAGCCCATAAGCTGTCACCCAGGTCATGATAAGTACAGCTTTAATACTGGAGGGAGTATCTCCTTCCATACCAGTCTGGTCCTTAGACAGGCGGTCCTGGCAGTCCTTATAAAATATAAAGGCTCCACTTTGGCCATCTGACCAGCAGGGTTACTTAATAATGCTCAGTTTAATAATAGCAAGGCTCCCTGATTTAGCACTCAGACAGCAGGAAGAGCAAAGCCAGCTTCAGCGGAACAGATGCCTAAGTTCTTCCCACGGACGTCTAGCAGGACTGTTGTGTGAGTCGCGCCGGCTGAGGTTGTGCAATAGCGACCATCACCGATCATTTGTTGTGTATATTATGTGCAGTGAGTGCTTAGTACATGTCTGTGGCAGGAATGAATTCATCAGTCAAAGATAAGTATCTAGTCTGATTTGCCCATTCAGGGTCAAAAAGAAAATGAAGTTATAGAGAATAGTTATTTTCCAAAATTTAACCAAAAACTCAGCAAGAGAGGAAAAGGGAAGAAATTTGGTTGAAGCTAGAACCAAGACAGGACCAGAAAGAAACTGAAAAAAGAAAGAGGTTTTGGTGAGAAGGTAGTATGGGAAAAAGGAGTTGATTCTCATTCTGGCAGGAGAGAGAAAAAGCTGGAATTGGTGTATAATCTGATGGACACAGTGTGACGATGCATGCCCCAGCTGGGCTTACTCCATCTCCTCAGGCTGCTGTGACCGCCCCAAGACTCTTGAAGTTTGAGCTTCCGGATTGAAAATCAGTCTAGACATTTTATTTTCAGACTTTCCAGAGGAAACTCAAATGGTAACCCATTCAGCATGTCAAATTGAGAACTTGCATTGTTCTCACCTCATGACAGCCATTTAGGCAATGTCCAAGACAGTTCAAAGGGAGAAGGAACTGTTTCCACTTTGTAAGAAAGTAAATGCTTCCTTCAAGTCCATCATGTGAGTTGCTAAAAATAATAATAAAAAAGAATGCTAATGCTAACTTTAAGACTGCTTGTTTAAATGCTAATATAAAAACAGGGACTGTCAGAAGTTTTCACCTTTGCTGTTTGTCATTTCTGAACATATTTACGTATTTTCATATTTAAGCCAAAAAAGTCTTCAATTTCAAAGAAAAAGATGGAGATGCAGTGAAAAGAACAAAAGACTCAGCATGAAGATAAATAGCTTCGAGTTTTAATTCTACCTGTGTGATCTAGAACTGGCTACTTCATCTCTCTGGGTGCCCATTCCTTCATTTAAAAGAGTGACAGTGTTGTGTGAATGACCTACAAGAACTTTCTACCTAGAACACTCATTGATTCCATTTAGGATTGATAGGGCAAAGTTACCCTTTTTATGTAATACACTTGAAAATGAATACTAAGCATGTTTTAATGGAGAAGCAAGATATTGTTAAATTAGTGAAACAAGGAGGCCAAACTGAGGTGGCTCTAATACGGGGGCACCTACGTAAGCAAACCAAAATCTAAGTCTAGAACCAATCACAAAACAGCCAACTAGTCTTTAAGCTATGGCCATTCCAATAATTTCCTTTCTTTGCTTCTGCACTGTCTCTATAGAAATCTTTCCCCGGCTCCTGTCAGCAGAGCGTTCCTGACCACTTCCGGTTTGGCACTGCCCAATTGGAATTGATTTTTGCTCAAATGAACTGTTAAATTTTTAATATAGCTCAGTTTATCTTTTAACAATATTAAAGGCCCAATTTGGATTTTGTGTTATCTTGAGAAATATTGTAATCAAATATGTAAATTATACTTCAATGAAATATTTACATTTTTATCTACAGAGATAATACAAAACAAATACTTGGTATTTACATTTCTTAAGGAAATTAATTTAAAAATTACTGACCTTCTTAGTGAATAATGAAAGATCTCAAATGGGCAAATACGTATATTATATATACGTATTTTTTTCCAGACTTATCTTTTAGACACATAAAAATAAATGGAGGCCATTTATGAAAGTCACAGAAATTATACTTTTCTAAGTGGAGTGAAGAGCATAAGGTATTTGGAGATAGAATTCTTTTTCTTTTTCTTTTTTTGGTAAGGAAGGTTGGTCCTGAGCTGACATCCATGCCTATCTTCCTCTATTTTGTATGTGGGACACCACCACAGCATGGCTTGATGAGTGATTTGTATGTCCATGCCCAGAATCTGAACCCACGAACCCTGGGCCACTAAAGTAGAGTGCGCAAACTTAACTACTATGCCAGTGGACCAGCCCCAAGACAGAATTCTTTTAATATCATCCAACAATATTTAGAGAGTAGTGTGCCAGGCACTTGGTTGATGATGGTGAGTAAAACAGGCCTGGTCTCCACTGCCAGAGCTTATGGTGCAGGTATTTCTGTTCTCTACACATCCACCACTTTACTTTTTGGTATAACTCAAAGACACAGCTCAAAGCACAGAGATATTAGGAAAGTTTCTGCATGGTCCAACATAGCTTATGAAAAAATAACATGCTAAAAAATTCAAATCCAGTGGTACACCATGTGGACTCAATTTTGCCATTGCCTGGTCTCACAAAGGGAGTTTAGTGGGGATATATGGAGATATATGAGTCCCCAGAGGGGCCCCCATTAAAACATATTGCTCTTCTAAAAGTAAATAGCCTGAATCATTTGTTTCATTTTAATGAAAATGTGAGCATTAATAATGCACAGCCTATCCCAATGTCATCCCTGTGCAGAGAATTGGCCAGGAGGAAATTACAAAGTAAGTCCATTGCTGATGGTGCCATAATCCAAGTCATTAGTGTTTGACCTCCACTGAGTTATTTTGTTATATCATTAATTAATTAATTAAACACTTCAAACAATTTTTGCCCGACCTTCCTTCTGTCTCTACCATGTACAGTTAACAGATTTAGCAAATAAAATTAAAGGATGCCTAGTTAAATTTGAATTTCAGACAAATAACAATTAAGTTATTAGCATAAATATGTCTCATGCAATATCTGGGTCATACTTATATTAAAATTCACATTTAACTGGGCATCCTGTATCTTGTGCAGCAATGCTACTGCCATAGCTATCTCTACCTTGGTTTGCATGAGAAACATTCTACCTATACACTTTTGTTACATACAAGAATATTGACTCTGATTTGAATGTTGGAGAAATTCCCTCTCTGAAGACCTTCAGGCATGACAAATAACCAAATCTGTCAGAAAAGATTTCATTAAATCCTTTCTCTAGGTAGGGGAACGGCTTAGGTGGCTTTTGGAATCCATTCAACCTAATATTTTTGAGTCCCTAAATCATATGGTGATCAAATAAGTTGACCAAATAAATAAGATGATCAAATAAACTTCATGAAGGCAGGGATGTTATGTGTCTTCACAGTGTCTGGCATGCTTCCTAATAGAGGTGCTGACCGCAGTAGGCATTTGGTAAATATATATTGGATAAATAAATAATAATAAAAAATCCCTTGAAATCTGTTTATGCCAGAAATAATAAAATAGAGGAAAAACAAGAGCAGAAAGTTGTTTGCAACTATGGACCCAGAGGCATAAGCCACACAGATCCTTCATGGCTACCTTGTTACTTTCATGGCTGAAGCTGCATCCCAAGGTAATGCGTGTGGATTTCTGGAAGACCCGACTCTCCGGAGGGGCTGAGCCAAACCAGTAGGGTGTTTCCTCAAGTGCCATGTGGGGGCTCCCAAAAGACAATATTTTGACTCCTAAACCTAAATCCTTTTATGGCCCCTCAGAGCCACCTGGATATTTTCTTAATCCACAGCGTGAGGCTTTTTGAGCACTTAGAGATTTAAATTGGGGTTTGCAAAGTAGAATCTGTTTCTGACAAAGCAAAGCCATTTGACCTCAAAAGATATAAATGGAGCAATCAAGAAAGGGAATAAAACTAATTAATTTATATTTAATTTGGCCTTCACTCAGCTATTGGGGAAAATTTGAAGTTTTTCCAGACTTGCCTTTTTAAAAGGATCCCCAAGGGGGAAAGAATCTTAGTAGTCCAACAATGCTTCAGTTTTCAACCTCTTCCCAAGAGAAATAAAAACTAGGGAGAGAGGAAGCACAGGAATTCTCTCACACGGTCTTTAGGTTGTGATTCATGTTTCGAACAGAAGACCACTTTTTAATTGTTACCCAAGGAAGGGTTCCTCTTAGCTTGAAATTAGGTTGCAGATTTCTACAGAGAATTACTACCCCTCTCTCTTTTTCTCACACACGTTTGTGAGAATGAGATTAGCATGTGTCCATGACCAAACATACGTCCCCTAATGTAACTTTTCCACCATCATGACCCTAAATGTTAAATAAATACTGAGTAGTCAAAAAAATAATGAGGTATCGAAAGTAGTCAAATACATAAAAACAGAAAATAAAATGGTGGTTTCCAGGGATGGGGGGAAAGAGGGAATGGGGAGCTTTAGTTTAATGGGTATAGAATTTCCATTTTGCAAGATGAAAAAGTCCTGGAGATCCATTACATAACAAGGTAAATATACTCAACACTACTGTACTGTACACTTAAAAATGCTTAACATGGCAAATTCTACATTATGTTTGTATACCACCACTAAGAAAAATGATAAAAAATTACACATTATATTAGATAATCATTAAGAACACTAACATGATTGGGAATAAAATGCCAATCTTTATCTACAGTTTAGATATATTTTTTGAATTACATATGGAGTACTCATACCAAAATTACATTATCTTTTTAACATTTCCCATGTACCAGGCATTGCATAAATAATAAAGATACAAAAACAAGTGTAGCAGTCAGAAAGAGAATATAAACTCATTATTATGAACAAATCATAAAATAGTTAATATATATTTTTCTATGCATTATAGATTCATTTCTGGCAATGGAAGGCCATTCAGTCATTCAAACATTTGCTAAGTCTCTGTTACATAAAAGACAGAGTCATTGTGGGACCAGCCCAGTGGTGTAGTGGTTAGGTTCACGTGCTCCAGCAGGAGTCTGCAGGGTCGTGTCACATGGGTGGATCTACACACTGCTCATCAAGCCATGCTGTGGCAGCATCCCACATGCAAAATGGAGGAAGATTGGTGCAGATGTTAGCTCAGAAACAATCTTCCTCACCAAAAAAAAAAAAAAAAAGAGAAAAAAGACAGACTCATTGTTCTCAAATAGCTTTCAATGGAGTACGAAAGATAAAACATCAATAACTTTGTTCAAAACTTTCTACTTTATATTATGCTTTTCCATTTCCTTGGGGAGATGTTTAACTTCGCTCAGTTTTCTCATCAATAAAGTAGTATTATTGTGAGGATTAAATGAAGACATGTGTGCACCCATGTGTGCATGTGCTCATGCGAGAGCTTAACTATTTTTCAATAGTGAGAACAAAACAAAGATGTAGTCAAATATTCAAGGACTTTCAAAATTTACCACAGACAGATTCTTAATTCAAAAAAATTCTTAAAAGAGATTCTTCAGAAAAGAGAAACGTAAACTTACAGGGAAAGAAAGAGAAAACAAAACCAAATGATAACATGGATTCTAATAAATATATTGGTAAATATAATCATTTCAAAAATATCTAAATAACTTTACCTCAAGTTTTAAAAAGACAAACCTTAAATGCTTTTCAAAAATAAAAATATCATGGGATTTTAATGGATACTTAAGTGAATTAAGGTCCAGGTGTTGTGAAGGAAGGTAAAATAGTCAAGTTTGTTAGAAAAATCATGGTTAAACATATACGTTAAAATAGTGAGGGTAGTAACTGAAAACAAAGAAATGCAGTGCATGGGGTCCAAACTAGCAGAGGGGAAAATGACACAGAATGTTTTAAGCAAAGGAAAAACAAAACCAGCCAAATGCTAGCCCAAAGGACATTGGTATTGTAAGATTAATATCATACAAAATAGAATTAAAGGCAAAAAGCACGCATGGAAATAAAGGTCAATGCATACTAGAAGGAATAATTCTATAAGTAATGATAGTGTGCATAAGCTGGTGTGTATCTGATAACATAGTCTTAAAATATATAAAGCAAACGCTGGCAGCAGCAATACAGTGTCAGAGTCAGAAAGTGACAGTGGAGTCAGACTGGCTTGCTTAAATCTTGGCTCTAATTACCAGCTTTGTGAACTTCTTAAGGGGAAACGATGCACTCACCTCATGCAGTTGTTGGAAGGATAAAATAATTACTACATGTAGAGAACATACAACAGTGTTCAACACACGAGAAAATATATGCATTGATTTTTAGTAATTGAGAGAATTATAGGAATTGATTCCCAATAACAATGTGAAAATTGATAATCAGACAAAATATAATAATGTATAGAGAATTTCAGCAAATAGTTTTTCTCTAGCAGAGAATATATATTAAACCCTACCTCCAACAAAGAAAGACTATATATTTTTCAAGTTATTGGAACATTATAAAATTAATCACATACTGGGTCACATGTAATGTCTCAACTATTTTGAAATAACATATTACAAAAACAGTGTCTTCTTACCACAGTACATTAATTATTTAATAAAAAATAAAATAGAGTTATTTTAGGAAATTTAAAATATTCTCATATGTCAAGTATGTGTAAAAGAAAAGATTACAATAGATATTAGAGAATATAACAATAAAAATAAAAGTATTACATATCAAAACCTGTGAGATGCTTATAATAGCAGTAATTAGAGGGAAATTTATAGAAATAAATTGCATTTATTAAAAGTAGTGGTTGAAAATAAGACAATGGTTTAACTCAGTAAGCTAGGAAAATAATATTAGAACAAAGCAAATGAGAGGAGAAGAAAAGAAAAATTAAAGATAGTAAAAGAAAATAGTAAGTAAAATCAATAAAACAAAGACTATATCTTTTAAAGAAAGAAATAAAGTAGTCTAACGATCAATAAAAAAGAGAGAGAGCATCAAAACTAATAATGGAAAAAGGGACGGGAGATGGTAAAAAGGGAAATGACCGTATTTCCATGGAGTATTTTATATCATACAAACATTATGAAGAAATTTATTCCAGTAAACTTGTAGATTGAGATGAAATTGACAACTTTCCAGACAAACATAAGTTAGCAAAATTGCCTGAGGAAGAAATAATCATTAAATTTAATAGGCTATAAAATCTCACCTTACCTAAAAAATACCAAAGCTTCTAGGAACAAATAATTCAAATTGCAAACAAATGTACAGAGAACAGACAATGAGGGGAAGTTACCCAATTACTTTTCTGAGGCAAACATATCTTTATACCCAAAGCGGACATGAATAGTAAAAGAAACAAAATCCTGTAGATAGATACAAAAAAATTCAACAAATTTCAAGGCTCAGTTTTGGCAAGTTTTAGCACATGAGGACTAGAAGGAGAATCTCTGAACCTTGTCTGCAGGCAACAGCACACTTACGTATGAAACTTGAGGAGCATTCCGGCTAAACTCAGGGGCACCGGTGGGGCTGCCATGGCTGCCTCTCAAAACGCAGCCCTGGAGATTCAGGTGGACAGTGAGATAAGTAAAAACAATTGAGAGGCATAAGATGTACAAAAAATACAGGTTGTAAAATCCAAGAAATTTACAGACAAACAATTGAGACTAATGAGAATATTCAGCAAGTTTGCTGGATACGAGATCAATATATAAAAATCAAGAGTATCCTACATATGTATAATCATCAATTAATAAAACAATGGCAACAAAAACAGTAAAGTACTAGCAATAAACCCAGCAGACGCCTCATAGTAAGCTATAACTATAAACTACACATTTGAATAATATTTCTAAAGCACTGAGTAAATGGGTAATTATGCTATAATAGAGGAAGACCTAATATCCAAAATAATCAGTTCCCTCTAACTCATTCTACATTTTTAATCTAATTTCGACAATAATCCCAGAAAGAATGCATGTATATGTTTATTGGAACTTGCCAAGCTTATCCTAAAATTCATATGAATGCATAAAAATCCAAGATTAAGTAAGAAATTTAGCAAAAATAAGAACAAAAGAGGATATCAAGATATATTTAATGCTGGAGTAATTAAAATAGTGCAGAGCAGAAAATGAAATAAACTAATAGACAAAAGATCAGAAAAGAAAGCCCAGAAACAGTTTCATACATGTATTGATACATGAGAGAGAAGTGGCATTACAAATCAGCGAGAAAAGAGCGAATTTTTCATAAATGGTATTAGTACAACTGGGTACCAAAATAAAAAACAATTAATTCCAAATATTTGAAAGCTCTAAATAAGAGAAGCAAAACTTTAAGACTTCTAAAAGAAAATATAGAATATGTTTATGATCATGAGGTTGGGAAGGAAGTATTAGGTAAGACCTAAAATGCAAAATATTAAGTAAAACCTATGATACTTTTGTCTACGTAACAATTAAAACTTCCTATTTAATAAAATACCACAAAGTTAAAGGAAGCCACAGAATGGGAATTTATATTTGCATGGGGTTTCATGAATAGATTTTGCATTCAGAATATATAAATGATTACAAATAAATAAGAAAAACAACCCAATATGAATAAAGGGCAATATAAGTGAGCAAGATATTCAGGAAGAGATGTTCAAGTGGCCGAGAAGGTAGACGTAAAATGCTCAACCCCACAAATAATTAGAGTGAAAGTTAAAACTGTGTGCAAATTGAAACTACATACCTTTTCAAACTCTGCAGACAAAATTAAAATATCTGGCGATGTTCTAGGCTTATAAAGATTAATGGATCACAGGGACTCCCATAGCTTGACAGTGAGTGCAGAAATTGGGACAGCCGCTTTTTGGAGGGAAATTTAGCAATAGATCGTCAAGTTGAATATGCTCTATTAGTTTTCTATTACTGTCGTAACAAATTATTACACACTTTATGGCTTAAAACAAGACAAATTTGTGAACTGGAGTGTTCTGGATGCCAGAAGTCTGTCCTGGGTCTCACTGGGCTACCGTCAAGGTGTTTGTCCACAGGGCTGCATTCCTTTCTGGAGGCTCTAGGAGAAAATTCATTTTCCCCACCTTCTTCTAGCTTCTAGGAGCCATCTATTCCTAGGCTGGCGGCCCCCTTCCTCTATATTCAGAACCGGCAACAGCTGGTTGAATTCTTCTCAGGTGGTGTCCACTGACCCTCTATTCTCCCTCTTCTGATTTCAACGACTCATGTGATTGGATTGGGCCCGCCTGAGTAACCCAAGATAATCTCCCCTTCTGAAGATCCTTAACCTTAATCCCATTTGTAAAGTCCCTTTTGCCATGTAAGGTAACATATTCATCGGTTCCAAGGATATCTTTGGGGGAGCCATTACTCTACCTAACACATGTGCATGCACTCCTTGAACTAGCAATTCTACTTCTGAGGCCTAAAGAAACTATTGCAAATGTGCTGAAAGAGATATTCACAAATATGTTCATTGGAACATTGTGTAAATTATGAAAGATTTTAAAAATTGTTTATCAATAGAAGAAAAGATAAATAATGTTGGTGCGTCCATACAATGGAATACTGCATAGGCTTAAAATAAATCTTAAAAACATAATATTGAACAAAATAAAGATCCAGAATTATATATTTGTGAATGTGTGTGGGGGGGGGAATATAGAGAATATAACAACTTGAATTGGCATAATAAACTCAAGATTTGGTGTAAAGGTTATCTCTGGGAAGTGAGAGGAAGGGAAAGACATACAAGCAAAGTACAATGTTGACATTTGTTAAGCTAGGTAGGTACAGGTGTTTTCCTTATAATATTCCCTAGATTTTTTTGATGCTTGAAGTCTTTTACAATAAGAATTGGTAAGCTTGGGATTAAGGCCACCAAACCAAATGAAGGCATCCCACGGCAGGAGCTGAGAAGAGGAAATCACAGGGTAAGCCTAGATTAGTTGGTATTGTTAAAAAACACTAGACAAAATCAAGAGACTTCGGTTTTAGTCTTGGATCTCTCACTGTCTAGCTCAGTGACTTTGAGCAAATTACTGAACACAGTCAGATCTCAGTTTCCTCGTCTCAAAAGTGAGGACATTGAATCAAAACACTCTAGGTCTGTTGTAACCATAAGATAGTCTGTCTGATGACTTTTATGTACATTATGATATTTTTGTAACTAAAAGGGGGATGGTTTGACAAAGTTCATCTTCTTGAGATGGACAATCATGTCCAAGGAGTTTGCACATACACATCATCCATTATCCCTGATTTGGGCTTAAAACCACTCCCAGGCCATCTGTTTGGGCTAAAAGATGGCTCCAGAGCTGGGATGGGAGAGAGAAGCTATTAAAACCGATGTGGGATAAAATTTTAAGGTAGGATTGAATTTGGAGCCCTGTTCTTTGTAAGCCTCACAGAACCAAGCTTTCTCATCCATTTGATCTCCTTGGGGAACATGCTCAGTGGTGAGCTGTTACAGTACAACTCCAGAATATTTATTCCCCAAAAGAAACCTATTTAATGCCGTGGAATTATGGTAACTGCCTGTCCTAATTTAGGAGCAGACAGTGTTAGACTATGGGGTAAATATTTCCTGGCAAAAAAATTATGGCCATACAAATGCCAGACTTGCTGAGTGATCTCCTTGCCTATGCCAAAATGGCCCCCGGACTGCAGAAAGATTTCCCTTCACAGATGCCCTGCCACCTCACAAATACTTCTTTTGTCCTATGTGCAAGATCGACTCGAAGGACCGCCCAGATTTTGTACCTTGATTCATTTCTTTGGACACTGCTTGGCGTGTCCTTACAAGCAATGTCTTCTTCAATAAGAACAAACCACTTACATCTGATGACATGAATTCTTGAGTGGGACTGACTAGGACACACATTGCCGAAAGCAGCAGGCGGGGCTCACTGGCCCTCTTCTGAGCAGCCTGACTTTCATGTCCCAGTTACTCAACTTCAAGCACAGCCAAAAATTATCTCAAGCCAAGTTCTTCTGGACAAAAAGCACTCTGAACTCTTGCTTGCTTCAAGCCAGTAGAAGAATTTAGCCGGATATTGGAACTGTCAAGTAATTTTAATACCTAAAAGAAGAATATATTAGATTCTTTTTCTCGATCTCAGTAGTGCTGAAACCACATTCTTATGAGCCATCCCTATGTGGAATTTTTATATTTTAATTTAAATTCTCTGTTGGTTTTGTTGCTTCTGTACATATGACGATATTTCAGAATATAGTTTGCAATCATATACATATTCCCAAAGACCCATGGAAGTGACTCCTTCATGTATATATCACAATTCTCTATTTTAGGAGAGAGTATTCCAGATGTTGTAAAAACCTCTCCACTTTCCTGTCACTGCATTCTACCTATCTCCTAGTCATTTCCCCATATTCTTTGAGACTTTGACTCCAGGCTCATAGGTTTCTTCTCCAACCCATTGATGGTTCATATGGACAAGTTACTCCAATACCAAATATCTCTAATCAATAACTTTCTCCACCTGTTTCATCCTGGACATGTCACCATGCAAATTGCTCCAACTCTAGAAATCACTAATTCAACTTCTTCACTCCCATCACAACCTCCAATCTTTTTAGTTTGCTGACATGTAAATTATTCTATTCTTTTGGTCTCTCCAGTTCATTGACTCTTCATTTTTATCTTCTTATCATCCTTTTTCTCTCCCTTCAGGTCAGATTACATGATCCAGAATTTCAGTGATTATCCTGATAAAATCATTGGATTTTTTACCTCTTTTTCTCAGAAAACTCTAATCCTGTATCAACTCAACCATCTGCTTTAGAAGATAGGTCTCACTGTAAATTTAGAACCACAAAACTTATCATTTTGTGGTCAACTTGCCTTCTTACTTTCTCCAAAAATTATTTCAAACTTTCTTTTCTATCCTCAAACTGCAACTTCTCTCTCAACCCTATACCATAGGTATTTATTTTTAGCTGATTTACTTCACAGAGAAAAAGAAAATCCACCTGAAAAGAACCAGCTAAATTCCTGGTTCTTGTGGGTTTCATCCACCCACAAAACTACCTGCATCTGTGTGCATCTTCTCTTCCTTCTGTCTGTGCTGCTAGAGGAGGCGACCCTCTGACCTGAAGTACTACCATCTGGGCTCTGGGCTCCCATGCCCTCCTGATTACTCCGGAATCTTTCACTTCCTCTACTTTCCCCTCAATCATCAATCTTCCACTTCACTTAAGATCTTTCCCATCATCATTGCCTAGTCTTCCAACCATTCTAACCATCCTTCATTTCAGCAGGTTTGAAAATCTATATTTATTAGTTATTTGAATTTCCTTTTCTGTAAAGGTTCTATTCATGTATTTTACCTACTTTCTATGGAATTCTTTTCCTCATTGATTTATAGGATTCATTTGTAGATTCCAGACAGTATAAATCCTTTGTCAGCTAAATATTGCAATGTGTTCTTTGTAGCTTGACTTTTAGATTTGTTTATGGGGTCTTTTGTCATACTGGAGTTTTCATTTTACTGTAATCAAATTTAACAGTCTTTTATGGTTTATGCTTTTTGTGTCTTTTAAAAAATTCTTTGTTTTCTGATATAATGAAAATATATTTCAATATTTTCTTCTAGAAAATTCAAAGTGTTACTTTTTACATTAGGTCTTTAATTCACATAGATTTTTTTTAAGAACAGTATAAACTAAGAATCTAATTTTATTCTTTTCTTAGACCTAATTATCCAAGCAACATTTATTCAACTGCCCAATTTCCATCCAAATATTCGAAAAAGGATCTTAGTTGTCTACCAGATCTCAATATTTATGTGTCTATTCTGCACTTTATTTTTTTGTCTCATTGGTTGATTTTCCATTCATCCATCAATATCACACTGTTTTTGTATTATATTGCTATAGCTTTTTATATATCTTGATATTTGGTAGAGAGTTCCTCCACCATATCTTTCTCAAAACTCTTTTGACTCTTGTTGGCTGATTGCACTTTTATTTGAATTTTAGTTGTCAATTGGTCAAATCATAAGAAATTTTATTAGATTTTTTTTTAGAATTGCACCAAATTTAGGGATTAATTTTGGATGAACTGACACCTTTATGATATTGTTGGTTCCCAGCCATAAACATGATAAACTGTTTTTATTTATTTTGGTTTTCTTTTATGTATTTCAAGAATATATATTATACTTTTATCACCAAAGATATTGTATGTCTTTTTTTATTCTGATGTTTCATTTTATCCTCATTCACTTTAAGTTGTTTTTGGTAATAAATAGGAATGTATCCAGTATCTCCCTAAATTCTCTTAATAGTGCTAATAGTTTGGCTGTACATTTGCTTAGTCCATATATATGAAAAGATCTGTGAACAATAATGATTTTGGTATTCCTTTTTTGTTCATTTTCTTCTTTTATCTTCCTTGCCTTGGCTCAAACATTCAAAACTATGTTAAATAGAAACAATAATAAAGAGAATCCTTATTTCTGACTAATGATATTTGTTTTAGAGTTTCATCAGTTATATCAGGTTCAGTAAATCTCTTTCTCAGTTTGCTAGAGTTTTTCACTAGAAATGGATTTTGAATTTTATTAAATGTTTCATTTTGCGTCTGTTGAGACGATATTATGGTTTTTTATCTTTTATTTGGTAATGCAATAAATTAAAGTAAAATTTTCTGATATTAAATCATTCTTGAACTTGTGGCATAGACTCAACATGTTAGAATTTTTTTTAATACATTGCTTGATTGAATTTGGTAATTTTGTTTTGTATATTTGACCACAAAAAAATTTTTACATTTCCACATTTTACACTCTCAGTTTCTCCACATACTTGCCAACATTTGGTATTAGGAATCCTCCTGATTTTAGCCATTACAGTGGTATAAAAAAGTATTCCATTGTGGCTTTGGTTAGCGTTTCACTGGATTACTAGTGATATTGAACAGTTTTCATGTACTTATTGCCCATTCAAGTATTTCCTTTCTGAAGGGCCTGTTCAAGACTCTTGTCCACTTTACAATGGTGTTTGTCTTTGCATTGACGATTTGGAGGAATGTCTATATATTCTGCATATGAGTCCTTTGTCAGATCTATGTACTCCTCCAGAAGCAATGGATTTTTTTTCTGGGAAATGGGAAAGCTTTCTGCCTTTTCCACAGAGGCAGATGGGTTTTGCTTCTACCTCTGCCTTCCAGGAGCAGGCAATCTTTTTGGCCCTGTGGGAAGGAGTATTTCCTGCCCCTTCTCCAGTATCTTGAGGCTTTTGTTTCATATGAGAGAATGATTCAAAGACACGTATAGGGTTTCATGCCCACCTTCCAGTGGTAGTCATGGGAGTGTCCCTCACCTGCATGTGTACATCACCAAGGAAGGCTCTCTCCAGGTGTTGCCCTGCCCCACATCTTAACGTAAGCACCTGTGGAGGCCCATTAGGAAAAAATACTTGTAAGTGAATGTGAACTGCCTGAACTCTTCTTTTGTTTGTAATTCCTGGTTATTCTAAATTGATAAGCTAGGCCACACTTAAATTTAGTTAAATTTGAGCTGATTTCTTCTTACCTGCTTTTAAGGTGGCCTCCTTTTCCTTGTAGCCTCTTCCAAAGTTGAAAGAGTTTGTGTATCCCATCTATCTTTGGAGGGACTTGTTACTATTTAGAATTCAGTTCACATGGTTACCTTGAAATCTCAGCTCTATGATGAGTTTTAAAAAAGTGATGATTTTGTAGATTGTCTGATTTTTTCTCATTGTTAGGGTGGGAACAAATTCCCTTGTGGCTTTCTACATCTAAGCCCCTTCTGAGATTTTGATTGGCATTGCATTAAATCTATGTTTCGACCTTGGGAAAATGGACATCTTAATAATATTGCATATTCCAATCCATGAACATGGTATATCTTTAAATTTATTTAGGTTACTGTGAATTTCTCTCTGCAGTGTTTTGTAGTTTTTAGAATACAGTCTTACATCTCTTTTTGATATATTTTTTCCTAAGTAATTTTTGTTCTTACATGCTATATTAGATGGACTTTTTTTGACGTTTGATTTTCAAATTGTTTATTGCTGGTATATAAAAATATAAATGATTTTCTTGTATTGACCATTAATTTATGAACCTCCTGAAACTACTTATTCTAATATTTGGGGGGGAATCATTGAGATTTTCAATGTAAAAATGATGTTGTTTATAATAAACATAATTTTACTTCTGCTTTTTCATTTGTAAAGTCTTTCCCTCACTTTTTTCATGCTTTACTGCACTAGCTTGGATTACCAGTACAATGCTGAATAGGCATGGTAGGAGTGGACATTCTTACATTAACAATTATAGGCGAAAAATGTACATATTTTCATCACTAGGTATACTGTTAGCTATAGATTTTTTTCATCAATGACTCATCAGATTTAGGAAGCTCTACTCCATCCCTAATTGTTATAAATTTCTACATGAATAAGTATTGTATTTTGTCAGATGGCTTTTCTGCATCCATTTAGATGGTCATATGATTTTGCTCTTTACTCTGTTAATATGATTTATTTTTTAACGTTAAACTAACCTTTCATCTCTGGAATAAAACCTCAGTTGTTCATGATGTTTTAGCTTCAATTTGCTAATATTTTGTTAAGGACTCGTGTCTATATTCATAAAAGAAATTGGCTTGTAATTTTATTTTCTTGTAACATCTTTGTCAGGTTTTGGAATCAGGATTATGCTGGCCTCATAAAACCAGTTGTGAAGTATTCTGTTATTCTCTATTTTCTGAAAGAGTATTCTAAGATTGGCATTATGTCTTTCTTAAATATATAATAAAATTTATTAGTGAAACCATCTGGATCAGGAATTTTCTTTATGGAAAATTTTTTATTATGAATTCAAATTCTTTAATAAATGTAAGGCTATTCAGATTCGCCATTTATTCTTGAATCATTTTTGGTTTTCAAGGAATTTGTCTATCTCTTCTAAGAAATTTCAAGGGGATTTTCAAGAAATTTGTCTATCTCATCTAAGTTGTCATATTTCTTGGCATAACATTTTCCTCCTTATTCCTTTCTTTTTAATTTCTGTAAAATCTGCAGCAATGATCTCCCTCAGAAAATCACTTTCTGCGCTGTCGCCTGGCCTTGAGCCCTCAAAGGCTGCTGCAATGCATTGGGTGCAGGTTCAGAGGGGCGGGGTGGAGGGAGTGTTAGTTCTCTGGCTGTCCTGCCTGGCCCCAATCTTTGGTGCACTTGATGAAGAAAAGGGTTGGTGGCTGGGTGCAGGCTCTCTCTGTGGCTGGGGGTCCGCAGGATTCTAATGCATCATTCTAGACCACAGGTGGCTATTAGAAATTAGGTAATAGCCTGGAATGTCCTGATGATGGATTCCTTCTCTTTTTACTGCTCTTCCGTGGATAAAAGCAGTTATAGGTTTCTTCATTTAGATTTATTTGCATTCTTAGCTCTCTGATGGGTTTTAAAAGCTATGATTTTGTAGCTTAATAAATTTGCTTCATTATTAGGTGAGTTTTGTTTTAAAATAAATATGGCAGAGAATTTCCTTTTCTCAAAAAGGATTGAAAAGGACAAATTTATTCTCTACCAGAACATGAACTATATAAAGGAAATAGTTTATTTTGGGAAAAAAGTTTTATTATACAATATAAACAATATTCTTTTGTTTCCTTCCCATTTACCCTATCTATTTGAAACTTTAGAAAATATTCAAATCATCTTTCCTTTAGAAGTTAGTCTTTGCTGACTTTGATTTGAAGTGATCACAGGCACTGAAATTTCAAAAATCTTCACAATTTCCTTCCAGTTCCAATAACTCAAAGCTATAATTTCTTGGTTCCTAATTTTGATGTTTAGGTCAACTTTCTTGCTTTGTTAGTTAATATTAATAGGATTTTTATTGGCAGTTTGTTTTGGTCAAGTCTTATTCTTGCAAAACCATTTTTTATAATGAAGGAATATAATGAATTTGGTTTTCAAAGTGCATGAAAAAAAAATGTGGATCAGCCATAAAGTCATAGAAGGACAAAGGAGTTTTAGGATCTTTTTAAAAATATGTTTTTAGGGGCTAGCCTGGGGGCATAGTGGTTAAGTTCATGCGCTCCACTTTGGCAGCCCGGGATTTGCAGGTTCAGATCCCGGGCGCAGATCTGCTCCCCACTTATCTGCTCACCGCTTATCAAGCCATGCTGTGGCAGGTGTCCCACATATAAAGTAGAGGAAGACGGGCACAGATGTTAGCCTAGGGTCAATCTTCCTCAGCAAAAAGAGGAGGATTGGCAACGGTTGTTAGCTCAGGGTTAATCTTCCTCACACACAAAAAAATATGTTTTTAACAATTCCAAGATTATTTCTATTTCTTTTTGTTTTGCTTCTTGATGAGATCATTTCATTCTTTTTAACCATGCAGGCATTGCCTCCTCCTCTTCCATAACATGAACTTTTGTTGAATGAACAATTCATGGCCTTGACACAAGGAATTCTTACTGTATTGAATCCAACAGGACATGTAATATGTGGGTTTTACTACAGGCAAGTTCTGCTATTGCACTGGAGTCATAGACTATGACTATGAAATCACAACTACCTTCACCATGAAGAATTCTTCAACTACTAGCAGATTTACACCCATTTAGTTGGTGGCGTGTCATCAAATCTTAATAAATCAAAATAATTCTCAGATAGCATTGATTTTCTTTCTCTTCTGCCAAATCTGAAGACAAAACAAGAAATTGGCACTAGTCTCTTAAAAAAGTATTGGTTTCTTCAAGGGCTTCTGCTAAGATCTGTTGCTTATATTCAGCACCAGTAATGGTAGAATATCTAGTACACTAGCCATTGTCACTCTCTGCCCCAAACCTTGTCTGGTCTGTGACCTCATCCACTGAATTCATAGTTATAGCATCCTCTGAGCACAGACTACTTTTGTTTTCTCTGTACTTCAGTGCTGTCCCACTCCAGGAGAGAGCAGAGACCAAAACTGGGACTAATCCTGATTCCAATCCCAGTTTTTATCTCTGTCCTAGTCCTGGCCTCAGCTTTGGATGGAATTTTAATGATCCCTCTTTGCTAGACAAATGGTCTCTTAAAACTCAATCAGAAATTCATTTGGTTTAATGACCTACTCCTCAAGAGGAAAGGGGCCTTGGAAAACTGTCAGTCTTTTATATGTCAGTGTGGATTAGCGCTGTTTCCTTTCCACCCAACACCTAATTGAGATGAGTCACATGAATAAACAAAAGTCTCTGTTGGAGAGAAAAAGGTCTGAGTAATAATTTCAGATCAGACATAAATTATTGGACCAAATAAGGGCCCTTGGTCTTGAGATGCTAGTAAGAAGAGATGCAGCCAGTAGGAAATGGTGCAGAAAGAATGCTGAGATGTTGCCAAAGATGAATTTGATCAGCTTAACAATTATGACTAGATCAATCTCTGTTGAATAATTTTTCAACCTGCCATTCAGAATAAAGGAAGCAAATCCTTTCCTGCACCCAAAGTCAATTCTTTGTAAAATCAGACTGGAAGGAATATACACATTGAGAAGATGACAAGCAGAGGACACCTGCTATTAAGTGATGGAGAGAATTTGAGATGGGGTCAGAAGAGACTCCTACATTTTTCAGGCATAAAGTGGACTGGTTCTTCATTTTTTTAAGGAAAAAAGTTGAATCTACCGTTGGAAAACGGGATATAATATCAAAATATTCAATTCATCAGACATATATTGAATACCTGTTGTGTGCTAGGTATAACTCTGTTAGATCTAAATAGATAAAACTGTTAAAAGAAGAACACAATGTTTTTTGGTGTTTATATTTAAAGGTTATATGAAAAAATGGCTACAGATGAATGGCTATGCCCTTGTACGTAAAATAGCCCAACGTGACTTGAGATGCACTGACTTTGGAGAAATCACACTTCGTACTGCTCAAACTTCAAGCAAAATCATGTGTTACATGCCAAGGATTTACAAATGTAGAGACCTTTCTTTGAATTTACACCCAGAGTCTGAGTTGATGAAAAAAACAGTTTCTTCCCATGATTTAGTTTTTATTTTTTCTAATAATGCCAAAAAGGTCAAGTAAGCTTTCTCAAAGCAGCCAATTTCACATGTGCTCAAGACACATATTAATTTTAACAATTGCAATGCATATTGCAACCATAGACACATAGAATGAAAGAATAGAACTCATTCTGAGCTCATTTTTATTTCTATTCACACTCTCTTCAGGTCTAGAAGATCTTCACTTAACTTGTTTTTTAGGAACACTTGAGTTAAAAAAATTTTTTCCCCAAGAAAAATTTGGTTTTGGCCCATACATGAAAAGAGCTGGGAAGCTGTCACTCCTGTGTCCTTACAGCAAGAAAAGATGAATAAGCTGAAAATTGATGGCTTTCCTTGGACATTCCAGAAACTGCACCACAAGGCAAACCTCCACCCTGAAATCTGGAAAGACAAGTGAATACAGAGGGTCACAGCCAAGACCTGCTTACCTGGTGCAGAAGCCAGTAGAACCATAAACTGGTAGGAACACTCACGTGTCATTTCGATGAGACTAAAGACCAGCATGAAAGTGAGAAACCCTGAGGGCTGCCATCTTGGGTGAGAAGGGAATGGCACAATTTTGCAGGTTTTGCCTCCAGGAGCCCCACTGGGTTTTCGCGATGAAGAGCCAAGATAAATATCCTCACAGCTCTGGTGGAAGTAGCAGAAGAGTGATCATTTTAAAATAGATCCAGAGGGTTTCTGTAACAAAGGCTTATTTTCAGGAGAAAAAATTTTACCAGAATTTTGTCCCATTTGGGGTAAGAGCACAGCTCCCACACCAGCCCCCTCTAGCCTTACTGTCTCACCTCCTTAGGGGGAAAGCTAAGATTACCCTTGAAGGTCACATTTGCCACAGTGAATGACAAAGGCCCACTGAAAAGACTGAGATTCAATCACAGGATTAAAGAATACATCCGCTCTCACACATCACCACCACACCCGCAGGGCTCAGTACAGTAACAGCGGATGACAGAGAAGAGAGCTCCAATACACAGTCTCCCTGAGGACGAGCACTTACAGAAGTTCAAAGTCAACAGTGAGACCCAGAAAAAGGACTTTCGAGGAATTTGAAGCCTCTGGCACAGCAGAGGCTTCTACAGCTATAGCAAAGGTTACATAGAGCCCAACTCTGAGACAGATCAACACAATAGGTCACATTAGACCTCTTTGCCTCAGTTCCCATGAGGTCCAGCTTTCAACAAAAAAACTACAAGGCACGCTAAAAGGGAAGAAAGACCACAGTCTCAAGAGACAAAGTGAGCATCAGAACCAGGGTCATATATGACACGGGTGTTGGAATTATCAGACATAAAATTTGAAATAACATGATTGCTATGGTAGGGATTCTAATGGAAAAAGTAGACAACAGTCAACCACAGATAAGCAATGTAAGCAGAGAGATAGAAGGTCTAAGAAAGAAGTGCAGGAATCACAAACACCGTGACAGAAACAAGGAATGCCTCTGGGCTCATCAACACACGGGTTGTGGTCTAGGTAATAATAAGTGAGCTCGAATATAGGTCAATAGAAACTTCCCAAACTGAAATGCAAAGAGAAAAACTAATGACAAAAACAGAACAGAATTTCCAAGTACTGTGGGATGATTTCAGAAAGTGTAATGCATGCTTAACTGGATTACTAGGAGAAGGAAAAGAATGGAGCAGAACTATTTGAAGTACTAATGTCAAGACCTTTCCAGAATTAATGACAGACCCTAAACCACAGAGTCAAGAAGCTCAGAGAGCACCAAAGCACAAGTACTGAAGAAACAAGAAACAACCCATCTACACTTAGTAATATCATATTCAAGCTGCAGAAAATGAAAGACAAAATCTTGAAAGAAGTTAGAGGAAAAAATAACAGTTTACCTAGGAAGGAAAAAAATACAGAGATGAGAATTACAGTGCACTTCTCATCAGAAATCATGCAAGTAAGAAGAGAGTAGAAGGAAATATTTAAAGGGTTTAAGGAAAAAACTCACTAACCCAGAATGCTATGTCCAGTGAAACTATCTTTCGAAAATGAAGGAGAAATAAAGACTTCCTTAGACAAACAAAAACTGAAGGAATTCACCACCATCATATCTGCCCCATAAGAAATGTTCAAAGTTCTTCAGGGAGAAGGAAAATGAGAAGAGATCAGAAATTCAGATCTACATAAGGAAAGAAAGAGCATTAGAGAAGAAATAAACTAAGGGTGAAATAAAATCTTCTATTTTTCTTATTCTTGATTGATCTAAAAGGTAACTGTTTAAAGTAATAATAGTAACAATGTGTGGGGTGATTGCAGCACATGGATAAGTGAAATGAGTGACAGCATGTAATAAGGGATGGGAGGGAGGAATTGGTCATACTTTGCTGTAAGGCATCTACGTTACAAGTGAAGCTCTACAGTGTTATTTGAAGTTGGGCTCAGATTAATTAAAAATATATATTGAAAACTCTAGGGCAATCACTAACAACATTTTAAAAATAAGTATAATTGATATACTAAGAGAGTTGATAAAATGCAATCATATAAAATACTCAATTAAAACCAGAGAAGGAAGAAAAGAAGAAAATGCTCCCATAAAGACTTCTGGAAATACATGACTCCTTGAAGAAATAGTGAGTAACTGATATTCTTTTTAGTAAAGAATTGATTGCAAAATATAAGAGGAAATATTGGAAAACACAGAACTCCACGTTTTGCAACCTTCTGACAAAACACTTTCCTATAATTAACTTCTTGCTTGTGCACATCTGTTCTCTATATTGGGAGCATTCAGATTGCAAGACCCTGTATTCCACTGTGTACTCCCTTTGGAACTCGATTAAGTTTTTTTAAACTGGTTGAATGAAATAGATTTATCCAGGATATTCACAATTCATTCTTTTACTAAATTCCAAGGTAGAGCCAGTACCTGGAATATTTGGATGATTGCTGTGTGGAGGAAGATGGCAAAAGACAAACAAATACCCAGTAATTACAATTCCCCAAAGCTGATATCTTGCAGGTGTCTGGTTTGAAGGTGTTTCTCAATAAAAGGATCATCTAAAAGTGCCTCTGATAGCTCCTTTTGTGGTTCAAAACTCTTTCTTACGGATTTCAATTAGCGATTTATTTTCCCCAGTAGGTTGGGAAGAACCTAATAACCATTCAAAACGTATTTTAAACAGGAGATGTTTTACATCTATTTCCACTTACACCACTTTCATCTATATCACATCAATGAAAGTACATGTTCTTCACAGCTAAGTCTACTCATATTCTTTGTCAAATATAAGATTGTTGTAAAACACTAATAATAAATATTTCAGAAGACTTCGGTTATTTATACCTTAAAATCAATTAAGTTTAGTCAAAAATTGTTTAATGAGCTTTTACCATGAGACACATTTACAAGTCCTACTGTGGGATATAAAGATGAATAAGATATGAGGTCAAGAGAGTTCAGTGAAGCACTTGTGTGAAATAATCCCTTTTTTAAATAGAATAGTTATCAATAAAACCCGAAGTCTTTTTCAGTTATTATGTTCATGAGTTTTCAGTAAAGTTCAATTAGTCAATTAACAAATCTTTCTGAATTTTTAACTTTGTGCCCAACTTTAAGTACTTAAGATCCAATGAGATTGTCTGTTATTAATTCCTTCTTCCAATGCATAACAGACCTCATTAAATTATCTTGGTACATTTTCAGATTGGGCTTGGATATGCCTTCAGAATCTTTTTGAACAGCTTAAGATATTTCTTCCATTTGATTTGCCATACAAGATGAAATCCATTTGCCAATCCTGGCTTAGATTAAAGATATGTAGTATTCATGTTGTCACAAATAAGAGTGTTGAGTAGGGTCTGGGTAAATGCTGGATCATATTCTAATTCATTTGAAGACATTTGAAGAACTATCTGGAAAAATAGAAAGACAATATAAACTGAAAATAAAAAGTTCAGGGATGAGTTGCACAGGAGAAGGGAGTCAAGGCCAGTAAGAATGCCTTAAAGGACAAACTCTACTGAATCTTGTTATTCTAAGATAGAATACTGTGACTAAATACTGTGACTTTTAAAAATATTAAAACAAAACTAGAAAATGGTGTGTCTTGATACCAGTAAACACATATTTCCTCCATTGAAAAATAAAACACACATTTTTGATATTATATTATTTCTGTTATCATGATGTGTCATAATAGATTTCAAAAAAACTTGCCTGCTACCATTTATAAAAGTAGATTTTAATGAATTGTCATCACCTGTGCTTGTGTGAATTTAGCCATATGTAGAATCAGATTATTTAAGTCTTTTGTGTTGGTAGTATCCTGCAAAGTTTAATCTTCACCCAAATTTGGATTCTTAAATGTCATTTAATATATCTTAAGAGATATTAAAGCATGATCTAGCATATAATTAATAATAATATGTAGCATATAATGGAGCATCTTATAACTTCTCAGTGTTTCCACTGAGGACAAACAGAAGAGTTGAATGAAATTTAAAATAACTGTTTCAAAGCAACAAGAGGCTGCTGAAGCATTGAAGATAGGAATGACTGAGATTCCAGAGAAGAGAGACCTATGGAGAGATGAACTGACAATCTTAGGCAACTGTCTTTCATGGGGGTATCTGTCAGTCAGGGTGTGGACAAGAGATTGAGAATCTGAGTTTTGCCTTGGCAGAAAGGCGGTGTTAGAGAAGAGAAAATTGAAGCGCCTTTACAGTGGTAAACACTTGAAGGATATCTTGCACCAGAAAATTTTCCCCTCAAGACATTTGCTGATTTCTGAAGTTTCATGGGGCAGGAGACAAAGAAGCTAAAACAAAAAGCACCTGTGAAAAGCAGCGCAGAGATTTTGACAAACTCATAGCTCCCAAGAGACAACGATTTGCATTAGGATCTGCTGTGAAGGGGATCTGGTGAACACGCTCTCTGTTGAACAGGCTCACTTGAAAACACTGGAGAGCCATGCCCAATTAGCAGGGCATGCTCACTTGGGCTATGTCCGATTAATAGAGGCAGACTTGGTTTTACCAAAACTGTACCCAGTATCTAAAATTCAATCCCTGTTGGATTAAACTGATTATTCCCCACTCTATCTGTCTAGCAGAGGAAATGGTGAACTTTATTTGAAAGAAAGGAATATCATCTGAAGCCTCTATAATTTGATATATATGATGTTTGACACTCAGTGAAAAAATTGCTAAGTATGTAGACACAGGACCATCTGACCAAAAACCAAGAGACTAAATGGATGATCAAAACAGACACAGGTGATCAAGATATCAGAGTTCAGTGACAAGGACTTCAACATACCTACGAATAATATGTTCAAGAATAGAGAATAAAAGATGGAGGACATGGATGAAAATATGGAAAGTTTCACCAGAGAAGCAGAATATATTTTAAAAAAAAGGAAATTCAGAAATAAAAAATTTATAATATCTAAAGTTAAGAAATGAAAAGACAAGCCACATAATTTGAAAACACATATCTGATAAAATACTTGTATCCAAGTTTAATTTAAAAAGAAAAAATACTCATAGAACTCAACAATGAGAAAATAACAATCCAATAAAACAGATAAAATATTTGAACAAGAACTTCACCAAAAAGGTTTTAGCACTATTGAGGGGAATAGTAAAATCAATATTTTGTATTAGACTAATAATTCAGGGGTGCATGTTGTAATCTCTATGGTAACCATTAAACACATATATATATATCAATATATATATTCTATAATAATATGATATATCTTATATATAATATATACAATGCATATTGCAAGAAAATAGAGGGAAAATAAAATAATAAAAGTATTCATTACCCAGAATAATGCAGGAAAGGAGGGAAAAGAGACTTAAATATTTGAGACAAAAAAGATATTGAATACTGCAAATATAAAAATTAACTGTGTTAATAAAGTAAATATAAATCAAATAAAAAGTTTAATTAAATGGCTGAAATTCTCAGACTGGATAAAGATACAAATCCAATTCTACTCTGCTTACAAGGAACAAATAAATCAAAGAACGGAAAAAAAAATTACTGTGAAAACATGAACCAAGAAAAAAGGCAAAGTAGACTTTAAGGCAAGAAGTGTTGTGAGAGATAAAGAGAGACTTTTTTGTTTTTGGTTTTTTTGTGTGTGGGGAAGACCCGCCCTGAGCTAACATCCGTTGCTAATCCTCCTCTTTTTGCTGAGGAAGACTGGCCCTGGGCTAACATCCGTGCCCATCTTCCTCCACTTTATATGGGACTCCGCCACGGCGTGGCTGACAAGCAGTGCGTCGGCGGGCGCCCGGGATCCGAACTCGCGAACCCTGGGCTGCCAAGCGTGAACTAAGCGGCTGGGCCACTGGGCTGGCCCCAAGAGAGACATTTTCTAATGATAAAATTGCCAACCCAATAGGAAGATAAAATAATTCCAAATTTGAACACACTTAATAATACGGATTCAAAATGTGTAAAGCAAAATTGATGGAATAAAAAGAAAAAAGACAAATTCAAAATGATAGTGGGAAATTTTAAAATACCTTTTCATTAATTAATAGAATAAGTAGACAAAAAGTAAGAAGGATAGTGTTTGTTTCAGGCTATGCAGCTCTCACTAGATGAATGCAGAAATAAAGTTTAATAAGTTCAGAAAATTGTGTATAATTGATCACATCTTATACTTTCACAAGGAATAATAGCGTAATAAAAACTATGATGAAGTTCTGCATCATCAAAATGTATATGTATTTTCTAAACCTGTTTGATCATGGAAACTTTTTCAATCTATCTTTTATTAAAGTAGCCTAGAAAATGTATTCTATAAAATACACTTTGTGAAATATTGCTCTCGTTTTGCAGTTTTAAAATACATGGCTTTTTTTCAGAAACATAATCTTTTACGCAGTACTGGGTTTGACTTAGAAAAGTCTGAGTTTATTAAGTAGACATTATGTTAGTTATTATTCAAATTATAGAAGAATTTTCAAATTTCATCCCTTCAAATTTTACCAATTGCATTTTAAAATAATTTAATTTATAAAGTCACTTAATTTCAGAAATAAATCAAGTGCTGCAAAGTGTTGTTCTGAAAATTGCAGATTTCTGAGCAAGAACACTTAGATTCTACGTTCTACAACTTAAGACCACATATTTTCTCCAAAATCATCTAGTTAATACTTTTACTGAGAATATATTTTAAACTCAGTTTCGAGGTGCAACTTCATGCAGAGTTAAATATAAATTAAAGGCACACACAAACCCAGTGTTTTGTACCATTTAAATTTTAACCAAACTTGTATATCACCTGAAGACCCTTAGTAGATCCAGACCATGTATTAAAAGTGTTATCATAAACCTATAAATGTTTATGAAAACCTTTCTAGTTTACAAAATTATTTTATTTGTTGCTCACAGACAGAGGTATATAGGTCTAGTATCAATATTCTTATTTTACATGTTAGAAAACTGAGATTCAAAATCCCATACCTTTTGCCTGCACTACTCCTTCACATCTTACATGGTCACTCGAGCCCTCTCCTTTCTTAATCTCTTGGCAATATAGGGCATTATTAACTATGACCTGTTTCCCCAAACTCGCTCCAAAAACAGTGATGAATTTAATCATGTACCAAAAAGGATATTTGTTTAATGATGAGACTGTTAATACAGTGAGGAGACAGATAACTAAATGAGAGCACCAAGGGATTCACATCTAGGCTGTATAAGAAACGTGAGTAAATCAGTAAGAAAAACACATCAATCCCAAGGGAAAAATAAGTAAAGGATGTGAACAGGCAATTTTTGAAAGAGAAAATATAAAAGGCTAACAACCCTATAAAGAAATACTCCAGTTCATTAGTAGTAGAAGTGTGAGCCCTCCCAAATTCTCACCTAGGTCCACACTGAAGGTATACCTGGATATTCCTTGCCACATTGTTTGGGGTGGTGGGAAGCTGGAGGCAAACTACATGACCTTCAGTGGGATGGTAGGAGCACACCATTCAGAACTATGTCATAAGAAAAATAATGGGTTAGATGTAGATGGCAGCAAAGTCTTAAAATAAAATCCAAAATATTTACATTAATTAAGAATATGTGTTTACAAAGCAATATTTCATATTTTGCTTGACCATAAATAAGCAAAAAGACATACATTAAACAGTTTGGATGATTGCCTATAGTAGTAAGGAGAAAGACAGTGGACGATGTGGATAAAAAGAAACAACGGGGAAAAATAAATAGGAGAAACACTTTCTTCCCGTGCACCTCTTCAGTCTGTCTGCTTCTCTCCGTCACCAGTAATCCAAATCCCCTTCACCTCGGGAACGTCCTGATTTCCTTCTGATCCTTTTACTTTCCTCCTCCATTTTTTCCATCTTGGACACGGTGACCTTTAAAAATCCAAATCTCTTCATTTTGTTCCCTTTGTAAAACTCTTCCAAGGCTTCCTTTAGCTTTAGATCAAATCTTTAAAACAGCCCTACAACTCCAGGCTCACACTGGCCATTCTGTTCCTTGAAAATGCTCTGATGCTTTTATGTCAATGCCTCTGCCTAGAATGTTCTTTCTTCTCCTCACCTACGTTGTATTTATCTTTCAGATCTTCACTCAGAGCCATCTCTTAACTGACTAGATCACTTCCCTTTACTATGCTTTCAAGAGCACCCTGCAATTATTTCTTATATCACTCACCACAGTGTGTAATTACATCTGGGAGTTATTTCACTAAGCTCCCTGAAGATGGGACCCTATTTGTTTTGCTCACCTTTGTATTCAAGGAACTTGAAAGAGTGCCAGGCATATAGTTGGCCCTCAGTCATTATCTGTTAAACAAATGAATAAATGTAAGAATTCCTCCTTTAAGGACAATATTGGACACCTGCTTTCATAATTTAAAAATGGGAGATTTCTAGAAGGAAGTTTAGAATAATAGTAATAATAAAAAGGCTATGAGTCAGAGAAAGAGATGATGTTCAAAAGGGAAAAACATGAAATGAAATCAAGACACATGACACTTTACTTCTAGACTTATCTGTTAAAAAATTATTATCGATGTGTGAAAAAGACAAGCATCATGTACCTATTTTACATTTCTTTGTTCAGAATCTGTGTATAATTCTATAGCTGTTGAAAACAAGTTTTTAAATTGCATTCCAAATGACAGCTTTTAAACAATAATGTTTTTTCTGAAACAAAGCCAGGAGATTTTGCATCACAGATGTCCATGTACCCAAAGATTCATTGTGTAGAAACTAATTCCAAAATATTCCCTTTTAAAATTTGCTTACACATTTCCTTATGTAAACAAAAGTGAAGACTGTTCAACATAAGAGAAGAATGAGAACATTGCTACATTTTTCAAGTATACACCATCTGTTTTTTAATTCTGTGGCATTCCAACTAGCCTGAAGAAAACCCCAGGGAGAAAATTGTAAATGGTACACCCCAGGCACACACATTTAATAGTGACAAGCACACATGGAAGCTGTAAATTTGGGAAGCAAATCCATGTTTCCCATTGAAACTAGTCTAGCCCAAGAGAGGAAGCCTTGGAAATTGCTATTTGTTATTCAGAAGCCAATGTCAATCAGCCTCCACATGTTTTCAAAGTAAAATAAAATCTGCTCAGGGCTTCTTATGTGCCAGGTTCTTCACAAATATTATGTCACTTAATCTTCCCCCCAAGCCCTTTGAGGTATACATAAATGTCAACATTTACAGAAGAAGAAACCGAGACTCAGAGAAGTTAAATAGTAGACTGGAGAAACACAGCTAGGTAACAGTGGGGTAGGACTTGAACCCGAGTATAATTCCAAAGTCTTCATGTTTCCACTCAGTCTTGCTTTAAAGGATTCCTTGTCCTTTCTTCAAATCTCAGTCTTTTCCAGCCTGTGACTATATCTCTAGAGCTCTTCTCAAAATTTTACTCCTCCCACCAATTTGCCTCTGTCAACCTTGAACGCTTCCATTGTAGTTACTAGGATAGAATTAGACACTTGTGGACACATTGCTCCTCTAACTAGAGGGTAAATAGCTTAAGACCAATTTCTATTTTGCATCTTTTTCTCTCTTTTCCTCTCCTTGGTCACAGAATGTCTTGGGCAAGCATTTACCTATGAATACTAAATGTTTAACATGTGAATCATTGAAAGAATAGCATAATAGACGACACTGTATCATTTTCAACTATCTGGTGCATAGCTATTAGCCTTGCATCCTATTTAGGTCAATTTGACTTTCATGTTTTCTAAATGAAATTAAGCCAACGAAAGTTTCCTCTGGTCAGGAATTTGCCTCATTAATTCAGGACCATAATGAAGGGGAAATCCCCAAGCTTATCTTAAATAGACCACTCCTACTGGATACCTATGTGTATTATTTCCCCGCTAATGGAAACTGAAGAAGAGATCTCCCTTCCAAAGACCAAGCCCCTCAGATTCATGGACTTTCCTCGTCTGCACCTTCTTAAGCTTGGATTCTAACACTTGTTAATTTAATCTAAATAGTTTTCAGTAAATTATTTAACTTCATGTCAGTGTGCTCACCCATGAAAAAGGTTGTAGTAATACATAATGAAATATCTTCAAGGATTAAATAATGTGTTTAAAGCAGACATGGTTTAAAGAAAGTTCTCAATCAATGTTTGTTCCTTTCTCTTCTTCTCTTTCTATTGTACTCTAAGTTGTCATTGGCTCTTGCCATTTCTCTGATTCTCTTTTCTTCTGTAATTTATTTCTTCACAGATACCCTCCAATCTTGATCTGCTTATTCTCAGTTAATTTCTCACAAACTTCAAGGCCCTTCCTAACTGGAGTTTCTATCAACCTGCTATTTCTCCCCTTACTTTAGAGTAGCCTGGAACTTTATATCAAAGACTAAATTTTTTAAATGGGTAGGTTATGATTAAATAAGTCATCTGGAAGTTGAGCATGTCAAAAACTTTCATTAAATTCATATGTCCTGCAGTGAGAGTGTAGAATATTATTTCCCTCTCAACATTTCTATAGAAAAGCAGCGTGTCTGCATTGAATTAGAGTCCAATGCCCCTGTCTCTAGCCTCGCTGGAGATATTTCAAATCCACCACGACTTTTGAGAGATAGGGTGGCTTGCTACAAGGCTCACTTCTAGTCAACTTGAAATTTGGGTCTATGCTATGTAAATTATAGTGACAAGTAGAGTTAGGAAATAATTAAGGAAAAATAATACTGAAATGGTCATAAGGAATAAATACTATCATAGTCAGTAGGATAGAATGGCTTGTTGCTTAGGCTTACTGATAATATCAACGATATTGTGTTGGTTTTAAAACATGGTCCCCAAAATTCTTTTGACACTCTCTCATCAAGGCATCTATGTCTCTTACCCTTAAATCAGGGCTCTATGACTACTTGAGCAATAGAATATGTCAGAAGTCATATTGTACAATTTTCTAGGCCCAGGAAACAAAAATTTGGTGACTTCTATCTCCTTCTTAGTACACTTGCTCTTAGAACCCAGCCGCCATACAGTGAGGAAGCCCAATCAGCTCGTGGAGAAGCCCACAAAGAGATGAACCAAACACTCTGTCCCACAGAGTGGAGTTGCAAGCTGAAAGTTGACACCAACTTGCCCATCGTGAGTTGAGTCATCTTGACGGTGGATCTACCAGGTTTCACCAAATGCCTTGTGGAGTGAAGATGAGTTGTTCCCATTAAACCCTACAAAATTCTAGATTTGTGAGCAAAATAAATCATGGTGCTATTTGAGCTATGCATGTGGGTGATTTGTTAGGCATTAATAGATAACTGGAATAGGCACATATTCAAAAGGGCATCAGTGTTGCTTGATTAAGGTTGAGGGAGTGAATGTCACAAGGTGGGGTTGTGCCCTTTCTGCTCCCTGTGTCCAAATAGGCTCTGAGATGTTCCAACCAAACCTCTCAATGATTCTGCCATATATATATATATTTATGCATACACACACAGTTGATCATTATTTATTCTCAGATTCTGCATTTGCAAATTCACCTACTCACTAAAATTTATTCGTAAACCCTAAACCACACTCATAGCATTTTAATGGTTATTTGTGGGCATGCACAGTGATGAAAACTTTAAGTTGCTCACCATAGACCTTCCCAGCCAAGACGGAACAAGGCAACGCTGCCTTCTAATTTCAGTTCTCCTACTGTAAACAAGAGTCCTCTTTGTGGTCTATTTAGTGACACATTTTCATAATTTTGTGTTTTTTACTGGTGATTTTGTTGTTTAAAATGACCCCCAAGCATCAAAGTGCGGACTAGTGTCCCCAAGAGCGAGAAGGCTGTGATGTGTCTTATGGAGAAAATATGTGTTACATAAGCTTGGTCCAGGCATGACCTATAGTGCTGTCAGCTTGAATTCAATGTCAATGAAACAGCAACACTTATTTAAAAAGGTGTCTTTAAACAGAAATGCATATTAAACATGTTTTTGTACTGATTGGTTGATGAAAATGTTATGAACAGAGGATCACAGGAAACTAATCTTGTCTTTCCCCTAGAAACATTTATTCAGGAATCACAGATTCAGGGTTCATGGCTACTTTATAGAACAGAACCATCATGAATAATGAGAATCAACTGTACATATTCCAACCTAATATCTCAATGATTCTGCCTAACTTCCAGATATGTATGTGTACACACACACACACACACACACACATAAAAGATAAAATGATAGTAAAGGAAATCACCAACATAAAGTATGAAACATCAGTCCTGGTTCTATTTGTCCTATTACAGTATAAAATTCATTGACATATGTGAAAAACTATGAGTGCCATGTAATGGACAGACCTACTAATATCATAGCCAAGTAATCTGTTTATCAACCATCCACATCACTCACGAATTATTTTATCCACACTTCATGTTTTAAATGAAGCATTGTTTTCTAGCTAAGAAGTAAGGAGAAATCATGATTTCCTGCATATAAGGCGAATTTAGTGAGAACTATGTCACAGTGAAATGTAAATGATCAGGTAGCTACATGGCAAAGACGATTGTGGTTGATTAAAAAGTTGTCTGTTGTAAATAGACTGCTTAGTACCTCAAACTCTTAGGTGTGGACAAAGCTTTTATATACCAGTCCCCTTCTCTTCTCACTGATAAATTCACAGGTCCGCTCTCAGAAGCTGGCCTCCTTCTGAATATGTGATGGAAAGTCTGCAGCCCCAAGGATTAACTTCTATTTCATTCCCTAAATCTAAACTCAAAAGCAAAGTCCTTTCTCTTTCTTGTTTAGAGTTGGTTCATGACTGCTGAAGGGTTAGACACAGAGGAATTTCTAAATCTAACTTTTCCTGTATGAGCTATAAGTCATCATCTATCCTTTGCTCCCTCTTCCAGCTGTTCTTCATCCCCTGTTCCACACACACACACACGCACACTCTCTCTCTCAACCTTTTGATATGGACATGCTGGAATGCTGGGAGAGAAGGGTATTTGGTCAGATGAGGAAATAGAGCTGAACATTGAACAAGGAACCAAAGTCTAATTTTAAAGAAGAAGCTCAGTAGAACCCAAGGTTTTCATTCCATGCTGTGGGGCCTCCATTGTGCCAGGGAAAAAAATGGAAAAAATATATGCAAAACTTATTTTATTATATTGTTGTCTTAATGAAAATCTTGATAAAAGGAAATGTAACTTTAGAATGAAAGGGACATTTGGGCTCATTTTCTAATGCAACACATTAATTTTCTTCCAGCTTTATTGAGATATAATTGACAAGTAACATTGTGTAAATTGAAAGTGTACAAATGATGATATGATGTATGTATATATTGTGAAAGGATCTGTCATCTCACATGGTTATCATTTTTTTGTGTGTGGTAAGAACCCTTAAGATCTACTCTCTCAGCAACTTTCCAGTATACAATATGGTAATGTTAATTATAGTTGTTGTATGGTACATTAGATATCTAGAACTTATTCATCTTGTAACTGAAAGTTTGTACCCTGGACCAGCATCTCTCCATTTCTCCCATCCCAGCCCCAGGCAACCATATATAAGTGAGATCATGCAGTATTTGTCTTTCTCTGTCTGACTTATTTCACTTAGTATTATGCCCTCAAGGTCTATCCCTGTTGTCTCAAATGGCAAGATTTCCTTCTAAATGAGGAAACTTAGGGCCAAAGAGATAATGTGACCTGTTCAGGCTCTCACAGCTTTCTGGTGACGGAACTTGAAATGCAACCTATCTCAATGCTTTTATTTTTGTGTTGTAGCTGAGTTAGGAAATACCAGAGAACATCCAGAAAGAAACATTAACAGTATATCAACATTCTTATTGGATTGATGTAAATCACAGAAAACTTTTGGGCTATACCCTAAGAGTTCATAATCCCTCTGTTTTATACATAAAAATGTATGTGGTGATACAGTACTATTAATTCTTTTGTTGACACACCATTGAGATGACTGTCTTAGGATTGCTTATTTTAAAGACATGTAAAGTTATTCTCTTCTTTTTTCAATGTTATTGGAAACAGCAGAGAACACTTCTTTCCCATTATAGCTGTGGAATTCTATCCAGTAAAACTGTTCCAGGCATTTGGAGAATTACCACTGCCTTCCTTTAGGAACAAAGGCAATACCTTCTGGTGAGAATTTTGTAATTTAAAACAAAATCAAATTAAAGCAATCGGTTGCAGACAAGAATCACTGATACTATGATCTTGGAGCCAAACATAGCAGAGAAAAGCAAACGAATATGACCCCCACTTGTATTTCAGCTGGTCTCTGGAATCAAAGAAGCATAAAAGGACTGTGATCCTTGTGCAAGTTCAGTATTATCCCAAGGACAGTGGAGCATTGGAACAAGGCAGAGTGAGCCTAGAAATCTGTTTGGTACTTAACTAATGTGTTCAGAGAAAACCTGATTAGGTTTGGCCGGTTCAAAGCAGTGTCTGATCTGAAGCAAGTGTTACTGCCTAGTGACTAGTTTCCTTAGTCTGATTCACTTCAAGTGTTTTGCCATACCAAATTGGTTAGCTAATTTGAATAAAGAACCCAGATATGTTATTTCTTCCCCAGACATTTCTCAATAACAGTTTCTTTCCTTTCTTATATCCAAAACACAACTATTAAAATGGGAACATCTTAATAATTTGAGAAACTCAAGAGAACCCCTCCAAAATATAAAATATGAGTAGGACATGGTACATGACTCATGGTTGACATATATTTTAGCCAATGTTCAGGGCTCTGCATGGCGTAACTCCAGGGGCATCATTTATAACATTTTTTTACACAAGTGGAGCATCCAGACTATTAGTCTGGTTCAAAAAAACCCCCCCAATTCTGAGAGATGGGGTAATGGAATAGTATTATGTGTCAAGAAAGCATCGACTATGTGCAAAGCCTTGACCCAGAGGAGAGACGTGAGCAATGTGGTAATAAGGGAAAACATGAGGGACATGAAATAATAATCTAGTTTGGGGAGCACGCCAAACACTGTTCAGTCAATCAGAGGAGACGTAAATGACATCCATCCCTAAAGTCACAAAAATGACGGAGCTGAGCTATTGGCAGTGAGGGGACCTCAGCTTCCTGCTCCCAGCGCCTCCAGCTATTCCCTTGTGGGCTCTACCTCCGTCTTGGTCAGTCATGCCCAAAGCTGATCTTCACCCTGGACTTAGAGTTGTTTTTTTTTTTTTAATTATAAGCCAGATCATGTCACCACCCTGACTGAAACATCACAGGGTCATTCCTATGTGACTTAGCTTGTATACATGGGGACATGATCTGACCTCTACTTGCCTCTCCATCTCCTGCCAACTTCTTGCACCTTGTTCCTATCACTGCATTGTCTATTCATTATGCTCAGCCCTTTGGCCTTCTTCCTTTTCCTAGAATAGGCCAAGAACATCCACACTTTAGGACTAGTGCACTCACTGCTCCTCGGTGTGCAACATTCTACCCAGAGATAGTTTATGCCTGGATCTCTCTTGGCATTCAGATCTCAGCTCAAATGTTACTTCCTCAGTGAGGCCTTTCTTGAGCACCGAATTTAAATGTGTGACCCTGACCCACAACTTTCTAATGTGTTATGGTATTTTACTTCATTTATATAACCTGTCATTAGCTGAGATTATTTTAACATATTTTTTTGTTTACTATGTCTTCTGCTTCCTCTCTCCATTCTGTTCTCTGCCATGTTCCCTCCAGCAAGAACTTCACCTGGCACATAGTAGGCACCCATTATCTAATGAAGAAATCAGTCAGACTAACTTGATGTTGCTTTGCCAATAATTTCAGCTCTCAATCAGTCCAGAAATAAGCAAGAGGAACTGCTACTTTGAACTTGATTCTTTGCAACAAGGAAAAACTAGTTGAGTCAATGGGAGTGAAAGTAACTTTAGAGAATGTGAACAACGTTCTTGGAATTAATGATCAAGCTGTGGAAAGGAATGCTGGGAGACAGCCAGACATCCACTCAGGACTTCAGGAAAGCACATCTCAAAAAGTATAAGACAAATTAGGTATGACCACATGGCCAGAGATTCTAAAGGGGAAGATTGCTTCAGAACGATGGAAGAATAACAATGACATTCTGATAATACAGTCCCTGATTATGTTTTTTAAAACAAACAATGGAACCTTAGGTACTGTCTGGGATGAGATCATATTTTAAAAAGACATGTGCAAAAGACAGAATAAACAGTGTATGACCAAAAATGAAAACAATAGCACCATAAACCAGTAAGAACCATGAATCAAAGTCCAAAAACGGGTTGTGGAGTGTAAAAACTAGAATACAGATCTTACATGACTTTTTAAAAAAATTACAATCAGCTCTTCCCAGAGTGAAAAGAACACGAAGAGCCAAATCCAACTGGGTGAGACAGAGTAGGTTAGTGAAAGACTAAACTCTTAATTATTGTCCTGCTTTCAACTTTTGTATCAAGAGAAATAAATTTCAAACTGAAAAAAGAAACATGGAGAAGAGAAAAATGAGGCTCAAGATAGAATAAGACAAATAAGTTAATAGCACAGAGTATTAAAACAACTTGTAATCACAGTCTTTAAGGAATCATGTTGAATAGTACAGAGGAGGGGAAAAAGTCTCATCTTAAAGCTCACAAAGAGTAAAATGGATTTTTTAAACTACATACCTATTAATTTGGATCTTCGTGGTAATATTCTAAAGTACGTCATTGAGGCTGTAAGGGAGGATATCTTAACGTATTGTCCATGAACCAGGAATATAGCAGGATGTTAAAACAGACAAACAAACCAAAATAACAACCACCAAACAGGTTTCCCCACACAAATAAGCTCAGGAAATACTGGGCTAATTGAAGGTAAGCAAGACTCCTCATTATCGCAAGACCCCTCACTTTATAGTGTGCAATATGCACTGAGACTTCCCAAGAAAGGGCACAGAGTATGTGGTGTTTCTCAAACTTATCTGACCATGAAAAAGTTTTCCTTTAGCATCTCATGGAACTAGTATCTTGGAGAATATAATTTGGAAAACAGTGTTCTGGCGGCATGCTGTAGGGTTTTTTACTTAGATCTCTTGCATTCAACACTTTTATTAACAATTTAATGAAGACAAGAGGCCCTGCTTATCACATCTACAGCCAACACAAAGCTGGGAGAGATGATTGAGATGATGGATGAGTGAATCAAGTTTTAAAAATATTATGACAGGTTGAAATATTGGGCTGAAACTAACAAGAAATTATTGAGCTCCAAGATCATCTCACATGTACCGGACAGGAGACACCTGGCTTAATGGCAATTTCTATGAACAAAATCTAGAGTTTACTTGACCATAAACTCAACATAAGCCATCAGTGTGTTGCCACTGCAAACAAAAACAACAGAGTAAAACCATGACGCTGGGATGTGTTCCCAGATGGAAAAGCACCTAGACAGGGGCATTCCTGACTTCACTGTCTTCAGTCCTAGTCAGACAACACTTGGAAGGTGGACTTAGAGATTGGAATGTGCTCAGCTGAGGATAAGAAAAGGGAGGTGTCTGAATGCCGTGTCACGATAGAACACCAACTGGAAATGTTTGGTCTGGATAAAAGAATGCTTGCACTACGCTCCATATAAGGAAACACTTTCTGATCATTCACATTTCAAGGAGAAACAGGGTAAAATGCAGACTTACATTCACATTTCAAGGAGAAACAGGGTAAAATGCAGACTTACAAGATGGTGAGCTCTTTATTGCTGGATATCTTCAAGTCAGGCTGGGTGATCACCTCTCCAGGATGTTGTAGGTAGAATTCCTACACTGACTCCCACTTTCCCAGTCTAAATGGTTTCTAGGATTCTATTATATAACACATTTCAATATTGTTTTTCTGGTCACTGGGTCTGTTAAGATTTTTATATACAGCACTGTAAAATACTAGATCTGGAAATAACCTTTGAGATAATCCCTATAAGACTGACTTTTAGAGGTGAGAAGACAAGGCCCCATTCTTTCATTTGCCAGATGTTTTCTGGGTGCCTGATATGTGCAAGGCCCTGAAATATGTCCCGTAGAGAATCCTACCATGAACAAGGAGAACTTTCCTTAGGCTTATTTTATTGTATAGAAGGCTGACAAACAGACAGCCAAAATACAGTGCAGAGATACAAAACATATGTAGTTGAAAAAGCAATTCCTTCTGATTGGCGGATCAGGAAATGTGGAGGTTGGGAAGGTGTTCCAGCAGAGAAAACATTAGCAAATTCAGGGGGAGGAAAGTGTTTGGGAAGTGGCTTTCATGGAGTTGGAAGTGGCCTCATAGGACCAACCCAAGGTAAAGGACCCTGTGGTCTTTGGAAGTGGACTCAGGGCCCTTTGGACCAGGAATACTGAGATCTAGGTTCCAGCTAGCTTGGATGTGATCTCAAAGGTAGACCTAGGTTCCAGGTGGGCACGTCCCTTTAGTCTCACAAACTCACTGCCCCGTAAGGAAGGACGTAGACAAAATAGGGCCAGAGAGAGGTATTCTAAAGCTCAGGGCCAAGGGCAGGAACCCCTCTTGCACTAATGTAGAAATTTTGATGTTATTCCAAGGCCATATGGGAGCCATTTGAGTTTTCTGCAAAGGAAAGTGGCATCATTTGCCTAAGGTGATGCTGCTGAGCCTGGAATCCACATTTCCACATCCCTAGTCCAATATGTCCTCCATTACTCCACACTGCAACTATTATTACCTATTAAGATCTGTGTTCCACATTGGTTGAACTCTAAATTAATCTTGATGGGCACCTAATATAAAGGATACTTTTAGGGCCCAGCCCAGTGGTGTAGTGCTTAAGTTCACGCACTCTACTTTGGTGGCCCAGGGTTCACAGGTTGGGATCCCGGGCGCGGACCTGAGCACCTCTTATCAAGCTATGCTGTGGCAGCGTCGCACATATAAAGTAGAGGAAGATGGGCAAGGATGTTAGCCCAGGGCCAATCTTCCTCAGAAAAAAGAGGAGGATTGGCAACAGATGTTAGCTCTGGGCTAATCTTCCTCACCAAAAAAAAAAAATCAGAATACTTTTAGATATGGATCTAAAACAACACACATAAACATTTCCAGGAGGAATCAATGTCCATTCACATTAAAAACTAACTTTACTTTAGGGGATAAGAAAACATGAAGAATAAAGTACTAGAAGTGATTGAGTCAGTTCTAAAATAACATTACTATTTATTCACCCCATGTGTACATACATTGCTTCTAAGCCTTGCAACAACTCTGTAAGGTAGGTATTATTAATCCCCATCAACAGATGAGGAACTGGGATTATCAATGGAATGCCAGCCAGTAAGCCACTAGACCTGGGTACAAACTTAAATTTGTCTGATTCCAATGCTCATGGGATTCCCTCTGCAGCACTCAATAGTCTACTGGTGGAGGGCAAGGCGGGCTTATTCAGATTGTCCTTTTCTACATGTTAATCTCCATTTTATAAGAAAAATAACAGAATGTAAATTCCTCAAGGAAATGATCTTACTTTATACTTTCCCTATGCCCCCAAATGCAATCAGTACAGCAATAGCATATAGCAAGCAATTTAATCCAATTCAAAAACCATTGATTCATTCAGCAAATATTTATGAAAAGTCTCCTATGTGCCAGGCACTGTTCTTGGCCCTGAGGATACATCAACGAACAGAACATGCAAATTCCCAGCCCTTATGTGGAATTCAGTTACTTGTGACTGTAGGATTGAGGTCTCTGTGTTCTTGATTGATGTCAAGGAAGGTTGTTCTCAGCTTCTAGAGGATGTCCACCATTCTCTGACACACGGCCCTCTCTATAATGTGTTAGTTGTTCATTCAAGGACAGGAAGAGAAAGTCTCTGCTGCTTCTAGTCTCTGACCTCTGTCTCTGACCTCTAGGTTCAAATTTATAGGGCTCATGTGTTTAAGTCAGGCCCAACCCACTTATCCCTGTTTAGATTAACCCAGAGTCAGCTGCTCAGTAACCTTAAGTACATCTGTAAAATTTTCAGTAATTAAATCAAAATCTGCAGTATTTAAATCTGTAATTAAACTTAATAATCTTAATTACATCTTCAGGAATCCCTTTTGCTATATAATGTACCATAGTCACAGGCATGATATCTCATCATATTCATAGGTTCCACCCACACTCAAGAGGAGGAGACTATAAAGGCGAGACTGTGGGGGTCATCTCCTGTCTACCACAGGCAGTAAAGGACCTCGAGGATTAATTTCTTCTAGTCCATTGCTTTATACTTTTCATTCATGAAGTCACTCATCTAATATATGCTTACTGAGCACTTACTACATACGTGCTATGCCAGGGGCTGCAGCTAATGAATTGAGTAAGACAGAAGTCACGGCCTTCAATGGACTAAAAATCTGAAAAAGACATTTCAATAGATACTAGTAATAATGAAATTGTATGACAATTGCAATAAAATAAGTATGTAAATGTGTAGATTTGGCACAGTTGGAGTGATCAGTCATTTAGAAGGGCCAGAGAGCCTTGTGGAAATGCTGCAATACCTACTATATGAATAAATGGACTCAAACTCTTCTGAAAATAAAGATTTTATTTTTAGAGTTTCATGGAAGGAGTTATGATGGAGACATATTTTCCCTTACTAATGTTAACATTAGCCCTTTTCTATTTAACAACTGTGCATGCTGAATTTTCCCACTTCTACTGAAGTATACCTTACAAGGTGTCGCTACTTACTCCATGGGCTAGTCAATTTTTCAGTTAAGTCTGTAAAGTGAAATTGATGAGTCTATGGAGAGGTCTTTCTACATTCATGAATGAGGTCAGAAAGGTCCCAGTTTCTATTAACAATAACAGGAACTACTGGTTTTAAACTTTCTTCCATACGCAGGTTGGAAATATAGGTTAAGTCATTCCACTAGTAAATCTGTAGCAAGATCCCACAGGGCAATAAAAAACAGTGAACACATTCATTTCTTGGCTTATATATGGAAAAAGTACATGGATGCCTGGGCTCCAAAGGAACGATTTTGTACAGTTCTGTTTGTAGTTACACATGGTCTGTATAAACAGATGAAGGGTCCTTGGCTTCCTTTTGAACCAGGAAGGGTAGTGAGAGTCTAGCAGCCAAAAGCAAAACACTGATTGTTGGCTACAAACAAGTTTGATCAATGGCCTGGGAGCTTCAACTGGCCATTCTATTTTCTTAGCAAGCACTTCATCTTGTGCCAGCCACTGCTGTGCACACTGTTTGATTTTGGTGACTGGCTATTCATCATCCCTTGGTTTTCTCACCAAGCACAAGGGCGCCAACAAGGCTGCTGCAGCCTCAGGATAGCAGGTGGCAATGTTGGCAGTTAAACAGTCAGCAAGATGTCAATCTTACTTTTATTGCTTTGTTCCAGAAAACCATAGAACTGAATGGGAGCCCATTTCCCCACCTCCCAAGTTTTTTCAACTGTCAAATTGTTTGAAAAAAAAAAAAAAAAACCCAAACAAAAAACTCAGCAACATAGAAGTTCCTTATAGCTCAGAGACCCTAACTGATACTTATTTCAAGAATAAACAAATAAATTCTTCATAGAAAAATCCTGCCTAATATATCAAGGAAGAACTTTTTTCTGTCAAGTGGAATATGGGAATTGTCTTTTGTAATAAGATTGTGAATGGTTGATTGTTACATTGATTGATCTATTCATGTAATCTGCAGGGTTTCTCAGCCTCAGCACAATTGATGTTTTGGGCCATGTATCATCCCAGATTAAAACGAAACATGATGAGAACACTGTCAATTCTCTGCTAGATCCCCTCAGAATCTTTTCCTGGTTTCTTTCTGTGCATCCATCCCCCAGGCCCTCTGTACCATGCTCCCAAAGGCTTACTCTCACACCTTGCTACAGGGGACTGTCCTTGGGTGACTGGAGCTGCTCTGTCCACAGGTGCAGAGATCTGGGAGTGCCTGGGAGACACTGGCTGTCAGGGTAGCTCATAGCTTATGGGGTCAGCTCTGTGATATAATTTCTGTTCTAGCCTCCCCTGGAGACTGGCTGCAGTTGGAACTTGGCTTGACTTCTCCTCTCTACACCCTCATCAACTTCTTCTGGAAGAACTTCCTTAACAATCACCTACACAATCAGATAAGTATTTTGAAGAGATCCCTCTGGCTGTGATATGGAGAACAGAGGGTTGGCTGAGATTACATGAAAATAAGACTGGCCTTCTAAATATAGATCATAGTACAGTTCTCTGGAGTGGAAACATCTCAGGGGGGCATGCAGTCCAACCTTCACTCAAAGCGGGAACCCCTTCTAAAACATCCGCTACAGATCAGCTTCAGCTTGAAGATCTGGACACTCACTCTCCTAATAAAACAGTCTATTCTTTTTCATATGGTTTCAACTACAGTCACGCACCACATAACGATATTTTGGTCAATGATGGACCACATATATGATGGTGGTCCCATAAGATTAGTACCATATAGCCTAGGTTCGTAGTAAGCTATATGATCTGGGATTGTGTAAATACACTCTATGATGTTTGTACAACAACAAAATCACTTGTTGAAACATTTCTCAGAACGTATCCTTGTCGTTAAGCAATGCATGACTGTATTATAAACTTCTTATAATGAGCCCCAGTTGGCCTCCCATGAGTTTTGTCCATTGTTTCCAGTTCTGCTCCCTAGAATCTTGCAGTTTAAAATTAACCCTTTGTCCACATGTGGTTAATTTTATGTATCAACTTGACTGGGCCACAGGGTGCCCAGATATATGGTCAAACATCATTCTGGGCGTGTCTCTGAGGCTGGTTCTAGATGAGATTAATATTTGACTCAGTAGGCTGAGTAAAGCAGATTGCCATCTGTAATACAGGTCAGTCTAATCCAATTGATTGAAGACCTGAGTGGAACAAAAAGTCTCAGTAAGAAAGTACTTCTCTTGCCTGACTACTTGAGCTGAGACATTGGTCTTTTTCTGCCCTTGGACACAAACTGACAAATCAGTTCCTCTTGGGTCTTGAGCCTGCAGGCTTTTAGACTGGAACTACATCATGAGTTCTCCTGGGTCTCCAGCTTGCCATCTGCAGATCTTGGGACTTAGCCTCCATAATCACTTGAGCCAATTCTTTACAATAAATTTCTTTATATATGTACATATATATATTTATATTCCCTATTGGTTCTGTTTCTCTCCAAAACCCTGACTAATAGATACAATGTGACATCCCTCAGGTAGAGATTTCCCTGTGTAGTTTGATTTAAGAGCAACTGATATCCCAAATACACCTTATCCCCTCTGGCCTGTCAGTAATCATTGGCATCGACTATAGTGTTTAGGATTAAAGGACTGCACCTCCATGAAACTTTGGTTAAATGCAAATTTATGTGAGAATTACATGAGAAAATAATACATTAATTCAAGAATAATTTTTATTGTACTATCAGAGATTTGAGAAGATGAGATACAGGAAAGTATGTTTTGATGTGAGATCTAGAAGGCTTGATAAGATGATTAATGCAGGAAGTTAGGCTTTGGATAAGGTTCCATAACTCAGGCTTCTAGAAATACTGGGGTGGAAGGAGGTGGTTGAGACAGGCAAGGGGACAAGAAGGCAGACAGAAGACTTCTGATCATCGATTTATTCTCAGACTGGCCCAGCATAAAAAGAAATTTCCACTGATGGTTTTAACTGATGTCTAGTTTACACATACTTCTAAAAGAAATTAATAAATTTAATATTTTTGTGTACATTTTTTAGACATGAACTATTTCCTTTGGTCACTTTTTATGTGGTGAATCCAGCTGTTAAGAACAGAATCAACAGAGTACTCCTTGGCTATAAAACAATTGCTAAGACATATATTAATAACTGACTTGGTTGGCAACGTTAGGACAAAATTCTCTGAGTATAAGTCAAGGAAATAAAACCTCACAGCCCTACATTACAATCATCCATGTCATCCAGGATTTTAAGACCCTGGGGTAGAAAGATTCCACATGACTTATTAAACATGCAAAGAATTTTCGTGTGTTAGCAAAGACTAGTTATTTCCTGGTAAAAATTAATATCTTCATAATAAGATTACTTTAATCTATTTTTAATCTTGGCTATTTCTCTTTATGTATTACTCAACAATTAATGAGTTAATAAAAAAGATTTAAAAAAATGATAACAGGAGGCACTGAGTCATTTGAAGATCTAGACATCTTAACTGGACTCATTTATTTAACTTATACCACCCTACATTTGACAGTAATTTTCCTTTGGCCACACACCAATAGTATTTCTAACTTCAAGCAACTTCATTTATACACATAACTCACTGAAGAGAATGTGTATCATTTCTAATTTATGGCCCGAAATTATCTTTAATAATCTTCTATAATACCAAATTATGAGTATTTATTTCAATCTCACCCTATTTCAATCATCACCTTTTAAAACAGAGAACACTGGTCTGAAGCTCACAAGAATTGGGTGAAGTCCAGGAATTAAACTATGGCTGGGTGACCTTGAGGAAAGTCATAACGTCTTTTTAGGGCTATTGCTTTTCCTTAGATGTCAAGAGGCTTTTAAGAATATGACTTCTGAAACTACTCTCAACTAGAATATTCTACAATTAGAATGGGTTCTTTCAATCCCAGTTATATGTATGCTTATGTTTTAACAATATTTATTTTTAAAAATTCAAGTGAATAATACTTATAGGAATGCCTAGGAAGAAATTAAGCCATCTCTAGCATATTGACTTTACAATCCCTAACTTATAAAGTGATGGGAAATATCAGAAGATGTGGGGTAGGGATAGGGAAGACATCTTCCCTTCATCATGCAATGTTCTACCTCTAAAATTCAGTCGGCTCATTGAGACTTCACCTTCCTGAGATCTTAGGAGAAAACTTCTCTCCCCACTCTAGATTCCCTACTGGTACTGGGCTTACATCCCAGTTTGAGTGGGGAATTAGCTTTTCATTGAATTGTGAGTTAAACTGTATGGTTTTAAACAATAGGGAAGATGACTGCCAGGCCACTGGCATCCCAAACAGTGTGCAGAATTCCAGAAAAAGCACCAAGAACTCACCAAGGAATGCTCTGGAAAGCACATGGTGGTTTCTCTTCTTTTGAAGACATCAGATCTTATAGAGACTCTATAGCCAGGCTTGCATTTGGAGTCTACACCTGTAAAAGGATGGAGAGAGTCAGCATAAACTGAGGAAAAAAAGGTATTTGAGCTTGAATTATCCACACTGAATCAGTCTCCTTTATTCTTTTCTTGGTTCTTAACATCCTGAGAATAAATATCTATGAATTATTTATTCATGTAATAATCATATCTGGAGTGGCTACTGAGTCCATGTTAAGGCAGGGGACTCAGAGACGGATATTACAAACATTGACCTTAAACAGACGATCTAACTGAAGAGACAGACATAAAAGCAAATACAGCGTAAATGCACTAACTGAAGTATGTATTACGTGCCGTGATAACGCAAAAGAATCAGGGAAATTCCACTGAGGCAGCAGTGCTTGACCTGGTTCTGAAAAGATGAGTAGCATTTCTCCAGGTGGGTTTGGGCATTGAGGCTATGAGGCAGAATCAGGACTCTGAGTAGTGGAAAGGCACATGGGACTATAAAGGCCATGGTCTTTGGGCAACTGCAGAAAGTAATTTGGTAAGTTTGGAGCCTAAGGCATGAGGAAGCCAGCAAGGTAAGCTGGAGAGGTAGGCTATAGGTAGGTACTTCAAGCTAATTTTTGACATTTTGACATATATTCTGTTATTGGATGTCAACAGCAGACACCAAATATCAAAGACATTTTTATTCTCCTAAATTTTTGGTGACAATTTTATCAATTTTATGGTGAAATTATATACGTAAGTCTTTATCTTATTCAAGTTTACCATATAGGCAGTACCATACAGTCTCTACAAGAAGACAAAACAAGAAAAATACAACCAAAACCACTCAATAATAATATGAACTTTGCTATTGCCTCTGTTGGTCTCAGTGCTGAAATGTCTCTCAGAGTGTCTCTCTCTCTCCTTACTAGATTAAGATTGTGAAAACATTTATATCTTTACTAGATTCAGATTTTGTAAAAAAAAAAAAAAAACAAACGTATTTTTAAAACATAATTTTTTACACAATCTAAATGCAAGTCAACACACTTGCCTGGTGCTTGAGCAAAATATAAATGGCCTATTCCAAAATGAGCTGCATTAGACTACTTGAGAGATGCTATATTGATCCCCAATGTGCACATTCCTAAGAGATTTAGGATATTTTTCATTTTTTACAAATTCCATCCTCTATTTTGGATTCTAACTTGGGTGAAAGATGTAACTCCATGGTATTCTGTTTATGTTTTTTAAAATTCCAATAACTAAAATTAGAACTTTGAGAAAATAGACAAAAGAGTTAATTATGCAATAATTCTATCAACATGAAGCATTATTTAACATTAATGAATATTTGTAATCCTTGTGATAGCCCTTCTCTGAAAAGCATCATCATCATCATCATCAATATCATCAGGAAAGCATTCTTCAAGAGGAAAACAATAGAATAATAGCAAAAGTTCTTTGACGTTGGTGAAAGTGTCATCCATGCTATCCTGACTGACCTGTTTTATGCCTTCATTCAAATTCCTTATTTTCTCGGAAAATGAGTCCAATCTTTCAAGGGAAGACTTCGTAGTTTAGCTAGGTCCACCACATTCAGTTGGGGCGGGGTGGCAGGGGGATTTCCCAACCTTTTTGTTTTAGAGACAATAGGATGGTTTTGACAAATATCTGTAAAATTTTTACAGTGATACAGTCCTGTAGAAAAGCCTATTGCAGCTGGGAAAATCAAGAATATTGATATTACTGAATCATCTTTTTCTCCACCCAGATGAAAACTTAATGGACAGCATGGCTCTGCATCTCTTCAACCCTTCATGTAGAAGGCAGAGCCTGGGTGTGGGGAGATCGTGGTGGGGGAAATCTAAAAAAACAGAACTTGGTTAGGAAATTTAATGGGATATGTGAACAGATCAGATCTTAATTGAAAGTAATAAGTCACATCCAGGCCGAGAATACAAGCTTCTCTAGAACAGGAATGTTGGCTGTTGCTCTGTTGTGGTTCATCGGCTGTAGATTCTCACATTGTGTGAAATACCACTGATGTGGCAAAGAATAATATATATTGATAATTGAATCTACTATCCACTGAACACTACGTAGTGATGGATATTAGATGGAAGATATTCTGTAACCACAAAGCATTATTATTTCATCTTATGAATGTTTAAACCAAGCATGACTTTTTAATAAGAAATAAAATATGGACTTTGCTTTTCCAAAATAATTAGATAGAACACCACACAGTTTACAGTGGAAGAATAAATTAGGAGAGGAGTGAAAAATCAAAAGTTCTTACAATACATAAGTAAAGGAAATACCATCTAGAAAATCCCTAAGATGCTATATTTTCCTCCATAACTGGTCCTTTCCAATATTTAGACTGCTAACAAGATACTCATCAATTATTGACCAAAATGTTAATATTATATTCTGGGTCTGAAAAGTATGAAAAGGGTCTTAAGAGAAAATGAAGGGAGGTCAGAGGAGGCCACAATGGAGAAGTCAAATTTCATTCAAGTTTGAAGGAGTAGAATTTAACCTTAGACAGAGAGGAAGATGAACTCTTCAGGCTGAGGAAGCAGATTATCAAAGGCATAGAAGCGGGACTGTCCATGACTCATTTTGGAGTCAACAGGCAGACTGATATGGCCTGAGTAGAGGGGTTATGTTGAAGATATAGGGAATTAGATTGGGGCAGAATGTAGAAGGCCAAGAATGCCAGCTTCAAGAAGTTAGTATAAAAATAAAATTTAAAAGTATTAGTCACAGAGATTTCACAGAATATTTTTGTGATTTTATAGTAGGAATTTTTTTAAAAAGCAAAAATTATAGAACCAGCCCTGATGGCATAGTGGTTAAAGTTCAGCACTCTCACTGCTTTGGTGGCCCAGGTTCGTTTCCCAGTCACGGAACCACACCACCTGTCTGTCAGTTGCCATGCTGTGGAAGTGGATCACATAGAAGAACCAGAAGGACTTACAACTAGGATATACAACCATGCACTGGGGCTTTGGAGAAGAAAAGAAAAAAAAAAAAAAGAGGAAGATTGGCAACAGATTTTAGCTCAGGGTGAATCCTTCCCTGCAAAAAAAAGAGTTAAAGAACCAACTAGCTTCTATAAAAAAAAAAAAGAGCAAAAATTATAAGCCATAGAAATGATACATTTCACTAAATCAAAATTTAAAACTTCTACATGATAAAAATTAAAAGATAACAAATGGTACAGCAATTTTGGAAGACAGTTGCAGCTGCTTACAAAACTAAACAAATTCATACCTAATGATCCAGCAATTGCACTCCTTGGTATTTACCCAAATGAGTTGAAAGCTTATGTTCACACAAAAACCTGCACACACATGTTTTAATCACAATTGCCAAATAAATGCTTTATTCATAATTGCCAAAAGTGAAAGCAATCAAGATGTCCTTCAATAGATGAATGGATAAACAAACTGTGGTACATTTATACAATGGAATAATATTTAGTAATAAAAGAAAGAAGCTATCAAACCACAAATAGACATGGAGGAAACTTAAATGCGTATTGGTATGTGAAAGAAGCCAATATGAAAAGGCTACATACTGTGTGATTCTAACTATATGACATTCTGGAAAAGGAAAGAAACTATGGAGACAGTAAAAAGATTAGGGAGGGAGGGATAGGTGGAGCAGAGGAGAGTTTAGGGCAGTGGAACTATTCTGTATGATACTGTAATAATGGATACAATCATTATATATATGTCAAAACCTATAGAATGGATCACACAAAGAGTAAACTCTAATGTAAACTATGGACTTTAGTTAATAATAATGTATCTATGTTGGCTTGTCAATCACAACAAATGTACCACATTAATGCAAGATGTTAATGACAGGGGAAACTGGTGGGATAAGGGGTTATATAGGAACTCTCTGTATATTCCATTCATCCACTGTTATAAAAATAAAATCTATTAAATAAAAAATATATAAAGGACAATAGGATAAAGATATTTATAAGACATAGAGCAAGAGATTAGTAGCTGGAATATATGAAAAACCTCCTCAAATCAATAAGAAAAAGACATATAACCCAATAGAAAAATGGGCAAAGGAAATGAACCAGGTAATACACAGAAAAAGACATTTGAATGGCAAGTAAATATGTGAGAAGGTGCTTGATGTCACTAGAAAACATATTCAACATTCAATAAAATGTTCATTGACCTCTGCTATGAGCCTCTACTGTTTTAGGTGCTAGGGAGACATGAGTGGAATAAATGCAGAGGCTTGTTGCATGTGGAGGTAAGATTATTGCAAGTAAGGCATTTCTTTTGCACTTATCATATTGGCAAAAATTGAATATCTGATCTTATCAACAGTTGGCAAAAATTTAGAAGTACAGAAAATGTCATGCCCTGATAGGTGTAAAAAGTGTCTCAAAAATGTGAAAAAAAACCTTGATATCTTGTAGAATTAAATGTGCATACCTTAATACCCCCAAAAATTCCACTTCTAAGTATATAACCTAAAAAGATTCTTGCACATGTACACAAGGAAACATAAAGTTCACATTATAGCACTGTAATATTTTAAGAATTAGAAACAATCAGGGAATTGATAAATATGAGTATATACAAAAGAAGGAATGTTATAAAGCAGGTAAAATAAATTAAACACATCTTAATATATCCACATGGCTAGATCTCAAACCATAAATTTGAGGGAAAAAATGCAACTGGCAGAATATAGAGCATGTAATAAATTATGTTAATAAAAGATCACACAATACAATGTTGCATATTGTTCTTGTATATATATATATATGTATATATAGGGATGTATAAAATATTTTTTAATAGATTAGAGCAATCTCCACTAAAACCGTAATACTGGTTGTGCATGGTGAGAGCGGAGGGGAATGTGAAGTGGGTATAGGGAGTAAAAGTAACTTCAACTGCTTCTCTAATGTTTTATTTACTTCATACAAAATTGATTAAATAAATATGGCAGAATGCTAAATGTCAGTTTCAATTAATGAGTATGACTGTTATATAATTTTTTGTATTTTTCTGTATTTTAAAAAAGATCTTTAAATATAAGTGTAAGTGAATTTGTTACAACTCTACTACAAAATAAGCAAATGTTTTTATTTTCCTACCAGAATTTCTGATTTAAAATGGCATCTAGCCAATAAGCCCTAACATGATCACTTCCAACTTTCTATGAAAATTGAGGCTATAGACACCATAAAAGGTAAATGCTCCTAGTAACACAGTGACAATCTGGGAAGAATTTCCTCTAATTTTCAGACCAAAGGAATTGAAGGAAAAATTACAATCTGTGGACTACTTATATAGTGAAAATAAAGTAAAACAAATCTATTCACCAGAAAGTAATTAAATAGTCCTGTAGTCTGTTCATTGGTGTAGGGAGGGTACAAAAGACCTTACCAGACAGACCACTTGGCAGCCTCTATCTCCTCTTGTGATGCTGGTTTTTTGTGATGGTCAAATGCGGGCCCTCTTTAAACCTGCAGCCATCAGTATTTCTTGGTCTACATCTCATCTATTGAAGTGGACAAGTAGGGATAGACAAGCAGTGCTAAGCTGCATTCCGGGTCGTGGAGTCCCCACAAGTAAAGCATCGTGGCAGATGTTCTTAAGTGCACACAGGACTCACCTGGGGAACTTGTTCAAAATGTAGGTTTTCAGGCCTTTGTCCTCCCCACACTAAAGACGGTGATGCTTGGCATCTGAGATTAGGCCCAAGGCTCTGCATTCTGATGTTGGTCAGCTCATGACTACAATTTGAAAACCACACTGTCATCTAAGCCGCACTGAGAAGAACGCTTGCAAACTGAAAATAGTAGTTTTTTTCTTCTTTTTATGTACACTATTCACTTAGCCATACACTATACATTGAAAAAAAAAGCCCCAAGTCAGTCCAGCAAAACTGAAAGACACGGGGAACTGGGCTGTGGTTCACACTCATCCTCTGTCTTTGGCTCTAGATCTGAGGAGAGAGTCGGACCAACATCTCAGCAGAGAAAATGCAGAGCCAAAGGCAATTCACTGCCCTGTTGGTCTGCTGGCAAACAGTATGTCTGGAAATAGTCTTCCTTGCTTAAGAAGAAGTAAACAGAAGGCTGGCCCAGTGGCTCTGCTTCAGCGGCCCGGGGTTCACCAGTTCAGATCCCCGGTCCAGATCTACACACCACTCATCAAGCCATGCTGAGGTGGCGTCCCACATACAAAACAGAAGACTGGCACAGATGTTAGCTCAGGGCCACTCTTCCTCACCAAAAGAAAGAAAGAAGTAAACAGAAAGTCAACAACACAGGATTCATGGAAAACCAAAAGTGAAAAGACAAATTTCCCCAGATACTGAAGAGAGGAATAAACCTCTGAAAACAACATACTACAGAAATAGAAAATTTTATAACATTTTTTGGTCTCTTCTTTAAAATATAAGATGTGCTTTATTTAAGCAGAAAGTAATACGAGAAAAATTTGAGATGACCTGACTAAGCGAGATAAGAAGGATGGAAGAAAGAGAAAGAAAAAAAGGAAATAAAAGAAGGAGAAAGAAAATTAAAATACAGTATCAAAGTAGGAAGGAATAAACAAAAGGCAGGAGATAAACCAGGAATTGAAAGGAAAGCATAAAAAGCTCTCCTGTGATATTTTGAACTCCAGTTTACTCTGTTGGCTCCTTTGTGGCCAGATGAAACTTCTGCAGCCCAGGAGGAAAGCTCACCTTGCAGGGCTATCTCCCAACCTTCCCTTTGATTCCACTTGCTTGTCAGGTCCAGGTACTGGGTCTACTACCACATAGTTTATTCCAGAGTTGAGCTGGAATCTCTTGTCATTTTTTATAACAACAGAGGACAAGATATTTCTGCCATTTTTATTTAGCACTTACAAAAAGTATCTAAACTATTTGCGTAAGACACTTTGCCAAAAGAAACTTTCCTCACCCATCTCCATAAAATAGAGCCACACAAAGCAAAACCTTGCCAAGGATTTTGAGTAAATATTTTTTTGCATGGTCAAAAGTCATACTAAATTGTCCAAGTCATTTTGCTTAATTAAGAGAGAGCAATAAAATACCCAGGGACAAATATTAGCTGTCACCATATCCTGGATCATTTAGTAACTGTTTAAAATTGTATATATGTTATGTAAATTATACAAATTAAAATTATGATAGTATATAATAATTAAAAATATTTATATTTACATTATTTACATATACACATATTTATAATGTTAAAAATGTCTAGGAAATAAACTGCAAGAACTCCAAAGAAATACATCCATATGTTAACAATTGTCTGTTGTTGGTTAGATTTTAGTATGATTTTATTTTCTTCTTTTCTATATTTTCCAAATATTCTATAGTAAGAATTTATTCTTTTAAAAATTAGGAACAATACTTTAAAATAAGTGCAAATATATATAATTATCTATTGTATATCTCAAATATTATTTTAAAAATAAATCCACAGAACTTCTTCTTCTAGCCATGATGAAATAACAAAAATTGTGCTTAACCTTCTGCTGTAACAACAAGCAAAATCTATGAAACAAGAGCTTTCATCATGAGAAAACAGGAAATGCAGGACTGGGATTCCAAGGGGAAAAACCCAGGTGAGTTCTACAGGGACACTGGCTTTCTGCCTGGAGCCAATTACCAAAACATAAATACAGGGTAGGGGAACACAGAGAGAACTCAGTTGGCCTCAAAGAATTTAGGAGATGGGGATCAAATTTAGGGAGGCTGAGGCAGCTGGAAATTTTGGGATAAGGTTCCTGAAAGTAGACACTTATGAATAAAAAGAGGTCTGCACAGGGGCCCTGTCGGGTCTTTGCTGAGTAGGTCTGACATGCACAGAAGTAGTTCTGCTTCCAGCATAGACAAATACGTTCTTACTAGATTGACTTTCCTGCAGATAACAACCATAAGCTCTGGACAAAATGCAAAAGAAATTACCTGAAAGAATTGGATAGTGCAAAACAGCAGGCAGATTCTGGAACTTGGAAGAAGAGAAGTTTGTTTATACAGCTTTTAGCTTGAGAGCAAGCTACGCTTGGCACCATGGGGAGTGGCTAAAACTCAGCAGAAAACACACTGCCTTTCAAGCCTGAGAAGTCAGAGCACAGCTGCTGGAAAGCGAGGGGCACCCAGAAAGAGAGCGCTAGGAAGGGAGAGCCAGAGTCCGTGCACACACTCTGCCAAAGTCTCTGGGTGACCCAGGAACCATGAATGCATGGAGCCAACTTTAAACCACTCGGCTAAGAATAAAAATACTCAACTGAAGGTTGAGCTGTTATCCAAAAGGCATAATTTGCAGTCTGAGTCCAACCAAGGTAATTGCCTGCAAAAACAAACAAAATAAACTGGTTTTGGACAAATATAGTAGAATCCAGAGTCTCCACACATAATATCAACAATACCAAGGACCCAATCCAAAATTACTTGACATATGGAGTAACAGAAAAATATGACTTTCTCAAGGGAAAAGAAAATCAACAGAGGCAGACTCGAAGGTGGAATGAGCAGACAAGTACTGTGGAGCAGCTATTGTAACGATGCCTAAAAATAGGGGAAAATGCTTGTTATGGATGAAAAAAAGGAAATTTTAGCAAAGAAATGGAAGCTATGAAAAAGAACCAAAAGAAAATTCTAGAAATAAAATATAAAATATCTGAAATTTAAAAGTTCACTGTATTGGTTTAACAGTAGAATGGAGGTGAAAAAGAAAAAACATATCACAACTTTAAAATGGGTTGAATAATTACTATCTGAAGAACAGAGAGAAAAAATTAAATATATATTCAATATATAAAAATTCAAATATATATATGAGTCTCAGGAACACGTCTGACAATATTGAGAGGTCTAACATCCATGTTACAGTAGTCCCAGGGGGATAGGAGAAAAAGAATGGGGCAGAAACAATATTAAAAAATAATGGCCAAATGTTCTCAAATTTGGTAAAGACATGAATTTACAGATTCAGAAAGATCAGTAAAACCCAAGCGATAAATATAAAGAAAACTACACCTATGCGCATCATAGTCACACTACTGAAAACCAAAGATAAAGATAAAATCTTGAAAGCAGCCAGAGTATAATGACACATTACTTGGGAAAATGGGACAAATGATTCAAATGACCATTGGCTCCTAATCAGAAAAGTAGAGGCAGAAAACAGTAGACTAACATCTTTTAAAAGGTTGAAAGAAAAAAAATCAACCTAGAATTCTACATCTAGTAAATATATTCTTTAAGAATAAAAACATTTTCAGACTAAAAAACAGAAAATTCATTATCAGCAGATGTGTATTATAAGAAACGTTAAAGGAATTTCATCAGACAAGAGGAAAATAATACAAAATGGCAAGTGAAATCCACAAAGAAAGACAGAGTGCCAGAAATTGCATGTAAATTAATGACATTTTTTCTAATTTATAAATTTCTTTAAAAGATAATTAAGTGTTTAAAGAAAATATAATGCATTGAACAAAGTGGTATAGGCAATAAGCCAGTAGTGGAAATAAAATGGCATATTCAATCCCAAATAGTCAATTAATGTGTAAAAAGTAAGAAAAAAAGAAAAATAAACAAAGAACAAATGAAACAATTAGAAAACAAATACGATATGGTAGATCTAAACCCAAATGTATCAATACTTATAATACATACAAATAATCTAAACACTAATTAAAAGGCATGGATTGTCAGTGATTAAAAAAGCAAGATCCAATGATATGCTATCCACAATAAACTATATTAAATATTTAAAAAACAGATTAATAGTAAAAGGGTGGGAAAAATACATCATGCAAGCACTAATTAAAAGAAAGATGGGATGGCTATGTTCATATCAGATGAAGCAGATTTCAGAATAAGGAACACTACTAGAGATAAAGAGGCATGTTTCATAATGATAAAGGAGTCCATTCATCAAGAGTAAACGTGTATGAACCTACTAACAAAGCTTCAAAATACATGAAGAAAAAATTAAAGAATGAAAAAAGGAGAAATAGACAACATCCAAATTATAGTTAGAGGTTTCAACATTTTTTTTTTTCTCAGTAATTCGTAGAAGTAGATGGAAAACCAGCAAAAAATATTGAGGACTCAAACAACATGATCAACTGACTTGATCTACTTGACGTTTATAGAACACTCCATCCAATAATTGCAGAATATACATTCCTTTCACTTGCACACTGAAGATTGGCTAAGATAGACTATATGCTGGTCCATAAAAATAAGTCTTAATAAATTAGAGAGGATTGAAAAAATAACCAAAATAAAATTGAATTAGAAATTAATAACAAAATTATCAGGAAAATCTTCAAATATTTGGAAATTAAATTTTACAGTTCTAAATATTCCATAAATTCAAAAATAAATCACAAAGAAAATTAGAAAATATTTTGAACTGAGTGAAAAGGAAAACACAGCCTATCCAAGTCAATGAGTTACAATTAGATTTTTTGAAGTATATTTACTGTTTTAGATGCTTATATTATAAAATAAAAGATCTAGAATCAATAATTTGCCTTAAGAATTTATAAAACTTATTTTTTAAAGTTTTTTAAATTAATCTCAAAGTAGAAGAAAGAAATAATAAAGATAGAAGCAAAAATAAATGGAATAGAAAAAGCTTTTTAAAATGGAGTTTTTGAAAAAAGTCAATAAAATTCACAAATTCTAGCTTTAAGAAAAAGAGAGAAGATGCAAATTACCGATATTAGTATCTAAAGAAGTGACATCACTACAGATACTACAGATACTAGAAAGATAATAAAAGAATATTATAGACAATTCAATGCCAAAAAATTCAACCACTTGGATGAAATGGAAAAATTCCTGATAGATACAAATAAACAAAACCAAGAAGAAAGAACCAAGTAAAAGAAATTGATTTGTAATTCAAAATCTTCCTATGGACAAAACTGGTGGGAAGATTGCTATACTGGTAAATTCTACCAATTATTTAAGGAAGAAATGAAACCAATCCCTTGCATACTCTTTCAGAAAATAGAGCAGAAAGGAATGCTTACCAACTTATTATCCAAACAAAGATTATAAGAAGATAAAAACCACAGAGCAATATATTTTATGAACATAGATTAAAAAATTCTTTGAACATATTAGAATATTATATCTAGTAACGCATAAAAGCATAATATAACATGACCAAGTACAGCCTATCCTAGGAAAGCAATATTGATTTCACATTTGGAAATTAATCAATATAACTCACTGTATTAACAGAATAAGGAGAAAATCATATAACCATTTAAATACATACAGGAAAAACATTTCATAAAATTCAATACCCATTCTTGGTAAAAATTCAGCAAACTAGGAATGAAACAAAAAATAGCTCCTCGTCTTATGAAAATAAGCTGCACCAAGACTAGAGTTCCTCTTACATCCATGGAAAACTACTTTCCATGTCTAGGTTTTCCTTCCATCTGACAATACCACTGACACCTGGAATGGAAAATACCAAAAATAAAATACCATTTCTAGATTAATCTATATTATCTACAGCTAGTAACGATAAAAATGAGCAAACACTAGATTATAATAGTTACTTGTGTCCAGCAAGGTCCATCTGAAATTCCTTCTTACCTCTCAGCTTCTACATTCTCTGACCCATTCTATCCAGAATTCAAGAGTTATTTAGGCTTTATTTTCCTTCTCAGAAGTCTATTCAGATTCCAATTATTACTCAAATCAATAGTCCTAGGAATTAATCTTAAAGCCATCTACAAATTGTTCTTTGATTATCTGAATGCTTTCATGCTCGATATATTCAGAGTTATGCTCTTAACTGGAATGCTCTCTCTTCCTTTTTCTATATACAAGAGTTCACAAACTTTTTCTGTAAAAGTCTAGACAGTAAATATTTTAGGCTTTGCAAGCCACAGAGTCTCTGTTGCAAATATTCAACCCTGCTATTTTAGTGTGAAAATGGTCATATACAATACATGAGCAAATGGGTGTGGCTGTGTTCCCATAAAACTTTATTTACAAAAACAAGCAGTGACCCAGATTTGGCCTATGGGCCGTAGTGTACTGGCCTTGCTCTGTAACGTCTTTCCCCTCATTCAAAAGATTGCTCAAAAGGTATTACAGTTAGGATCTGGAGGAACAAACCATATTGTTTACTCTCTCTAATATTTGCAGTCATTCTAGAAGAAGAAATGAACAAGAAATTTAAAGGAAAGTATTTGGGGGAACTACCTAGAATGTTGTCTGTATATTTGTCATCTTGCTGCTATTAGAGTTAAATTACTCAGAAGTAGGACACAAGTCTCCCATTTGTATACACGCAAAAGATGAACACAAATAGATCATGATTATGGTGATCAAGACGATATTAATGTAAACTTTTCCAGACATATCCAATTAGTGCTTGTGATGAAAAAAATGTCAGCAAAGAGGAGGGTATCCACTTTAAAACTTTGCTTGATCTGTTTCTGGAGTGATCAGGTAGCATAGACAAAGGAAGAATAGACATTCACAGAGTGTTAACTCTCTTTCTTTGGTTCCTAAGACTGGTTGAATGGATATAATAAAAAATAAATAAAATCTAACATACAGTATGTGCATGGGGCTGTGTCTGGTACAGACACACATTTACAACACTTACTTGGGCTTCTTGGTCAGAATTGCAATGAAGAATTAATCCAAGAACAAATACCAGCGTTAAGTCTCCTCACAAGTGCTTTTAATTAAGAGTTTGTTTTAAAATGTTAGCTAAATACTCCACAGCATTCCAGTCCCCCTAATAAGCCATTGACAAGCTCTCTTGATCTAGATCCAGTGTATCTTCAGCAGTGAAATAAATCTCGTTTCAATCACCAAAGGGATCATATTATTATAGTTCCCTAGATATTACATTTTTTAGCATACAGAAAGGTCACACATCTCTGCCTGCTGGAGAGCTCTGGCTCCCATACGGCTTGTTGGATATGCCTAAGAGACTTGTGGCTCAGTTTGGCTTATTTTGAAGGTCATGAGAATTGAACCCTACTGCTCCACTCCCATACTAAACCCTCCATGCAGTGTGGGTCATTACCATCCCCTTTGACCAGGTTTGTGTTGAAGAAGTAGGTAAGCCCTTCCAATAGCAGCCTGTATTTCTCCCTCCCATACAACATTGTTGAGTGTAGCACATCCTTAGCTAAATCAAATGACTTCCACAAATGGAAGCTATAAGGAATATAAAGTATCAACACAGGCAGGCAGAAATCTATATTTCCAGTGCCTCTGCTCTTCTAACTCTGCTTTGGTTAACACTTAATTGGTACTTTGGGATATATGGTTAAAACTAGTGGAATTCATTGCTGTATTCTCGGTGCCTAGCACAATGCCTATCGTGTGTCTGTTTAATAAGTGAATCAGTGATCTTAAAATGACAAATCACAAGTTCTTTACAAGAGTTTGTATTCCATCTGTCAATTGTATTCTATTTTACCATTGATTACAACCAGATTATTTTGAAAAATTGAAGCTAACTTTCTATACTTTCTTGGTTTTTTGATCAACCAATTCTGTATGCCTAGGGTAGAATTGTTAATAAAAGGGATAAAAAATTACTTTTTAACTCCCCAATAATAAGGAAAAGAAAGGCCCAGAAGGGAGAATATACTTTCTGTTTTAGTCTTCAACTTCTTATAATTCATTTATTTCATTCATGAAAAATCCGTTCTCTCTTCTTTATAAAACCTAGAAAATCAAGGAGCATTTCCCCTAGTTTATCAAACAGAATACTTCCAGACTTGCCTGTGTTATGTGTGAGTTTATTTTTCTTTGCCAGTCCACCTAAATTTGAGTACGGACATGGTGTGCCTGGAGGAAAAACATAGTAGTGTAAGGAGTCATTTTAATCCCAGGTCCCACATGAATTTACTATTTTCCATATTTAGATTAACATCGGGAGTCGTCAGGCTTCCACATGCCACGCCAACTGCACCAGTGATTCCAGTAAAGGGAGAGCCTGCCTAACTCAGGCCCTCACCCCGACAACCGTGACCACCAGTTTCGTGGAATGCTGTGGGGGACTATTCGTCTCTCAGTATTCGATCCCGTTGTGTGTGAGAGACGTGTGCCCCACGGCTTGTCCAGGCCACCCCGCCTCCACTCTCCCACGTTTGCCCTTGTTTCCCTCTCTCCTGGGTAGTGCACTTCCGAAAGGCAGCCAATGGCGTTCTCACTTCAGTGGGAAGAGAACGTTGCTCAAAGGGCACATACAGAGTGTAGTGGAGACAATTCTTTACATCATTACATCCTTATAAACACTCTCAGAGCAAGGAGACAAAAAGTAAATGTATCAAAAAAAAGGAAAAAAGTGTGGCTGAACTTATCAACGTTGTGTATGGACATCCACCATGTAAATGCACAGGTGAAGGATACACATACAAAATACAGTGTGAAACCCAGATTTCCTCTCCACTTGCTTGGAATCTAATGGAGAGGCAGAATTACACACTTGAAATAGCAAAAGTACCACTAACTCTGATACTTATACTAAGTGTAACAGAAGTTCAAAAAAGGGAGATAGACTGTGTTACATTGTTATATAGAGTCACCTTTGATTTTTCTATCAGTGACATTCAAATGCAATCTTTGTTGGCTACCTAAGCGGTTACTAAGAAATCATCTTACTTATTCAAACTGCCCAAGCTGAACCCTTCTCAGCAGAGCTAAAGCTAAAACCATCACCCAGAAATAGAGCCCACAGGCTCCACTGCAGGGTACACACACACACACACGCCGGAGCTCGGCTGCTTGCCCTCATGTTTCGACTTTATTAGATACGTGGCCTCGGGCAAGTTACTTGACCTCTTTGTGCCTCGTTTTCCATATTTGTAAAGTGAGGCATTTCTAGAATGTTCCTCATAAGATTACAGTGAGGATTAAATAAATTCATATCATTTTTGGTACAGCGCCTGCTGGTAAGCATCACGTAAGTATTCCCCATTATTTCTAGTACAGTGCCCCGTGGTAAGCATTACGGATTTTCTATTATTTCTGGTTTCTACCACCACAAAGCTGACCTTTCCTAAGATGTCGATACAGTTTGGGAAGGCTATACCAGCACAGTACCATGCAACTGAAAATCCACAATTGCTGAATAAAAGACTCGAAACCAAGCAGGGTACAGATATCTTGAGTGTGCCCAGAAGGCGCTGGAATATGTGATGTGAAAAATTTGGCCTGATCTTTCCATTTCTGTGAGTGAGGAAATGGTTATCTTAGAGAGTTAAGAGGCCTTCACATCCACAGGCTGACAATTTAGGTCAAAATATTGCAACTATGTCTTAGAGTACTATTTTTATGGCTGGCTGCTTTTCAGCCCAAAGCCTCCAGCAGCCGGGGCCGCCTGCATGTGTCGCTGCTTCTTTCTCGCTGGAGGTGTCTTGAGAGTGAACGTGCTCGAGGCTCTGAGCTTCTCAGACATAACGGTCAGTGCAGCACTGCTGGAAAGCAGTAGGAAATCAGACAGGATACCGTGTTTCCTTCCAGCACTCTGCTGTTAGTTTCGTCCTTCTTCACAGGGAATTCTGTATGGCCTCTTCTGACGAAGTCAGAAAGTTCACGCCTACATCTGCAGCTTGGAGCAGAAGACGGTAGTCCCATGCCATACTATACCTCACATTTCTGTGATGTTTGCAAAGTTTTTTTTTTCAAAAGTTATTTTTACATATATTATTTGCATGTGTCTTCACAATATCTTTATAAGGTGGAAAAAACAGTTGTCTTCATCCTCACTTTTGACGAGGAAACTGTGGCTTAAAGACATAATATGTTTTATCCAATCACCTTTTCACACCACAAATGGATTAATTCCAGTTTAGCTAACCCTCAATCCCATTCTCTTTCTAATCTTCAGGACTGGAAACTTGAATTTCCACAACTGCTGAAAAAACTGCAAAAATAGGGGTTTAAATCACCTAGAGAAATGGTTTTAACCTCACTCTCATTGATTTATATTTTACCCAGTTACATTTTTATCCAAAGGGAATGGAAAAGAATTATTTACTCAGTCTTTCTCCCAAGTTCTTTTGGCCCTGTCCCATAAGGGAGAGTCCCAGGATTTGACCAATGAACACAAAACTTCAAATAGCCTCTGTCTCCATGAACTTCCTTTTCATTCTTCTTGGATCCTAGTTAGTCCTGCATAGCTGATAGATAACTAGTGTCTAGTCCGTGCCCTGCCCTGCTGCCTGCCATCTTCCAGACAAGGAAAACAAAAATCCCCATAATTAAGGTACAAAGAGGAGAAAGTGTCTAGAGTTTTTCTGAACTGTAGAAATGCTCATACTCCATTCTCTCACTGAGTAATTAATTCATTCATATATTCAACAAAATATTTACTAAGAACCGATGATAGGCTAGGCTCTGGAATAAGTGCTGGGGAAACAGAGTTAAAAGATAATAAAAAAAAAATAAAGTACGTAAAATAAAATGAAATAAACTGGATCTCTAAGAGCTTGTGTCCAATGGGAGATTCCCAACTGTAATGCTCCATTATAATGCTATATGTTAAATGCTCTAAGATGTCTAAGGAAGGCTTCCTGGGAGTGATGTAACATACAAAAGTCCCAGATCTTGTAGCAACACTAAACATTTGACAAAGAGGAAACATCTGCTTCCACTGAAATGCCACCAGGACCACTGCCAGTTGTCTGAGACAAGGTGGAAAATGGGGCTGGGAAGAGTTGGTGCTCCTCCTCCCCAATCCAAACATGTTGTTATGTAGATGAAATCAGCACTGAGACAGCTTTGAAAGGAAAGAAGTACACACAGGTAACCTGGAGGTAAATGGATGGGTGGAGGGGCTTCCATGCATCTCCACCTTGGTGTTCTGGGAAGCTGGGCTGAGGCAAGTCTGCTCTCACCCACTGCACTGCTTCCTTCTGCCCCACAAATGATTCCTTGGAACGGTCAGGCAGAAATCGGTAATCCTGGGTGATAAGGAAAAGTATACAAATAAAAACCCAAGAGAGATGAGGCCTGGTCAAGGGCAGCAGAGAGGAAGACAGATAAACAGAAGGAGGAGGGACAGAGTGTTCTTTCTGTTGTTTTTCCTGAGCAGAGACTGTAAGCCATTTAGGAAGCAAGGGTGAATTTCAGAAACTCGGTGCAGGTAAACAAGATTTACTTGTTTTACTGTTGATAGGATTTTGTCTTTCTTTTGTTCTTTTTTAATTTTTGAAGCATTCTGACATCCTCCCAGAAGAGGACTTCTAACAGAAATACCAAAAAAAAAAAAAAAAAAATCAAGTAAATATCTCTTAATCTAACAGTTTAATTCAGTTCTGATTAACCCAATGACAATAAATAAACAACAATAAGCAAATGAATAAATAAGTAAACGGTTTCCATCGTTTTAAAATTATAATTATGAACAGGACACTGGGACTAGACTGGTCTGGAGTAGACAGTTGACAGGACTGAAGAGAGGAAGGATAACCAACGGTAGCGGAATGAGTCTGTTAGTGCTCCAGTGCAAGCGGAAGGGACATTCCAGGTATGTCTCTGCTCAGAGCAGGGGCTGCTCAGAAGCCTAGGGGAGCAGCCAACTGAGGCCACACCTACGTACTGATAAAGGGACGCTAGTATGAGAGATGCCCAAGTGGTGAATCTTCCCGAGAAGCAGGTAACCTTTAACTAGAATATCTGGGCAATAAGGTGAGATTGGGGTGACAACTTTTAATGTCGAGTAACTTTAAGGGTAAAGGTGATCAAATATTTTTTAACACAACATGTCTGCAATGACTGACCAGAGGCCTCAAGTGTGCAATGATCATGTTAGACGGGGTTCGGAAGCTCAGGGGGAGAACCTGAACTGCTGGTGGGGGTACGTGGTCATCTTCCCATCTTGGTGTCACCCAGTGGGTTTTTCTCAGGGGCTGAGGGCTGTCCACTCTGATTGGTCAGACTTTCATTTTGATTGTTGTGCCTTTGCCATTCTGATTGTTAAATATTTCAAATAACATCCCTAGAATCACCTCCATTCCAGAAATGTGACCTAATCACGAGAAAAGCAGGCCTGGTCACGCAGTATTGTTTGCTTCCAGCTGAATATTACAAAGAGCTGTCCTGCTGTTGCAATATTGTCTCCCCAAGCGATGGGACCCATCAGCAGGTAGGATCTCCTGGGAACTGTCTATACTAAATGAATAACTAGATAAAGCTAATATATTCTACTCTAACCATCAAGGAGACTGGCCTTGAGGAAACAAGGACTGCCCATTGGCAGGCAAGAATCCCCTGGGAAACCTAACCCTTCTGACCCACTCACATGAGGCTTCCTATTCTAGACCTGGGGGGAAGGTGTAAGGAAGCCCTGGTCTCCTGGGACCTTCCCAAGTTCAATTATGCTGAAGAGTTCTGTAATCCAACCAAGAAGAAATCTCCACGTACGTTTGGACTCGCCCCAGTACTCAGGGAAAATGCAGTCAGCTTTCAGCCTGGCCACTGCAGTGCACAGATCCCTCGCCTCATGCACTGCAAATTCTGGAACTCTCTAACTTTCACAACCTGTTGTGTAATGTGTAAGGAATGGCAGCTAGATAGATCATTAAGCACAGTATTAAACGTGCAAGGTGACAGTCACTCCACCTGGGGACTGAGCAGCAGGGACGAGCTTAAAACAGTAGCCGTGCTCTGGAGTGAATTCTCCATGCAGGGTGCAGACTGATGGCTCCACATGGCCACTTGCTGGACTCTATTCAGGAACCCAGCTCTCAGTGGGCAGAGAAAATGGGGCTACAAGGACAGGGGCATGGAAAGCCCTATTCTTCTGTATTCAGTGAAGGTTTTTTTTGTTTTTGTTTTTGTTTTCCTTTTACAAGAAAACAACTTTCTTAATTTTTCTGGCACATGCTTTAGAATTTCCTTTGTGTTGAGACATGTCACAAAACCTCATGGAAAATGATGGGCATCTATCCTGATTCAGGAAGAAAAACTATCATGGATAAATAAGACTGACATTCCTTGTGTTCCTTACAGACTTTAGATTTTCCTGTTCTGTTATTTGTGAATGATTTTTATAGCATCTACCTTCTAAGACACCTGGTCCCAGTGGGCAAAAAGCCAACTCAGACAGTGACAAGTTCCCAGGCAGGACAGGTGTTTGCTCTGCTTCACTTCTAGAGCAGCCTGCATGTGACAACATAACTTTGATTTTCCTTCACATTCTTCTGTCTACACATGCCTGTCAAAAACTAGAGAAGAAAATACCCATGCCCTAACCAAAGAGTTTTGCCTGTTCTTTCTGCTATGGCCATTTGCTTTGATGGAAAGGGAAATCATTCGCACACCACATGTGTGGGGCATGAATTTCAACTGCTCGCCACCAGACCATGAGACCTACATGCTCTCGTGAAGAGTGAATAATAACTGTCTACTTTGCAGGTGGAGATGAATTGGAGAAGTTTTACCACGGACAGGATTTGACTTTGGTAGTAAAACATGGAGCTGTAGGGTCAATTTCTCAAAATCTAGGCCAAAACAAATTTTTAAATGACATCTCACCTTTATAGAGTTTTGCTTCCTTTTTTTCTCTAAATGTATTTCAACTGACTACAGAATGGTTTCTGCTTTAGTCCATGCTGATATTTCTGTGAATATACTTTCCTTGAGCCCAAGAATAGAACTAGAATCAGGGAGAGAAGTTAACAATTAATTATTATTTATCGGATGCTCGTTCATACTGATAAATATTTGCTCACAAATGTCTATTGAGCTTCTGCTATATGCCAGAGAAAGTACTATGCATGGAGGATACAGAAATGAAGAGGACAGCTAACATTCCTGCCCCCAGGGAGCTCAAATTCTAAAAGAAGAAACACAAAAATTAGTGAACACATAAATCTATGCTATAGGGGCCAGTAGTGTAAGTGCTGAAAGAATAATAAAGCAGAGGAAGAAGCTGAAAGGCAGGTACTCTTTGATGTGTCGTTAGAGGAAGGCTTCCTGGTCTGAGTGTGTGGGAGAAGTCATGTGAACAATCAAATATTCAAATAAGGATTAAGAGCATGGCGTATGATCTTATTTTATTGTAGAAGACAGCATACATTTTTAAAATATAAATGAGTGGAGGTAGTCAAAAGGTACAAACTTCCAGTTATAAGATAAATAAGTTCTGGGGATGTAATATACAGCACAGTAACTATAGCTAACAATACTGTGTTGTATATTTGAAGGTTGCAAAAAGAGTAGATCTTAAAAGTTATCACCACAAGAAAACAAAATTTGTAACTATGTGAAGTGAAGGATGTTAACAAAAGTTATTGTGGTAATCAGTTCACAATATATCAACACCTCTGGTACATCTAAAACTAAAACAGTGTTATATGTTAATTATATCTCAATGAAACTGGAAAAAAAATAAATGTGTCACATTGTGTAAATTCACGAACTCATAAACATTTTTGTTATATTTTCTTCCAAACAATTCTGTGAAGTGAATAGAAAATATCAATATTATCTTCTCCTCCTTTTACAGGTGGTAAAACTGGTAAGTAATTAGAAATTCACATAGTTTGTAAGAGGCAGAGACAGCATCATGAACTAAGACTTCCTGACTCCAAACGCAGCATGTGCTCCAAGTACGATCCTTCTCATCTATAACCAGAGCTGGTACTGGGCTGTGGAGAAGCTGTTTTATTATAGACAGCAAACCAAAGTGGACCTGCCTACTATGGCCTGCGCTGTCGATGGCTCCTGAGTGGAAGTCCATGTTCGTGTTTTCTGCCCATGCCCTCTTCCTCCTACAGTTGATTCCAACCAGAATGGACCATAACCCAAGAGGGAGGAGTATCCAAAGACTTGATTAAGCTGTCCAGATGCCATTGGGTAAGAATTTGAACTAAGGAGTCAATGATCTTTAGACAATGGATCCTATACATGGGCTGAATTCAAGTAGAAAGAGCTCTAATGAGCCATCTGCACAAGGAGAGAGGAACAACAAAAGTTCACTGGGAGAGAGGGAATAAAAGGAGAGGGAAAGAAAAGAAAGAAGTAAACTAACACTGAAAAACAGAGACAGCTGCGTTTTCCTGTAGAAAGAATGGAATTGCCCAAGATACTGCTTCAAATCCTTGAACAAAGCACACACCATTCATGGAAACTATAGCATTGGTAGCTGGACTAAGAAGACCAATGATTTTATCCCAATTAACACCTCCAGGGATGAAATTCCTACATTTGAATGACTGTTATTGACAAGGATGAGATAGGAGCTGAAGAACTGTCATTATTTGTTTACTAGCAGAAATAAAAACCATAGATCATCTAAAAATCTTTTTGGCTCTGTTTTTCAACTTCTCCACCCACTGTAAAGAGCTATAGCATTTCAGAACTGGAAAAGAACTTAGAGCTCATCAAATCCAAGTAGGTCAAGATAGTTTTAGTTCATTTAGCCACATAATATCTTTGCAAGGTTGGGAGAGGCACAGAACGTAGATGGAGAAGCCAAGGCACCAAGAGGCTTCTTCCAGGTCACAGAGCTCACGCGTGGCAGGGAACCCCTGGCTCTGAGTCCTGCGTCTTTTCTTCAGCAACAGTTACATGACAAGACATACTTTCTTCTCTGAAAACACTCCCCAGAGACACTTTGCCGAGCTCAAAAAGAACAAGGCTTAAGATCTTCCACTTCAGAATAATCACAGGCCAGTGGGGCCACACAACAGAAAGATCTTGAATGAATGTAAATGAAACAAAAAGCAGGGACTGGGAGGAGGAGGCTATTCTGGGATCTAGTAGCTTAATACAGTAGGATGTGTTCCAAAAACTTCTAAGCTTGCTTCCCTGTCTATTGGGATGAGTTGTCCAAGTCATATAGTTTCCCCAAGCCCAACCTTCATCTGCCAGATAGAAAGAACAGTACTGATCACCAGGATGCTATGACAAATGCAAATGATCAAAATAAAAGGAGCATCAAAGAACTATAAAATCATGGATTGATAGAACTGAAGAGAGGCCTTGACAGGTAATCTAGCTTTGAAATATAGAATAAGGAGAATTATACTCCTCCGCCTTGGCAGCTATTAGAGACTCGCATGCACATGTGTTTAAATCTCCAGTACACTCTGTCACACAGTTGGAAAGAATGCAGAATGGAGAAGGAGTCATTGATCTGCTTCCACTGCTCCTCTCCACTCTGGGGATCCTTGCTCAGTCCAAGATGAGGGATTGATTGAGACAACAGAAGTAGCCATGAAATAGGGTAAAATTTATTTCTAGAAACTTTCCATCCATTCCTTTCCCTCCCACTATCCCGACCTCATTGCCCAGCTGTTGTCCCCACTATCTTTCGCCATATTCATTCAGTGTCTTTACGCCATTCATGATTATCCAAGGCTACACACTACTGATTTAAATGACAAGGAATGTCCTCCCCCAAGAAACTAGTTTCATTTTCCTCTACGTTACAAAAGTAATAGCCATCACATACACTTCATGTACTCCCCCACAAACACTATGGAGCTCCATCATTTATTAGGTGCTAGCTTCAGCTTACAGACAGTCTTCTCATACCACAAAAATTCTTAACAGATGAAATACAGCTAGATTCCAAAAGATGATGGTGCTAGAAATGTCAGACACACAGAAGGTCAATAAAGCCTGGTACTTACAATCCCCAGAGACTGAGAGGGCAATGATCCATGTGGGACAAGTCTGGTGTTTAAGTAGCTGAACTGAGGCAGAATCTGGCAGTGGCCTTGACCTCCCTGTTCTCTGGCCAGCTGCCGAGTCTGAGCTTCCATCAATGGACATGTGAGCATAAGGGAAGCTTAACTCTGGCAGCCACCATGAAGTCACAGAGCAAGAGTGGCCAGCAGATATTGATCTGGCTCTGCAAAGGAAAGAATCGGGGCAGGGGATGGGAGGGTAGAAGAGTGGGGTGGAGGAAAGTTTGTTCCTTCCATGCCCAAAAGACAAACCGTTCTCTTCACAAAAAAGTAGAATGAAGTCTAATGCACACTTATGACCTCAGATTAAAGAAAGCTAAGCATTTACAGATTTCTCCACTGATGCTCAGAAAGATGCCCTGCTTTTCTCCATTCAGTTGAAGTGGCATGTCTTCAACTCTCACAGAACTTGTTATGAATAAACCAGACTGGCCTTGTTAGCATCTGAAATTCTATAACAAGTGTTTTTCAGGCTTGGCTGGCATTCTAAGGAGAACAGCAGAATTCTCACCACTGCAAAGTCCAAGGAAATCAGAATATGAACCCACCATTGATGTATTTTCTCTTGACATACACAATTTTACTGAAACTGCTGACTTGGAATTTGAAATGCAACGATTTTTATCTGAAAATTCTACAAGGACTTATGGCTTCAGGAAAGTCTATTATACCCCTACTGCTGTAATGTCATACCACCTATTGTCTCTGAATTTACTGTGTTCTTACATCTAGGAGCCCTTTCAAAAAGGTTCAAATACAAACCCTCCTTTTATTATTCACTTTGTAATTGTGCACTGATGCCGAATATGGAAGATGCTTCATTTAGCACTATAGCTAGCAGTATATCCATTCCTGGGTTTCTGAGACATCTGCCAAGATCTGTGTCTCAGTCCATAAGCAAAAATATCATGGACTGTGGGTAGATCTCTGTTTTCTAGGAAGATACGTGAGATGGAAATTGGCAAATTGCAACTGCAGTTTAGAGTGTCTGGTGAAATTATTTTGGATCCTTGATGTATGGGAAAGTGGTTTGGGTGGCTGGCCAGACCAGACATTGTGCATGCTCATGCCAGGGGAGCCTAAGCAATACACTGACCCATTCCAAACCATTGGGGGGAAAGCTGGGGAATTAGGGAAGTCTCTAGTTCTGAAGGCCGGTGATTTAAAGGCTCATTGGGGAAAGTTATTGGTCAGTTGATAGGTCAGCCATGGTTGGAAGATTTTTTTTCTTAACATAACAATTTGTCTTCAGACTTTTTAAAACCTTGAGAAGACTCCATGCTTGCCAAATATTTAGTGGTTTTGTGAAGTTTTCTGGTATTCATGTCAACTGCAGTTCTTCAGAAACCCATTTAAAATGTTGTTTCTTTTCCATATGGCATCCTGAAAGGGAACAGGGGATTACAAATTTAAGATTGTGACAAAAAAGAATGCTCTTTGTAACTATTTCCGTACTTTCTAAACTTCTTAAATGAGTATGATTTATATTGTGTGAAGACTGTATACCATGTTTATCATTAGGATTGTGATTTTAAAAAAAACAAACATATATTCCCTTGGCAACTGGGATAACTGTGTGCATGGTATGTGTAGGCTTTTGGTTTTTATCTTTTGTTATGTTTTGAAGTTTGATTGACTGATTCCATAAATGAGTCTTGAAGAAGGATAAATCATTCAAGTCTCATCTCAACATTTTGAATGAATGTTCAGTGCAAATTTAAAGTCTAGGACTCCGAGTACTATTTGCAAAGTTGTTCTTAGTCTACCCTGTTGTCTCATGACGCATGCTGGGGATACCATATTTTCTTAGATTTTCAAACTCTTGGGACTGTAACTTCACTCATTCTCATGAATATGACTCTTTAAGACAAGCCAAATAATGTACCCTCTGAGGAGCCTTGGAGTCCCTGCCAAGCCCATGGCTCACTTTAGGGTGGTTCTCCACCCATAGATTGCTCCTCTATATATTCCATGATCCTGCCCCCAACCCCCAACTGTGGCTGTAGCTTCTCCAGCCAGAGAATGTGTGCCCAACCCAAAGGCAGCCATCCATAGACTGGGCAAGGGCCAAGAAGGGGTCCAGTTGGAGAACTCTACTCAACAAAATGGTGCAGTGACTGATCCATCAGATCTCTCACTTGGAATCTGGCTGGGAGATGTACAAAGTAGCAGTCAGTAATGGAAAAAGGATTTGAGAGATAACCCAAAGAATGTAGAACGCACAACCAGGGTGTAGAAGCCTGAAGGCAGCGAGAAATAGGTAGAGAAGAAGGCAGAGGAGAAACTAAACCATGAACATGGCAGAATATCACTGGGGGTCTCAGGCATCACCAGAGCTGCAGATTATTAAAGACGCTGCTGCATTCTGACTGACTCCCCAGTTCTCTGTCCATCTGGCTGTGGAGTTGCTGAGACTGGTTCCTGTCCTTCTTATAACACATCTACATTAACAGAGACACAAGAGTGGAGCTTTTTCTAGTTTCTGACAAATGATGTTAGAACCTTAAATAAATAATTCATTTACTATGAAACAAAACATCTACTTTGTGGATAGACATTCTGACAGGTTTTATGAGGACTACAGAGATGAAAATCACCAATTACTGCTCTCAAGGGGCTCATTGGTTTAAAGAAGTAAGATCATTGGTGTTGATGGAGGCAGTGAAGGGTTAACAGTGGGTACTCTGGAGCCAGATTGCCTGCTTTCAAATCCTGCCCCAATATCACTAGCTGTGTGCCCTGGGCCAGTTACTTAACCTCTTTGTGCCCAAGTTTCCTCATCTATATAATGGGACAACACTCTAAACCTACCTCATAGCATTCTGTCAGGATTATACAAGGTAAGGTCTATAAAGGGCTCAGAACAGAGTTCAGAATAATGGAGGGGCCCATTCCCTTGCCAGGTGTCTGAGGCCCTTGGGGAAAAGGAAGGAATTGGGTGGATTAGAAGCAACTCTGTATAAACTCATTCCTCAGGGGAAGACACACTGTATGCCAAACCAGGCAGTGTGGTTGGGGAGTTACAGCTAGATTCCAAGGCAACTGTCCAGAGAACAGACCCCCACTCCATGCCCTTGATCCTTGGCGTAGAAGATCCTCCTCTCACCAGTACTCACCTGCCAGGGAAGGGATTTGGCTCCCCTGCTCCTCACTCTCTCTTTGCTCCTTTCGTGGCCAGACATCTGCTACATATGCTGCTCTTGTTTCTGTTTCACCCTTCCCCGCATGGTCTTTTCTCTCCCCTTCTCTTCCTTCCTTGTACTTTCTTACAGGAAAGAACCAGGGGCAATTTTCTTTACAACATATGTAACCACACAAAACATACACTTCCCACTTGGCTCTGGTGTGTTCATGAGTCGATCAAGACCATCTGTGCTTGCATATCCAATATCCTTCTGTTCACCCCACCTCCTAAATCTAATTCTTTCTGTGTAATTTAACAGGGTCTTTGTGCTACCAAGCCCTTAATAATTTTTAAACAAAATTGCCTTAATACATAGCAATTGCTAAATGCAATACGGAAATATTTATTTCTCTTGCCAGCTATAGATTCCAGAGTCTGTAGCTGCCTTGCACGACTTGCAAAACTCCGGGTGATGCAAACCATAAAAGACACATTTCTGAAAAGCTACTCCTTTGGGGAATCTAGCAACACATCACATTCAATTCTACAAAAAATGAACATCGCAAATTATCAGCAAGTTAGTTGCCCATGGCAAGAACCCCAGCCAGTTGGATAATATTTAATTTCCCCTTGATTCTTCTACAGCTGACATCTGATAGGCAATACCGAGTCTTTTCTGTGGCACCTGATTTCCAATTATTGACTTGTGCTTATCATCACTGTAGAACACTCAGGGATAAGTTCTACTGACAGACAGGAATCCAGCTGGAAAGTAACACCATCAGATCATCCTGGAATATGTAATATGGTCATACAACTGAGGTCATGTATAAGCACTGAAGATAAAAAATAATTTTTGTAATCCTATACTTACAAAATTATTTAAGTGTTCATGAATTTCCAGTGGATTTGGAAATATCTAAATAGTCATTCTTTCAGGAATTCTTGAAACCCCATGAGTTTGCCATTTGCTCCAATGAATCTTTGAAATGTTTTGAATTCTGCTGGATCATTCAACAAATGCTGGTTGAACCCTTTGTTGTATGCAGTACACTTGGATAAATACCATGGAGAATACAACAACAGATCAGATACACATTTTGGGCCCCAAGAAGTTTACAATCTGGTAGAAGAAATAAGACATATATACTTGTGGTAGGCAGATTAATAGCCACTCAAAGATGTCCACTCCCTAATCTCTGGAACCTGTGATTATGTTACCCTATATGGCAAAAGGGACTTTGCAGATGTGATTAAGGTTAAGGATCCTGTGATGGGGGAGATTATTCTGGATTTTTTGTGTGGAATCAACCCAATCACATGATTCCTTAAATCAGAGGTGCTTTCCCATCCATAGTCAGAGGGAGATGTGAAGGATCAGAGAGGTGCAATGTTGCTGGCTTTAAAGACAGAAGGAGCTATATGACCTCTAGAAGCTGGAAGCAGCAAGGAAATGAATTCTCCCCTAGAGCCTCCAGAAAGGAATACAATCCTGCCCACACTTTGATCTTAGCCAAGTGAGAGCCATGTCAGATTTCTGACCTCTAGGAAGGCAAACTAGAAAATCTGTGTTGTTAGGTCACTAAACTTGTGGTAATTTGTTGTTATAAGAGCAATAGTACAATACATAATCTTAATACAAGTTAGAAAGTGCCAATTGCTATAGAAGAGATATAAAGTGAATGGGATCTTAGATGAAAGTTAGCATGACAAAATTGACTATCTTTATCTTCTCTCACCCTTGTTGTTCTTGACTCCAGATTTATATTCCTTTTAGATTTGTAACAAATAACATCTATATCAAAGTGGCATCATAACGTCCTCTCCATCTTCCTGGGAGCTCTGTAGCACAAGGAGACCATGCAAATCAGGTGAGTGATTTGTCCAAGATGGGAAGCTGGCAAAACAGGCTAACCCTGGATTGAACAGAGTCCACACCCAGGAGGAAGAGTCCAAAACCGCGATTGATGCAGCCAAAAGTAAGTTTCTGAAATCACAATGACAGATTCATGATAGAATCCTAGCGGTATCGAATGCCATGCTATCTAAAACCTTGTTTTCATTTTAAAAATTATCCTCATAGCATTCTTGAAGTCTGATACCCACTTTAACAAGATAAAGAAACTAGGTCCAAATAGTAACTCCTTTGTTGTAGTCTGCATGGTGAGTCAAAGATGGAGTTGGAATTGCTAAAATGTCTCTGACTAAATGGAAAAGATAAACAAAATCAAAAGGAGGAAAAAAATAGAATCTGAGCGGGAGTCACTAGAAATAATACCTTATATTTGTTCATGCATATTTATACATGATTACACTTAATACCTATAACAATGCTGTGAAGGTCTTATTATCTTTGCTTTACTGATGAGGAAACCGAGTCCCAGAGGTTCAGTGACTTGTTACTAAGTAGCAGTGCCCAGCCTTAAACAAAGGAGTAACTAGAAACCCACATTCTTTTTTGCAAATACCATCCAAGAGAAAGATACTGGACTGTAGGTCCCTGGAGGCCAGGGCTGTAGGTGCCACAACACTGCTGCCTGCCCAACATTTAATATAACACTGCACATAGGAGGGCCTCAGAAATGATTGTGACATGAAGGAACACAGTCTGGTGAAAGGTGGTCCTCTCTATGTGCTCTGTTACTGGATGGAACACAAGGTAGCACACATTTTGACAAACTCCTCAAGTGGTTCTAGGGACAGGTGTTAAGCCTTTGGGACGTATCTGAATTACCTGTAGAGCTTTTAAAAATTCCGACACCCTGGCCATACATTAGCATCCAGACCTGCTGTTGCAGGACCCCTGTTGTAGGGGACTGTTGCAGCCCCTCTTTGGGCAAGGTCTCACTGTGAATCTTTTAATCCCATTGAAACATAGGTTTTAGGACATCACAGAGCAGAGACCAAATGGTTTTGCTTTTCTTTCCCCTATTAAACAAGATATTAAGTAATAAATAAATGATACCCAAAACTTTCCAGCCTCCTAACATGAGTGGATACAGTCCTGGGCCATGAGCAGACCTGGTTTCCCTAGTAACGGGGTGCACCCAGAGGAGTTTTGCTCAGGACTGACAATCAAACTCTTTTGGTGGAAGAACAACGGGCAACTGAGAAGCTCTTCTTGTTGTGTTGGAGACGTCTATGTGCTTGTACGTAGAGCCCAAAGTTGAAGGTTCATGAGGATATTAGACCATAACCTTCTTACCTCACTCCGTACTCTGAGGGCCTTGTTTTTCTCTGTTACCTAATAGAAACCTAAAACAATTCTAAAGAGACCTGGAGTTTGAATGAACTCCGCGAGCATTATGCATTCTCCCTTGTTGTCGCAGTAGTTTATTTTCAGCAAAGGGGCACAGAGATCTAGGTGAGTTGAGAATAATAGTCACCGTTTATTGAACCCATCTGTTTCCTTAAAAAGGCAAAATTGTTGCCTGATGTACAGGATTCTCTTAAGTCCATCTCAGGGGGATGGGCCAGACACACAGGCTTTTGAAAGAGGTCCATAAGTCATTTGGATGCACACCAGAATTGATGACCAATGTTCTGTAATCAAAATCAAAACCCCAAATCCCCACGTAGGTGAACTGTGGCCAATCTTTCATTGATTCATCATAGAATGGGTGTGAGTCTTGAATCCACAACACCCTTCATTGTCTTAATGAAGCCACTCTTCTCAGTTCTCCTAAATAAAAGGCAAGGGACTAGTGAAATCTAGGAAGGGGAAGGGTCGAAAAAAAAAGAAAAACTTTGAAGTCATAGCTAAAAAGAATTGGAGTAATAAAAAATTATTTTAAATGGTCTAACGGTAGAATTTTCTCAAAAGGAGAAAACCAAATGTTCAAGTAGCCCTTTTGCAAGACGGTCCCAAGAATGAGGTCAGTCAAGAAAAGTGGCATTTTTCCTTGGAATTCATTGAGGTATTCAGGTCATAATTGGCTGTGGCATTTGGGAAAATACAGAGGAAGAAACTTGGCTCTCGGAAAGGAGGGAAAAATTATCTCAATGCCCCAGAAGTTCTCCTTCAAATGCCAGATTTGCAGTGGGACATTTAGAGTTAGAATTTCCAGTAAAGAAGAGAATATATTGAAGCCACAGATTTCAAACAAGGGGGGAGGACAAGAGATGGATAAAAAAAGAAATGAATACTCTAGAACAGACAGTCTTAGATAGTTGAATGGTCTAATAATCTAACTGAATCATAGGAAAGAATGATGTTGCATCTAGATGTTAAGTCATAGGCAGATGTCTTATGCATAAAATCTGATTACACATTTGTTGAACACAGGTGCACTGAAAGGATGCCACTCTCATTAAACAGTTTCATTTATCAAGGTTAATATGATAATTCTGTATCATATTCCCTCCTTGGAATCTGTCTTGCTTGCTTTTTATATTCTTTCCTTGAAAAGATTGAGGATTATGAGTATCTGTAATCCGTCGCTTGATCATATATTTCAGGAGTACCCACTATGATCCTGGCATGTAAGAACCATGAAAAAAAGTAAAATAAGATGTCTACTCACACAAAACTTAAAATCTAGTTGTAGAAAGAGAACTTACGTACATGCAGACTTTAAGTGACAGTTGTCTACATGATGCCAATTGGAAGTATAATGTAATTTCTGGAATGGGAGGGAGCAATGTGGGCTAGGGTATTTGGAGAAAAACTCAGAGGGAGGTTAGGCTTAATATAGATCTTAATGAATGGATGGAGGTGAGAGGCCTTAAGTAAGAGTGTGTGAAATGAGTTCAGAGGCAGTAAAAATCCCAGAGGGTATAAGGTAATGAATATTTCTGCTTGACCATTAGGCTTGAAACATATATAGAGATTTGGGGTACGAGTCATGGAAAAAGTCTGTGGTACAGTAGAATGAACTCAGGTTTTGAGACTGAATTCTGACTTTGCCACTCTTACCTCAGCTTCCATCTCATATGTGTTGAACAAAGAAGACATTTTAGATTTACTTATTTAAAAAATTGCTCCTGAATTATCTCTACTTGAACATTGCTCCTCAGCCTCTGTGCTTCTCAAAACTGCTTCTACCTCTGGCCTAGGACCGTTGTCCCTCTCCCCAGTGCACGTCACTACCCAGAGCTGCTAGATTCCTCCATTTGCTGGCCTGCTGGAGAGAGGGAGTGTCATGTTGAACTAGATGCAGTCCCACTCTGACTCTTTCTTTTTTCCATAGCGCCATCAGACAAGTCTGTATAGGCACAACAGGCTTAAGGCAGTGGTCCTCAAACTGGGCAGCACAGTTTGAGGAGCTTCTAAAATACTGATGTTCAGACCACTGAATCGGAATCTCTGAAGGGTAGAACCCAAGTATTAGAATTTTTTAAAGCTCCCAGGTGATTACAATGTGCAGCCAGGGTTGCAAACTACAGCTCTAAAGCAATCATCTGGGAGATTCCGCTGGATAGTAATGTCTGTCACACTCCAGGTTCCACAAAATGATCCAGCGGGAGAGAAACTTTTGCTGCTAGAGGTTCTGCAACCCAGCACAGGTAGAATGTGGGCCCTTTTAGCCCAGTTCTCTTTAAGATCAGTTCACTAGCATGGGTTTCAGAGGGGTCTGTTCCTTCCTTTGATTGGCCAGTGAGTAACTGTTGAACCAACCACGTGCATGGCTCCCGAGGATAAATATCTATTCTCAGAGACTGTGCAGTCTAAACTCATGAAGGGAGTAGGAATATATTCATAACTGCCTCGTAATTTCTCAAAAATGAGCCAACATTTTACACAATTATGCAGAGGTGTGCATTTCTCCCCCTGTTTCAGCTCTCTCATCTTGTGCCTTTTTCAGTTTGTGGCCACTTTTGGCCCACTCAAAAGTCAGGACAAAGCTCAGCGTTGCACTGCATCCATTCAGTGGCACTCTTTTAGCCATGCAAAGAGTAGCTGACGTTTGAGGATCCTTCCTCAAAAGAATTAAGTGCTCAAACACTTTTGTTTCTCTGCGAGGGTTGAGAAGGTAGGGTTGTGTTCGTCTAGATAACATCTGTATAACCTTTAGCTGAGTTTCTTAGTCTTTCTGGGCCTCAGTCTTGTCATCTAGAAAAAGATAATAATAGCATCAAACTGCAGGATCATTAGGATATTATATCTTGTTATGAAATAATGTAGGTGAAGCACAGTGGATGCAATATGAAAGTGTTTGAAAATTGATCATTACTATTCCAATTTGAGAAAATAGGTCAGCTTTTCATTTTAAGAAAGAAAAAATCAGAAAAAAAGGGAAGAAGGAGGGATGGAAAGAGAAGGGAGAAATAAAATTCATATTATTTGAATGCCCACTACATGCCAAGCCCTGTGTTAAGCTCTTTATAAATATGTTATCTCATTAATACCTACCCATGCAACAGGTATTAATATGCCCATTTTTATAGGTGAGAAAACTGAGACCTGAAGAGTTTACTAGAGAGAGGAAGTGACTAAGCCAAGATTAGAAAACAGATTTAAGGCAACCTTTATTTGTGAACTTCTCTGGGGCTGCCTCTCTCACCCATCTCCATCAGATGCCTATGGTTTCCACACAGGTTTCAGACTCTTGCAGCTGTAGAAGGCTTAGAGCCTGGAGAGACCATCAGAGCTCCTGCACATATGTGTGTGTGTGTGTGTGTTGCGTGTGTGTAGGTACACATGTATTGTTCAGGTGGAGAGAGGAATTCAGGTTGAGTTAATTCTATTCCTTCAAGGTATATTTTCTCCATTAGTTCATGCAAGACTCATCTCACTTTACTTCTTTTATTCTCATTTATCACAATTTCCCACTTCTATTACACTTGCCCTTTCATGGGCTCCCATCCTCATATGTTTTCAGTTTATCCTTGATTTACTTGTATTCTCAGAAAAGCTATATTGACTGGTGTGTGTGTGTGCTTGTGTAAATGCATAGTATGGTGAATACCATATGTTTCCAACTTTTTCACTCAATATTAATTTAAAAAATCTTCTCATGCTACTGTGTACCTCAAGTATTCCTTCTCTTGTTGCATGTATTCCATAGTGTGCACTAAACCGCATCCCCCAGTGGCAGACACCAAATTTGGCTGCAATACTTCAATGTCACAGACAACACAATTCCCCTGTAGACTCATGTGAGACTTTTTCCAGGGTATATATCTAGATGTGGAATTTTAGGCCATATGGCGAACTTGTTTTAACCGAGTTCTGCTCACGAGAATGGTCTACATGCAATCTACTTGTGCAGGAGGCTTCCTACAATATTCGCACATAGCCACCAGCACTTGGCATTGTCTAAAGGATGGGTTATTTTAAAATAACATTCACCTCTATTAACGTCTAAAAAAGAGAGAGAGATGGTCCAAAGAAAGACATGTCGTAAATTAAATCCAGTTCTTAGAACAGCTTGGTCATGACCTCTTCACTATAAGAGACTGTAGACAGTCTAGAGATGTGGTTTGTGTCTCCACTGAAGGAGAGGACATGGCATGCCCTCCATCTGGAGGAATGGTCAGTGCTTTAACTAATGAGAAGACTTGAAGCTTTCTTTTGTAACCACTGAGGACTACAAAAATAATTTTTAAATGAGAGAGATGAGCGTTAGTGCCGTGGGCCCCTGGTCTGCCTGCCAAGGACAAAATGAGGACACTAGAGTTTCACATTGGGGCATGGACCTGACAAGGCTCAGTGGCAAACAGGACATGAATAGTTCATGACCTCATGGAACTTACAGGACAGTGGGGAAGATAAGATGGAGAGCAAACAGTCACTACAGAAGATACTTGTGAGTCTGAGAGTTAAGGAGTCTCAGTGAAATGAACCTTTGAATCATGTGGATGTCAGAGCCTGGTCACATGGGGTCTGCAGTTCATGGTTCTTATCACCCAGTTTAGAAGCTGTTCCCAATTCCCCTGTACTACAAGAAAGATGGAGTCCCTTGCTTGTGTAAGCTGCTTTCCAACTCACAATATTTCCAGGTCCTCAATCTCTCCTTTTTTAAGCAACATGCTCTTAATTTGAATTTGTCTGGCATGTCCAGATCCATCTTTTTGGCCAGAACATTATTCAAAGATTAATGGTCCTGAGAGAATAGTGTTCTCCACACTAGATTTCTGAGGAGCTGTGCAATCTCTTTCCTAACTCAGCAGTGAGAGTGATGAGCTGGAACAAAAGGAACCTTGACAGGAATTGTCCTCATCTATTATGTTTCCCCCATCTTGAGAGGATCCAGTGGGCTCTTGAACTTGCCCCTTCAGCTAAGTAGTTGGAAAGTACTTTGATTCCTGGCAACTTACCCAGTTGTCTGATAAATGTGACTTAGCTACCTTAATTCTGGTTTGTGGGAAACAGCAGAATTTTCTATGGTTATTTTGTGCACTATTACAAAAAAGAAATCTCTTCTTTCATATGTGTAGGCTCTGTAGATACGAAGGATTGCGAAAGAAAAATTATATGATAACAACAAATCCGACTGACTCCTGGGATTTCAAGTATGGCAAGCAGCACTTTTCTCTCCACGTTATCAATTTCATGGTGTTTAGAAGTAACTCTAGGTTTTCTTTTAAGTCAATTAGAAAATATTGGTGTGTGACTTACTGTTACTATGATACATGGAATAAATTTTAGAGAAAGAGCTGCTCGCTCCCTACATGATACATGGGTTATTAACTGTGTTAAATGAAAAAATACTGCGCTTTTTATTTTACTTTGTAGAACTGAAGATCTATAACAAAGGACGTATCAAGATCAGGGAACTCCAGCATTCTCTTCTTTTACAGCCGTCTTTATGGCTAATACAGTCATGGAAATTATGAAGCTGAGAGGATCCTATAAGAATACCATTCGCGGGACACTTGCTTCATTTCAGGCACTGCATCAGTTGCCTGTTCGTTTATATATTTAACAAATATTCAGTGAGTACTTAATATATGATGGGCACTCTGCTGAATACTGAGGCTATAATGGTAAGACTTAGTCCTAGCCAGTGAGGAGGACAGAACCTAAACAGAAGACACACAGATAATCTTAAGAAAATGTTTAGAATGTCACATTCAAGAAACAGAGCACTACAGGAGAACAGGAGAGTTAGATAAGGACATGAAGACAGAGAAGGTTATGTTTAAGCTGAGACCTGAAGGATGAATGGGAGTTATGCAGGAGAAGAGAGAAAAGGGAACAGCCTTTGGGAAGATTGCAAGTCAAAAGAAAGATTACAGCATGTTCAAGGAACTGAAATGAGTCCTGGTTTCCCTGAGCTGGTGTGTGCAATGAGCCGTAATATGTGAGCAGTCGTCATAATATGAAGTCTTGTAAAGCGTTTAGGACTTTAGAATTTATCCTAAGACCACTTTAGATAGGCAGTATTATCTTCATTTAACAGATAAGAAAATTGGCCAAGAGAGGTTAAAAATGTTCCCATTCATCCAGCAAGTCACTGGTCAAGCCAGGTTTGTAAACAAGTGCTGCCTAGCTCCAAAATCTATGACTTTGACCCTTTAATTGATGGTCTGTCTTCTAATCCACATAAAACTTAGCCACTGGATGGCCTTATCTTGACCAAGTGTTATGTTCAGAGGAACTTTGATCCAACACTCAAGTGTGATTTTTTAAAGATTAAATATACACTACTGTCCCTCAAGAGAATCCCAGAGTGGGAGGAGTTTCTAATCACATTTCAAAGTAAAGCTATACATCCCCTTTTCCAACTCTTGACCTCAGTCACCCCCATGCTTGTAAGGCATTTCCCAGGGATCCCCAAACTTCCCAGGCTCTAAACACAAATGCTCTAAGCCTTGTCCACAGAGGCACTAATGCTCCTTCATTCCCTCACCCTTGCCACAACCTTCATTATTTTCTGCTAGTAACTCTGTCCACTCCAGTGTGAACTCAGCATCATCTGCAGATGATCCAGTTCTTCCCTCTCTCCTTCCTCCAGTCGGCACAGGCAGATTAAACTAGATGGAGCGCTTCCTGACAATTCCCTGTTGGAGGACATTACCACCAAAATGATCGTGGTGGAGGAGAACGCAGATGTACATTAAACCTTGTGAATGAGGTATACGTGTGGGGTGTAACTGAGAATCCAGGGTCTTGGAAACGGGACTGCTTCTCCGCAAAAACAAAACACCAATTCCGTGTCTTCTGGGGTGGGACCTGTAGAAATGAAGCTAAGTAGTGATTACCAGGAGTTAGGGCTGCAGAGAGGAGTGGGTGCAGAGGGAGGAGGGTGTGATCACAAAAAGGCACAGAAGGGATTACTGTGGTGTCAGAACAGTTCACTACCTTGACTGAGGTGTTGGATACATGAATCAACACATGTGCTTTAATTGTATAGAACTTAACACACACACACAAATGAGGAAGAGTAAGACTGGGAAGGCGAATTAGATTGGTGGATAATATCAATGTCAATATCCTGATGTAGTATTATACTACAGTTTTGCAAAATGTTCCATTGGGGATAACTTGGCAATGTGTATACTGGGTCTCTCTGCATAGTCACTTACACTACATATAAATCTACAGTTATCTCAACGAAAATATCAAACAACAAGCTAAACTACTGTGGCAGCTAGCCTCCACATTGGCTCCCATTGAGCCTGCACCCTGCCATTCACCCCTTGTGTAGGTCATGAAAGACCTTCCACCTTACTTTCCTCCGGATTGTGCACTTCAGGAAAGCCACCCATCTAGCCTCACATTTCCCCTCTACAACAGTGGAAAATAAAAGAGAGAGCTATGAGATTTATTAACAAGAAAAAGTACCATTATAAAGATTCTTATCCTTCCCCAACATGTCCTTCATTTTCAGATCTCACAAGGATTCAGAAATTACATGCCCTTTCTCTCCATGAATTCTGGCTGAAGCAATTACCTGAGAAAGCACTCTAACCAAGAAAAGTTATGTATGAACTCTCTAAACAGAACAGGTATTTAGAGAAGACAATTGTGAGCAATGAATCTAATAGTCTTAGTGAAACCTGAATAAATGGTTGTAATGTAATTGAAAATTATAATACAGATAATAAGCAAGAATTTATATCATAAAACAGGCATTCTGTGAGGGAAAAAATATATTAACAAGGAAGCAAAACACTACTTCAGCGAACTCAGGAACTGGAAGACAGGTGAAGGGTTTATTTGCAATGTCTAACTATCCTAAAGGTCTGGCTCCTGTGAGGATGATGGGCAGGAATGGCCAAATAAATACAGTGGGTGGGGATCACGACACTGTTTCTTTTCAATACACTCTGTAGGGATAACTGGTATAGATAAAATATTAAAGGTAAGAAAGCCACCACTAGTAAAAAGGAGATGCCTAGTCCTACTTCCAAATTCAGAACGAGAGAAAAGGAATATTCAAAGAAAAATTTGAGAAGGTTTTTGCTTTACATTTCAGAGCAAGGCAGAGATAAGTGTCTCTACTAGGTCCATCTGGCTCCAAAGCCCATGTATTTCTACACTATTATTTGGCCTCTGTCTATGATCCCTACAGGTCTGTACTAAAGACATTCCAGCTTAACAAGCATCTATCTTACATTTTCATCATTTCCAATATCAGAGAACAAAGAAAATATTGTTAACAACTTACTCTAATAGGTTCATTTGGCACTGCAAAATATCAGAAGTAAGTAGTGACAAGAATATGCAAAGGAAAAAGAAAAACAGGAATACATTTCATGGTAATAGTCATTGACGAAAGGAAAAATACATCAGACATGAGAACAGGACATCTGACTCATTCAGTGACCACCCAGGAGATCAAGAAGAAAGAGGCTCAGGGAATTTGTGGTGTCCAGGAACACTCCAGACCTTTGGCCCTTTGATATTTGCTATATTTTTTTTCACACCATCTTTATTTATGTTACTAATAAAATAACAGCTATATGGCAGTTCTAAAGAAATGATCTATTTCTTAGAACATTGTGTTCAAATATTTCCAGCACTAGTAATGAACCCTGCCAAAAATGAACCTGGAGATCTGAGGGCATGTAGGGAGACTAATTAGGTTTGCAAAGAATTTTGAAAGAAAATTCTCTTTTTAAATTAAGATTTTATTTTTTGAAGATCTGTATCCCTCTTTCAGAAGAATGGTACCTCTTACAGGATGTTTCTAAATGTTACCTTCTGACAGCTCAGTATTGGCCCCTTCCCTAATGGTGCCAAGTGCTGTGAATGAGGTTCCATGGAAGAAATGGGACTTGAACTGGGAGCATTTGAACCAGAAGTGCCATTGCTTAATGTTACAACTGAAGCTACAGGTATATGAGGTTTTGAATTATTTCTGTCCTGCAATGTGTGTGGATATCACCTTGACATTTCTAAGCAAAAAGTCTGATGCCAAGATTTGGTCCTTTCCATTCCAAAGTAGTCAGAACATTTTTTAAAATGACAAATTTGAGAACAAATACCAAAAGATTGAAAAAGCTAGAGGCACTGGATAACAGGAAAAGATGAAAGAGCTAATTCAAAAGCTGGGCCAAATAATGACTAAAGAGAAATAATAACCATCTGCAAATATTTGAGGGAAATATGGAGCAAGAAGGGGAGAGGAATTTCTTTGAGTTATCCAAAGGGGTATAACTAAGAGAAACAAGATGAAATTAAGCAAAGAAAAATGTAGGCAGAGCATGAGGGAGAAAATGACCACGTAATGGGATCTGTCAGTCTGTGGAAGAGTCATCCACAGGAAGTGGTGGAAACCCCATTGCTTGAATCATTTTCAGCTAAGTGGAAAAATTGCTCTTTTAAAGAGGACTATCTGTTAAACAGGACTTGATGATGAGCAATGTGTCTTTTCCATCTTTAATTTCTATAGTTTTGGAAAAGAAAGAAAGAAGAGGAAAACTAAATAAGGGAGAAACCTGGTGGAATATCTTGGAAAAAAAATTTTTAATCTAGAAAACCATGGAATAGCAATGATGAGCAAAATGAACAAATGAGAGAGAAAATGCACTAAACCACGCCAATTTCAATAAATATGTAAAAATTTAAAGCAAGACTAAAGAAAGAATGACTTTAAAGAGAGGTTGGTTATTTATCTAAGGACTTTTGTTTCCTATTCACAATAAATTATCAAACTCATTTCAATATTCCTCTTTAGTAATTGAAAGACTGTCATGATTATCCCTGAGTTAGACTAACACAGTTGTGTTCCTCTAGGACCCCGGCTAACCTGGGTACTTCAGAATGATCTGGATGATCCAATCAATCATCTAGGGTGGCTGGACCCCTGAAATACTGAATAGACAAAGAGCTAGGCTGATCATAATTAAATAATACACAATTAAATAATTAAATATAATAGAAATTCTATAAACACATATTGATCATTGACTACAGGTAAAGTACGATGTCAGATAATGTCAAGAATACAAAGGTGAATAAAACTTGGCCATTTTTTTCCTTGAGTTTTGAGTAAGTTTGGAAAGACAGACAGATGAGGAAACTTCCTAGGTCTTTGGGAAACTAAGCACTGAGCCTCCTTCTTGCTCAAAGATTCAGGGACTCAGCCTGCTTCTCTCTTCTCTTGATAGCTGTTTCCTCTCACTCTATCCACTCTCCACAAACTCCAGCTTCCCCATTTCTTACTGCCACGAAGAAAAGGAGTTCAATCTCTTTTCATTTTTCAGATTTAGCCAGTACTGGGGTATCAACAGGAACCTATAATAACAACCAACATCTATTGTGCACTTATTCTATGCCGGGTACTATGTTGAGAACTTGAAATGCACTATTTCTTTTAATCTATGTCAAAATTCTATGAATTGAGTAATTATCCACTTATATAATCAAATCAAGGCTAAGGGATGTCTATAATTAGTCCAAGATCAAACAGGAAGGAAGCAGTGGAGCTATGATATGAGCACGTGTTGCTAGAGACTGAATGGTGTCCCCCTAAAGCCAAATCCATATGGTGAAGCCCTAACCCCCAATGTGACTGTATTTGGAGATATGGCCTTTAGGGAGGTAATTAAGGTTAAATGAGGTCATAAAGGTGGGACCTAATCTGATAGGATCGTGTCCTTATAAGAAAAGGAAGAGACACCAGAGATGTCTCTCTCTACACACAGAGATGAAAGGCTATGTGAAGACACAATGGGAAGGGGGCCGTCTGCAACCCAAGAAGAGAGGCCTCACCAGAAACCAACCCTGATGGCATCTTGAGGTTGGACGTCCAGCCTCCAGGACTGTGAGAAAATAAATGTCTGTGTTTAAGCCACCCAGGCTGCAGTACTTCATTACGGCAGCATGAAGTAACTAAGACTCATGTGATCTCACTCCACAGCTTTTCTTTAAACCACTCCTCTATTCTGTGAATTCTTATTTACTAAGTCTCTGCAGATGCATTGTTCTTTAGGAAAGCAAAGGGCAAAGCACACAAAAAAATTAACTTAAAGATTAGTTTCCCACTCACACATCTTTCTCTGTTTAGTAGTTGCATTAATCCTTTGTCCATTCGATGAAACTATCTTTATCAGTTGATGGATGATTATCTAGTCTTGTAAGTATAAGAAAAAGGTGCTGGAGAATTGCAGGCAAGGCTATTAACAAATAACCTGGAAGAGTCAGTCCAGATTAAAACTGAAGATGAGAATAATCGTGAGGATGATGCCAGAATAAACACTCTTAAGAGAAAATGGTTTTGAACAGCAAATTCCAAAGGATTATTGAGAAAAATTGATGAGGCTTCCCTATTTCTTCACAAAAATAACTCTCCATGGTCTGTAAAGTGTTAAATGTAAAATGAAGGATGTCATTATTTCAAGTGATTTTGTCTGATTTCCCCACAAAAAAAGGAGAACTTGACTTTCACTTTATTTCTTCCTTATATGAGCACATAGTTGCAAATATAGCTATATTTCATTTAATAATCTAATTATATTATTTGGTTTAATAAATATACTTTTATAATTTTTAGTTTTATTTTTTAAAATAAAGTCCAACTAACCTTTAGTTCACTGTTAAATGTCAAATTCTGGTCCCTATTGGAATAAATTCACTTTAAATAGCCTTTTAGCAGAACTAAGTCATAAAGCTCATAAAACTCAGATAACACAAGTTCTTCATTTACAGTTCTCCATTTGTTTCTTAGACAGGAAATGGAAGCCTCTTCTGTATGTTGCCTCCAATTTTATTTCTAAGCAATAGATGTACTCATCTATAATCAGTACTCATCTAATAATCTCTCCTCTTCTGGTTTCTGTCACTACAGCAAAGTACAGACAACAAAGTATATTATTTTACATTGAAGTCCTAAACTCAATTAACAATTCTACAACTCTTCATTTTGGTTGACTCTGATGAAAATTCAGGCTACAAAGACATGATCTGTGTTCCCCATTGGGGTAGTTGTTCAGGCTAAAGATGAGTCCAACAGGTAGAGAGGAAACAGCTCTAAGAGCAAAACAGAATGTTCTCTGGGAGTAGACAGCCATCATTACAAGAAGGCATCCATGCATGAAGCAAATACATATCCATGATGACAAGTAGAATAAAAGTTAATGTCCTGGGAAAATGCTGTTTTGGCAAGTCTCCCAATTCAATTTGGTATCACGAGTTCTTGAAAATATTATCTAAGACTCTTCAAGCCCACCTCGTCTGAAAGGTGTCGTCTTTCAACCAGCAGTCTGAAGCAAGATGCCTAACAGCGTGAAATATCCCTTCCATTTCTGGAAGCTTCAAACCTCTCCACACGAAGGGATTTATGACTATTTCTGATACATTCAATCATTTCCCCTGTATTTTTCCTGGCACTATGTTGAAAGGGTGATTTAAACATTAAGATTTATGTGTCATTTAAAGTAAAGGCAGGCAGTCTGTTCTCAGAGAGGTGAGATTTTGTCTGCTGTCTGGCTAAAGTAATGATTCTTCCCTGTTTAGTGACAAGGCAGAGAGGAAACATGTGAAGAGGACCAGAGAATAGTATTATTGAACAACAGGTTCGGAGAGCTATTTGCATATTTGTGTGCTAGCAGGGAAGTTAGAAAGGATGGTTTTGGGGTCAGACAGACCTGAGTTCTGGCTCTGAATCTCCTTACCACTGCTTAAACTTTGAGTATGTAACTACTCTGGGCTTCACCTTCCTCATGGGTAAAATGGGAACAATAACAGGATTGCTATAGGATTAAATGGGGTAATACATATAGTCATGAGCCCAGAGTCAACCTATGGCAGGCAAGTCCATGAAATTGTAGATTATTATCCTCATCAAACTATTTTATAAGAAATAAGTGAAGGTTTCTTTTTAAAACTGCCTAACTGCTAAATTACTCTTTCATAACATGTGGTATGAGGAAAATTTGCATCAACATCACAGTGTGGGGTGCTTGTCAAAAATGCTCATTTCTGGCTCCCACCCAGATCTACTTAATTTTCTAATTTGTTTATCTATTGAATGAATCAACAAGTATTTCTGCACACTTTGTATATGCCTGTCACTGCCTGGCATTGGGAAAAAGACAAATCAGACAGACAACTTCCCTCCCTTATAGAACTTACATTCTAGTGGGGAAGACACAAGTAAAAGATAAACAACATAATTAACAGACCATGATAAGTGTTATCAATTAAACAGGCTGATGATGTAGAACATAACCTGGGAAGGCCGCATTAGATATGGTGATTTGGTAAAGCTAGTCAAAGGAGGAAACAGCTGAACTGAGACTTGAAGGCGGAAATTGAGACCACTATGGAAAAAGCTAGGGGAACAGCATTCCAGGCAGAAAGGACAAAAAATTTCAATAGCTAGAAACCTGAAAGACTTGGCATGCTGGTAAAAAAAAGACCAACGTAATTGGAATGTCGTGAGAGAGAAGAATGGTATGAAATGATACTGGAGATGTTAGAGAAGAAAGAAATTAAGTCCTCCCTTACCCACTCAGACCCATTTTCTTCCCTTTGTAAATTCTTCTCATCTGAGAACAGCTTCTCCTGGATTATAGTTGGTGTCTTTTTCTGGGGAACCATATGAGGGAAGGTTAGTGGGATAAACTATAGGCCCCGCCATATTGCTGTCTCAAGACTGCAGCTGATGTTCATCATCTCTCTCCTCTACCAACCGTTCTAGATTCCTCTCAACCTCAGCACTTCTGCTGGTTTAGGTGACTTACTTGTGGGGTGACCCAGACCCTCACTGACAGGGAATCCAAGCCCCTGGTTACCATGTCATTCTCAGGCTATGACTACGTTACTTTACTATTACCATCCAAAATTGAGCAGGACTGCAGGAGCATGCCAAAAGATGCCCCACTGTATCCTCTGGTTGCCAAACATATTCTTGCCGGTTCCCATTGTGTAATAGCCACTGCATTTTCCCTGGTGTTCAATTGCCTGTTGATCTCTTTGCATGGGGAGCCCAAAGTAACTGGACGGCAGCCATACCTTAGAGTTTAATGGGACTTTTACTGTAGTCCCCAGTGAACGATTACCCCCTCTAGCCTCACACAGCTTGAAGCTGTAGGATTGGAAAGTACCTATTCCCCTCACACGGGTCACTAGAAGTGATCTTATGTGGGGCTATTCTGATTTCCATACCTTGACTCCTGAACCAATGTATTCAACCTATTGGGGACATAACACTATATGATAGTGATTTAGAGCAGGTGTCAGCACACTTTTTTTGTAAAAGGGCAAAGAGTTAAATATTTTAGGCTTTGCAGGCCATATGGTTTTTGTTGCAACTACTCTACTCTGCTGTTGCAGTGTGAAAGCAGCCAAAGGCCATATGTAAATGAAAGAGAATGATTCTGTTCTAACAACACTTTATTTACAACAAACATGGCAGGCCAGATATGGTGCTTGGACTACACGTTGTTGACCCCTGACTTAGAGCATATAGTGCATCCTGGAGGGTGGCATCCCATCCTCATGGGGTAACGTATTCTAGCTGGTGCCAAGGATGCATATTCAAAAGGCCATTGCATCACCCTGTCAGGCTGGCCGCTTCTGGGCGGTGGGCTGCCACATGACAAGACCCACGACCACACCCCCTTTGGTTGTAGGTGGGGTTTGTGGTCTGATTTGATGTTATGTGGGATATCTGGTTATCTGGTCAGTGGATTAAATATTCTGTAGCCCTCAGAAAGTGGTGCTGGACAAGACTATGTCAGCAGGAATGACAAAATGAATGCTGCCTTCTCCAGAGTAGAACTGATCCAGTGTAACCAATTTACTACCAATTGACTGGTCACCCTTCTCAAGGGATGGTGCCATATTGGGGGCTCAGTATTAGTTTCTCTTACTGGCGTGCTGGATATTTAGAAGGGGCAGTAGCTAAATAAGTTTTGATGAGTGGAACAGATGGGTTGGGCCAAGGCATAGCTTCTATCCTTGCCCTCCTGGCTACTCCATTTATGAGCCCATTATCCCAGCACTGAAGTGGTGGATGACAGATGCTATATGACATCATCTGGCCCATAAGTTCAATATGGTATTTTTCTTCACTACAGAAACCTCTAGTAACATAAGGTCAGCCAGGCCTATTGGCCCATATATTAGGGCTGCTTGAATTGCAGCCTGAACCTGCTACAGACCTCTTATCTGCCTTGAGCCTCACTAAAAGCAGGTAGCTTTTATGTCATTTGGTGGATGGGTCCAAGAAGCAGTTCAAAGTGTGTAGTGTTTTGCCTTCCAGTACCTACGGAAGCTGAAAAGGCATTGTGCTACCTTCCTAGTGGTGGGAGGTATGAGTTGTAATAATTTCTTCCTTACTGTGGAGGTGATATATAGACATGCTCTTGACTACTGTGAAATTCACTGATGTCGCAGTCTATGAATCTTCATAGGGTGTATCTTCCACGCTCTGGAGCATACGCGTCTTATCAAGGAACACATATTATGTCAAGGCCTCCAACACACTTGCCACTTCTTGCTCATTTGTTCCAATTAACAAGTCATCAATACAGCTGGCCAATGTGATATACTGCAGAGATTCCAAATGGTTGAGGTCTCTTCGAACTCAATTATAACAGAGGGCTGGAGAGTTAACATAGCCTGGATTGAGCTGGTACATATTCTGTACTGTCTATTCCATCTGGATGCAAACTGGTTTTAATCCTCTTTTTTTGACGGAGGTGGAAAATAACACATTTGCCAGATAATGGCTGCGTATCATGTCCCTGAGTCTCTGTTAATCTGCTCTAGCAATAACACTGCACCTGGCACTGCAGCAGCAATTGGGGCTGCTATTTTGTTGAGTTTGCAGTAGTATACTATCAACTAACAGGATCCAAAAGTTTTCATAGGGACAAGACCGGCAAATTAAATGATAGGAACAACGATCTCCGCCTTTCCTTCTGGAACGCAATATTATTTTTAATTAAAATTATTAAAAGTGACTGGGGATGCGGTGGACAATTTCCATAGCTTCCACCTAACCTTCCTTACTGTGATAGCACTTATTCCACAGGCCAGGGAACCAATGCACTAGTTGTACCAATTACCAATTACATGTTTGGAGATAGAGGTAAGAACACACTGTGAGCCATCCCTGGGGCAGAGTTTCATATAGTACCTCACAAAACCCATTCTAACAGGGGGTCCATGATGATGCTTCAGATTCCTGGGTATCAGTGTCAACTCAGACCCTACATCCAAGAGTCCTTGAAATGTCTGGATATCCCTCTTTCCTCAGTGTAAGGTTACCTGAATAAATGGCTATAGGCTGCTTTGGGGAAAGAACATGGGAAATTATACCATATACATTTACTGTGGAGTTTCAGAGTTCTTCTTCCTGTGGACCCAGCATCTCCTTCAGTCAATAGGTTCTGGGCCTGAGATGTGGTTCAGGTCTGGAAACTGGGCAAGAGATTGTCCCATTTTATTGGGACCAGTGCCCACAGCTTCCTAATCATCAATCTTTCATTTCTTTTGGTTGTATAAATTTAGCAATACCCTTGTTGGTCGCCCATTTATCTCCCTGGGAATAGCGTGTCCTATTAGTCATTTCACAGCTCTCTGCAGGTCAGACCCTGAGTTGCCACTCCAGTCTTGCCTCTTATTACAATCATTGTGCACAGCTTGCTTCCGATGATTAAGCACCTGGCCTCTCTCTTCCCCATTTGCGGGTCTGTAACAGCATCACCTCCTATTGGTCCTTTCCTACAGGAGAAAGACATCACTGAGCTTCCCAGTGACCGGATGTTCCTCTCACCAGTGCAATCCTTGTTGCTTTGGTGAAGCAAGTGTCTTCCTAGCCCTCCCACAAAACGTTGTCAGCGGGTGGGTTTTCCAGGTGTACGTAGTGTATCTCCTCTAGCACGTTCACTTCTCTCTGCCTATTGATCCATATCTCCACTGTTTGTCACAGTGCTTCTAGAATTTCTACTTCATTTAGAGCAGGCCTTTGTTTTTTTCCAAGCTTCCAAGGATCAACCCAGTAGTGTGTTAACACTTTTTTTCTAAGGTTTGCCAGGGAGTTAAATCCTATGTCCCAGGAGAGCAGCAAATAAACTCTTAATTATCCAACTTCATTTTCTGCTCCCCTGATCCAGCACCTCGGGAACAAATCCCATAAAAATTCTCTTGGCACCTGCTAATACATGTTGACTAGGTTCCACTGATCCTTTACTGTGTATTCTTTTCCTTCTTTAGCCAACCTAGCACTTCCCTGGCTGGGCTACATTGCAAATTGACCCTAGATATTGGTCTGGTGGTCAGGAGAGGAGGTGGAGACAATCCTGAGAGGAGTGCATATTATCTTGCAAAGCAGAAGGGGAGAGCACTAGGCTTAATAGGAATGCATGGACCACTTCTGCTGGCTCAGAGGGAGCAGAGGATCTAGGAATTCAAGATTTTTGATAAATTGACCCAGATGGCCCCATCCTAGACTCAGGATTTCATGCCTTCCCAATAGGTTTCTGATCTTGGCTTATCAGATTTGCCACAATTGAGAAGTCAACTTTCTCTGGAGCTCTACTACTCTTATAAAGTTCTTTTCTTCCCTTCCAGCTGTAGGAATTGAGTCTCTTTTTGTGCTACCAAGAAGGCCCACTGACTTTCAGAGCTCACATTTAGTTAATTATTAATTGCTCTCAGCATTTTAATATCTTTCTTAAATGTACCAATAGCACCAAGCAAAGGCTGTCTGATTCCATAGTCCTTATAACTACTATGCCCCCAGAACCATTTTAAATGACTAAGATACTCTCCTACTAGTGCATTTCCTTTCACCAGCATCCCAGTTCAGCATCACTGAATGTTTTCACAGTACACCCCCTACAACAAGTACTCTACCCACCAACTATGATGGCGTCCTCATTACCAGCTGGCCAGAGGGAGATCCACTCCATGACCTCACTTTATAGTCCATTTCCTGGAACCACTCCTGACCTTATCAACCATCAGAGGACAGGTTCCCTGTGAGAGAGACTCTGAAATGAAGACTTGTATGCAGGAGACTTTTAGGGAAAGTGCTCTTGGGAACACCACCTATTGAGGAAGGGAAAGCAGTATTAGCAGAGGGACAAGTTGATCTGCAATGCAGTCCTCCAACAGACGCCTCAGCCAGTCTTCTGGGAAGTTCTGGAGCTGGGAATGGCCCTTCAGGGGCCCTTCCTCAGGAGGAAGAAGAAAGCAATCATGCAGTGCTGTTAGTCAGTAAACCATGAGAACTAGTCAAAGGATTGCGCAGAGAACTAAACTTATCATCTGTCAGCAATATTTAAATACTTTTCAGAATGCTAAATTTGAAGACTTAATCCAAACGCTATTTAAATAAACCAATTAATGTAAAATATACATAACGAAATAAGTATAAGTATGTGAGCTCATGTTAAATTGTTCATAAATAATAACAGCTCAGGGAGACTACTTTTATGTACAATGCATTCTTCCCTTGGTGCTTACTGTGTGTTTAGGAAAATGAAAATGTATTGCAGCTGAAAAGTCAGTGAGCTGCTTTATGCCAATGCTCCAGACTTTTCCTGTGGATCCCACTTTCAAGGAAACACTTGAGACTATGCAGAATCTTCAACCTTTGCTGGACACAAAGCAACCTGGGGATGGGACTGCCGGGCTCCCTTCTGTACAGAAGAGGCACTGAGAATTTCCCAGGCTCTAGAACCATGTTCTTCACCATGGTGCCATACTGCCATTTGTAAAAATCCTCTGAGGGTGATACTATTATTCCCATTTCACAGATGAAGATTCTGAGACACAGAGATGTTAAATGTCTTGCCCCAAGTCACAAAGCTACTAAGAATGGAGACATCAGGAGCCGCCTGGTGGCGCAGTGGTTTAGTTCGCGCTTGGCAGCCCGGGGTTCGCGGGTTCGGATCCTGGGCGCCCGCGGACACACTGCTTGTCAGCCATGCTGTGGCTGACATATAAAGTTCCATATAAAGTGGAGGAAGATGGGCACGGATGTTAGCCCAGGGCCAGTCTTCCTCAGCAAAAAGGGGAGGATTGGCAACAGATGTTAGCTCAGGGCTGGTCTTCCCCACAAAAAAAAAAAAAAAAAAAAATGGAGACATCATTCAACCTTGGGCAGTCTGCTTGGAGAACCTGTGGCTTTAATTACTTGGCAATGCTGACTTCTGTTCACATTATTTATTAACAATATTTACAAAACCAGGAGTATTTGAGAAGCAACTGGAATGAAAAATATATGAATCATACCAATGAAGCTGGTTACCCCTTTGATCTCCATTCTTTACCCAGTCAGTCAGGCGTCTGCACTTGATTTGCAAATCTTCACAGGAATCTTGATTCCCAATGGACCACAAACGTTTCAGACACTTAAAAGGAACTGGATGGGTAATTTTGCTGCTGTTGGTGTTCAAAATGCTGCTACCCAGACCACCCTTTTCAAAGCTCTGAGTTATCCAGGTGGCATATTTGTTTTGCCAGCTAAATGATCTACTAATGAATTATGCATGCAATTCTATCAGATGTGATTCTGGGGTTTCTTTAATTCATTTTTCTTGAATGGAAGAGTGAATTATATTACATTATATTATATTAATTATATTAAATTATATTATAATATTTCATCTTTTTTCTGATCTTAAAAGCAATATGCACTTAACGTATAACATGTAACAAATAGTGAAATCTATACAAATGAAAATAAAATTCGTTTATATTTCTACCTGACAAGGGCACTAGTAACATTTCTGTGGACATTTCTCCCCTCTCTTCCTTCCTCCTTCCTTCTCTTTTTTCATGTAGTTTTCTGTGCCTAAGCAATTAGGGTGCATCCTTTATGTATAGCTTTCCATTCTGCTTTATGTCATTGTATATTGGCCTAAGTCATTAAATATTTTTCAAAAGCAAATTTCAGAGGCTGATTGAATGATACCATATTATATGGATGCAGCTTAAAGGACATTTGAACATTTTTTATTTGAAAAATAAAACTGTAACAGATTTTTCTGTTCACTTCTCTAGTCAAATTCCCATCACTGATTTCCCACATACCGGCATCAGTCTCTTCAATGGGCTCCCGCAACCTCTCTTAATCCCCTCTGGTCTAGTCTCCACACTGCGGCCAACACCATTTGTAAAACTAAATGATCACTCTTGCACTAAAGACCAGAGACTCTACTATGACCCATGAAGCCCTGGACAGTCTGGCTGCTGCCTCCGCCCCCAGTCTGGTCCTAAACTACCCTCCATTACATTCCCTGAGTTCTCACCACGGCATTGTAGTCACCCATTTTTGTGTAATTATCTGATTAACACTTATCTTCTCCTCTATACAATAAGGTCAGTTAGTAGAGCATTTATATCACTGTGCTCTTTATAAAATAAATATTACCTTTTATAAGAAATCTTGATTTGATCGACATGAAATACTTATCACCGTCATTTTATTTACATTTGTTTAAAGAAAACACATCTCAAAATATATTGTTCATTTGTAGTTTTTCTCTGAATTCTCTACATGATTATTGTTCACATTTTTATTATGTTGATGTGTTTCTTATTGATTCGTGAGTGTTCTTAATATATTAAGGGAATTAATCATATGGCTTACCATTTGCAAATACTTTCCCCCAGGTCAAGATTTGCTTTTAAACCGTGTTTACAGTAATTTTAGTGTTTCTAACTATTAAATTTTGTGTAATAAAATTTACCAATAATTTCCTAAAGATTTCATAATACTCTTAAGCTTGAAAAGAAAGGGCATTCTTATCCCAAGATCAGATAAACAGTAATATTTTTCTTGTTTTGCAAGATTTTATTCTTTATTATGTTTTTCTTCTTGTTACTTTTTGAATTTAGGTGGACAGAATTGGATTAATCATAATTCTTGGCCTATGACACATTATCATCCTTGATCCATGCACAGCTTGCTTGTATTCATTCATTCATTGTTAAATGATATAATGAATATTGTATCCCATTACCTATCAAGAAATCCTAACAAAAATACACACTGTTTTGAAATATATATTTATAATTTCTTGCTTTTTGAAAATAATTTAAATTATTCATATATAACTATATATTTATCTGTGTACAAAATTAATATGTATATTCATAAATATATGTATAGGTAAAATTATATGTACATAAAGATATGTATATAAATATATATACACATACATAAAGTACATACATAAATATATGTATCTTAAATATATGTGTAAATATGTGTATATAAATATATTGTATATGAATATAAATATATGCATAAATATATATATTGCTTGTTTTTGAACTTTAGAGAAAAGGCATTATACTTTTGTAGACTTCTGTCACTTGTTTGTTTTTTCACTCAGCATTTTATCAAGATTTATCCATGTTATTGTATATAGCTTCAATCCATTCCTTTTTACTACAGCATAATACACCATTTTAGAAATGTGCCATAATTTATTAATCCATTTTCCTGTCAATTAGGATTTTGTTTGCTTCAAATTTTCTGTTATACAGACAGTTTGCTATAAAGCTTCTTGTGTGTGTCTTCTGACATTTTCAAGAATTTCTCTTAAGTATATATAGAAATAATTTTAGTTGTGATTTCTGGAATATACAACATGTTCATTTAATATTACAGGAAATGTCACACATCCTGCCAAAGTCATTGTAACAATTTACATTCATCAGCAATGTAAAAGAGTTCCCACCAATCCACAATCTCTCCAGCCCTCGGCACTGTCCGATTTTCTGTTTCTGCCAAGTACGTGGGTATAAAATGGTATCTCATTTGGGAATCATTTCATCTCATTTTCTTCACTTGCTTTCCTGGAATGAGTTTGAACACCACTTCATCTGTGTCTCCTCCTCTGTGATATGTCTGCTCATATCTTTTACCTACTTTTCTATTGGGCTTCATCTTTTTCTTTCTGATTTGTACGTATTCTTGATATGTTTTTGAGGGTAATCCTCTGTCCTTTATATGTGTTGCAAGTATCTACTCCCAGCTTGTGTTCTGTTTTTTTCACTTTAAGAAAGTCTTTTAATAAAAAGAATTTTAAAATTTCAATCCAATCAATTTATGGATCTTTTCTTTTAAGATTAACATGTTTGTCTTCTATAGAAAACCCTTCACCCATATTTTCATCTAAAAGTTTTGAAGCTTTCCTTTTCACATTTAATTCCTTAATCTACTTGGAGTTGATTTTTGTGTGCGTGGGTATGGTTTGAGACAGAGATCTAATTTCCTTTTTTCCAAAGGGATAACTGATTTGTTTTTTTATTGTGGTAACATTGGTTTATAATATTGTATAAATTTCAGGTGTACATCATTATTCTTCAATCTCCACTTATTGGACAGTCTCTCCTTTTGCCAGTGACTTGCCGTTCCCCTCTGTCTTACATGAAAGTCCATTTATCTGTGTTTATGGGCTCTGCATACTATCCTATTGGTTAAATTGTCTATTTTTGCACTACTATCCCACTGCCTTCATTACTATAGCTCTATAATAAGCACTGATATCTGGCTATTCCTCAATCTTTATTTTTCTTATTTAGATATGTATTGGCTATTTGTTATTCTGCATATATTATAGAATAGGCTTAATGTTTGATAAGAAATCTTGTTAGAATTTTGGTTGGAATTACCTTGAATGCACAGATAATTTGGGGGGAAATTAACATTCTGACAACATTGAATATTTCTATCTATATATGCAGGATGTATCTCAGTTTATTTGCATTTTCCTTAGCATTGTTCAGTAAAATTTTATTAATTGCTGTATATAAGTCTTGCAAACCTTTATTGGGTTCATCCCTAAGTTCTTTACCGTTCCTTTTGCTGTTGTAAATATTGCTTCTCTACAATAATAAACAATATTTATTGTGGTAAATATTGCCTGTTTTTGAGGATAATCTTTTGTCCTTTTCCATTTCTCTGTCCTTTCCTTTTTCCATTGTCCACTTCCATTTTCTAAGTATTATTCCTAATATATAGAAATGCCCTTGACTTTAATAGTGAATTTATATCCAGTTACCTAATTAAACTCTCAGGATTTTTAATAACTTATCTGTGCATTCTATCAGATTTGTATATAGACATTCATATCATTTGCAAATGACAGTTTTATTTCTTCCTTCCAATTCTTATGCTTTTTTTGTTTATTGTACAAGGTAGGCCCTCAAGTGCAATTTTTCATAGAAGTGGTGTAATATTTTTATATGGCTGTTGGTTCCGAAGGGAATGCTTCTAATAATTTCTAATTTTGGATTATGTTAACTTGGGTTGTTATGGATACTTTTATTAGGTTTAGGCAATTCTCTTCCAATTTTAGGGGTTTTTTGTTTTTGTTTTTGTTTTGCTGATTCCATTTTCACTTTATGTGTTCTTCAAGATCAGAATAGTTTTTTTAGCAAAGAATCATTAAAATAGGAATGTACCCTAGATATGATCTTAATCTAAAAACTTTCATTATGGATTGATTTTTTTTTAGTCTTTTCTGTTACACATGGAATGTTACAATGTGTTTCATTCAATATGTTATCATATATACATTTAAATGATTCATAAACATCATCATAAACTTAAGTATTAATGGTTATAAATGTTCCATTTTAAACAATTCACCTCTGTTGGACTTTTTCCTCTTGAATTTTAAGTGGAATCTAAGTTTTTGCTATGAAAAATAATTCTGAGGTCAGTGTGCAAAGTTTCAACATTTCAAATAAATTCCATAAAATAAATTTCTTGAAAGGAGCATGGTTGCAAGTGCATTTTCCTAGTTTTCCATTTTTAATCAATTTTATTTGTCATTTCCTACTATTAAGGAAATCTCATCTCAGTTTTTCACAGTGAATTTTACTGCCCTAATTTCTTCCACTGATTTTAAGCAACATTCTTTCCTGTTCAGAATCCAGGTATTTACCTATCTTTCCTTGACTGTTTCTTGTCTTAGCATTTTTTTAAAACCACTCTGTTAAGGTATGATTGACTTATAAAAAGCTGGACATATTTAATATATACAACTCAAAGAGTTTTTAGGTAAGTATACATCCACAAAACTATCACCACCATCAAGGCCATAAACATATCAATCACTTCTCAAAGTTTCCTCCCACTCCCATTGTTATTACTATTATTGTTATTGTAAGAATACTTATTGTAACATAAGATCTGCCCTCTTAGAAAATTTTAAGTATACAATACACTATTGTTAGCTGTAGGCACAATGCTGTATAGTGGATCTCTAGAATTTATTTATCTTACATAACTAAAACTTTGTACCCTTGGAACATCACCTCCCCAGTTCCCATTCCCCTCAGTCCCTGGCAACTACTATTCTACTCTCTGCTTATGAGTTTCACTATTTTAGATTCCATCTATAAGTGAGATCATACAGTATTTTCTTTCTGTGTCTGGCTTATTTCACTTAGTAATGTCCTCTAGATTCATCATGTTGTCACAAATGGTAGGATTTCCTTCTTTTTTAAGGCTGAATGATATTTCACTGTATGTATACACCACATTTTCTTTAACTCTTTGTCCATCAATGTACACTTAGGTTGTTTCCATATGTTGGCTATTGTGAACAATGCTGCAATGAACATGGGGGTGCAGGTATCTCTTTGAGATCCTGATTTCAATTCCTTTGAATAAATAACCCAGACGTGGGATTGCTGGATCTTAAGGTAGTTCTATTTTTCATTTTTTAGGGAACCTCTATACTGTTTTCATAGTGGCTGCACCAATTTACATTCCCACCAACAGTGCACAAGGGTTCCCCTTTTTCCACATCCTCGGCAACACATGTTCTCTCTTTTTTTGGGTGCCTTTTTTTTTCTTTTTCTTGTCTAATTGTTCAGGCTAGGACTTACAGTACAATACTGAATAGAAGTGGTGACAGTGGGCATCCTTGCCTTGTTCCTAATCTTAAGAGAAAAGCTGAAAGCTTTTCACTGTTGACTATGATATTAGCTGTGGGCTTGTCAGATATGGCCTTTATTAAGTTGAAGTAAGTTCCTTCTATACCTAATTTGTTGACAGTTTTTATCATGAAAAGATGTTGAATTTTGTCAAATGCTTTCTATCTATTGAGATGATCATATGATTTTTATCCTTCTGTTAATGTTATCATATGATATTTATCCTTCTGTTAATGTTAATGACTTTTATCCTTCATTATTCATCACATTTATTGATTTGCATATGTTGAACAAACCTTGCATCCAAGGATAAATCCTCCTTGATCTTGGTGTACGATCCTTTTAATGTGCTGTTGAATTTGGTTGGCTAGTATCTTGTTGGGGATTTTTGCATCTATGTTCATCAGGGATACTGGCCTGTAATTTTCATTTCTTGTAATGTCATTGTTGAGCTTAGGTATCAGGGTGATGCTGGCCTCATAAAATGAGTTTGGAAGTGTTCCCTCCTCTCCAATTTTTTGGAGGAGTTTGAGAAGGATTGGCATTAATTCCTCTTTAAATATTTGGTAGAATTCACCTGTGAAGCCATCTGGTCCTGGATTTTTCCTTGTCTGGGGAGGTTTTTGATTACTGACTCAATCTCCCTACTCATTATCCATCTGTTCATTTTTTCTCTTTCTTCAGGATTCAGTCTTCACAGCTTGCATGCTTCTTCATGTCCTTGAAGCCCTGCATTGCTGTCTTCACATCTGAGAAGCAGTTACTTCCTGCAGTCTTTACTGACCCGCTTCAGGAGAGAAAAACCTTCACCAGTCAGCCCGGCTAGAGGTTCTCGGGGTATCTCACACCTTTTCTAATGATGCAACTGCTCCACTCTTCTTCTTCCCTCTCGGGAGGGAAGTCTCGCGGTCCCGAGCTGGGCTGCCTTGGGGAAAGGGACACAGGTAAGGCATAACTGTTCTTACCTCTTCAATGTATTTATTCTCAGATTTTTTGCTCCACCAAGTTGCTGGAACTTCTCAGGTGTACTCACAGGTTCCCATTAAGGTGTTCTCGCCCAGGCTGGTTGTTAAAATGACGTTTCTGGGAGACGCATGAGTGCTGGAACCTCCTCTTCTGCCATCTTGCTGACATCACTCCCAATTTCACGTCACTAAGGATTTTATCATGATATTTTTCTACATCTATTGAGTGATCTTATAGGTTTTCTGCTAATTTTCTGTTCAGGATTTTTGCATCTATATCCAGAGGCATAATAGGCCAATACTTTTCATTTCTTCTGTCCTTGTCTGGTTTTAATATCAATTCATAATGGCCTGGTAGAATGAATTAGAGACACTTTCTAGTACTCCCTAACACGTTGAAAGATTTTATATAAAATAAGATGATCTGGTCATTGAAAGCTTGTTAGAACTCACCTGTAAAAACATTTAGGATTGGTGTTTCCTCTGTGGGAAGATTTTCTTGCCAACAGCGAACAGTTTATCCCTACTATAAGGAACACATAGCCTAGAAAATTGAAACCCACAATCTCTTAACTCTATTTTATCCAATTTTAGAAACTTATATTAACTTTATAACTGTTAACACTCTGATGGCAAAAACTCATCCAACAATCTCAATTAAAGGATTAAAACTGGGTATCTTTCCAAAAAGTCTGAATGTTACAATATTAAAATCTTGCCCACAGTGTATTCATTCATGTTCTCCTGAAGACAACGCTAGCAGACCTAGATTATTACTTCTCTTGTCCAAAGTTTTAAACACTGTAATCATAGTTGTATCATAGTCAAATAATTGCCCCATTTATAAAACACATTGTTATTTACCTGACTTTTTCCTTTAAGTTACCATTACTTATTTTTTCCTTTTTGTTATGGTAAAGTCAAACATAAGAAAGATTAGTATAATGAACCCTGTGGACTCCACACCCAGTTTGAACAACCATTAAATTATGGAAAGTAGTGTGTCAAATACACACTCACTTTCCTCCAATCCCAGATTATAGTGATGTTAGCACCAAAAATCATTTTCTTTCATTTCTAAATAGCTCAGAATGTATCTCTAACAGAGTGATTCTTACAGCATGGTCTGGTTGACCCCTTGGTGGTCCCCAAGGTCCTTCCAGGAAGTTTATTTTCATAATAATACTAAGACATTGGTTGTCTTTTTCTCTCCCATCCTCTCACACGTGGACACTGAAGTCTTCCGGAGGCTACATGACACGTGATGTCACGAAGGATTAGATGCAAAAGCAGGTATTAGAATCCATCAGTTTTCTATTAGGAAGATTTCTAATAAAGATTTGCAAAAATGCCACACTTCTCACTATTTTTTTTTGTTTTGGAAATTATTGTTGTCTTTACAAAAGTATATTACGTTAACGTGTAACTGGATCATTATTATTGTTTTAAATGAATTAATTAATATTTTAATTTCTGAATTTTAATTTATAATACATATGTATCAATAGCTATAACCCACTTAAACAAAATAACTTTAGGGTTCTCAAGAACTTTTAAAAGTGTAAGAGATCCTAAGATCAAAAAGTTTGAGAGCAAGTGCTCTCAGATAGACTACCACTCTCTGGTAAAAACTAACACTAATCCCATAATGTCGTGAAACTTTCCAGTCAGTATTCAAATTCCTCCCATTTGTAATCTTTTTTTCTTTTTTTACAATTTGTTTGCATAAATCAGAATCCAAATAAGGTTTATCCATCACAATAAGTCCCTTTAAATCTATGTTTCCCATTGTTTTTCTTTCAATTTATCTGTGGAAGAGAGTAGCTTGTTTTTTTCTATATAGTTTTTGCTGAATGCAACCCCATGGTGTCATTTAATGTGTGCCTCTGGTCCATATATTTTCCATACATTATTATTTAGATCTAGAGGCATGAGTAGATTTGGATTTAATTTTTTGGCAAAATACCTCATAGGAATTTCACTATAAAGTTTTTTTTTTCTTTTTGTGATGTTATTAGTCACTGGTGGTCATTACCTAGATCTGTTAATTTGCTAGAGGTTGCAAAGTGGTGACATAATAACTTTTATTCCCTCTTCAGTCGGTAAATGGAATATGTCCATAAAAATAAAATTTTCCTCTTTAACTATGTGGTCTACTTGGGACTGTTTTCTTTTGGAATCCAGAATAATTGAAGAAAACTTGGTAATTGTATTGGGCCTCTTTGTAGGCCCTGTCCTATCCATGGCTAAAACTGGACACTCGTGACAGTAGTTCGAAGAGAATCTTCACACCCAGGAGCAGTCAAACCAGTAGCGAAGAACCTACCCCTCCTCTTCAGGCGGCGATGGGAGCGCTGACTCCCCCTCCGGGGAGGGAGGGAAGACACATCATCTACATGTGAAGTGTTTCATTTAACACATTCTCAGAAAATCTGTAAACCGAAACTTACGGTTTAACGGTACTCGGGATTTCATTTTGTTGAAAGCTCCTTTGGCCCCTAGACACGGGACTGAAGACCTGAAATAGACTCTATTGGTGAGCATTGTAATGGCTTTTAAACCAGTCACCCTTTACAGCGCCAGCAGTTTCTCTGCCGGCTCCGGAGAGGGAGCCGAGGGATCCCCGAGTCCCCGGCAGCGAGCGGCAGCGCGCGGCAGCGCGCGCGCGCACTCGGGCCGCTGCCGGGCTCAGGCGCCCTGCAGGACGCGGGCCCTCGGGTCGGGCTCAGGCTGGCCGCGCGGCCCGGGGCGCTCTTCACGCGGACGCTGCATACTTGGCTTTCACCCTGCACACACTGCCAGCCTAACTCAAGGCAGCATGTGCACACGTTATCTAAATGCTGGAGTTTCCTCTCTTGCGGATAAACAGCGGAGCCGGAAACGTGATTGTTTTGCTCTCTGGTCGCTGCCGAAAGCTTCAAAGAGGCGGGGCTGGCGTGTGAACTGTCAGGACTCGATGGTGCAGCAGGCCAGTTTTCAGTCAGGCCGCTTCCACAGCCGGGGAGATGTCGGGGGGCTGGTTCCGGGAGTCTGCGGACACACACGTCAGGGCGGACTGAACGTGCTTGCGACTCATTCGCGTTTGTGCGTCTTTTCTTCCAATTCAAAAAGGTTGAACAATCCAAAAGGATAGTATGAAACATTAATTCAAGAATGATAAACTTCAACTCTTTAATCCTAAACATTTTGTTTAGAAATGAAGGGATTTCAGAGTACAAGGAAAACGTCCTAGGAGGCCAGAGACAGAGGTGTAGTGACAGCCAAGCCATTAAAATTGCAATAGGGAAGCCCAAGTGTTTCATTTCATACATGCTAAGAATGATTTGGGGTGGTACTTTATAGGGTATAAAGGATTCTTAAGAGTTTTCTTAGTGCAAACTCACAAAGCCCCTGAACTTTCTGTCTCCAAAGCCCATGCACTTTCTTTCATTCAATCCCTACCTGGTCTTATTTGTTTTGTTTTGTTTTTTTAATGAAGTATTTTAAATCGATAATCTCACTCTGTTTACATGATATATTTTATAGGAACCTATATGGTTCAGTTTAGTAACAAATTCATTCAGGAAGCAATTTTTAATTTCTCAAGGGATATGTCCAATTTCTAGCCTAAAGAAGCTCTACCATATGATCCAGCTATTCCACTTCTGGGAATTTATCCAGAGAACAGAAAACACTAATTCAAAAAGATATATGCACCTCTATGTTCATTGCAGCATTATTCACAATGGTGAAGTCTTGGAAACAACCTAAATGCCATCAATGGATGAAGAGATAAAGGAGGTGTGGTATAAATATACAATGAAATACTACTCAGCCATAAAAAGATGAAATCTTGCCATTTGTGACAGCATGGCTGGAAGATGAGGGTATTATGCTAAGTGAAATAAGCCAGATGGAGAAGGTCGAATACTGTATGACTTCACTCATAAATGGAAGATAAAAACAACAACAAACACACACATAGATACAGAGATTAGACTGGTGGTTGCCAGAGGGGAAGGGGGGAGGGAGGAGGGAGAAACGGGTGAGAGGGCACACGTGTGTGGTGATGGATGGTAATTAGTCTTTGGTGGGTGAACATGGTATAGTCTACATGGAAATCGAAATACAATGATGTTCATCTGAAATTTATATAATGTTATAAACCAGTGCTACCTCAATAATAAATACATATTTTTAAAAAAGAAGCTTATGATTTTCTGCATAGACATGACATAGAAGAGAGAAGTCGGCAGTTATCAATACCATGTGGTTAATGTATGAGTTGATCCTGACGGTAAGGCCTCAGATGATGAGAAAAAGAGGCATCTATAGGTCAGAGAGAAGCCAGGAGCACTTCCTGGAGGAGGGTTTCCTCTGGGTCTCAAAGGCGAGGTGAGACTTGGCTGAGAGCAGCTGGAAGGGCATGTCAGATGAGAAGGGCAGAGAGGGCACACGGAGACTCCTGTGAGGCAAATATGTATGGTTGAAGCAAAAAGTTCATGAGAGTGGAGCATAAGAAATAAAGCCGGAAAATGTGAAGATGCAAGCCTAAAGGGCTAAGAAATTTATTCAATGGAAAGTCATTAAAGATCTTGGAGTAGATAAATAATATGATGAAAGAAACCAAACAATATTTGATAAAAATATTGGGGTCCAGGGGCTGGCCCAGTGGTGTAGTGGTTGAGTCTGTGCACTCTGCTTCAGTGGCCCGGGGTTCACAGGTTCGGATCCCGGGTGCAGACCTACACATCGCTTATCAAGTCATGCCGTGGCAGGCGTTCCACATAAAGTAGAGGAAGATGGGCATGGACGTCAGCCCAGGGCCAATCTTCCTCACCAAAAACAAAAAAAAAAGGAAAAGAAAAATATTGGGGTCCAAATGGGGGATTAGAGGGGAGAGAAAGGTTTAGGAAAACTTTGTTTTTGAATCCGGGTGCTATGATCCGAAAGTTTGTGTCTCCTCAGTTCAGCTGTTGAAACCTTAACCCCCTGAAGGATCCTATGAGGAGGTGGGGTCTTTGGGAGGTGACTGGGCCATAAATGGGCTTGGAGCTCTTATAAAAGAGTCCTCACAGGCTCTCTCATCCCCTCCACCACGTGAGGACCCAGCAGGAAGCACCAGCTGTGAACTGGGAAGAGGACTCGCACCAGACAGAAAGCAAGCTGGTGCCTTGATCTTGCACTTCCAGCCTCCAGAACTGTGACAAATAAATTGCCTTTGTAAGCCACCCAGTCTGTGGCATTCTTGATAGCAGCCTGACACACTAAGACACTGGATAATGAGAAAAATGGCATCATTCACAGAAATAGAAATGTTAGACTGAGTTTTTTCCCCATACAAAACTACCCATATTTTCATTTGTGGCTTCTTCATCTCAGATACAATTAATTAAAAGATGTTTCCCTAACTCCAATCTTAATCACGTCCCACTGAACATAACTACATGACCGACACTCTCACTTGGAAATCCAAAGGCATATCCATTGTAATTCTGCCTAACAGACGTCTCAACTTTCACTCCCTGACAACTGCTCTTTCCTGACACTTCCTCATTTCAGCAAATGTCCTTATCATCTACCCAGCTGCTCAGGTGAAGTCCACAGTCATCCCTGATCTCTCTATTTCCTTCACAACCCCCACCACTACTACCACCCAATCTGTCAACAAATGCTCTTGGCTCCACCCGGAAAATATATTCCACATCTGTTACCTTCCCTTTATTTTTCTATTTCACCCTGGCCTGAGCCACTGTTATCTCAGCCTTGATTCCTGCAAACGTCTCCCAGCCGGCTGTTTCCCTTCTACAGCCCTGGGCTCTTCTACGAGCCACACAAAGCCAGGGTGCAGCTTTAAAACAGGACAGAGCTTCTTCAAACTCTGCAGTAGCCTCCTATTGCATTTAGAATAAAATCTAAACTTCACAGCCATTAGGCCCTATGTGATCTGACCTTGCCCTTTTCTTGACTTCTCCCTCCCATACCCCTCCCTCTGATGCTCTTGCCAAACTGCCTTTCTAGAACAGGCCGAAATCTCTCCCTCCTTGGGGCCTTGGCCCTTGTTCCCTCACACTGGAGTTCTCTGCCTCTAGACCTCTGCCTGGCTGGTCCCTTCTAGTCACTCAGTCTCAGTTCAAACGTCACCTCCTCACTGACATCCACTTTTAAGGAACCCCTACCCCATTACTTTCTATTACAACATTCTATCTTTATTTATCTCATAGCATCACCAATCTCATTGATTTGGTTATGTGTTTCCTGCTGCCTCCTGACCCCAGTGTCATCCCACGAGGGGGATCTAGTCTGTCTGGTCCCCCCTCTATGCCTCAAGTTGTGTCTAGCATACACTCAGTTCTCATTAAATATTTATTCAAGGAGCAAATGAACAAAGTTCCTCATTGTGTAAATCAATATAATTCTGGCTATAGAGAATTCCCATTCTGTGCTAGGCTCGAAGATGGGAAAATATGAGGGGAAATATACATTTTTCTGCAAGAGTTGGTAGAGATCCAGACCCACAATGGAAAACATTATCACAAAGGAAAATAAATAAAGGTTAAATTGTAAGAAATATGTGGAGATATTTGTGGACAGTTATGCACCCATTCCACAGGCTGTGAGTCTATAAACAACCAGAAGAATCACACGCCACCTCCTGGCTGGCAGGCGGGCCTTCTGTAGAATGGAGAGAAACCCGGTCTAACGGGTCTGCTACAGCAGGACTGGTGGCTCGAGCAGTAATGCTTCCCAGTGTGCGGATCTCTCACCCTCAGCTCCCAGAGGGCAGAGACCACGGACCACAAAACCACCGAGGCCAGTGCTCCGACTTCTGGAGAAGACGCAGGCCCAGGGTGAGTAATGAGTGGGGCCTGGCAGATGACATGTGACCCCGAGACGAGACAGGAGAAACAGAACAGGGATGGACGAGTGCCCGTGGGAAAAGGGGAGGACCAGCTCTCACACAAACCGCTGAGCCCCGCGGCGGCTTAAACAGAAGTCTGGCAGCAAGACAGGGAGCTGAGGGAGCACAAATAGCAGGCAGCCCCCCCGCCCCATACTTCAACTTTCTGGTGAGGGAAGAAAATGCTGCTGCCAGGCGAATCACGTGATGGCATTAATTATCTCGTGCTTCCATCGAATCGATTCATATCACCATTCGTGGGAGAACACTTTAGAAAAAGTAGGATATTGTGATTAGTAATTCGAATGTGGACCCAAATTATGGTTTTATCGCCTAGAGCCATCCCCTCTGACAATGGGGGTACTCTACGACCACTGCGTAAGCCTGTGTAAGGAAAACAGACGATTCATGTGAAGAGTTTAATTCAGCACCTGGAACGTAGAACGCTCAATAAATAACCATAAAATATAAACAAGACATAAAATTACTATTTTACTATCTAATCTTTTTTTTCTCCCAACAGATAAAGCAAGTGGCCTAAATAAACATAAATTTTCTCCATAAAAAGAGTCTATTGGATGTTTTGAATTTGAAAGAAATCAAGGAGCTAGAAAAGGTAATTTTTATGTTTAAAATATGTACAGGTCTAGAAACCTCCCCCCTCCAAAATCAAGTATGAGCTGCAGAATGAATTTAATGATTAAGAACAATAACCAAATAGTGTCAAATAGTGAATGAATAACTATAATTTTAGAATTAAAATAGAAACTTCTATTCTAATGCAATATACTGTGAGTTTCCACTCAACAGTTTGGCAAAGAATAAAAAGCTGAATGATGACTTTAACAAGTGTGTGTAAGGAAATAGGTACCCTTGTACACCGTTGTTGGAAGCATAGGTAAATACAAACTCTCTGGAGGACAATATCTCAATATGTGACAGACTTGGAAATTCTTCCTCTTCGATCTGGTAATCCCCTTTTTAGGAGCTTAACCTAAGGAAATAACAGAGGAGTTCCACAATAATATATGCATAAGTATCTCACTTTAGGACTGTTTCTAACAGTCCTTACCCCCCACCCCAAACTTGATTGTCCATTATTTGAGATTTGGCTAAATAAAGGATGATAAATATTTTAAAGCCACTAAAAATGATATTGTAGATATACACTGACTGGCATTAAAATGGCCATGATATGGTATTCATTTAAAATTAAGCTATAGAATAATTTACAAAATAATCTCATTTTTATTAAAAATAATTATTTTTATGTATATGATCAGAAAAATGCTTGGAAGGATATACTACAACATACGAACTTTGGTTATCATTTGGATATGGGATTATAGTTTACCTTTATTTATTTATACATTTGTATCTTAAAAAACATTTTTATAATGTCCAATTATCACTTTTATATAAATAACAAGTCTATTAGAATATTTTATTTAATAGATTGTGAAAAAATATTTTATAAAGAAGTAGCATCTAGGTCTTAATATTTATAACACACACGCCCTCAGATTATACTGAGGCCCTTGGAAGGGCTCTATTGCATAAGTTAATAATTTCCTATACTTAGAAACATGATATCGGTTCTTTGATATACTTATCATTGAATAAAAAAGGGAGTAAAGAGAAGATGAAAACCATCGTAATGACACTAAACACTGACATCCTAAAATCGTCAGCGGAATTATTTTGGTTATCTACTCAGAGTACTATTAGCATTTGTTGGCTTAACCACGCCCACTGCCTCTTCTTGCTTTGTCTTACCAGGAAAACGAATGGTATACTATTAATTTTTTTTCTTATCCGTTATTACTTGATCGAAATAATGCATTAGAGAATATGGCATTGCAGCACTGACTGGGAAGGATTCTCCTGTCTTGTTTACAGTGTGTTGTGAAGAAAAATCACCTGGTCTTCCAGGACCATTCCTCCCTTGTGAATGATAAAAAGGGACGCCAATGTACAAAGGAGACAAGTAGAAATTAGAATGGTGATGAGTATTTTGAAAACCAACTGTTTTAACTACAAGATTTAATTCAAAACAAAAGGAGCAAGAAACAAGAGGAGGATTTGCAAATGCACATTGTCAAAACTCAATATTGAAAATCCATTTCTTCTTTTTTAAAGCAGGCAGAACCTTAAAAAGTACTGCATTGTTTCCCACTATAATTCATGTCATCACTAACACCTAGAGCATGAAGGAAGTCTGCCTCCCGCCCGCCTGGGGTGTGAGTGAGGTTGGGGCAGCCACTGAAAGAGAATTCAGATTTTGGCAATAAAAATCAATTTTCACTTGAGTTCTTTTTCTCCTTCCTTGCAAGTCAACGTGTATTTAGTTAATGATTTTGATGCCATTTTGGACCAAATAGAATAAATGTTGAGCCAAATGTACAGCTTATTTCATGGTATGTTTAGAATCAGGTCTATATTGCCAAACTGAGGGGAAAAGTTGGATAAATCTGAGCAGTACAGACAGCTCCTCTGGAAACTTCTAGCCATAAAAATCTGTCTCATCTGTCTGGAATTACCTGAACTATCAGAAATTGTTCATTTGTACACAAAAATTGTTTCCTTTCTGAGAAAGTCTTTGTGTTTCAGGAAACCCACTGAATTTGTTTTCACTGCCCACCACCCAGTTGGAATATGTTGATCAAAAGAACACATTGGAGAATATGGTGACACATAGTGGAAGAGTCTTCACCACCCAAGACCACATAGTTCTCTGCCTGCTGGAGGAAATACCAAACAAAGCTTAAATATATCCCAAGGCAATGCTGAAAACCTAAGCATAATGGAAAATATATAAGAACTAGTCAACTAGTGTCTATTAATGTTTCTGTATTAATTATACACAGCATATTAGTTTATTATGTTAATTGCAAACTAGCCTTTACTGCATAGTTATGATGTGACAGCCTTGTGCTAAGTGCTTTTACTCCTACGCAGTCTGTGAAAGAGATATCATTATTATCTCTACTTACAGTTGAGAAAACTCAGAGAAGTTAGGAGACTCACATGGGGTCAGATAGTCTAGTACATGATTAACCAGAACTTGACCCCATGCAGTCTGACTTCAGAGCCTTGTTTTTAACCATTATGCCGCACTGCCTATAGCAGTAGTAGGCATTGAGTGAACCACAAAGAAGTAAAAGACATGGCCCCACCTGCATGGAATTTTCTTTTTGGAATAAAGCAACTGCCTAGAGAGAATGGGCTGAAAAGAGGGCTAGTCCACTTGGGGAGGGACCCAAATTTTCTATATTCCAGAGTCAGGTTGCTAATGATAGAAGTGTCACACACTTGCCATTGTTTCATCCAACAACTCCTGCTGACTGCCACTTCATGCCTCATTTTGAAAGGAAGGAGCAGGACTTCCAATTCCAGGAAGATGTAGTAGATGTACTTTTTCTTATTCCTCTCACTAAGTACAACTAATATCCCTGGACATTATATGTAAAACAACATACGAAGACTCTGAAAGGTGAAGAGGAGAAGGAAGATGGCTAGGGTCTTCAGGACAGAAGGAACGACACAGTAGTGAATGTCCTGGGTTCTTTTCATCACCTATATCCTAGACCTGGATCTGAAGAAGCCAGAAACCTAGAAATGCTAGTGATCACAAAAAGAAAAAAGCTCTCTCAGGCCAAAGGACTAGGGAAGGGCAAACTGACATGACAGAAAACCTTTGGACAATAACCAGTCTATTCTAGACAAATACCAAAGAAAAACTGTGCTTCGTCCCCACCTTTGACATCAAAGGCTGAATGGGGAGCCTAGACTTCCACTGTTGACAGTAATGAGATACATTTTTCCCTACCTGTTAGGGTGATATCAGATAAGGCCAGGTGGAGAATCAGGACTTCCACCATCCACAGCCATGTCAATGGAGACCACACGGAGAGCCTGAACTTCCACTCCACCCAGCAGCACCTTCCCTCCCAAGTGTCAATAGAAGCCAAGTGGTGAACCTGGACTTCTGCCTCCATCTGGCAATAATGAAGAGGTGCAATCCTCTATCAAAGTGGTGTCAAAAAAAGCTAGCTAAAACAGAAAGTATAATAAGATCCAGAGTCTCAGAACATAACATGAAAATGTCCACAGGATAGAATCTGTTAACTTGAAGACACAACAACAGAACTCACCAATTCTGGACAACAGAGAAACAATGGACTAAAAAGAAAACATGCAGATACTTCTGAACCTGTGGGACAATCACAAAGGATCTAGCATGTGTATCATCAAGATACCCAAAGCAGAGGGGAAAGAGAGTGAGGCTGAGAGAGTACTTGAAGAAATAATGATGAAAATTTTCCAGATTTTGAGAGTGACACCACAAGATGGCAGAATAGGAGTTTTCACAGAATCACTGATTTTGATGACCACCCACAGATGAGAGTACCTTTGTGGAAGCCCAGGAGTCCAGCAGAGAGGTCAGCATTCCACTGGATCAAAAAATCCCAAAATAGAGGCATTGAAGAGCATAAGAAGAACAGTTTCACTTGACCTACATCACCCCTCCACCAAGGCAGCACAGCCCAGTGCCAAGAGAGACCCCTCAGCCCATGACTTCCCTCACTGGGGAAAGTGAGAACATAGTGAGCACCTGGCTTTCCCAGCCATGCAGGATGCTACCCAAGTGTCCCACTTATTTCTCACCCTGCCCAGAACACTGAAGGGACCAGCATGGCTGAATAGTCTAGGGGCAGCTAAGGGCAGGAAAGAGGGGTGGGATCTCACAGCAACCAGGGTGTGGGACTCAACAAATGGCTGCAGTTCCACTAACTGCCTCATGAGGGAGTTTGTCACCACTAGACCTGCCTTATAAGACCTGCTGAAAGGAGTTCTTCAAAATAAAACTAAAGGTCACAAATTAGCAACATAGACACATATGAAAATATAAAACTCACTGTAAAGGTAAGGATACAGTCAAATTCAGAATATTCTTAAACTGCAACAGTGGTGCATAAATCACTTTTAACTCTAGTATAAAACTTAGACAAATGTATTAAAAATAACTATAGCTATGATATTTATTGATGGATACGCAATATGAAAAGATATAAATTGTGACATGAAATGTGGGAAGGGAGACATAAAAGTGTAGTTTTCATATGTGAATGAAATAATTATCAGCTTAAAATAGATTATTATAACTATAAGATATTTTATGTAAGCCTCACAGTAAGTACAAAGAAAAAATCTGTAGTAGATACACAAAAGAGAAAGAGAAAAGAATCAAAGAATTATCACTACAAAAAGTCATCAAATCACAAGGAAGATAACAAGGGAGGAAGAAAGGAACAAAGGACTTACAAACAGTCAGGAAACAATTAAGAAAATGGCAGCAGTAAGTCCTAACCTATCAATAATTACTTTAAATGTAAATGGATTAAGATCTCCAATAAAAGGCACAGAATGGCTGAATGGATTTTTAAAAAAACAGGATCCAATTACATGCAGCCTACAAGAAAATCACTTTAACTACAGTCATGTGTCACTTAACAACAGGGCCATGTCTGAGAAATGCATTGTTAGGTAACAGTCATTGTGCGAACATCATGGAATGTATGTACACAAACCTAGATGGTACAGCCTAACACCCCCTAGGCTCTATGGTACTAATTTCATGAGATCCCCATCATATATGTGACCTGTCATTGAAACGTCATTATGCAGTGCATGACTGTATAAAGATACACATAGACTGAGAGTGAAAGGATGGAAAAAGATGAAATGGTAAACAAAAGAGAGCAGGGGTGACTATACTTATATCAGACAAATTAGACTTTAAGTCAAAAACTGCCACAAAAAGACAAAGAAGGTCATTATATAATGACAAAGAGGTCAATGTCATCCAAGAGGATATAACAATTGTGTATGCATATGCATGGAACATCAGGGCACCTAAGTATATAAAGCAAATATTAACAGAAATGAAGGGAGAAATAGACAGCAATAAATAATAATAGGGAACTTTAATACCTCACTTTCAAAGATGGGTAAATCATTTAGACAGAAAATCAATAAGTAAACAAAAGACTTGAACAACACTATAGACCAAATGAACCTAACAGACATATACAGAACATTTCATCCAAAAGCAGCAGACTACACAGTCTTCTCAAGTGTATATAGAACATTCTCCAGGGTAGATCATATGTTAGGCCACAAAATAAGTCTTAAAAAACTTTTAAAAAGATCAAAATCATATCAAATAACTTTTCTAGCCACAATGGTATGAAACTAGAAATCAGTAACAGGAGAAAAGTGAAAAGTTTAAAAATATGTGGGAATTAAACAACTTGCTCCTGAACAACCGATGGGTCAAAGAAAAAAATTAAAAGATAAATCAAAAATATCAGAGACAAATGAAAATGTAAACACAATATACCAAAACTAGCAGATGCAGCTAAAGCAGTTCTAAGAGGAAAGTTTATACAAATAAATGCCTACTTCAAGAAAAAAGAATCTCAGATAAACTACCTAACTTTCCACTTCAAGGAACTGAAAAAAGAACTAACTAAGCCTATTAACAGAGGGAAGGAAACAATAAAGATTAGAGCAGAAATAAAGGAACTAAAGACTAGAAAAGTGAAAGAAAAGATTGACAAAACTAAGATTGGTTTTTGAAAATATAAACAAAATTGACAAGCCTTTAACTAGAATAAATAAGAAAAAAGGAGAGGACTCAAGTAAATAAAATTATAAATGAAAAAGAAGACATTACAACTGACACTGCAGAAATAAAAAGAATCATAAGAGACTACTGTGAACAATTATACATCAACACATTGGATAAAATTTAAAAATGGATAAATTCTTAGAAACACATAACCGACGAGGATTGAACCATGAACAAATAGAAAATCTGAACAGAACAATACAGAATAAGGATATTGAATCAATAATAAAAAATTTCCCAAGAAGAAAAAGGACCAGATGGTTTCACTGGTGAATTCTACCAACATTTAAAGAAGAATTAATGCCAATCCTTCTCAAACTCTCCCAAAAAATTTAAGAGGAGGGAACACTTCCAAGCTCATTTTATGAGGCCAGCATCACCCTGATACCAAGGCCAGACAAGGACACTACAAGAAATGAAAATCATAAGCTAATACCCCTGATGAACACAGATGCAAAAATTTTCAATAAAATACTTGCAAACCAAATTCAACAGCACTTTGAAAGGATCATACACCACAGCCAAGTGGGATTTATCCCTGGGATGCAAGGATGGTTCAACATATGCAAATCAATAAATGCGATACATCACATTAACAGAATGAAGGATCATATGATCAGCTCAATAGATGCAGAAAAAAGTATTTGACAAAATTCAACATCCTATCATGATACAAACTCTTAATAAGTCAGGTATAGAAGGAACGTACCTCAACATAGTAAAGGCCATATATGACAAGCCCACAGCTAACATTCTACTCAATGGTGAAAAACTGACAGTCTTTCCTGTAAGATCAGGAACAAGACAAGTGTGCTTGCTCTTGCCACTTCTATTCAGTATAGTACTAGAAGTCCTAGCCTGAGCAATTAGACAAGAAAAAGAAAAGCCATCCAAATTAGAAATGAAAAAGTAAAATTGTCTCTGAGGTGACATGATCTTATATATAGAACACCTTGAAAACTCTACTAAAAACCTCTTAGAACTTATAGATGAATTCAGTAACGTTGCAGGATACAAAATCAACATACAAAGATCAGTTGTATTTCTATACACTAACAATGAACTATCTGAAAAAGAAAAAAAATTCCCGTTTACAATAGCACTAAAAAGAATAAAATCTTAGGAATAAAATTAACTAAAGAAGTGAAAGATCTTTACACTGAAAACTATAACATATTAGGGGCCGGCCCGGTGGCGCAGTGGTTTAGTCCGCGCTTGGCAGCCCGGGGTTCGCTGGTTCGGATCCCGGGCGCCCGCCGACGTACTGCCTGTCAGCCATGCCGTGGCGGCGTCCCATATAAAGTGGAGGAAGATGGGCACAGATGTTAGCCCAGGGCCAGTCTTCCTCAGCAAAAAGAGGAGGATTAGCAACGGATGTTAGCTCAGGGCTGGTCTTCCTCACCAAAAAAAAAAAAAAAAAAAAAAAAACTATAACATATTGATGAAAGAAATTAAAGAAGACACAAATAAATGGAAAAATATCCTGTGTTCATGGACTGGAAGAATTAATATTTTTTAAATACCCGTACTACCCAAAGTAATCTACAAATTCAATACATTCCCTATCAAAATTCCAATGGTATTTTTCACATAAACAGAATAAACAATCCTAAAATTCATATGGAACTACAAAGGACCCCAATAGCCAAAGCAATTTTGAGTAAGAAGATCAATGCTGGAGGTATCACATCTCCTGATTTCAAAATATATTACAAAGCTGTAGTAAGCAAAACAGTGTGGTACTGGCATAAAAACACACACACAGACCAATGGAACACAATACAGATCCCAGAAAAGACTCCACACATTTATGGTCAACTGATCTTTAACACCAGTGCTAAGAACACCAAGAGGAAATGATAATCTCTTCAATAAATGGTGTTGGGAAAATAGAATATCCACAAGCAGAAGAATGAAATTGGACCTTATCTTATGCCATATACATAAATCAACTCAAAATGGATTCAAGACTTAAATTTAAAACCCAATACTATAAAACTACTAGTAGAAAACAGAGTAAAAGCTTCTTGACATTGGTATGTTCAATGATTTTTTTTGGATATGCTTCCAAAAGCACAAGCAACAAAAGCAAAAATAGACACATGGGATTGCATCTAACTAAAAAGCTGCACAGCAAAGAAAACCATCAATGGAGTGAAAAGGCATCCTACAGAATGGAGAAAATATTTGCATACCATACATCTGATAAGGGATTAATATCCAAAAGATAAAAGCAACTCCTAAACTCAATAGCAAAAAATAAAATAAAAAATAACCTGATTAAAATACAAAGGACCTAAATAGACTTTTTTCAAAAGAAGACATATGGATGGCCATTAGGTGTGCACAAAGGCGCTCGACATCACTAATCAGCAGGGAAATGCAAATCAATACCACAATGATTCACAAATCAATTCACACCTATTAGGATGACAAGTGTTAAAAAAAATAAATAATAAGTGTTGGTGAAGATGTGGAGAAAAGGAACTCTAGTGCAGTGATGGTCGGACTGTAAACTGGAAGAGCCACTATGGAACACAGCACAGAGGTGCTTCAAAAATTTCAAAATTGAACTACGTTATTATCCAGCAATCCCACTTTTGCATATATATCCAAAAGAAATGAAATCAGTGTCTCAAAGAGATATCTGCACTCCTATGTTCACTGCAGCATTATTCACAACAGCCAAGATATGGAAACAACTTAAGTGTTTGTTGATAGATAAAGAAAAATCTCTACATGAATGTTTATAGCTGATTTATTTGTATTAACCAAAAACCATAAACAGCCTAGATGTCCTCCAATAGGTGAATGGTTAAAGAAACTGGTACAGTTATACTGTGGAACACTCAAAAAAAGGGAACACGTTATTGATACACATACCAACCTCGACGAGTCACCAGAGTTATGCTGAGTGAAAAAAATCTGCCTCAAAAGGTTACATACAGTATGAGTCCATCCATTTAATATTCTTAAAATGACAAAACTCTAGAAATGAAAAACAAATTAATTGTTTGTCGGGGATTAAGGAGGGGATGGAGGTGAAAGAGCAGCGGGTTTGGCTATAAAAGGGCAACAGGAGGACTCCATTATGATGCAAATGTTCTGTATCTTGATTGGGTCCATTTCAATATCCTGGCTGTGATATCATACCACAGTTTTACAAGATGGTACCACTGGGGAAAACTGAATAAAGGGTGCATGAGACCTTCCTGTATAATTTTTACAACTACACGTGAATCAATAATTATCACAAAAATAAAAGGCTAAGAAAATAATACATTAAAATATTTTAAAAGGAAGCAGCGCAGCATTGGATTCAGAAGATGTAGCTTCTTGTCTAGTATCACCTCAGGAGCCTATGACCTTGAATAAGCACTTCAACTTTCAGAACCATAGTGTTATAGTTTGTAAAATGTGTACATTAGATAAATTGACTTCTGAAATCAAGTTCCAGTCACATGATTCTTTGAAAGAACTCTATTTCCTAGAAATTAATATCTCCATGAAATACACCATTCTCTATACCACTAAATGGAGCTCATGGGGATTATTTCAAATCTGGGAAAACAGGTACACCCAAATGTGGAGCTGCACTTGGAAAAGATCAGTCTGCCTGCTCATTAATGGACAAATCTCTAAAAAGTGTCCTCAATCCATCCCAAAACAGCATTTTGTCATAATGTTAGAGATGAGGAATTGGTTTAAGATTAAATTAGAAACTCTACCTTCTCAGACTATCAGAGGACCAAAGGAATATTTTCATTCTAGCAATTTTTATTTTTTCAGAAAGCCAAACTTCTTCCACATCCTGTTTCACAGGGAGAGGAGATAACCCATATATGTGTGGCAGGCCCTTAAATTCACTTAAGCTTCAGCAATGTTGGGTTTGGCTTAGTTACTAGGACTAGCATGTTTACATAACATTTGGGGCACGCTTTTTCTAGTCTTCTGTCTGTCACCAGTTGATGGACTCCAAGACAGTCTGGATATGAATCTATTGCTCTTGCTGGAAACTTGTCTATAATATATTCACACAATGGTGTTTTAAAAGGTTATTTCCTCTAGTAAAAATCTACAACATCTTCAAGGAACTTGAAAGAAGCAAAATTATTATTTAAAAAAACCACATAGCCTTTAAATTCACAAAGGTTTTTCTTAAAACTATTATACTATTATTCTGAGTTCAAATCACAATTGGTACTGATATCTACACAAAATAACAGAGTGACATAATTCTGAGTATATAATGCACACCATGTGATACCTACATAAAACGATGGTTAGACCAAGGTTTGGGAGTAAGCACTCTTGTGATTCTAACTAATTAACTATGGAAATCATCCTATATGTTTAAATATAAAGCTGAGTACCATAGACTGTAAAAAAAAAAACCAAACAAACTTTATCAGGGTTTCGTTTGAAGACTGTGTGAAGATTTTTGAAAGCTGTCATACTTGAGTTCTCCCTGGAAGTTCAAAGAACATGCAGAGTCACAGCTGTTTTACCTCCTTTATGGCATTTATTCGTTCACAAATTTTTATTGGGACCTACTATGTGCTGAGTACTGTCTAGTTGCTGGAGGCTGGTTTATAGACAAATAGGCAATGATCATAACACAGAGCACCAAGTCTACAAGAGAGAGAAGTACTACGTGCTGGGAGGTCACAGGACATGATCTAACCCAATCTCGAGTGGAGTTTCCACATGCACGCTATTTATTACTTTGTAAACTCAGACACCCGTGTGAACAGGGACATCTACTGCCTCACACTGGGAATATTACATGGGCCCAAAGAGTTCCAATTGCTGGCCTACTGGTATACCCAAACATCCTTCTGTAAACACTGGCAATCCAAATTCAGACCACCTGGTGCCAAACAGCTCACTTGTCAAGTTTGCTCTCGCAACCTTCACTGCTCATGATAGAGTAGAGGTGAGAATGGACCCGTCACAAAATGGCTGATACATATCAGGCTCAGCAGAAATCTGGCCCCGTAGGCCTCTCTGTGGGATGTTCTCCCACATAACTTTGCTTCTCCTTCTAGTGACTCTGGCCTTGTGAGTTTTCCCTTCCTTCCCCTGTAAACCAAGCCATGTGCTTTACAGAATTTATCCTGAACCCTGTCACATGAAGAGTGAAAACTCAACTGCACTCCCTTGCAAAACACTTCCTAGGTGATTTTGAAATGGAAATCACAAGTTTCCTCCCAAACTTACATAACACAAGAGAACAGGCTTGTTGGAGGGAAACAGAGTATCCTCAAGAACAGAGTAACCTCAGGTTCCCCTTGTAAGCCCAACTCTCCCCACTCCAGACTGCTGGACTGGGCTAGCGTCTGGTTTGTCTGATTTGATTATGAGCCCCCTGGGCAAGAACTTTGTCTAATTCTATGTTCTCTACAGCACCTAGCCCATTGTTGGCACCACCAAATGCCAAAGAACACTCACTCTCTGTGAACTAATAATAAGATTGACTTCCCAACTCAACGTGGTGAGGTTTCTGTCATTTTCGTGCCAGTGTTCTTTCTGATTCGTATTTCATATTTGTGTCTGGAGAGCAAGCATCATATGTTACTGAATCACCTCTGGACTGATCTTCTTTTCAGGAAATGTAGGCATGAGGTTGAGTGTTTTTCAACCGCGAGTTTGGGAACAGACTGCTGAAATATGCTAGGCTACGAGAAGGGGAAATGTTTCTGAAAGAATCGCTTTTTTTCAGCAGTCATGAGGATCTCTGTGAGCCAGGATGCAGACTGGTTAGCAGATGTGACCGTAAAACCAGCAGGTCCCTTCAATGCAAATATTTTGCTTTAGTTTGTCTGTTCCTTAGGAAAAGAGTCAGCTTTTCAGTCTATTGATAAGTCTTTTTAACTGCACTTCTTTAATTGTACTTCTTGTTTGCTCTAGTACTGAATAATTAAGTTACTCTTCGTGTTATTTGAGTCACCGTATGATTTTTATAGGCAGAAATCAGATATTACATATGGAATTTCACAAACATAACAAAGGAATTTTCGGGGTAATACCATCTTAATTCAACTGAAGGTGAAAAATGTCTTCACGAAGAGAGGACACTCTCATTTTATGATTTCTTCCTTGCTATTTAGCATGCCTTGTAACCTTTTGTTGGAAGTTAGACATGATGTATTGGGTAATAGGAACTGAGGTAGATAGGCCTGAGTGTGAGGTTTTACGTTAATCTGTCTCGAAGTTGAGCTGTTTGCTGTAGATGTAGGTACCAGAGGCTTCAAACACCTCTATTGCCCTTGTTTTTGTCTCCCCCATTGTCTTTGAGCTTCCCTAAGAACTCAGACTCAGAGACAGTCTGTGTCTTGCGGCCCTTTCAGCTATAACCCACTGCTATTATACTGGAGCCCTACTGGAGTGGGGGATGTGAGTTGTGGGGGAGGAAGAGCGTTCTATACTCTTATAATGAAATTTCAGTCTTTTACGGGCCTGTGTCATTGGGCTGTGAGCTTCACAAATATTTCCTAACTTTACTCCCCATCTTAGGTGAAACAAGATGGCTAGAAACCAATAGAGTTGGGTACATGCCCTTTCCCTAGGCGGGATAAGGCCCTGGTAGTCTTATACCCTGAGGAGTGGGCCTTTGTTATGGTGAATGCTCTGGGTGAGTTTCCAAACTGTTACTTTTTCCCTTCCCCTGTCAGAGGCACAGAGGATCTTTCTTGGCTCTTCACCAGGAGGATCTGATGAGGTTCCTGGAAGTAAATGCCATGAAAGTGCAGGAGCCCTCTAAGACTGTGTCCCCAGGAGTTTCTGATTCTCATGCTAGTCCATACTCAGCATCCAATAATTCATCAAAATTACCATTTAACTGTTGCTATAAGTTTATGGCTCCAATGACTTCTGTTCCAGGTAAGTAGATCTTGGTTGAAACTTTCTGAATTTGCCTGGTTTTGGGGTAGCAGCTTGACCTGCAACCTTAGTTCCTCTGAGTCAAAGAAAGGTCATTGGTTTTCAGTGTGTTCAGCTTTTTTCTTGTGAAGATAGGAGTGACAATTTCCAAGCTCTTCACATGTTGAATTGAACCATTATATGATTTTTCACAGGTAAAAATAAATGTGATAAGTTGAAGTATTGCTACAAATAATTGGGCTAAAAATTATTTTGAATTATCCTCAAAGCTTATTTCTAATAATGAAGTTAAGTGAATAAGACAATTGAAATGGATAACAGTTTAGCAGGGCTTCCACAGGCCAAATTTGGAGCAATTCATGCATTATAACAAATAATAACTGGAATAAATTATAATACATTGAATAAAAAAGGAATCGATTAGTTCATAATGATACCCCAAAATAATAATTTCAGGTGTTTGAGGAGAGGAAGAATGTAAAGATCTTCTTTACAGAAAAATGATGACTGATAAATGTACAAGAAATGATAAAATCGGAAAATCGCCATTTTGCTGAAACCAGAGTAATGACTGGTTCAAGCAACTTGTATTAATGGATACCAAAACCATTGGGGGAAGGATCATTGGAGAACAAGATACTTACATACTCTCAAAATATCACCCACAGGGTACTTATTAATTATGAAAGAAGAGAGTTCCTATACAATGCAGAAATCCAACAGACACCACCTTAACCAAATGATCAAACTTAATTTCCCAAATTAGGATATGCTGACATCATGTACTTCCTGACAGGATGCTCTGTGAAGGACACAACATCACATACATTGTAGTCTTGCAAAAATGCTCTTTAACAGAATCTAATTACAAGAAAATACTCATTTTAGGGATATTGTGCAAAATGATGGTCCACTTTATGAGTGTTAATGTCATGAAAGAAAAAAATAGCTGGGAACTGCTTTAGATTAAAGGAGGATAAAGAGATTTGAGAACTAAATGCAATGAATGATTCTTCATTGGATCCTGGAAGGAGGGATATGAATAGTTATAATGGATTTTATTGGGACAGCTGTGGAAATTTGAATATGGACCATGTTTAGATAAAAGCATTACGTTAAGGTTAAATTTTCCTATGATCATTATATTGTAGGTTAGATTGAGAATGTCCTTGTTTTAGGTGAGAAATGTTGAAATATTGGGCTATGTCATGATGTTTATAATTAACTCTCAAATGGCTGAATATTAACAATTAATGAGTCTGATTGAAGAGTCCTTTTTGCAACTTTTCTGTAGACTTGATATTTTTAAAATGAAAAAGCAAATAAAATGAATGACAGTAGCAACAATCAGTATAAAATCAAATGCTTTATCCTTGTGGGTGTTAGTCACATATAGAGAAAAAGTTAAGCTGTTCTTCGATCAATAAATGTACAGAAAATTCTTTTAGCATGTTATATGGGACTTAATTTTTTGCAAATGAGACCCTAGTTAAAGTACACAGCCTAATACACAGAAACATAAAGAATACAGTAGATAGTCCAAAAACTGTTGGGGAAAAAACTCTTGCAAAAGACATAGAAATTTACAAGGGGTTTGGCAAACAGTGGTAGGAAATTAAAAGTAAAATTTTGGAAGCAAAAGTAAAATTTTGCTGCATAAACATGAAAATGAAAAGATTAACATCAAATATAAATAATTGCAACAAAATGCCCTCCCCTACCTTAATTAAGAGCTTTGCACAAACTTATTTTCTTCAAAATGCTGTCATTTCACTGTGCTGGCTTCTTTGACAACATGTGAAATAATGAGAATGCATGCTTAGTCTTGGCTTAGTTTTAAATAGGGCACTTTTAAAGACACCTTCTCTCCTGCAAGTGATGGTAAAGTGATTAAAACGATGGCAAAATCCAACATAAAGGTCACACTGACTACTGCCAACTGCTAGAAACTTTCGTAAAGTGTGTCTGAGTAATGTTTTTATCCTTCCCCATCATACTCCTTGTGGAGTGTGCCAAGGCCCCAGGGAAAGGTGAGTCAGTGTGTTCGTAGACGGGTGGGAGAGTAATAAGGGGGGAGGGGGATTAACTATCTTATCTGGGGTAAAAAGCACTGGATGCTCTAGAAAAAGAAAAGTCCTTCTGTGTTGAGACATGTTTTATAAGTAGCTTCATTCCAATTAGTGTCATTTATAAACTATCTTTGCTCTGAGGAATTTCAGGGGCTTGATTAAAAAAACTTAATAAGCAGCAAATGCCACAATCAGGATTGCAGCGTAGACATCCTTACGGGATATAATAATTAACTCACCTGAAAATCAAGTCTTGCCTTCTTCCCCGCCAAACTCCAAGAACAAATAGTCTGTTTTTAAATGGCTATGTCAATGAATTGCAAGGGGAATTAAAGATATATAGAACAGAGCAGAGCAGAAGGTGAAGAGCCCCTGTCCCTCCAAACCTGCCCTTCCTTACACCTCTTTGATGTTGGGAACTGGGAAGTGACTGACAGGCTGCAGAAATGGAGACACTAGATGGGATTCATTCCCCTTGAGACTTACTTTCTACTTCCACCTCCCATTTTCTCCTTTTGGAGCAGAAGTAGGATATTTGCATCTCAGAATCTGTTGAAGGAAGACAGAAGGGAAGGATCTGAGACTGGCTGCCAAAGTGTTAAAGTCCCAGGGATTTTCCTTCAATTCCTGCCCCAGCTAGAGGGGGCTGCTGCTCTGGGCTGAGAGCAGAGCCTGGAGACCAAACAGCAGCAAGTTGTGCAGACATTTCTCTGATGCGTGTTCCCGTGTCTTAAGACCCTGGGATAAAGCATGGGCTTTACAGTCAGATAGCTTGAGGGTCAAACCCCAGTTTTACTGTTATTTTTTTGTTTGACCATGAAGTCATTTAACTATTCAGAGTCTCAGTATTTTTGTTAGAAAAAAATGGTGGGGACGGTGGGGACGGAGCTACCATCAACTGCTCTTAGGCCAGTGGGAGGATCAAACGAGGTGAAGGATCGACGGTCATCACGACGTCTGATGGTGGTAAGGGCTCAGGGAAGGAGAGCTGGCCATGCTCTTCAGCCGCTAAGGAAGAGCAGAAGTAGAGTCTTTCTTTTGAATCCCTTCATGGGGCCACAGCATGGATTCTGAAGGCCGTGACATCCAGTCTGTTCGGGCTCCTACAATGTCAGCCTAAGGTCACCATGAACACTGGGACTAGACAAAGTTCCAAAGTAGACAATACTTGTCTTCAATGTTCTTGTCTTGCTCCTTCCAAAATTAGCTTTTATATCCAGAACCCATTTCCCACACCTTCTTTCTGTTATTGGGGTTTCACATGGCGTGCCCTGACAACCCTCTCTGGGCCTCACTCCTCTGGCAGACCTGTTTTCTACTTTCCCCAGGTTCTCTTTGAAGACCTCACCTATTACTCCTATAAACCAGTCGGTGCTCTGAGGCTAAGTTCAGTTCTCCTTATTATTCTAATGACGAGGTCTTTCAGCAACAAGGGAACACAGACTGGATGACCAGAAAGTGAGTAGGGTTACTTTGCTGTCTTGGAATTTTATCATTTCAAGTATCTTTCAAAATAAATACAATTTGGTAATATTTTCATTATTTGAAATAAAATATCAAACACTCTTCAATTATTGGCATATTCTGTGATAGATATAATTGAAGTTGTTTTTCTAGCTTTAGAAAAAGCAAATACAGTAATCCCAAATTAAAAAGGGAAAACATAATCCTTGACTGAATGTAACTTTCAGATTCATTGGTTCCCTAATACTCATTCATTCTCCCTAACTGTCAATGCTGGTAAGATTGTTGACTTTACGCTTCTTTACTGAAGCCCTTAGATTAAAAAAAAAAAAAGTTCTTTGTGAAAGCAGACTGTTAGTCCTTGTCAAGAAATATGGTTGCTTTATAGCTTTCTGAAAATATGTTTCAGTCATATATCTGGGCACACAGTTTGGAAAATTCAAATTAAATTTCCCAGTATTTAGTTCATTACAGAGTCCACGCTAACTGCCTTAGGGAAAGTGACTTCTCAGTACCTTATCATGGTTGTCACATTCTTAAGCTATGAATTTCTCTTCACTAAGATCCAATAGTTTCCTAAAAATGTAGGTTTTACAATTAGTGAGATCATAGTATTTCTTTTATGTAGGGCTCTCAGTCATTGTGGGGCAATTTTAAATGGTATTTGGAAGGCTTATTATTGCCTTTTTCTCACCAGGTTTAAATTTATCTCCATTTTAATGTCTTTTTCTGATATACTTATTACATCCAACCCCAGGGATGAGTCAGCTCATGATAATAGTATCCCTTTATCCCACATAAGACATCCAGGTCCTTCATCCCCATAAGATTATTCAACCTTAAACCTGGCACTTTCTTTTGTTCCCTATCATTGAATATAACCCCGGGTACAAAAATTAAAAACAAAGAAAAAGTCTCTGACACCACTTACTACTCCCATCTACTCCAACAACAATGACAAAAATGCATATAAATCTTCTTTCCAATTTCTGAATAAAGAAAATCTCAAACTTCAGTTTTAGTCTTTTCATTTTTAACAATTATGATGACTCTCTCAAAAGTGACTTGCTGTCAAGATGTCTTTGAAAGTAAAATGAAACATCTATCGTCAGAATAGCATATAAACTCCCCTCACAAGATCTTGTAACACCGTGACTTCCATCCTTTATCCCACATTTCCTTTTAAGACCATGTGTTAATGTGAAGAGTGGAAAAGTAGAGTCTATTTTTTTCTTTCCCTACCTGTACACACACTCAAAGTCTTCAAAGCAAGATGTCATGCTACAAATAAAATAAACATAGGAAGCTTCCCTCTTGGCAACATCTTTCAGAGAGACAGACTAAATGAATAGTAGCAAAGATGGAGAGAGCATGCCAAATGTTTTGACATTTGCTGGAAAGTCTAAATAAGAAGATGGTCCCATGGTAAGCTTTGCCACATTGAGATTCTGGGAGAAATCTTCTTGGACAACAATCCTGGGGCTGGCACCTCTGGAGAGGGCTCCCTTAAATTCTTCACAGCTGGACTCCAGAGATAAGCAGCTGCTCTGTGTGCCAAGGACAGAGAGGGAGAGGGACTACCAAGCTGATTTCTGAGAAAGCTGGCTCCCAGCCCAAATATGAAAATTACAGCCAAAACTCTGATTATTTGTCACTTTTCCCCTGCAATTTGGAATCAGTAATCATATTCCTCTGGAGATAGACGTTTGTAAAATTATTGACAACCACATTTTGCAAGATCTTTAGTCATTAATTCACTTACATTTTCTAGACTAAGGATATATCAGTTAACATTATGCTGATATTAGACAGAAATTCAATGGCACTGAGAGCACCGATCAATTTCCAAACCTGGTCCTGTAGGAAGTGAATGACTACACTTGAAGATTAGGGGCTTCTGTTTTCAGGGGAGCTTTTTCTTTCTAAGAAAGACTTGCCCCATCTCTAAATAGGCAATTTGCCTCGTCTATCCTTAGCTCCCTTTAATGAATGCATTCATGATGATTACGTCTCTCCCATAACTTTATCACTTTCTAAATCCCTAAAGACTTACTTTCCTTACTTTCTAAGAAATTCCTTATTTTCTAAATTCCATAAGACTAATCTAAAGGAATATGTTTCTTACCATGAGCTATAAGTGTCTAGGAAATTTTTTAAGCAATTTACCTTAAGGTCCATTGGCTGTTTAATAGCTACCTGTGAGAAAGACAAACCACGTTTTTTTCTCACTGAATTATAAAAGGTTATTTTAATGCAAATTTTAATGTAATCATTTAATGCAAAATATCTTTATCTTTAAGTAATTATCTTTAATTATTAGGACATCTAGTACTTGTGGTATAAAAATTAATTACATTTTTAATGACCACACCTTAATTTTACTATAAGAATCGGTGGTGCTGTTTTCTCACCGTCTGATATTCCCACACCTGCATGCTGCTTTTGGTTAGTGTCTGATTGCTTTCATTTCAGTGTTTCCTCATCTGTGTTGACTACTTTACTAAAGCAAATTTCTACAAGGCTATCCATGCATCACCCGCCAGCTACGTGTAAATATTGTTTAGAATGATAGAGTTCCTGGGTACCACTATAATATAAACTCTAAATGACATTTAAAGATGGAATAAAAACATAAAACACCTTTCACACTTTGCCATGCTCTACTGAGACAAAGGAATTCTAATATGGTCAAGGGAAAACAGGAACTGAGCTTCACAACCTGCCTGCTTTCCAACAACATTGAGTATTCTACCGTCTATCAGCCTCAGGAGATGACATTCCAACACCTCCTCAGCAGAATTCAACTACAAACCCAACAAAAAACCTAGCTAAGTAGGTCAGACTGCTGAGAGCCAGAGCCCTGGCAATGAGTTTCTTTCTGACTGGGCAAAGATTCTCCACCATGGAAGAATGACAACGGCGCAATAAATCTACCTTGTTGGTTGGGAAGAAGCGATTTAATAAGAAATTTGGAGTATTTCTCTGATAATATCAAACAGTTCTTTTAAGTCCTATAACTCCATTCTCTTTCTGTCTCTCTCTCACACACACTTTAATAATATTGAAAAATGTGCCCATTCTTGATATAGCCAGATGATGTTTAGAGTTTCATTAGTCCAGGGTCCATAATTTTTTGACTAGAAGAACAAAATGTAACATGTTAAACCTTATCTATACAAAGACAGTCTGAAAGAAAGAAGGAAACTCTGATAGAAAATCCCCATCTGCCTATTTCACCAATATCTCAGACTTAATTCACTGTCTTCCTGCCCATATCAATTGTCAAGTTGCAACACTCAAAATATCAGAAATGTCACCTGTTTGCATGCAATCAAATCCTATGAATTTAACTTTGAAGTTATAATTTGATTCCATTCCCTCCTTTCCACTCATATTTCCATCCCTCTCCCAACAAATTGATCGTCCCATCTCCAATCTCCTTACTTCCAGTATTTTTTTCATCCTGCCACCAGAGCTTTCTTCCTAAAACACAAACCCAATGAAGTTATTCCTCTGTTCAAAAGATTTCAATAGCTTCCCTATACATGTAGAATCGATTTAAAATTTTTTTAACGTGAAATTAAGGGCTGTCTCATGATTAACTTCAACTTATCTCCTTGTTATTTTAAACGATATCCAATATTGTAACATAATTAAAAATACAGCTTTTAGATTCTAAAAGCCCCGGTTTTAAATTCTCTCTCCAACCTTTTCTAGCTAAGTGACCTTGGAAATGGTTCTTAAACTTTCTCAGTTTCTTTATATATAAAATGGACAGGAAAACATCTACCTTATACATTTGTTGTGAGAATTAAAGTAGATAACATATGAATGTACATAATGAATACTCAATATGTGGTGGCCATTCTTTTTACTTTTTCAACTTTATCTATTACTACAGTCACTCCCACTGCAAAGCTCTCCTATACATGAGGTGGCAAATAGATTTCATCACCTAAGTCAAATTGGTGAAGAGGTAGTTGTTGCTTGAGCCCTATGTCAAGAAGGATTCTGAAGCAAATCAAGCTCAGCAGAAATGAATGTTGAGAGAGATTAGCCTTGGCTGCCACTGGGCACAGAATAGAGCATCAGTTGCATTGACACCATATGCTACATTCAGGCCAGTCGGGAATGGCTGTTGACTCTTGTATCTCCTACCTTCAGAAGCTCATCCTCTTTGTTTCCTCTGCCTAGAATGTTTGATGGTTCCCTCTTTTTCCCCTTCCACCTGTCAAAATCTTACCTATCACTTAAGACCCCAATCAAATGCAGCCTTTGTCATAACCCTACTCTTCCTATGTGCTGCCAACTGCAATTTGTGTCTCTGAGAGAGCTCTTCTTGCAGCCAGAGTTGAATTATAACTCACAGCATACCTTTCAGGTGTCCACACCTGGAAAGTAAGGACTACCGCTCATTCACCCTTGTTTGCCCTACAGCACCTGGGGCTGTGCTTGCAATAGGCCAATTGCAGCAACAGCCAAAATTTATGGAGCTCTAACTACGTGCCAGGCCTTGCTATAAGCACTTTTTACATATATTAACTCATTTAGTCCTCACAACAACTCTAAGTAGTTACATTATCCCAGTTGACAGAGGAGGAAAATGAGGCATAGAAGGCGAGATAGCCTAAGGCCGCAAAAGTAGTTTATAGTAGCAGTCTGTCTTAACCACTGCGCTGTGCACCTTCGTAGAGTACCTACTATGTGTTTAGTGAATTGAATTATTGGAAACATTTTTTCACTTGAACCATTGGAAATATATTTTGGTGTTATTCACTTTATTTGAACATTCAGTTTGTAGACAAAATGCATGGCCAGCCATGTTTTAAGTGTCCACTCCACAGAAATGCCATCTTGCATGTTCCAAGGGGTATTGAGTGCAAACTTTGTGATGGGGGCACTGTTTGCTGAAATTCAATATCATCTATGTTACGTGTATGTATCAGTTCAAGTTATTAATAGGTTTGCTAGTAAGTGATTTCATGTTGACATTTTTTTCCTTAAAATAAACAAAAACGTTTTTTTAAATCTCTCAAAATATTTCACACACTCAATTTAACATTGAAAATGTCCACTGTGAGATCATTGGAACTTGGTCAGAGAAGCAACCACTGAGAAGAGAAATTGTGTTCACATGTGCCCAATTAAGCCAGATGAAACCAGGGATGTTTTCATCCCTGTCAAGCACGCATATCCACACATGGGAACCCGAGGCGGGGAAGGGTGTCGTATTTAACTTGGACTTTTCAACAACTCTCCCTTTCCTAATATGGATATTTTCTTCTACTTATCGTGGGCCAAGTCTCAACAGGAGATCGTGCCTGTGCACTTTCCTCCAAAAACTGAATAACCAAAGAAGTAGGCCTACGCGGGACATTTGCCACATTCCTCTGGTTCCCTTGAGTCAACTATGATGGCCTACTGAGAACTGTATAAAAACAGAGCCAGGGAAATTCCTGAATAAAGGACAGGTGTGAGATCACAGACTTGCCTTGGTAGGGGAAGTCAGCCAGAGTCTGCTCATTCTACCTGGCAGACTAGACTTTTGCCCATGTGAGCCTTCAAGAGAATCTTCGACAAAGCAGATTAGAGGGTGTGCTGATGGACAAGCCTTAGTTTAACATTACAATCACGTAATATCTTGATGATAATTGGATTTTCCCATGATATATATATCCCCTAACTCAGTTTACCTTTTTTATTTAATAAATGTCAATGTTTCAGTTTTAAAAATATCCTACATTTGAAGGGCACCTGTAGCCTAAAGATTCAACTAAAATAATCATGAGTCTTCAGAAAGCTCCAAATACAGACCTGCTTAAACGAATTCATAACCATGTAAACTGAGTCATACATATTTTTCCTACACTTGAGATAAAAACCAGTCACCCTTTAAGGTCTCCATGCGCAATGACCCTTGGAGCAGTACTGATTTGCTAGAGTGAGCCTCGCGGTCCCTCCTCCAGTCACACATTCTTTTCCTTGACCCATTACAGAATGTTGGATGTCTTTGCTTTCTATAATGCCTGACTCAGTAGGAAACAGCTGCATAAGCTAAACTGAATTTGGCCTGCCTTGGGAAGTACTAGCATGGTTTTTCCACCTTAAAAAATATTTTAAAACTAGACTTCTGAGTTCCTGTCTGCTCCCAGTCACTATCTTTCATCTGACTTTCTTTCTAGCTCAGCAACTTCTCAAGGAGCACTTGAAAAATCTTGTGATTTTTTTTTTAAAAAATAGGAACTTTGAAGGATTTTTACGATTGGAGTGCTCTTTGCTCTTGATGGCTAGGGCTTCACGTTTCCAGCTGTCATCTCATTTGTCCACATGCCCTTTCCTGTTAGAAAGAGAGCAAGTGCACAAAGCAGTGAAAGTGGAGGAGTGTCAGCATTTATGTTTGCAGTTCTAGACCTTCCTTATCACTTGGAATTGGTCTAGAACTCCAGGTAGCTGCTCCAAATATGGATTAGCTGGATGTAAGCCAGGTCATTCTGAAGCCTGACTCTTGTAAATGTTTACCTGGTGACATGTTTTCTAATGATTAAAATGCTAATTAAAAATGATTAAATGATTAAGTTAAATGACTAAAAAAATGTTAATGACTTCACCAGAGAGTTCTTTCCAAATGAAAATTGTACTCTCTCTGAAAATTGCCAACTGTTTTTTTTTTATTTTGAGAAGATTGCTAATTTGAAGCAAGATTTTGATCTAGGTGATAACTGTGGGAGACAGCCTGTTCACCCATCTCTAAGAGCCAGAATGCATTTAATTAACTAATATAGTCTATGAAGCAGTTGAACTAAAAGAGCTCTAGTTTCTTTTCTTAACAGCTGTTTCAGGCTTGTACATATTCAAATTTCTGTCTTGTAGGCAACAATAAATGTATTTTCAGATTCACTTTCTATAAGTATAAAGGAATTCATTGATGAAAAGGGGGCAGAATCAAGAATTACAAGATTTATATAGTATTTCCCCATATCTATCATGTTTTGTTTAATCTCCATCATTTAGCAGTGTGCCAAGCACAGAGTAAGATCTAAGTAAAAATAGAATAAATACTTAGTATTTATTGAAAAACATGAATGGATTTATATATTTAGATTTCAGTACAATCTATGTAGTTATTTTAACCATATTTATTCCCGATATGTGGCTATCATTCAATCAGGATTGATTCATTCAGTTGATAAAATGGCTGAAATGACATTTCCAAATATTGTGCATTGTGGTTTATATTGCTTGTCCAGATTTGAATATTTTAGGCAGTTTGTGGTAAAAGGTGGTAATGGTTCTCTTTGGTGCTTTTCCCAAAAGTTAGTAAGTTTGCACTTCTGTTCCCTTGGGGATGGGTGGGGTACTGTGACTTGCTCTGGCCGATGGAATAGGAACAGAAGGGGCAAGTGTGAATTCCCTGATCGAGGCTGTAAGGGCTAGCATGATCTGCCATGCTTTCTCTTTTCCTTTGCTGTAACAATTGATAATGTCTGCTCCATCGGCCTGTGTCCAGGCGGGAGGACAAGGAAGGTCAGAGCCCCAAGTCAATCTGCTATGGATATAGAGGATGTTTTATACTGTAGCAGAAGTTAACCCACCCTGACTGATACTGTGTCATCATGAAACCCAAAGGAAGAGTATTTCTGGAATAAAGGATTGATCCGCAGTGCTAAATGTGGAAGAGCAGTTAGCTACTATACGGGCTAAGAAATGTCTATTGTATTGGGCTACAGAAAAGCCATTTTTAAAATGTTTTATTTCAATGAGAATAGTTTCTAAAGTGTGATAAGTACGAAACCAGGCTAAAATGAGTTCAGGAGTAAATGAGAAGTGAGGAAGTGGGAAGAGTGATTGTAGAAAACTCTGGAAGTTTTTGTGTGAAGGTGAGGAGAAGAGTGAGTCAGTAATTGCAGGGAAATGTAAAATACAGAAAGGTGGTTGTCCTTTAAGATGGAGACAAAGCGTGTTACACTGCTGACAAGAGGGAGGCGATAGAGAGTGAGAGGAGGGAAAAGAGGAGATAGTAAAAAGAGCAGAGGCTCTGAGGAAGCAGAAGAGGATGAAATCCAGGACCCAGGCGGAGGCATTAGTGCCAGATAGGAGGAAGGACCCCTCTTCACCACAATAGGAGCGGGGAGCAAAGGTTTGGCGGCAGGAAGTAGGAAGAAGGGGAGACTTTTGCTGGCAGGGAAGTCCACAGTAACATCATCTCCTGAGGATAAGTGAGGAGATGGTGGGGCCAGAGGTTCAGGAGAGTTGAAGTTTGTGAAGAACAGAACACACTGGAGACATGACCAGTGAAATATGGCAGTTCTGTTGGTTGGACTCAGTGTGTTACCACTTTTAATATAAATGGTATGTATTTTTAATTAAACTGATATATATTTACCATTTTTAATATAAAATCAAGGAACAGAGAGAAACATGATGACCAGGTTAAAAATCAAGACTCATATCTGAACATTCAGGATAATGTGAAAACATTCGCTTATTGTTTCATTGCCAACAAAATGAGCTGGCTACAGTAAAATATCCTATTCTTATATTCAATGTTCTTTTCCCAAATATTTCTATTATTTTATCTTCAGAGTTATAAAGTACTGCATTAGATTTTCAGTTTCAATAGGTGAGGTAGAGACTTTTCCATTCTCTTCTTCTGCTGAAAGTCATAACAAAACAACAAACAGTTAAAGAAACAGAAATATAAACCCCATGTTCAATCAAACTCAAAGATATCTATATACCTAAATTATGAAATTTAAAGAAAGAAAACAGAGGAATTGTGACAATCAGAGCAGAGAGAGGAAAGGTCGAATTCAAGTACCTGTGTGTGGTGCAGGAGGTAGAAATAACTGATAAAAAGTAAACCAATTCACCTCATAGGACTTCCTGAAAGGCCCAACAAGTAGGAGCATGGGGAACAGCAAAAAGTAGAGGTTTGGTAGGAGGCTGAATACAGGGATTCGAAGGCCTGTATATGGAGTTATTAAGCACCAGGTGTCCACTCCACCCTGCAGCATCATATGACTGCCTCCCTTCCACAACTCCAGAAACCAGGAGGAATTTGTTTCAGAGAAATTGAGTCAGTGAGGCTCCAGACATGGAAACACCAAGCACAGAGGAAGGCCGGCATGAAGTCCTGGACTGAAGATGGAGAGATTAAGCACAAGTCTGTACAGTAACTAGTGAGACCCCAGCCTTTCTCTCAACCTGTCTCTTGAGCATTAGCAGTGAGGGTCACAGTCCCCAGGCAGAAGGTTACAGGAGGCAGAAAATGACATACATGTACTGACATTTGCAGAATCTGAAATGGAAACATCAGCTTTTCATCCAATTGTTTTAAAGGAAGCTCACCAGTTGGCATGCCACACCGATGCATACAGAACTCCAATCAGCTTATTAGTTCTCCACTCCTGTAGATGACAAAGAGCAACACACATTCAAGGAAAGCCACCAGTATGGAAGAGAAAGGCCAAAGCAAACCAAACAAATCTAACGAAAAGAACTCAGAGGAAAAAGAAAAGATGCAGCAAAGAAATATTTCAATAAATTAATATTTAATACCGTCAGTTAAGAAGATATTGTAACCCTGAAATAAAGAGATGCTACAAAAAGAAAAGTAAAATAAGAGCTCCCTGAAATTCAAGTCAAACAGCTGAAACTTTTTTTAAAAAAAGTAAAATATGTAAAATAAAAGGTCAAGAGAATCACCCAGAAAGTAGGATTAAAATGCAAAGAAGAGGAATAATGGAATAAAAAAGAAATGAAAATTTGAGGATCAGCATCCAACTAATAGTAATTGAAAGAGAAAACGATGAGGAGTAAATGATCAAAGAAACGATAGAAGAAAACATCCAGAACTGACAGACATAAAACTACATATTAAAGAACTTAAGTATGCTCAGTACAATGAATGTGGAAAGAACCATACCAAAAAAAAAAAAAAAAAAAAAATCTAGTGTATGTAGTTCTGCTCTAGCTAATGAAAGTGTCAGTTATTTGAGCATATACTAGTCAAAACTCTGTTCTTCCCAATGAAACCTCTTTTACCTGAAATAGTTTTCTTCACTGATTTTGATTCCTTAAACTACTCTAATGATTCAATATCTCTAGTTCTTATTCCATAATAAGGAGTTGACTGTATAAAACCTTTCCAGACAATACGGTCTCCCTGTCCAATGTGCTGAATCTCACTCAAAACAAACATTAAAATCTATTCCACCTATTTAGGTCTGGCATCCATAACTCACTCTAACACAAATTAGCTGTCAAATTGTAAAACATCCTAATTCCATGGCCCCATATTCTATCTTGGGAAGTTCATACAACTCCCAAATTCATCAAGTTTTGACTTCTGAAACCACTCACTTTCTTAAAACTCTCATTACTTGAGAAGGATCTGAATTTTTTTTCAGCTGGACTGTATATTCAATTAGGTATATTCAGTCAATTCCTTTGGCACCTTATTCAAAAAAAAGATGTTAAAGGAATAGACTCCCCATTTTTTCTTCTTATTTAGAAAAATGGGACTTTCACTGACATCTCCAATAACAGAGACCCATTATTATTTGTGGAAAATATCTTCCCTCTTCATGTTTCTAAAATTACACTATTCAATACATTTGTAATATGCAAAACTTCACATCAAGCGTTGTCTATTTCAAATTTAACTACTTTCACTTACTTTCTGTTGGTATCAGGTGAACACAAAAACTGTCCCCCATCAAAGAATATGGGAAAAAAGACATTCTTCATCTAATATTCATCTGAGGGCATTCTAGGATATTTAACATAAAGATTTAGTAAAATTTCTTCCCCTCAAGTCTTCCTTTATGGAACTATCTGACTCCATACATGTCTACAAGCTGAAAATGTATCTGTTATATCATAACGTAATTGCCTACCATTAAATCCAGCATGGAATCCCGTGTCTGAGGCTGGATCTGCTGCTGTTTAGTTGATGATTAGATGTCAAGACAAATGCTGTGGTTAATGTATATCACCTCCTGATTTGCAATGACTAAAAATAAAATAACTTAGACTTTTTCTTTGATACTAATTTAAAGACAGTTTCTAGAAATTCTCAAATATCTAAACATCTGTCCCTCTTCTGGAGGAAACTACTAACATTAAAAGTATCTAAAAGTTTTGAAAACTAGGAAGCTCGGAATCTACCATGTGATAGGATTTCAATTTATTCTTGCATAATGAGTGCCTGAAAGAAAACACTGAATGAGTGGATAAGTTAAATTATTCAAAGGCATTATTTATTTGCTGGTAGCTTGTTGGTAGGTACATAAAATTTAGAGGTGAGAGAACATTTACCTAATGTTCAATGTGAAAAAAAAAAAAGGAGAAAAATGGTTGAAGCAGGACATTATGAACAAATGTGACCCAAACAGCCAAGCTTCACCATCTGGTGGGTATCAATGATGTTTCTTTTACACAAATGCCCAGCACTCCACGCTTTTTAGTAGACCCTGAATTTTGAATGAATGACTTCAACTCCATAGGCTGCCTGAGATTTCAGGCTGATTCCATTTTCTTCCACTGTGGACTCTTCATCCAGCACCCTCAATACTACCCCCCTTTCAGTTCCCTCTCTCCACCACCATGATGCATAGCCATCTGCTGCTGGGCCTGTACTAAGCCCCAAGTCTACTAAAGCTGTCCCAGAGTCTGTGACAGAGTGGTCAGGCTGGGTGTGGGGGATGTTGTGAGGAAGAAACACTGTTCCTCCAAGAATATGTTGCATTTTTGTCTCCATGGCTTCAAAAGAAGATGAATTTATCTAAGCCTTACCCAGGTTAGTCTGAAACTCACTTTCATTATGGGCTTAAGAATACTTGATCAGAAGTGAGGACAGAGTAAGAACACAGTCTATCTTTTCCTCTGTATTCCTTTCGTATCTACCTTTCTCCTTCTTGGACACTCCTGTACACACACACATCCTACATCGGCACCATTTACAAAACTCCCTGTGCATATCATATGCAAGCAGATTTTCTCAGGAGCTGACAGCTCAACCATTTTTACAAACAGTATTCAGTTTGGACTCAGCTAAGACACTGATATACACAAAAGGAGTTAAGGTATAGAATCTGTATGTGGTATTATGGGCTGAATTGTGTCCCTCCAAAATTTGCATGTTGAAGTTCTAACCCCTAGTACCTCAGAATGTGACTATATTTGGAAATAAGGTATTTAAAGAGGTAATTGAGTGACATGACATCATTAGGATGGGCTCTAATCCAAATGAGTGGTGTCTTTATAAGAAGAGGAAGTTAGGGCACAGACACATACAAAGGAAAGACCATGCGCAGATGCTGGGAGAAGATGGCCATCTACAAGCCAAGGACAGAGGTCTCAGAAGAAACCAACCCTATCAGCACCTTGGTGTCAGACTTCTAGCGTTCACGATACTTAGAAAATAAATTTCTGTTGTTTAAGTCACACCATCCATGGTACTTTGCCACGGCAGCCCTAGCAAACTGATACACATGGCATAAAACTTAAAGCAGAAGGAAAGAGGTGTTACGATGTCTGACACCTGGTGGAGACACATTAATCATTAGGAAGGAAGAGAGGGAGGAGGAGAGGCTAGTATGAAGTCTGACTTCTTTCTTAAGAACTTTTTTGCAGTACCTGAAGATCTCAGTTTTAAGTATTACAGTTAAACAAAAACTCACAGAACTGGAAAAAATATGAGACATTTCTTTTTTCCATCTCTTTTTTTCCATTAAAGGAATGGAGGCTCAGGGAGGTGAAGCTCCGAGATCCCTCAGTGTAAAACGAAGCCAAGTACCCAATTCTAGGAATGGATCGTGGTTAGAAACTCAGGAAATGCCGTGCCATTTGAGGAGCACGGCAACTAGAAAAGCAGAATACCCCAAAACACGCTGGCATCATGACATCAGCAAACAGCCTCCCGAGACAACAGCCAGCAGCCCCACTTCTCAACACGTTGTGATTGTGCCAGCCAACCAAACCCCTATAACTCTCTTCCTATTAGTCTCTTCCCTCCACTCATTTCCCTTTATTCCAAACTTAAAAGAGATATAATATAATATAAATGATGTCTTTCTGAAAAGAGAAGAGTGACATGGAATGGCTTTGGGTTGCTGAACCCGAGGCAAAAGTTACCCATGTTGATCAGGGCCCTCCCTCAGTGGCAGAGATCACACTAAGAAGATGAGCTGGCAGAAGCCGCCTTTAGGAAATGCTGGAGCAACAGCGGGTGAAGATTCTCCTCGAAGCCTCTGCACAGAGGGACATATTGGGAAAGAAAATATATATATATATATATATTTTTTTAACAATATAAAACCTTTCCATTGATTCTCTTTCATAGCTAAACATATAAGTTGCTGAAGCAAGGTCATTTGTGTCTGCTCTTTTGATCTGCCCATTGTCTCCTTTTTAGCTGTTTTGGGGCTTGATTCAAAAAGGAGGGTAGTCAGATGCAGGTTCAGAGAACACAAAGCTCCTTTGTTTTCCAGGAATGCTGGGCTGAGGTAATACACCACATTTATAGAACCCTCCCCGAGGGAAAAAATGGCAGGTTTTCCACTAAGAAAAAATTGCTTCTGGAATGATAAGAAGGGAAGTTACTCTTGCATAAGCATGTCTGTCTTGACTGGCTGTAATTTTTGTTTTCAGTTTGCTCTTTTAGGTCAGATGGTATAAATCATCATAGTCACAAAATTTAACTTTGTTCAGCTATAGTTTGATTTTCTGGCATACTAAATCTACTTAAGTGTTAAAATAAATTGGAGCCAAGCTTTACATTCAAAGTCATAAAACTCTACCGTCTTTGAAAACGAGGTGGTTGCTAACCAGCTTGAAAAGATTGAGTACTGACTTCATCGTCTATTGTTTCTATAGAATAGCATTTATATTAATGCCAAATTCCAAAAAACGAATTTAAATGAGTCTAATATGAACACGTAATACTTCCTGAATTTACTCAGCATGGTCACAAGCAGCCTTCATTCCCTGGGATTACAGACATGCTGCATACATTACTGTGCCCACGTCAGGAAATGACAAACACAGAGCCTCTTCTCATGCTTCACTCTGGAGCTTTTCTTTTTCAGTTTGTATTGAGTCTACCCAAGCAATGTCGGCTTCTAGTCCCTTTTCTCCCTGAATTGCTTTTCTGATTTAGCAATATATCTTCCTCTCAAATCCAAGTTCCAGTTCTTAACTCTGTCCTCTTCCTTTTCTCTCCCTGCTTCCAGACTTGGTTTTATTTTCCTTCCTAGTCATTCATTCAAGAATGCAGTGAGCACCTACTCTGGACACTAACACATGCATATGATTATATGCACATGTGTTACATGTGCGTACACAAGGACATGGAGGATCTTCAGTTCATGAGAACTCAGCTTACAAATTTCCAAACTCCTACCAAGCCTTTTGCATAACACACAAGACTCTTTATGATTGGGCATCTTCTATTAATCCGTTCTTTTCTTCTCCACTTCCTCCTCTCGTGCTTTACCCTCCAGAAACACTGAGCTGCTTGGAGCACCTTCTCCCTGCTTGTCTTTCAACACAATCTACACCTTAATTGGAACAAATCGAAATCCTCTTTCTCCATGGGTCATTGCTCTATCAGCCTTCAGCATGATTTCAGTAGTCACCTCCTCTGAGAAGCCTTCCAGGAGCAATCCCAAGAGACTCATCAACTCCTTCTCCTAAGCTTTTGTTCTCTGTGCGCCTCTTTCATCCAGACTGTTGCCTCCACGAACGGAGTGACCGTAAACAGGATCATTATCACATCTTTGTTTCCTCAATTCCTAAGATAATTCCTAGCACACAGTAGGTCGTCAATAAACACCTGATTAATCAATATTAAGGGAAGAAACTTCTCTTCCAAGAGTAACTGCCCCTTTATCATTCAGTGCAGAGCACTGAGAGTACATCCTCTAGAGAAATCCTTTTTGTATCCATGAGTTACTGCCCCAGCAGACTCCTAACAGAGACCCTGTTCCCGAATGCCTCTATCAGAAAAATGAGGGGCTGCCCGGTGGCACAGCGGTTCAGTCCGCGCTTGGCAGCCTGGGGTTCGCGAGTTCGGATCCCGGGCGCCCGCGGACGCACTGCCTGTCAGCCATGCCGTGGCGGCGTCCCATATAAAGTGGAGGAAGATGGGCACGGATGTTAGCCCAGGGCCAGTCTTCCTCAGCAAAAAGGGGAGGATTGGCAACAGATGTTAGCTCAGGGCTGGTCTTCCTCACAAAAATAAAGAAAGAAAAGAAAAATGAAGCCCTTGAGAGAAAAAGATGTATTGGGACTTGGTATGCATTTATTGAAAAAGATAATGGTGTATAGAATGCACAGACGACGTGAAAATATGAGGGCTGCTCTTAAGGCACAATATAGGTTAACTTGACACTTGAAGAACTTGTCTAGGGATGTGGACATTCAGTAAGCTTTTATGTCTATGGCAAATGGATTATAAGGCCTCCAAAATTGACGTAAAATTGAACTTTTGGAACTCAACCAAGCTAGGTGCCCTGGAAATACTAACAAATTGGTGTCTAAGCAGCAGCTTAAAGCAACACAAATTTATTACCTCACTAGTTTCTCTGCTCCCTGTTTCACAAGGTTGAAATTGAGGTGTTGGCCAGCTGGGCTGTTATCAGAAGACTCTGGGAATAAACCCCTTCCAAGATGATTCAGGTGTAGGCAGAATTCAGCTTCTTGCAGACTAGGACTGAGGGCCTTGCTCTTTCCTTGCTGCCAGCCAAGGGCTGCCCTTAGCTTCCAGAAGCTTCTGTTGAGGTCTTGAGTGTGGCCCCTGCATTTTAAAACTAGCAAAAGCAAGTTGAATCCTTCTCACATTTGGAACATCTTCGAATTTCTCCTGCCACCTCTTCTTTTCTGCCTCTTGTGCTGCATGCCTCTTCCGCTTCCAACCAGAGAAAGTTCTCTGTTCTAAGGAGTCATCTGATTTGATTGGGGCTACCTGGATAATCCGGGATAATCTCCTTATTTTATGGCCTGTATTCATCACATACACAAAGTCCCATTTGCCATGTAACATAACAAACATATTAACAGGTTCTGGGGATTAGGATGTGGACATTTGGGGGAGCCACCATCCTGCCTACCACAGTGCCAATTCAAAATTACAGTTTAACAATATTTCCTGTCCATTCATTCACAAGGGCAAAGAAAAACCAATTTTATATTAATAAAAACTATACATTTGGCATTCATTTATTAATTTGCTTCCTCTGGCCAAAACAGAGGGGAAATTGTAAGTGAAATATTTCCTATATCTTTGTTCTCTTTGTTTGTCTTCTGCAATTCTAATTGGCTCATTCCTGGATCCAGATTTGAACACAGTGCATTGATAATCATGGAAATCTTCTCTGTGTGTGTTTGCCTACACTCAGGCATATCCACAGAGGTATGAAGGTTACTTATAAAATGTCTTTTCACAGTTTACTGTCTGAATATTTCTCTTTGTTGGTTGTCTGTTGAATTGTCATGCATTAGGCAATAATACAGAATAAAATCCCCAAACTTTACATATCTTGTCTAAAGCATCACTGCCCTCCCAGACATGTGGTCCCCACTCCTTTCAGGGATTCTGTTTGTACAAGTGTCTGCTGAAGAAATTTACTGCCAACCTACTGGATTTATGGAAAGGAATGTTCTTGTCCAGATGTACATCAACATTCCAGGGCTCAGCAGTGTTCCTCAAGCCGAGCTCTGGGCCTAGCCCACAATGAGTGTGTATTTGGTGCTGATATATTTATGAAATGAAAAATGAGGAGGAAAGAAAGAGCACAAATGGGGTCACAGAAGAACAGCAAATGCAAATTACACTTTCTCAACTGTCATTGGAAAGACCTAAAGCTTAATGCAAGATATCAACTCATAAAACTCAACAACAGAAAGTGAAAATTAGGTCATTTGTATTTATGCATTAACTTATTAATTTCTCTTTAAAAGAGTAACATATGCTTTTTGGGTAAGGTCTTTAAGACAAGTTTTAAATGTTAATGTTTTCATCTCCTGTATCTTAAAGTTGTAGATGTAACAAAAAGCAATCTACTAAATAACATTAAGGACAATTTAATGATATTATGGACAATTAGGTAGCTGAAAGTTTAGAGTGTGTAGTGTATTCATATGATAAAAATGATTGTTATAAATGAAAATATATGTGATCCATGAATAATAAATTTCAAATAATCTTTGATAAGAAAATTCTCATATCTGAAGTTCTTTATGAAAATTCTATTTTGTCTCTCAAATCTTTAGTTTAGACATTAGAAATTTAAAAATCCATTTTAAACATTTATTTATTTATTCATTGTTTATAATATACCAGGCTCTCATATTCTAGAGGCAGAAAACAGACCAGAAACATAAATAAGTAAGCGGTGTAGTTTGTTAGAAGGCAACAAGTGCCATGCAGGAAAGAAAAAGTAAACCAGGTCAGAGGTGTCAGGAGTACCAGGAGGGAAAAGTAGGCTACAATTTTAAATAGGATGGCTAGGGTGGGCCTCATTGTGAAGTGGACATTAAAAGAAGTGAATGTCAGCTATTGCAATTACTGGGGAGATAGCATTCTAGGGGAAGAAATGGCTAAGGCAAAGTTCCAAAGGTGGGTGCATGCTGGTATGCTGGAAGGAAGTCAAGACAGTCAGGATGGCTACAGCAGAGTGACCAGTAGCAAAAGCAGCAGAAGGTGAGGTCAGAGAAGCAACGAGGGGGACAGGTCAGATAGGTGCTTAAAGGACTTTCAGGGACTTTGGCTTTGTTTCAGGGAAATAGGGATCCATGAGAGGCTTTCAAGCAAAAAGTGCCATGACCTGACTTATGCTTTCAAAGGATGTCCTTGAATTCAGTGTTGGTAATAGATTGCAGTGGGACAAAGACAGAAGCAGGGAAACCAGTTAGGAAGCCATTGTAACTATCCAGGTGAGAGATGATGATAGCTCAGTCCCTAGATGTAGAAAAGGAAGTGGCAAGAAGGGTTTACACCACATATATATTTGAGACTTATGCCAATAGAATTTCCTGCGAGATGGCTATCGAGTATGAGAGGAGAGGACTCAAGGATGACTCTGAGGTTCTAGTCTAAGCAACTTGAAAGATGCCGTCAACCGAAATGGGGAGGGCTACAAACGAAACAGATACGAGGGAAAAAAACAAGAGTTCAGTTTTAGATCTGTCGAGTATAAGATGGCCATTAGACATCCAAGCAGAGACAGCAAGTGGGCAGTTGTGTATATGAGTGTAGGGTTCTAGAGTGAGGTTTGGTCTTGAGATATAAATCTGGAAGTCTTCAGCATGTAGATGGTATTTAAAAACATGGGATTGGATGAGATTACACAGACAGTCAATGTAAATGGAGGAGAGAAGAGGACCAAGGACACACACTGAAGTCTTCTGGCATTAAACGACTGGGGGGCAGGGAGGAACTGGTGGGAATCTGAGAGGGAACAACCAATACGGTAGAAAAAATCCAAAAATACGTTGGGAGCTGGAAGTCGAGTGAAGGAAATACATTAAGAAGGATAGAGTGATCACTGTGATAGGTCACAAAGCAAGGACTGCGAGAGGACTCCGTTGAGTAGTGTGGACATCATTGACCTCCGCAGGAGCACCTTCCGAGGACTGGGGGCAGTGACAGCTTCACAGGAATGGGTTTAAGAGAGAATGAGAGGTGGATGATTTGAGACACTGAGTGCAAAGGAATCTTTTAAGAAGTTTTGCTGCAAAGGCGAGCTAAAAAGTAGGAAAGCATCTAGTGAGGGGAATAGAAAAAACAACTGAGCAAACAAGTGGCACAGATTTGGTGTCCCAAAAAAAGAATGAGGAAAGCTTGGTCATTGAATTACATGACTTTGTTTTTTAGATATATTATTTAAAAAGGAAAAGTTTCAAGGATGACTTGCTGTTATCAAACTCTAAAACTCTCCATACATGCATTTATAGTCATATAATTTGTAGCAAGAAGGAATCTTCAAAATTCTGTATTCAACACTCCTTATTTCATAAATAGGGAATCTAACACCACAAAGGCAAAATGATTTGTTCCAGAGTGAGTTTGTGACAAACTCAAAACCAAAATCTAAATCTAAATCTCTTGGCTCTCAGTATAATAATAATAACAATAACAATAATATTTATTGTTCATGGTGGGGTTGTTTTAAATAAAAAAGCAGTAATTTTTGTGAATGTATTCCTTCCAAGGGTTATATAGTGTGTGTGTGTGTGTGTGTGTGTGTATATATATATATATATATATATATATGTTTATTTATTTTCTAAACTCCCTCCCCCTCAAAAATCATAAATTTTACCTGCTACATGGTCGATGAAGAATTATGGTCTCCTAATTTATTGCTCCTTCTCTGTCATTGACTGTGCTACTCTAAATTCTTTCTGGAACAAGTACTGTATAAACACAAAAATTAAATAAGGCATTTGGCGCTACTAAATCCTTTCTTCCTTTCTTCTCTTCATTCCTATGTTCCACCTACATTTGTCAAATGAACAATATGTTCCAGGCACAGTACTAGACAAGGACAAAGAGGGTTGTTTTCGTGAAGGGGGAAACTATTATAGCTTCAACAGTTTCTTTTCACTAGAGTGTAGCAAGAAGTGAGGCGAGCACAAGGGTACAGTAAGAGCTCACCGCAAGCAGAGACAAGCGCGGGCTCCTGTGTTGGAGCATATTTGCGCTTGTATTTTCCTAGTTTCTCTCTTACTTCTGAGATTTAGATGTTCTATTTCTATCTCATTTTCTGAGGCCAGAAATTCCCCTTTTTCTTTCTCTTTTACTCGCACAAACTTCTCCTGAGTATTTCAATGCTGGTCCTGATCCATAGCATCTGCCAAGCCTGTGAGGGTGGATTATTCCAGTCTGAATTTGTAATGACTCTCTTTAAGCTTTGCATTTCAGTTTTAGGCAGGATATTTTCATGTAAATATTCTGGAACTTGAGAAATATGAAGGGTCAATAATTACTTACTCTTAGTGTCAACTACCTCTGTAAGATTCCTAAAACATAAATTTTGAAATGTACTTAATGTCTCTGTTTTTCATAGTTTTCATTCTTCCTCCACAACGTTTTTGAATTTGACCCTTCTTCACACCCATCATCACCACCCACATCCATAACGTCATCAGTCCACACCTGCCTTAGTGAGCCACCTCCTGACTGATTCCTTTGTGCTTCGTTTCTTTATCTAGTCTGGACATATAACTCACTGAGAATATCCACCATATCACTTCTTAACTAAAAAAACAACATAATGAGTAATCATTTTGTGTTCAGTATTCTGCTAAGCACACGATGAATTTTAGCAAGCAATATACATGGATGAAATATTTGCAAGATATAAAATGAAGAATTAACTTCATTTGGGGGAAAATAATGACATATTATAGATACATACACACCACACACACAGAGACACATATGAATAAGGCAAAATAAATAATCCAACAGAAATTGGTCAAAAAATATCAGTGGGCAATTCACAGAAGAGGAAACCCAAATGGATAATGAACATTTGAAAGAATGCTAATTTCAATTATCCTCAGAGAAAAGCAAACTAAAACAAGCAACGTTTTTTCACAATAACATTGGCAAAATTTAAAAGTCTAACAATACTGTTTGGGGGAAAATATTGGTAATATGATGCATTCATATACCACTAATGAGAGAGTAAATTTTTACCACCATTTTGGAGAGAACAGCTAATCATAAAATTACAAGTGCGCCTACTCTACAATCCAGATATTCTACTTCAAGGTATACATCCTAGAGAAGATAGAAATATCTACACAAGGAGACAAGTACAAAAATATTAATTTTAGCAGTGTGGTAATAACAAAAAAATTTTTTAACTTAATGTAAATTAAGAAGATACAAATATATTTTATCCATATGGTGGAATAGAATGAAGAATTTAAGAGTATTTATGCTGATAAGAATCAGTAAGGATGAATACCAGAAACATAACATTAAGTGTGAAAATGCAAGAAGCAAATCAGCAGGGTGTGGTACCACTAAAGTTCATTTAAAAACAGAAAATAATACTAAATTTCATTAAGAATGCATATGTATATATATATACATATATATACATATATATATGAACTGGATGGACACTCACCAAATTCACAATAGTGGCTGCTGTTAGAGTGGGGGAAGAGAGATTGGTCTGGGGTCACAGTTTAAGCAAACATTCGCTTTATCTATAATACTTACTTTTAAAAATTGGAACAGAAATATGTTAACACATGGGGATCAAGTCAAAAGTATGTCAATTTTTGTACTTTTTTCTGTATGCTTAAACTTTAACCGAATTATTAATGAAACATTAAACTTAATTTAAGATGTAAACTAATGATTTGCAAAATCCTTTTACTCCAAATACATTAAATAAGAGATTTTTTAAATGTATTTATTTAAATTATTTACTTGAAAATACATATATTCACATATATGTGTGTCTCTATACACATACATGCATATACATAATGTTATCTGTATGCATATTGTTAAAATTATGTGTGTATATGTATACACACAAAATGAAAGTAAACAACCCTGCTGGTCAGAAACAGAACCTACTGAGAAAGCACCAAGAAGGGTTCAAGTCAACGGCCTGCTGGATTCTGTGATTGGAAGCAAGCACTGGGAATGAGGCATTTGGCCCTGCAAGTACAAGAACAAAATGTGTTCCACACAAAATTATAGGGGACCTGAGCCAGGTTTACTACTTAAAGCCAAAAAGTAGGGAGGGGTTGCCCTATTTGTAAAAGGAGGCTGAAAATAACGTTGTTCAAGGGCAGCCTAAGGCTATATCTTAAATGAAGTTGCAAGTCTATGGATTGATTGCTAGGGTCATAGATACAACAACAAAATTGCAAATTATATTGCACTCCTAACCACACACAAAAAAAGTGAATGCTAAAATGCGATTATAAGACCTAGTTCTGCAAGAGAGTTCAGGAAGCCAGGTGGAGAAAATTGCAAACTATTAGAGAGAGGAAAAAGGAAAGACTCTCATTCAAAAGGGGCTTGCAAAACAAAATTGTAAAACATATGAAGATTATTAATGAAAAGAAAGATAAGCAAAAAATTAATACAAATTCACTCTGGATAAAATAATGTTACAGTCTGACTAAAATGAATGACTCTGGAAAAGGATGAATTAGATACCTTAAAAATGAAAAAAAAAAGTATTTATTTATTTTTTGTGAGGAAGACTAGCCCTGAGCTAACATCCGTTGCTAATCCTCCTCTTTTTGCTGAGGAAGACCGGCCCTGGGCTAACATCCGTGCCCATCTTCCTCTACTTTATATGGGACGCCGCCACGGCATGGCTTGACAAGCAGTGCATGGGTCTGCACCCAGGATCCAAACCTGTGAACCCCGGGCCGCCGAAGTGGAGCATGTAAATGTAACCACTAGGCCACCAGGCCAGCCCCAAGTATTTATTTTTTAATCTCAATAAATGCAGTAAATTCTAGACTGAACACAGTCAAAGAGAGAATTAGAATGCACTACAGAAAGATAAGGAGACTTGGAAAATATTTAAAAGTTGTTACAATATACGAAGGATAAATTGAGAGGCTTGAACACATTTTTAACTGGATTTCTAGGAAAATGTTATTTAAATTGACCACAGGTTTCAGTTGTATCTTTTGTGAGAACAAAATAAAGACGACTTCAGAAATTAAGAATGTTTATTCCTGCCTCCCTTCTAACCACTTCTGAATTAGAATATTACATTAGGATATGATTAAGCAATAAGAAGAAAATTAAGCACTAGAAAAAGTAAACCTGTAAGGACATCAAAAGTTAAAATAAACATTGGGGAAAACAGATAGTGATGAAATATATTGATGAATTTCACAAACTAATAACTATAAAATTAATACATTTTTGGTTTCAAAATAAGGGGCTGGCACAGTGGCACAGTGGTTAAATTTGCACACTCCACTTCAGTGGCCCAGGGTTCGTAGGTTCGGATCATGGGCGTGGACCTACGTACCACCTATCAAACCATGCTGTGGCAGCATCCCACATACAAAGTAGAGGAAGATGGGCACAGATGTTAGCCCAGGGCCAATCTTCCTCAGCAAAAAGAGTAGGATTGGCAGCGGGTGTTAGTTCAGGGCTGGTCTTCCTCACCAAAAAAAATAAAATAAGTTAAACCTACTTCCGAAAGAAAAATGACAAGATCTGGAGAGGGCAGTGTATAGTAGATAGTTAAAGGATAAATAAAGCTTGTCATATTCAGGAAGAGGATATAAATGCTAACTATAGATTTATTAGAAAACTTTCTAGCTAAACATGAGAATTTTAAATGAAAGGCTAGCCATTAAAGTAAAGAAATATATTACTTGAAAACAAAAAGAGCAGGGCAAATAAAAAGTTATTTATATGTTATCAATCCATTAGACATCAGGAAAAGATTTATCAAAGAAGCAGAAAAAGGTAAATGGAGATACAAAAGTAAAGAATTTTAAACAGAATTAAAAGCAAAATGAGATGGAACAAATTACTCTAAAATATCAGTAATAATAAATGTAAATGGAATAATCTCATCTAATAATAGACAGAGATGATGTAACAACGTCAAATAAAATGAAATTAAAGGCACAAACATTACTGGAAATCAAAGGAAATACTACATAATAATAAAAGGAGCAATCTAATATTGTTATATAATAAAAATAATAAAAGGAATAATCATAAATATTAACCTAAAAATATAGCAAAAACTGTGAGAATTGAAAGTGAATTTTACAAATCCAAAATTGTAACAGGATATTTTAAAACAATTCTCTCAAAAATTGATGTAGCAAGCACATGAAAAGTTAGCAATGTTTAGTATTTTTGAATGACAAATATATATACATTTGATCTAACTGATCACCTAGGTCTCTGCACCCAATCAATAGAGAATATGTAGTCTTTTCAGCATTGAATGTTTTCCAAAATTGACTGCGAACTAGGTTACAAAAGATGTTTCAACAACTATCAAAGATCTGTAGACTACATTCCCTAAACTCAATTAAAAGAAACTAGTAATCAACAGTAAAGAAACAAAACAAACAAACACGCAATAGTTTTAAAACCCAAATGTTTGTGTACTAAGAACTGCAGTCCTAAGTAACTCATGGACTAAAGGAGAAATCACCTTGGAAGTGACGAATATTTTGACTAGGATAACAAATGCACCGCATACCAAAATGTCAGGATATTACTAAAGCAACACAGATAAGTACACCCTCCTCCCCCTAATATGACCCTTCTCCAGTCTTCCCCATAGCAGGAATCCATCCAGCAGTTCTAAAATTAGAAACCTAGGAGCCCTTCCTAATATCTTATCATCTGCCATCTACAATATATATCAGCATTACGTGCAGACAGTTTTAGCTCCAAATTATACCTCGAATTCTCCCCATTTGTCTCTATAGCCACTGCCACCACCCCAGTCTAAGCCACAGTCATTTCTCATCTGGACAATCCCTATAGATTCCCTGCTAGTCTTCCTGTTCCCTCTCTTGCCTCTTCCAATCTATTCTCCACATACAAGTCAGTATGACCTCTGTGAAGTATCAATTGGATCATCTCAACCCCCTGGCTTCAAACCTTTAAGGGCTTCCTCCTGAATTTAAAATCGAGTACAAACTCCTTCACATCTCCCACCAGGCTTTGAGTGATGGGCACCCTCTCCAATCTCACCACAGGCCCCTCTCCATTACTCAGCGTTTTTTCGCTATGGTGGTCTTCTTTCAGTTCCTGGAAGCTACTGAGCATTTCCCTGATACACAAAACATTTCTTCTCCATTTTCTTCTAATCTCTGTTTTTTGCCAGGTGAGTTCTTTCTATCCTTCAGGTTATCAACCTTAACATTACCTTCTCAGAGAGCTCTTTCTTGACCTGCAGTGACACACACATACACACACTCTCTCTCTCTCTCTCTCTGTGTATATATACACACATATATATTTGCGGTTATTTAGCATCTGTTTAATATTCTTTCATATTAATAGAGATTCCCATAATGCAGGTGATTTCCACAATATGAATACTGCCTCCCCAGGGCAGGTATCAGAATTCTACTTCCCAGCGATCATTGCAGCTGAAATGCAGATCTGTGACCCAGAATCTGCTCCTCACTTGTACCAGAGTTAGCTGCCCACCGAAAAGGGACAGATATGAGGAACTAGTCTTGCTACAACTCGCCTTTCAGAAAGAAGGTGACAGAAGTGACAAGCTCTTCAGGGCAGTGGTGGTGGACATTCTGACAGCCCACCCGAGCATTGTTGGGGTTGGGGGTTTGTTAGAGCTATAGTGTGGGAGTCGAGTGATGGTGGCTATGCTGCTTTTGCTGGAACAGCCCCCATTGTACCTGCACATTGTCCCTGGCTCCCTAATCTTCCCAAAGACTCTGCGGGCCATCTTTTATATGTTGATAAATTCCTTTTCTACAAGAACAAACCACAGTGGATTCCATTGTTTGTAACTAAAACCTAACGTTTAAAATCTCCCATCTAAGGCACATCCGCTCTGTTATTCCCTGTCTTAAAAGTCTTTTTGTTTCCTTCATTGCATTAGCACAGCTTATAACTGCATGTGCATCGTCATCTTCTCTACTAGATTATAAACTCCTTGAGGACAGTCTCCCTACTTTTCATTCAGCACTGTATATGAAGTCTCTCATTGCTTCATTCAACAAACTTTATGGAACCCTTTCCATGCGGCAGACACTGACACGGACTAAAGAATATAAAATCAGTAAGATATGATTCGTCCTCTCAAAGTGCTCACATCTTAGTTGGAGAGACAGACACAGAAATAGATGGTTAAAATCTAATGTGGTAAATACACTGATAAAAATGGTCAAGGGTCCTTATCAGCTTCCCGAGGAGGAGCATCTAACGCAATCTGTCATGGGAGGGAGGAGTTGAGAGTAAGAAAAACAGAGAAACAGGAGAGGGGGAGTAGGAAAGTTCCAGAAAGAATTCTTGGAAGATGCAATGCTGAAGTTTAAAAGTATGAGCAGGGGTTTGACAGGTGAAAGGAGGGCAGACAAGGGATGGGATAGAAAAAGAGGATACCGGATACCGGGCAAAGGTGAAAGGCCCCACAGTGATGAGCAGCACGAGGGCGGGGCTTTCACAAAAGGGAGGCAGGAGGCTGAAAAGTAAGGCAGAGGTAGATGGTGGAGGGCTCGTGCTCCGCTGGAGAGTCCTAACAATTATGCCTGCCTATGGAAACCGCTTGGACGGAATGTGGGGGGAGAAATGAAATGAGGAGATTAGTTTGAGTGATTTTATTTTTTATGTCCTTCATAGCTGTTCAAACATTCCTTGCACCATTATCTCACCAATTAACTGAAAGTCTGTAAAAATTCTTCACCAACTATCTTCAACACATACTCGCCATGCTTGTATTGTGTACTTCTCAGCTCTGCTCTATCACTTATATGACATTAATTATAATGTGTACTTTTTTTGTATTTATTTTATATCTCTATATAGACTACATTTCTAAAGTAGACACTGTGTATTTTATCTCTTCAGATCCCCATGGTCCTAAACACCTCTGCAAGCATGCAGTAGCATTTAATAGATGCTTGTGGAAGGAATATGCAAGATTATACTTAGGAAACTTGAATGTAAAAGGATCTCTTTCCTTTTTTATGATTGTTAATGTGTAATATCCATATAAGGAGGTCAAAATATCTCACTGCAATCTGTGCTACTGTGTGGTCCATGCCTGCAAAAAAATTTTTTTGAAATAAATTACCTAGTTGAGTAATGATGCACAGCAACTCACATCCACCTTTTACAAATGATGCAGCAGAACTCAAAGATTGAGATCATCAGATCAAATTATGATTAACAATCCTACCACGAGTCACATAAATTTCTGCTCCAGGACCCAGACAAACCCCTTGTCTAAGTAAGCTTTCATCTTTCACTTCTCAATAGTCCCTGCTCCATCCTCCAGGAGTAAGAAGGTTCCCCACAAGACCCTTAGCAGTGGCTTGCAAATGGAGAGGAAATGGGAACAATACCATGAAAAATACCATTGACTGGTTAAGAAAAGATAAGTTCTTGCCCTCCCCCATTCGTTCTTCACTTGGCATAGACTCTGGATCTAAACGGCTGAAATACAGACCAGTGGATAAGCTTTTATAAATGCACCCCCAACAAGGCCATCTGTGGCCTGAACCCTCAGTGGCTGCATCTCTCTAACTCTGTTTCTCAGAGCCACGTGAGGCTGTTCTGCTTTCAGTGGGTTAATTACCAAGAAGCATTTTTCCTCTGTGGTCTAGACATAGAAATATCCAGATATTGTTTCCCTTGAAAGGCAGCCATCCTGCTGAATGCACTTGATCACCAATTCCCATGTTTTTCTAAGGCCAGATGGAGCTAAACACAATTTCTGGAGATTTTTCTCCCTCCTTTTCTTCACCGATTAACAGCTTGTTTGTTTTCGATTGAGCATGCTGCCAGGCAAACAAAGGGAAGGAGAAGAAAATTCCTTAATTTTTAAGGTGGAGAAACTCAAGAATGATGGATGTGCTGTTGCCAAGAGGAAACAATCCTTGGACCTAACAAATAGGCGTGGAAAAAAAGGTTACTCAATATTATATAATTTCGGTAGTATGAGTACATAATGGGGATTTTGAGAATAATATAATTTTCTTAACTGAAACGCAAAGATGTGTGTGTGTAATTATAGATAGGTGGAGAGTGAGAGAAAAATAGAAAATGAAAAAAAATCTTAATCCTGACATTCCTATCTCTATGACCTTGGATAAGTCACTTAGCTCTCTTGAGCCTCTGTTCTATACATATACACTAAAAGATTGAGATGACCTTATATCCAAGGTCTTTCCATCTCTGAAATTCTTTGCCCTCCTGTCAGCCAATAATATTCTACCTGGAAGAGTGCTGTTTCTCTTCTGTCATCTCCCTCACCCCCACTCTGTTGGGAGAAACCATCTGTTTGGTTCTGTAGGAGTTACATAATAGGTGGGAGGTGAAGACAGCCAAGCCAGCTCTGAAACCATGATAAATCAGCCCAATGTCCTGTGTGCGCCTCCCCTGTTGGAGGCCAAGGAACTCCGTCCGTACAGACACGGGAAGGATTAACTGGTACTCCAGCCGAGTGCAGACTGGCACAGGGGCCAGGCACACAAAGGCCACACGAGGTTACTGTGAGACATCTCCCTCCTGGGAGGACTGGACTGCCCCTCTTCCATTATAGGTTCAGATTCCTGAGTCCCAGAGGCCTGCTGTGCAGCCACGGTGAGCAGCGTTGGCAGGCACAGTGGTGAGTAGAGGACCTAACCCTGATGCATCAGGACTCACTCCAACTCAACAACTTGGGCAACTCACTTGGCCACCAGCACTGTTTTCTCCCAACTTTGCGAAAATAGCCAAGTCTGTGATTGCTGATGCCCAGTAGTGACATTTCCATTCTAGGCCAGGGACTGTGAAAAATATGTTTGAAAAATATAAAAGAGTCAATATGATTAATGTTCTTAAAAATTGAAGTTTTTTAGTATCAAAACATCATTAAAGTGACTGGAGGGATTGATCACTTTTGGTCACTCTGTGACCTAAGGGATGCACCACCCACGTCCCCAGCTGACACGAGGCCAAACTCTGCTCAGATACCAGTGAGCCACATGGAAATAACAAAGGCTGAGTTGGCAAATGACAGAAACACTGCCTCTCATAGGTCAAACCTTCACCAGAGAGGTGCACGGCGCCCTCCCTGGAGTTACCCAGACCGGGCCTCTGGTTTCTTTCTGAAATGCGTGTTCCAACAGTATTAGACACACTCTGGAAGCAGCTACACATTTCTGAATGATGAGTTCTGAGGAGAAGACTTGTCAGTAGCATGGTAATGTGGATAAAAGAAAAATATTTTATTTGGTGGTAGAACTGCCTGGTCCTTAAAAAGACACTGCAAAACTTGGTTTGACTGCAGATGAAGTTAACGATCAAAGTTTTGCATCTAATTCATTGTCATGGAAGAAAACCAACCCGCCCTCGCTGTTTTCTTTCTTCTCCTGCATGTTAGATGCCACATTAAAGCATACCAAAATAGCAATTTCAGCCTCAGGGACAGATTTTTAATGCAACTCTCCTCACCAGATTGCTTTCCCCAAACATCTGGGGGTATGTTTTCCAACCCTATCTCCTCATCCAAAGAAAAGTTTCAGGGTCTAAACATACTTTACTCCTATCCCACTGGATAAAACCATTGGGTAAACACCATTCGAGTGGCTGGAGGGGCTTGTCACTTTTGGTCACTCTGTGACTAAAGGGACGCACCAGCCAAGTCCCCAGATGACACAAGGCCAAACTCTGCTTGGACACCAGTGAGCCACACGGGAATAACAAAGGCTGAGTTGGCACATGACAGGAACATCACCTCTCATAGGCCAAACCCTCACCAGAGAGGTGCACGGCGCCCTCCCTGGAGTCACCCAGACCAGGCCTCTTGTTTCCTTCTGAAATGCATGTTCCAACAGCATTAGACACACTCTGGAAGCAGCTACTTATTTCTGAATGAAGTTCTGAGGTGAAGACTTGTCAGTAGACTGGTTCTGTACAGTATTTCATTTTGTGATGACACTACAATTTATTAATCCATTCTACTCTTGGAAGGCAAAACTCTTTGGAAAAGACAATAATGCTGGCAAAGTAGAAGGCAGCAGGAGAAGAGGAGACCAAGTAGGAAATGGATTGACTCCATAAAGGAAGCCATAGGCATGAGTCTACAGAAGCTGAGTAGGTCTGCTGAGGACAGGACATTGTGGACATCACTCATTCATCGGGTCACCAGGAGGCAGAGCCAACTTGATGACACATAACAAACTCTTGGCAGGCAGTCGTGGAGTTTTCAATTTTTTGCTCTTATGAATGGTGTTATGAAGATCATCTGGTACACGGCTCTCGATAAAGCTGTGTACACATTTCTGTGGGTTATATACCTAGGCGGGATGTGGCCTGGTATATATCGCCAATTATATATTTTTCAATGTGCTTGAACAAATGTGAACTCCCACCTGCAGTGCCTCTGAGCAACAATTCCTGCTGCTTCCCATCCTCACTAGCGCTCAGTATTCTCCACCCATCACTTCAGCCATTCTCGTAGATGTGTAGTGTGGTCATATGGTGGTTTCTAGTTCGCACTTCCCTGATAACTAATGAGACTGACTGATACTTTTTATAAGTTTACTAGCTATTTGAATATCTTCTTTTGTAAATCGTCTGTTCAAGCCTTGTTCATTTTTCTATTGGTTTGTCTGCCTTTTTCGAACCGATGTTTAGGAGCTCTTTTTGTATTCTGGATACAAGTCCTTTGAGGTTCTTACAGAGGCTCTTAATTTTGATTTAAACTGAATTATCACTATTTTTGTTCAATAAATAGTTCTTTTTGTACCCTGCTTAAGAGTCTTTGCCTGCTCCAAGATCATAAAGATGATCACTTTACTTTTCCTCTAAAAGCTTTATTGTCTGCCTTTTACATTTAGATATATAACCCACCTGAATCTGATTATTTCCTATAAAGTATGAGGTAAGGGTCAAGCACATTTTCTTCATATGGATATCCAATTGACTCAGCATCATTTGTTGAAAAGACTATTTTTCTTTGCCGCACTTTTTTCGTACTTTTTATCATAAGTCAGGTGGCTATATATGTGAGTCTAATTCTGGACACTTCTAGTCCAATGATCAGTTTGTCCCATTACCAAAGACACACTGTCTTATTCATGTATATTTTATAACTCATATAATTTATATAATTCATATAAGTTATAGACTATATATAGTATAGTTACTATAATTTCATAATAAATTTTGATATCTGGTGAAGTCAGTCCTCCAGCTATGTTCTTCTCCAAGAATGCTTTGGATATCTTTGGCCCTTTGCATTTCCAATTTTCATTTAACAAAATCATGCCAGTATTTTTAATTAGGATTACATTAACTTGTAGACCCCTTTGGGCAGAATTAATATCTTAATAATATTGAGTCTTCCATCCATGAACATGGAATCTGTCTGCATTTGTTTAGATCCTCTTTAATTTCTCTTAATAATATTTTGTAGTTTGACTGTAGAAGTGTTTACATATGTTTCATTACTATTAGTTGCTAGATATATGATTTTTTGATACTATTATAAACGAAGATGTTTTAAATTTCATTTTCCATTTGCTTCTGGTATATAGGAATATTTGTAAAATTATGCGTTTGACCTTGTATTCAGTGGCATTGCTGAATCTGCTTATAAATTCTTGTTTTTCTGTAGTCTCATGTTGTGATGAACTACAGTGAGTGATTTTCTGATGTTAAACCACCCTTCCATATCTGAAATAAACTCTTCTGGATGGTGATATAGCATTGCTTTTGTGTATTGCTGGGTTGACTTTCTTAATATTTTCTTAATAATTTTGCATCAATGTTAATGAAAAAACTTGGTGTATAATTTTCCTTTATTATGTCTTTCCCAATATTATAATCCATGTTATGGTGCCTCTTAAAAGGAGTTAGGAAGTATTTCCTCTTATTCTGTTCTCTGGAAAGAATTTGTATAATATTGTGGTTTTGTCTTTCTTAAATGTTTGGAAGAATTCACTAGTGAAACTATCTTGGCCTAAGAATTTGATTATGAGAACGTTTTAATTAAGAATCCAATTTTTAAAATACATACCTGATTGTTTACATTTTATATTTCTTCTTATGGCAAGTTTAATATTTTGTTGGGGTTTTGAGTTATTAATCCATCTCGCCCAAATCATCAAATTTACTGGAGAAAGTGTGCACAATATCATTTCATTCAATGTATTATGATCTGTACATTTTTGTTTCTGAAAATTTGTGGTTGATCTTTTTCTTGATCAATCTTGTGAGAAGTTTATCTGATTTTTTCAATTTTATCAAAGTACCAACCCTTAACTTTGATTTCTCTTTTTTCTTCTTATTTTTTATTTCTTCTCTTTATTATTTCTTTCCTCATGTTTTCCTTTGCTTTTTGTTCTCTAGCTTCTTGAGTTGTAAGTTTAAATAAATTGATTTTCAGTCATTCTTCTTTGCTGATAGAGAATATTCTCTGATCACAGGGGAATTAAGCTGGAAATTAGAAAACATTTTGAACTGAATTATAATGGAAACATATCATAAATTGGATTGCTCCAATCTAAGCACTGCTTTAGCTGCATCAGTATAATTTTTGATATGTTATATTTCTACTGTAATTCAATTGAGATATATATATGACATTACAATTACTATTTTATATATACAGTCAATAGTCATTTTTATTTGCCCACATATTTACTCCTCTAGAGTTCATAATTTCCTCCCGTATTTCCATGTTTCATCTGGAATCATTTTTCTACCTGAAGGAAATCCATTGAGTTTTTACAAAAGTGGGCCTGCTAGTGACAAATTCCCTCATGTTTTATATGACTACAACTATCTTTATCTTCATTTTTTAAAGGATATTTTTTTCCTATAAAATTTTAAGTTGGCAGTTGTTTTCCTTCAATATTTTAAAGATGTTATTTCATTGTCTTCTAGCTTCCATTACTTCTGTTGAGAAGTTAGATGTCAGTTAGTGAATTTTTATTTAAGGCACTGATTTTAAATTTTTTTCCTTGTTTTGGTTTTCAGAAGATTTATGATGTACTTAGGTATGGTTTTCTTTGTTTATCTTCAACTTGGGGTTGCCAAAGTTGCTTGAATCTCTCAGTTGACATCTTTTATCAGTTTTGGAAAAATTTTTAAAAAGTGATTTCCCCCATTTCCTCTCTTTTTCCTTCTGTGACTTCTATTATATGTATGTTAGACCTTTGGATCATCCTTCATAACTCAATTCACTTTTTTTTCCTATTTTTTTTTCTGTGTGTGTGAGCAAGAATAGCCCTTAGCTAACATCTGCTGCCAAATCCTCCTCTTTTTTGCTGAGGAAGATTGGCCTTGCACTAACATCCATGCCCATCTACCTCTACTTTATGTGGGAAGCCTGCCACAGCATGGCTTGATAAGCGGTGTATAGGTCCATGCCCAGGATCCAAACCCACGAACCCTGGGCCACTGCAGTGGAGTGCACAAACTTAATCACTATGCCACCAGGTTGGCCCCTTTTCCTATTTTTTTATATGCTTAATTTTGTATATTTTTATTGACTTATCTTTCAATTCAGTTGTCCTGTATACTTCTCTCTCCAATCTACTCTTAAATCCACCCATTGAGTTTTTAATTTTAGATATTGCATTTTTCTGTTCTAGATTGTCCACTCCTATGTTCCTTTTTCTTTTTTACACAATATAATTCTCTGAATAAATTCTCCATAGTTTCATCTATTCTTTCCATCTTCTTGTCCAATTTATGTAATATATTAATCATTGTTATTTCAAAGACCTGGGTTGGTAACTCTGGTCTGATCATCTATTGGTCTCCTAACTATTTTCCAACTTTTTCCTCTCAATTGTCTATCATATTTTCATGTCTTTTTGCATGTATAGTAATGTTTTATTGTGTGCCATACACTGAGTATAAAAGAAATGAAGAGGATCTGAATGATGTTATCTTTCACCACAGAGGGTTCCCCTTTTCCTCTGTTATGCAGCTCAGGTAAGAGACTGATAATTCTGTCCAATCAGTAACTGACCTGGCTTAGAGCTGAAGTGCAGAGTAAGTCTTGGTCTACATCTACTTCAGCCCTCTTCTTTGGGAATGGCCATCTCAAGCTTTTTGATTGACAGTCAGGTTGATCTCTTTCTCCTCAATCCTGAAAGACTTCAAAATTTCCAGCTTTGTTGTTCGTAAGTTTCCAGCCCAGCTAAGAACAACAACAACAACACTTTGCTGGTTTCCCTTTCTCCTCAGAAGTGTCTCAATGCCTAAATCAAGCCCAATCTGCAGGCCATGCCCTGAATCAGTTAAATTTTCCAAAGGGAGAAATTCCCAGGATCCAGCAAATGTCCTCAAGGGAAAAAAATCAGCTGGAAGCTGGGTACCTGAAGGTTACTGTAAATATTCAACAAGAGCATGGTTACCCTTTGACCTTCGGCCTTGTTCCCAACACAGACACAAAAGTTAAGTTAAAGAAAAGAAGTGAATCTACTCATCATTATAAGCATGTTAATTTGCTGTTTTCTTGTTCAACCTAAGGGGTGACTTGTAGGTCATAAGGATTTATGAGCTTGTTTTCCAGAAGAAAAGAATGCCTTTAAGGAAGTTATGACCACTGGATAACCAGCCCCCAGCTGCCCAGAAGTCTGCTTGCCCAAGGGCTTATCTGGAGTGAAAGAAACACAGACTTCTCCTTTGTTTCTCTGAAACTCCTCCTCCTAAGCCCCTTAGCTCTATAAAGATGCCCTGCTTTCTTCTTTCATTAAGATGGATTTGAGAGAACGCATCCTCCTGCCTTCTCGTTTTGGCCAATTCAGATGAACTTTTCTCTACTTCCAAGCACTGGTGTCTCCCTGATTGCCTTACTGCACATCAGGCACAATGAACTTGAGATTAAGAGGTTTGGTATCAAGCTCACCTCAGAAGTTCTCTCCTCATCCTGGGGTCTTTATCTTCTTTCCCCATGACTAAGTAAGTGGGGGGCGGGGTGGGGTGGGGAGGGATGTTGGGGGAGGCAGTGAACTGACTAGCCAAGTATTTTTCCAGATCTATTATGTAAACCAGAATCCAAGCCCTTAGAATTCCAAATGCTAAGAATTAACCGTTTGCATTTCAGCTGTGGCCAGTAGAAACAAGGTTTAACATGTACAGGGTAAGTGCAAGGTAAATAAAGGGCTTACAGAGATAAGAATAAATCAGGTTAATCCTTTCCTTGTCATCCTACAGCATTATAATCTGGCTCCTACCTATGCTGAACTAAAACTTCACTGTCAAGTGTTCCTTCTCTACTCACTAAATCTAATGACTTTTTCAAGCTTTGCTTTTTATTTACCCTTCCACAGAACCCAACAGAATGTCCCAGAGATGTCAGCATCGAAGGACAATCATTAATTATTTTACTTAGAAGGCACTACCCATCTTATTGGTCTTATCCATTTTTAATGAAAAAATAGAGTACATACTACATTCTTGGTCGTATAGTTAATCAAGATCATACTCAAACAAAATATACCGTTACTGTAGCTTATATTAAATTTAAATCTACCATAAGCATATTCTAGTCTATGAGACTTGCATAAATGTTACACTGACAGAAAAGAGAGCATGTATTACTGAGTTTTCTTTTAAAGCATCCAGCTACAATGACCAAAATGTTTCCAGCTTGCTAATGCATTCTGGACCATGGTCATTAGCTTATCCTTGCTTTTTTCCAAAGGGATTTATTATCATAACATTTAACCAATTGAACTCACTCTGAAAAGTTAAGACCACAGAACTATTACCTTTGGCTCTTTTACTATCAAAAATTAGCTTGTTCAGCACTTAGGGTTGTTGATGATACTGAGATGGCATGGGAAAGTGAAAGAAATTTCATGCCAGCTCCATTCATTTTGACAGCTTTCAGCACCAGGTCACACAATGGAAAAATCTCAAGGACACTCCCTGTGTCTGCATGTTTGTAATGATTACATGAAAGTCAAACACAACTCCAAGAAACGAATTGCAGTTTTAATTGCTTTGCAGTTAAAATTCTGGGTATGTGGACTAAGTTCCCTAACCAAGACTGTTATTTTTATGAAATTACTTGAAGACCAGGACAGGAAATTTGCTGCTTTATGAAGGTAATCTTGATTATATAGATGAACCAAAGTGGGGGGGCTAACTTTTGCTACCAATTCAGAGATTAATATAGCAACTTACAAATTCATAAACTTGAGAGTAAATAGTATTTTTTTCTATTTGTGAGTAATATGAACATTCTGAAAATAACAATGTTAGCCTTTTTTTCTAGTCAGCCTATTTAAAGTCCACTTAGGATGCACCACAAACTCCTTGGCCTACAAAGACCACCACAGTTAGGGTTGTGCCTATCTTTGCAATCTCACCTCTCCACAAACATCCTGTATTTCAGCTACTTTAAGCCACATGACGTTCAAGATGCATAATGCTATTTCTTATCCTTGTGTTTAGCACAACATGTTTCTTCTATCTAGAATTTCTTTTCCCACTTTTCTTACACAGCAAACTCAATTCAAATGTCACCTTCTCTGTGAATCTTTTCCTGACCTCCCTAAACATGGTTAGATGGTTGCTTTTTCTTACTCCTGTAGTATTCCATTCAGACATGTATTACAGCCTCCACCTCATTACTATCTCTAGCTTTTCCATCTTCCTAGGGCAGGAAAAATATTCTAAGTACATTGATATCCCTAATGACAGTACTCTATCTGACACAAGCAGCTATAGTTTATAAATGTAGAAAGACCAAAGAAAGGGAGGGAGAGAGGGAAGAAGGGAAGGAGGAAGGGAGGGAGGGATAGAGGAAGGAATAAAGGGAGAGAAGAAAGGAAGGTAGGAAGGAAGTGAGGAAGGGGGGAGGGGAGGGAAGGAAGGAAGGAAGGAAAACTTTAAGCTTTAAATGTGACCAAAAAAATTTCCAGATCCTAGATTTGCAATTAGTAAGCCCACAATAATATTTATTGAATGAGCAAAGAGCCCCTAAATATTCAAAAGGTAGTGATAAAATAAAGAAAGGAGACATTATATTTATTATCCCAGAAAGTAAACTAATCTTTCTTCCACCAGATAGATACTATCTTCAGCCTCCAAAGCTATCTCCAAGACAGTTTGCAACAAAAGCTGTCATAGATATGCAGAAACATAAAAGATCCAAGGAGAATTATCTCTCAACAATATCTACCACTCTTTTCTGTCTTGGTTTCTGGAGAATTTCCTTATAAATATGCCACTCCATCAGCCTCTCTGATTAATCTGATAGAAGATGGAACCAAATATGTTCAACTTGCCTCACGTAGCATTTAATTAAGGCTCTATCAATATGACTCCAAGCAATAGGATGAGGCTGATGTGAAGCACTGACTTAAGCCATGCCCCTCAGGGTCCCGGACCTGACCCGCTGAGCAAATCTCATAAGCTGTGAGAGTCTACCTTAGAAAGCCAAGTGTATTTCTCTTGGAGTTTCTATGTTGACTTTTACCACTTGGTGTGAGGAAGTAATCCAGCTACCACATGGTGTATTTGTGATTGCATAGACTCTGCCTTGAGAATAGTCTAGTCTAGGCAATTCTATCATCTATAACAACCCTGGCCAGGAATTGAGGCTGGCTGAATGCTTTACAAATCTGAGGTAGCGTTTCCTTAAATACTTAGGTCTTTTATAACTACTCCTAAGACGCAATAACTGAAATATTGAAACCAAGAATTCAAAGGAAAGGCTTACAACTGATGAGACAAGCCAAATAGAGAATTAGTAAACTGGCTAAAAAGTAGAAGAGAGGATGAAAGACATAGAACATCCGGTGAGAATATTCAACACGTACTTAAGTAGACTCGAGAAGAGAAGAGAGAAGAGTGAAGAGGCAATATGTGAAGAGTGATGGTTGAGAGTTTTCAAAAACATCTGGAAAGCACAAGTCCACAAATTTGAGGAACCCTAAGAATCTGGAGCAGATGAATGAATGAATGAACGAATGCATACATAAAAGTCCACTTCCAGGAACGTCAAGATGAGGCTACCGAAAACCAAAGTCAATGGGACAATCTTTAAGGAAGCCAGAAAAATTGAAACCACTCTAGGAGTTTCCGATTGATGGCTGACTTCTCAATCACCCCAATGAAGGCCAGGAGACAGTGGAATGATATCACCAATATTTTAAAGGAAATAACTGACAAGCTTGTATTCCATACACAGAAAAGTTCTTTGCAAGAATGAAAATGAAATACAATTTTAGAAAAAAATGAGAGAGTTTTCAACCAGCATATCTATCCTTAAAGGTGTACTCAAATCAGAAGAAAATGACCCCAGGAGAAGTTCAGAGATGTAGGAAGGAATAAAAATCAATATAAATGTTATATATAGGCAAATCTAAATAAACATTAACTGATATTTATGGGTTGAATTGTGTCCCCCCACACCTAAGCCCCAGGACCTCAGAATGTGACCTTCTTTGGAAAGAGGGTCATTACAAATATAATTAGTTAAGAGGAGGTCATACAGGTGTAGGGTGGGTTTCTAGTCCAGTAGGACTGAGTCCTTAGGAGAAAAGGAGAAGAGACACAGAGAGGCTACACACACGTAGAGGCAAGAGAAAGAAGAGAGCTCGCACATCCACGTATGGGCTGATGACATGATAACATCAGGTGTCAAGACAGAGCAGCTCACATTGTGGTCACACTCGTTTTTACTTTGCTTTTCTCCAGTGAGGCTTCATTTTCTCTTCTGTCCATTTCCCGTTCAGAATTTGTTTCCTGTTCTGTTACTTTATTTATTACTCACCTGGTTTCTTAGAGTCTTTTTCTCTGTTCAGTGACGGCAATTGATACGGGCTTTGGGTATCATGGTACAAAACAATTCTGTAAAGTATTATAAAGTATTATCTTTATTACTATGACATTTTGTAGATTTAAAATTAGAGTTGGTAACGTATGGATTGGTGCCATGCAAAATGCTGATTCTATTTTCTGAGACAGAATAGGGGATTCACGAAAATCTGGAGACAGCTCAGACATGCCCGGGGCTCAGAATAACCTCTTCTCTTTTTCTATGATAGTTACATAGTGCTTATGAGTCACAAAGTGCTTTACATGTGATAGTCATTTGATTCTTTATCTTTCAGATGTGGAAACTAGGCTCCTAGAGGGTCAACAATGGACGCATCACTACTTAGCCAGTGAGTCACAAAGTTAAGGCTTAAAACTAGTCTTCTGACTTCAAATCCTGCCTTCTTTTCAACTATACCAGAATTGTCTTCTTGTACATGCGTATTTGCTGGCCCCCTCTCAACATACCCGCCTTCCAAAAGAGGGATACTCTGAGCGCTGGCTAATCACCTGCTCCTTTAAACTTTGCTGCTGCCTCTAAGCTCACTTTCATGCCAATGGAGGAGCCAACTCTCCAGAAGCACAGGTCCACGTCTAGCTGTCTCTCTGAGACACAAGGACTTGATGGATGAACTCCTAATTATAACACACTTCAGCATTTACTGTGTTTAGGTGGATTAGCATGAATCAAAATTCAGTGTGGTGGTCATTAATGTTGTTCAAGAAATATTTTTAGTTCTCCTTCTGGGAAATTTGTAGGGTTATACTTCCCTGCTCTTGAAGTTAGGTGTGGCCATGTAAATAACTTTGGCCAATGAAATGTGAGAAGTGATGCTTGTCACTTCCAAGCATCCAACCTTCAAGAATCAGTGTATGATCTGACTTATTCCTTTGTGCTCCCCCTCCTTTGTTTTGACTTGATAATCTGGCAGCGTGGACATGTAGCCTCTCCTAAACTGTTTCCTGATGGAAGACAATCAACAGATCTTGCCCCAACCTACCTTCCCCTGAAACCAACCTACAATGGACATGTAATGTGAACAAATGTTCTAAACCTCTACAATTTTAGAGCTGTTTGTTACCAAGCATAACTTGCTATATCTCAACTGGTACATTTACTTTAAACATGTTATTCCAATCCAGTAGTAATGCCCAATGGAATAGGTCAGTGGAGTCTTTTTGAATCTATGAAATTTTGGTATGGACTGCTCTTAACTAAGAATTTTCCTTAAGACTATATTTAAACATTCAAAGGCTCATTGGCAGCTTATTGCTAATAAGTTTTCAACAAATATTTCAGTCTATGACACTGAAAAATAAACCAGTGGAAGAAGCAATTTCATGGATAGCCATCTGTATAAGGAGATCTAAGAGGAGGGATATGAATAGCTGCATTTATGAAAACTTTCTAATTTTTCTCTCCTCCCCCAGTCTCAACTGCCTCCAAAGGTCACAGTTTGAAGACCACTTCTTCCTGTTGAGACAAGCTAGACAATCCTTCCTTTTGAGACTTCAGACAAGTTCTAATCTTGGCAAACTCTCTGAGAGTGGACAGAGGTTGAGACATACTCTATTATTACACCTTGACTCTCATCCAGCCTAGGGGGCTGGGTGCTTCATTTCACAGATTTCAGAGTCTCTTTGGGCTTTCTTAGTCTCAGCCGGCAGCCCCAGGCAAAGAGATGCCTGCGGTGAGTAATCTGAGAATTCATTAACACACTAAGCAACTTTCCATTCTGTACATGACAATCACTCAGATCCAAATCTCATCCACACGTGTGCCGGTTTCCTATCAAAGCCACGAGGGCTGTTTGAGCATAGCTAAGGCTAGAGTTTGGCCAAAACCTGTGTTTTAACTTAATATCTGTACTACAATTTTCATCCGGAATTTATCCTAAAGAGTCAGGATTGAATTTCCAAAGATGAAATTTGAGTAAACGAGGATTGGACACAGAGATGTGCGTTCACGTCTCCATTTCTAACGTCCCCAGGTCAGAAATGTGGAGCTAGGATGTTGTACCAGAGATTAAAAAATGCAATTTAGTTACTAGGAGGGAACAAAAATCTTTAAAACTTATTAAATGCAGTAAGTTCAAATAAAACAAACCTGACAAAATTTTCTCATCTCTTGGATTAATATGAATATAAAATTGAAGATGATTTCAGTAGGTTGTGTCTGTATTTTTCCTAATTTAATGAGCATCAATACTTCTTAACAGCCAATGGCTGAGATGCATTTGCTATCCTAACACCTCTCCTAATCGTTAGCCCAGGACTTTCCTGGGAAGATATGTTTTGGTAATAGATTTTAAAAGCTCCATTTTTAGATTTGGACATATTTTTTAATGCTAACATCTTTTAATCAGTCCACAAAATTTAATTACTACATTTTACATATTTTTTAAAATATGGCAATAAGGTTTTTAAATGATTGCTATGGAAAATTACATTAAACTACGATTACACCCAACCAAATAAACCAAAATGATGTCCATATGGAGACTGTGAGAGAAATTCCGAAAGCCTCAGGGAAAGGGGACACTTAAGGAAAATGGAGAATGCATACACAACGGTCAGCGAGCGCACAGGACTAACTAACCACCTTTCAGGCGCACTGTCCCTTCTCAGTCACTTGAGATGTATGATTTTCATACTCAGGGAGAGAAAAAAAGACCAAACCACAGTCATCATCCCTTGCCAGGAAATAGCTCTGCGGACTCCCCTTGCTTGTGGCTACGTGGTCTCTGCAACAGCTGGGCGTGTGGGTGGCGCACATCGGGTCCACTAGTTTCCAGAGAGGAACCTGGGCCTCCTGGAGTGTTACCGTGCCTCCCGGCTCTGTGGGCGGTCCGGGGCTCCTGTCCGGGCGTCGGGATGGGGGGGTGCATGTGGAATAGGGGAAGCACCTGAGAACACATGCCTGGCATCTGTGGAGACCACCAGTGTGTAAACCACTTACGTGAGAAGACTAATTCCGGAGGGAAGAGGAGCAGCCATTTCCCGCTTCAGTTCCAACAGCTGCAACCCTCCGCACAGCTGCCTCTCTGGGCTCCGGAGAGAGGGAAACAAGAGGGAGATGGGACACCCTCCATGGTCTGGCCGCTCAGCAGTGGGCAGAGTGTAAGGAAAGCCACCAAGAGGAGAGCAAACGCTGCCTCTCCCCAGCCCTGCACGGTGCAGCACAGGCTGCTGGGCCGCCCTACCCAGCGCCACACAAAACCCTCTGCGGGCCAGGGTCCCCTCCCTCCTGTGGTGACTGCAGTCCATGCGCACAGAGTCTCCTCTCCTCCCTGGCTGCACGGCCTCACACACATGCCCCCTTGGTCAGCACGACAATGGGAGAGCGAGCACCAGAGCCCCACTCTTGTTGTTGGGATTATAAGTGACACATCACTCCTGCTCATGTTTCAGTGGCCACCTCTAGGTGATGCCTGACCTCAAAGGGCACGAGCTGGCAGCCCCTGGGTGTCTGGAAGTGGATAGTGATGAACATTAGAGCCCTGAGCCCTTATCCTCCGAAGCCCTAAAACCAAGTGCTAGTTATATGTAGCCTTAGCTTTCCAAGAAGATGCACCTGCCCATTCTGTGACATCCAGTTGTCTCAGGTCTCCACTCTGGGTTCTAGTCTCCCTTCCAAAGGAAAGATAGAGAGGAGGGACACACAGAGTGTGTCTACGCTGTGGATTTTGAAAGCAGAGAGTCCGTTCCCTAAAAGTCTGTAAGGCAAAGGTAACCAGAAACGTACACTGGGCTCACAGTCGTCAGCAGCTCTGCCCCTCTCCACCCTGAGAGCTAGTAATGCTTGGAAGGAGATGCTGACTTGTGTCCCTCTCTGGGCTTTGCCTTTCTGCCTCTCATTTTATGACTGACTTTTCTTAGTTGGCTCCTGGGTAGAGATTCTAGTGAAGGAAGGAAGGAAAGGAGTGAGGGAGGGAGGGAGGGAAAAAAATTAACTTGTGAGATTATGAAGTTCTTTCAAAGACATCAATTCATAGGAGCTTCAAAATAACCCTTAGAAGAACCTATATATTTATCCTCAAGTTACCAGTAAAGAAACTAAAACTCAGAAGAATACATAAAAAAAAATTCAGGGTAGAAGCAGAAATAAGTCTTACTCTGGAGCAGTTTCTACTAAGTTCAGTGGAAATGAAGACCCAAAGACAAGACCTTCAGAAACGCAAAGACAGGTTTTTGTTGTTGTTGTTGTTTTGTTTGTTTGTTTGTTGGTGAGGAAGATTGGCCCTGAGCTAACATTGGTTGCCAATTCTCCTCTTTTTGCTTGAGGAAGATCATCGCTGAGCTAACATCCGTGCCCGTCTTCCTCTATTTTGTATGTGGGGTGCCTCCACAGCATGGCTTGATAAGTAGTGTGTAGGTCTGTGGCCGGGATCCAAACCCACAAACCTCGGGCTGCAGAAGCAGAGTGCGCAAACTTAACCACTACGCCTACGGGCTGGCCACCCAAAGACAAGTTTTAACACATGCCTGGTCTCTTTTGAATGTCAGATGTCACTTGCCTTTTATCCCATGGTTGTTTTCATTTTGACAACATCTAGACTAGCTTTACCTAAGCAATTGCTTTAAAGTCCCTGGTCTCTTCCCCTGCCTCCAATCCACAAAAACTAAACCTGGGAACTCAGACGGTGCCTGTCCTTATTTTGGATCATAAACACAGTGTTTTCATGGGTCCCCAAGGCTTCTCTTCCAGCCCTTGATGCTAACTCATGCACTGTGGCCCCCAATTTGTCCTGCCTTATCTCCCCACAAATGGGGCTCCATTCCAATCAGCTCACTCCTGTGGTTTGTTTTGCACCTAGAGATTACAGGTAGGCATAGGAGAAAGGGGTGGAAGTGCTCCCTGAGGTCTGTGGGTTCACAGGCACAACACTGACTGCTCCCTTCAGCCCAGAAATTTAAAGCCAGACTTCAGAACAGAGAGGCAAAGGCTCTATTTGCCAAGCTGCTTAGAAGAAGAATGTGAAGGCCAGTAGCCCAGGCTGCCAGCAGGACTGCTGGAAGTTTCGGGACTTGCAGAGAGGCAGCAGCGTCATGATCCCCTGGAGACACTGCCCAGGCAGGCCAGGAACTATGTGGGGGAGAGAGGGAGCAGGAATTTGCCTCCCGACAGCATGTTTGAGAACAAGCAGTATTTTCCCCAAAGCCATCTGCGAGACTCTCAACCTGTGCCTGGGAAAGAAAAGGGCGAGACAGAGAGAGAAAGTGAATTACTGGAAAAAGCAGGCATCTCTCTGGGAGTTGTGAGGGCAGCAAAAAGACCGTCTACCAGTCTGTTAGTCTTGGCAGCTGCCTATCTGCAATCCTGGCCACAGTCAGGGTTTCTAAGGCCCTGCTTCTGGAAAACGTGGCAGGGGTTTAACCTGAAATGTGGACTGTGGATGGCTCTGGTGTGACCTAACTCAGAGGGACTGTGAGTTCTTGACTTCGGTCCCTCAGCATGTGGGGTCACTCCTGTGACTTCAGGACTAGTCTGGCCCTGGCTCACAGACTCTCTTCAGTCCTGGAAGACTCTAGGGGGACACATCTCAAGTTGGACTAGAATCTCCCAGGACTCAGGTCCATCCAAGTTTTTTTGTCTCTAGATTGCAGCCTGAGTGGTGTTCTGAAGTATAGGTGATGGATGACAATGTCCTGGTTGACAAATAAGAGGCATTGTGCTGAGCATGCTTCCCCTGCAACGGACAGCTGGTTTTGTGCCTGGAGCCACAGTGCTGCCTCTCAGCTACTTAGTATTCTGCAAGAAAGACCATCTCTTTTCTTCACATCCACAGGAGCTGTCTTGTTTAGGAATGTCTTTGGTTGCAAGTAGCAGAAAACCTACTGCACAGCAGCTCAGATATGTTTTTCTCACATAAGATTTTGGATCTAGATGGCAGCTGGTGTCACTCCAGGAGCTCGAGGACATCAGGGTCGGCGTCTCCAGAATTCTCTTCCCTTTTCCCTCATGCTTGTCTCTCTCATGGTCACAAGATGGCTGCTGATCGACAGATGAATGGATAAAGAAATTGTGGTGTGTGTGTGTATATAAATATTTATATACACACACACATAACCAATAGAATACTATTCAGCCTTAAAGGAAGGAAATCCTGCCATTTGCAACAACATAGATGAACCTGGAGGACATTATGCTAAGTGAAGTAAGCCAGACACAGAAAGACAAATACTGCATGACCTCACTTATATGTGGAATCCGCATCGAAGCAGAGAGTAGAACAGTGGTTACCAGGGGCAGGAGTGGGGGGAAATGGGGAGATGTTGGTCAGAGGGAAGGAAGTCACAGTTACACAGGATGAACAAGACTAGAGATCTAACGTACAGAGTGATGACTGTAGTTAATAATACTGTATTGTATACTGGAAATTTGCTAAGAGAGTGGATTTCGGGTGCTCTGACCACAAAAATATTCTGGTAACTATGCAAGGAGATGGATATGTTAATCAGCTTGATTATAGTTATCACTTCACTATATATACATGTATATGTATATATATATATGTATATATATATATATATATAGCAAAACATCATGCTGTATACCTATATACAAATTTATCTTAAAAATGGCTGCTGCATCACTGGGCATTATGTTCATGTTCAAGGTAGGAAAAAGAGAGAAGAGCAGCGTCCCTTGTGATAATCCCCATTCATCAGGACAGCCACTCCATTGGGATCCCCATCAGATCTCTGTGTGTTCCCCACTCAGCAGGTCTTCGTCACACAGACACACCTGGTGTGAAGGGAGCCTAGAGGGGTGAGAATTTAGCTGGACACCCTGCCAGCCTGAACAAAATCAGGGTTCTGTCACCAAAAAGAGGGAACGGTTACCAGGGAGGCAACTAACTGTGTCTGCCACACCCTGTGCAGAGCCCTGATGGAGCTGCAGTGAAATGTTCTCTATCTGCCTCTGTCTCCCCTCCCACCAGAGTTAATGGTGCTTGGCAGGCACAGGTGCCCAGTCATCCTCATATTCCCAGCACATGGCACACTGCCTGGCACAAAACAGACTTAAACATAACTCATGCTCAAAAGAATATTGGCTGAACCAAACTCCAAAAAATAGAGAGGCAAAAGAATTGCATTTAGATTCAGTTTTGCATGCACTTCTCCCTCTAAAGATAAGAGGAGATACTGACGTAAGAGAAACTTCAGTTGCCCCAAATGTAGGCACTCAAAGGAATGAGGATATGATGCCACTTGGGATGCACACAGTTGCTAACACAAGTATAATGAGGCAGGTAATAATAAGAATAGCCACCACTATGAAACAGTTGATGCTCTGTATGTGCTACCTTTAATCCTCACATCTTTACAAGCTAAGTATCACTTGCCTCATTTTAGAGATGCTGGGAAAGTGGCACAAGGTCTAAGAGCTGCAAATGGTGGAAGCAGAGTATGAACCCGTGTGGATCTATCTCCACCGTCCATCTTGCCTCCTCCTGCATGAGGGTGTCCAGCCCCCTCATTTTACTCAAGGGAAACTCCAGTGCTGGGAGGTTACATAAGGACTCCAAGTAGGTATTGGGCTTCCTGTCTCCAAGGACACCCTTCCATCTTTACTCTCTGGCTCTCTCAACACTTTACTAAGAAGAAAGAGCAATGGGCTGTGCTGTTGAAGACCCAGTGGTGTTGCTGAGCATGAGGAAAGGCTTATTGACAGCTGGCTTTCTTTTCAGGATCCATGATAAACCCATAGAGGAGGAGGAGGAGAGGGATTCAGAAGGGGCCAGGCCCTCTGAAGCCCATCCCATACAGTAGAATGTCCCAAATCTAGACCTACATGTAGGAGCAGAAACTTCTTCCATTGACTCTTCTTTCAAGCTGCACCCTGATGCCATTCAGCTGAACATGAAGAACAGTTGAGGCATGCGTATGTGGCTTTGGACCACTAGATGAAGCATGCCATGAGTTTCTATAAACTTAGATGAGATATTATAAAGATGAAATGGCTGCATTTGGCTTATGGCTTCAGGTTGCCCACAATGGTCCACAAGTGACTGAGGGCCCTGGCCACCACCTCTTTATCCAGTTGAGTAATCGAGCTCTGTGCCAAGAGCTTGGAGTCAGGTATGCCTCAGCAGGGAAATGTGATATTTCAACCTTGACTGACCTAAAAGCCTATATCACACGGCCTGCAGTCTACAGATCTGTCCAAAGGGTATCAGTTGCATTGCTTGTGGCAAATACAATACAGACGAGGTTCTTCATCAAGAAAGCAGAACCTACTTCAATAAATCTACTCATGCGATTCCAAAACAGTCTTCTCGGAGGACTTCGGGATGCCCAGGCACAAACAGAGACTTAATGTTTTGGCAGGGAACACTGATCTGGGACTCAGAGCCAGAATTATAAGCTCAAAATGAGAGAAAAGATGAACTAGGTTGTCAGAAATAGAATCATTTTATTCTTCACATTTTTGCCAAAATAACAATTATACATTTCAACAGTGATTTGTTTTTATTAGTACCAAATGCATCGCTCAGGAACTTCCCATTTTGGTTTACTGAGAACAAGGATAACAATTGTTCAAATAAGAGCACAGAGTTTACAATTGGATAAACACTGAGAAAGAGTCAAAGGAATACCAATGCACTGGGCTGGGAGGCTCTCGTGTGCTAAGTGTCACTCTGGTCCAGGGTGCTCCGCCGAGTCCACGTGTCCAGGCACCCTGGGCCTGTGCCCGGGACCTCCAGGGCAATGGCCTCCTGTTGCAGTTCCCGACTTTGCTGTGCTCTGCAAATCTCTCTCAACCAACTCAGAATCTCTGCAACCTAGAGCTCGTGGCTATGGCCCAGGAACAGCGGAGTGGGAGGCTGGGGCTGGAAGGCCCTCCCTGAGCTCTGTCACTGGTTGCAAGTTATAGAATCAACATCATTTGGAGGTAAAACGACTGGTTTGGGGTTTCAGCATCCTCTCCTGCAAAGGCCACTAAAGAGCACATTGATTATGCCAAAAAACATGGTGGGTTGTGGACTAGAGGACAGATGCTGGCCCAGCAGTGCCCGCAGGTAGAGGACTTCCCGCCATGCCTTGGGAGGCAGTCTCAGTCCTGACAAAACCACTCCAAATGCAATGATAAGAGGGGTTGTGGTGCTGCAGAAACCACAGAGAAGCTATGGGAAAAACCAACTTCTTAATTTCTTTTGGACTTTTTAATAGAAAAGTATTTGCTATTGCAATCATTAAATGAGGGCATTAGGAAGAATCCCTGGATTAAAGTTTTGTGTCAGTACAGGTAACGGAGGAACATCCTTGTTTGTATCAAGCTTGTTTTCCCTTGTCCATTTGTCGTGTTCAAATTAAGGGCTAAATTCTCCTCTCTCCTGAACATGAGGGGAGAGAGATGAAAAACAACAATTGACAATTATAATGAAGTATATACTTTCATATGTTAAAACCTATAATAAATTAAAGAATAAAGGCATATTAAATATTATGAAAAAAAACTATAATCCATGACCTTCATAGGACACACTGTACACCTAAGCTTGAGAACCCTCAACATCCCAGTCCTGCATCCCTTCCTCTGAGGACACTCTTCCTGGGCCCGACACAAGCAGCCACAAGGGGCTCATCAGAGGAACCAAGTGTCAGAAGTGGAAGTAGATACTCCCCTTGCACATGAAAGCTGAGAAACGGAAACTGTGACAAATACTTCGCAGATCAGATTTCTCTTCCCTAACTCAAAATTACAGCAAAGGGAATCAAATTTCGGTAATAATAACCCACATTTCTATAGCTCCTACAGCATACAAAGAGCTTCTGCATATGTGATCTCATGGAAAGAGCAAGTCATTCCACTCTCTGTACGGTTTCTCACAGGAGAAAATGTATATGTGAAACAGAAGGAGGCTTGTTCTTAACTAAGGCTCTTCTTTACTGAAGGTCAGCAAAACATGCCTGGGCATCTTAGGCCTGAGGTTCTAGAAGCAGACCCCGAGATGGGGTTCACTCACAAGCCAGGAAGCTGGACAGGGAAGAGGAAGCAGCCAAGCAAAGGTGGGGTTTCAGGCAAAGTCAGGCTTCAGCCTGATCCCTCAGGGAGCTCTGGAATATAAATTATGCTTCAGAGTCTGTCCCACCGTGGCCCGGGGGTTGGGCTTTCATACTCCTACACACACTCCCCAGCCAAGGGCTCAGAGAATGGAGTGGACGGGGGACATACGTCCCAGGCACTGTGGCTGTCTGCACACACGGGGCTCCAGAAAAAGAGTGCAAGTGAGGATGTTAGAAGGAAGCCCAACACACAAAGGAGGGAAGCTCACAGACGTGCACAGTAAAGGGATTCCAGAGGATCGGGGCTGAGCAACAACACAATCCACTGTGGGTGAAGCTCTACAGGCAACAGACTTTGAAAAACAGAATATTAAGGCTAAGAGTTCCAAGTCCCATGCCTACACTAGGGAAATGTATACAAAAAGCATGTCACAGTGCAAGTGTGAAAAGTGTCATAAGGAGGACCAGGACCCCAAAGGAAGCCATACTCTGTGGATGTTTAAAGGTGGCTTCAACTACCACATTCCACTGAGCCAATCCCGGGGCTCTGGAAAGGCCAGCACTAAATTAACTCTGGCTGTCACTGATGAGCCATGAGGGGTCAGGACTTTGGACAAGTCAACACATTGCTGAGTCACAAACGATTTTTTTAAAAATGGAGGGATAGGAGGTAAGGTTACAATAATAATTTCCATTTATTTGTCCATTTACCCTGTGTAGGACTGAGCATGCTCTCCCATCTCCTGGAATAGGAGGCAGGGGTCATGTGTGTGAGGACTGTAGTCACACTGCTCCCTAAGGACTCACCAAGGCCAACCCATCCTTTGAAAAGAGGTGCTTTATCAGAAATCTTAAAATAAAACGTCAAGGCATGTGTATTATATTGGGCCAGGCTAGAAATGTATATTTTTGGAGTCCAGGCTGTCCTTGTTCAAGCATAGAATAGATATTTATTCATCCGATATGGTTTTCAGATTCCATGTACTCTCCTATAAATTCTCCCCCACCCACTCACTTGCCTCAAGAAACGCTCTCAGAGTTTTATTTCTTTAGCACAGGGTTTAGGTTAAAATGTAAATCCCGGTGGAACAGGTAACACTCTAATTGTAGTTATCAATCATTTACACTTTAGTATGAATAAAAGCTTCCAGAACAGAATTTTTATTAAAAGGCAGTGGGGAAGTGAAGGGATTAAAATGTAAAATAAAAAAAAGAGCACAGAGCTTTTCTGAAGGCACGTGTCTCCTTTTCACTAACTTGCCTTGGGCTGGCCTTGACTGCAGCCAGGTGGTCTCTCCCTCCATTTACCTGCGGGCAGCAGGACCAAACCCGTCTCAGAGGCAGGAGCTCAGACACACTACAACAGTCAACAGTTCTGTCAAGGAGTACAATGTATGGGCGCCGTCTCGGCCTCCTCAGTCTGGGGAATCACCCGAGCGTCACTAGATTCAGGAGGATGACTTGGCGCACCAAAATCTTAGAGAGCACAGACCTCAGACACATGCCCGGTCACAGCTCCACAAGCCCTCATGTGAGTCACAGAGGGCGTAAGTGACAAGCCTTAACAAGTTGTGTGATGACCTGGAGCCTGAGGATCGAGTCGGGGTCGCCACCAATTAGCTGTTAACTTTAAGGCTTTGGTTTCCATAAGTGTTTAAAAAAAAAAAAAGAGGTAAGAGATGTTGAGATATTGCATAATCAAACTGGAAACTCTGCATTAAAACAAAGTTGCTTTTCTTTTCACTCTAGGACTCCTCAGGGACTGCGGTAACACACACCGAGAGTCTCCAGGAGGAGAAACAGAGCTCCACCTTTCCCAGTCTTCTTTGATCTTGGAACTCTTCTTCCAAGTATCATTTCTCAGAGCTAGTATTCTACTGGACACAAGTTAGAAACTGCTAGAAAGACTCCAAAGCCCTTCCAAGCAGTAATAGCCTGAAATTCTACCCTATGAGTCTCTTTTTTCCTCTAATCCTAGTAAGGACCTCCACGTAAGATGCTACATATCCAAACTCTTTGCAAACTTCAAAATACCAAATAATTGTTAGTTATTATAACACTGGGCAGGCCCTGGGGGAGATGGAGCATATCCTTCTGTCAGCACGCTTTCTTGCAAGAAACCCTAAGAGCACGGGTAACAGACAGTCTCCAGTAGAAAATCTTGGAACATTCTGACCCTTCGAGCTTGTTTAAAAAAAGAAATGCTTAATAACATACTTAGAAAATAAATTCTAGGATTCTGGCACCATTTTGTTTAAGAAAATAACAAAATCCTTTGTTTTGCGTTAACGGTGTTGCAACTAATTAAGGGGGAAATTAGCTGCCAGGTTACATGAAAAGACCAGGCCTGATTCCGCTGACATCTTTGCATCCATGAGGAGCAAGCTGATGGTCTGCTGCCTGTGTGGTGTTCAGCTCAGCCTCTGCCGACTGGGACTCATTAGCCAATGGTTACAAATATGTAACCAATGCTTTTTCCAGATATTCCACCGCAAACCAAGTACCACGGTGTCCGTCCCCTGCCTCGAAGGCCTGGGTCGGAGCCACTCAAGATGCTCCCTCCAGCTCAGCCTGGAGCATGGGATTTTCATTAGATGGAGCTCCTTGCATCCAAGCAAAGGCTGCTGCATATGAGTGTTCCTCCTTTCTTCCTGGAGAGGGGGAAAGAAGGAGGAACACGCTAATAAACAGCTACTTTTTATCTTCTTAAATTTAATGCTTAATAAACAACTTCTTGTTCTACTTTTTATTTTTCCTAAGGCTAAGTCAACAAACAATCCAAGTGGCTTTGGGAATTGGATAAATATTTCAAAAGTTTGTTCTCTTAACGGGAGTTTGTCCCGTTCTGTGACGCGGGAGGCTCATTCACAGCAACACTAACCAGAGGAGCCCCAGAGCTGCTGACGCCCCGTGGGGCGCAGGATGATGGGACATCGACGCGGACACGAGAGGCCTGAATGAACACAGACAGCCACGCGCAGCCCAAGAGTGCGGTCTAAGCTTCATTCCTCTGGAACGAGGCTACAGGCAGGCCCACAGCCAGGCTGGGCAAGGGAGACGCCCACCATCGGGGCCCCTCCCAACCCTCCCTGCTTTGCTCCGAGAGACTCCTTTAGGTCAGACAGCATCAGTAGATTCACGGTCTCTAGATGGCTGCTGTTAAAATCTACAAGAGTTCCTTCCCTCACGTTTCCTGTCAGATCACATCGTTCCCTTGAAAGAACTGAGCAGATGAGACCCTGTCTAGGGAATATGATTATAGGGAGTTAGATAGGACCTTGACAGGACTTGGGTGACAGAGAATGTCAGGGACTAGAGGCAAGGGCTGCCTGCAGGACATTCACGGTCCACAGGACCTGACCGAGCAGAGCGGGAGAGGAGGAGTTAGAGAAATGTGTCAAGGAAGACTCCAAGGGAACTCGGAAGAGCGAGGTGGCTGCCAGCTTCAGATACTGCTGATGGGAGCACCCAGAGAACCACTCCCACCCGCCTCCTGGGAGCCCTGCCCATGCCCCCAGGAGCCCTCCTGAGAACTTTCCTCATCAAACAAGTCATCTACACTCTCAAAACAAGAGGAGAAAGAAAGAAAACAGTGACCCTAAATGACTAACTGTTTAGCTCTTCCATGAACCCTGGAGACAAGAATGGTGAGATTTTAGAGAGACTGACACAAAAATACATGTTTTTTTCTCAGCAACTGGAGGAGGTCCCATACACCAGAGCTTCAGCCAGTTCAATCCAAGGAGAAATTCATGCCCCAGGGGTAGTGACTTAGCCAGTCCCCAGGAGAGAGAGGAAGGACAGTGTCAACAGAACTAACCTCCTGCATTTGGCCAAGAGAGAGGTGAAAATTAAAGGTGACAAATCACATTTGGAAGACGTCATTGCAAAGAATTAATAAAAAAGGCAAATACACTGAGGACCCAGAAGCTTCTCCAGTAAACTCATTGAGAGGAAGGGAAATAAACAACTGAGTTGAGTGGCCTTGTTTGCCTCCAGGGGAGCCCACCTTCTCAAATATCACCCACTTGTCCTCCGTCCTCCGTGGTGAGAACTCCATACCTTGGCAGTTCTTTAGTTTTGCCACAAACTTTATTCTTGAGAAGCCAAGAGCAGTAGAAAACCAAACTGCACGTTTTCTTTTTTTTTTGAGAGAGAGCCTGGAACTCCCTTACAGAAGTGTTCTAAAGACAAACAAGGGAAAGGAGGCTTGAAGAGAGGTGTTTAAAATAACCAGACTTCCCTACACCCAGGATATTCAGCCTGAACTGCAGTGACATTTCAATAGATAAACAGATAAAATAAAATAAATCAAGTCTTTCCTGCTGGAGCAACAGAAACCTTGAAGGAACCCAAACACATGACCTTGGGGGAAAACCCAAGGGCTACCTAAATAAGCCTCATTTTAATGAACCACAGCATAGCTGATCGCTGATGCACCCTCAGAACTGCGTATTTATACTCCTGTCTGCTAGCAGAGCAGAATAGGTGGCTGGGCTTTTGTTTTGCTTTATCCAAGTGGAATGCATTTCTCTAGGAGCCCAGCATATCTCAGACCTGGGTCTGGATGGAACCCAAGGAATGTAAGATCAGAGAGTGCCTGAAGTTACCAGATATCGGCCAACAGGCAATGCAGCTTTGGATTCTGTAAAAGAAAGAGCTGGACTAGATGAACTCTAAGAGTCTTCCAGTTCGAACATTCTGTGATTCTACGATTCCACCCCACATTCCATATTCATCAACAAACAAGGAAAATCTGATCTGGACTGGTGGTTTTTGAAACCTCACGATTCTGTAAAGGACCAGGAAAATGTGTTCATACCAGACTTTAATTTGTGTGTATTTCATCATTGCTGACCCCTTCCCAAACATTAAACAGGGGCTAGGGTTCAAGGGCATTTGAAAAAAAATCACAGAAAGATTCTGGCTATTGAGTTTGTGTTGTATGAACCTATGGGAAAAAGAGTAAAGATGCCGAGACATTCTTAACAGGTGATTAGAATCCTCAGGGCTACAATCAGATCTACACTGGAAAACTCTCTGAGGAGAGAGGAGTCCTTGAGGAAAGAGCTTGGAAAGAGAACTCAGAATGGCCCATCTGGAAGTTTTATCGAGCTATTATTAGTGATATTTTTGGTTAAGGCTCATCATATGTTAGGAAAATTAAAATGACTTTGTTTTCCAAAAGTAAAATGTATTTGGACAACAAGAACAAAGAAATTAGATACCCACTTTTTAAAATTAAGGTTTAATTACATCCAGAAAATTCACCTTTTGCGATGTACAGTTCTGTGAGTTGACAAACACAGGTGATCATGTGTAACCACCACCACAATCAAGTTATAGAATGGTTCCATCATCCAAAAAAATTTTCCCATGCCTCTCTGTAGTCAATCCCTTCTCCTTGCTCAGCCACTGGCAACAACCTGTCTGTTCTGTCCTTATGGTTTTACCTTTGAAAGAATGTCATATACATGGAATTATATAATAGTCAGCCTTTTGAGCCTGGTTTCCTTTGCTAGCACAATACATCTGAGATGCATCCATGGTGTTGCATGTATTGATGGCTTGTTCTTTGTATTGCTGTGTAGCATTCCCTTGTATGGTTGTACCACAGTTGAGAACCATTTGGGTTGTTTTCAGTTGTTTGCAATTATAAATAAAGCCACTACAAATATCCCTGTACAGGTTTTTGTGTGGATTAAGTTTTCATTTCTCTAGAGTAAGTACTTAGGGAGTAAAATGGCTAGGTTTGCATGTTTAACTTTATAAGAAACTGCCAAACTGTTTTCCAAAGTGGCTGAGCCCCTTGGCAATTCCACCAGCAATGGACTGGTGGTCAAGCTTCTCTGCGTCCTTGCCCACACTTGGTATGATCAATTTTTTCTTTAAGCATTTCTAATAAGTGTGCAGTGATATCTCATGTGATTTTAATTTGCTCTTCCTAACAACTAATGATGTCAAGCATCATTTCATATGCTTATTTGCCATCCATATATATCTTTAGTGAAGTGTCTGTTCAGATCTTCTGCCCATTATTTACTGGGTTGTTTATTTTCTTATTATTGCCTTTTCAGTGTTCTTTTATGTTCTGGATATAAGTCCTTTATCAGATATGTAATTTTTGAAAATATTTTCCCCCAGTTTGTCTTTCCATTCTCCTAACAGTGAATTTTGAAGAGCTATAGGCCTATTTTGAAGTCCACAATTTAGGGTTAACAGATCGTAGAGAGAGAGTGAAAGCCCACACCTCTTATTTGATCTCCAGCTTCTCTGTTGAGAATGTTCTCCAGAATTAATATTGTGCTACAAACACTAGCAGGAGGGGATTAAAACCTCCAATATTTGAACGAATTTTAATAGAATATCTTATTCTCCAAACAAGAACATATAATTCTGTCAGAGGGAATCTCACCTCCCGTGGTGAATGTGTGGTGTCCCAGAGATGATATGGGCAGGTTAGTGGAGGAGCTGAGGACTGCAGACTCCCCAAATGTCTTAGTTCCAAAACTGGGAAGGAGATGGAAATAGTGCACTCCAAAGGACAGTGAACTGTACATCGATGCCAGCAACTGTCAAGAATAGGGAAATATCGTGAGGACATAGACAGTTAACAGTTTCTACTAGGAGTTAGCATGGGTTCATTAATAGGTCATATCAGATTAACCTACTTTTCCTTCTCTGGCTGGCCAAGAAAATGTAGTGGACACAGAACATGTGATGCCTGCATTTTACAAAGTCTCTCTAAATAGCTTAGTCGATAATATGGAAAAACGGGGGTGGGATGATCTTTCAGTTAGATGCATTTGTAATTTTTGAAAAAATGCATGCAATGGGTATTAATCCGTGGGTCAGTGGCAACCTAGAGAGAAGTTGCCTCGATTCCCTCATATGGAATAATTTTCTCAATGATTCATGTAAAAATATGGAAGGTAGGGATGCTAAATTTGTAGAAAGCTGGAAATTATTATAAATTCTTAAATGATTATAATTTGGGACCCAAGAATGACTAAAAACATCCTTCCAAGTCAAGATAAATATGATGAGTTTTAAAGGAGATAAATTTAAAGTCCTGCACTGAAGCCCAAAACACAGTTTGAGTTCTGGGTAGTGAAGGGCTCGGCACAGAGAGGTGAGAACATGATTTACAGTTTAAGTCAACAGTGGGGTATGACGTCCAAAATTCCTAATATGCAATCTTGGGATATACTGATGAAAGTTTAGCATTTTAGAATAAGGAAAGATGATAGTTTTGTGTGGGCACACCTGGAGTTTGTGACTAATTTGGGGCACTACTCTCCAGGAAGGCCACAAACTGGAGCATGTTCTGAGAATAGCAGTCAGCCATATAATGCAAGCAATGACCAAGAAAATGGGAAATGATGTTCCTGGGAGGAAAAAGAAAAAGACTCTGGGAGCCTAGAGTTGCTGACATAGAATAGTGAAAGGTTTACATGTGATTGAAGAACCAGATATACTCAAGATAACCCCAGAATGAAGACCAAAGGAAGATTAGTCCTGGGAGGAGAAAATCTCTGATATACCTGCTCAAATATGGAATATATCACTTTGAAAGTTAATAATTCCCCCTTTGTAAAAGGAGGAACTCAAGAATAAGCCTGATTATCTCTTGAAGAGAACGTATATAAAGGAGATTTTAAAATGCAATGAGTAGATGTATAAAATAACCATGAAGGTCTTATCCAACCTAGTGAGTGTGTGTTTCAATGATCATATGGTCCTTGTTTGAACTCTCACTTTTCTGAAACTCTGGGAAAAAAACGAAAATTAACAAATATGTGGAGGGAAATGGGATGCATAACTACAAAAGAATATTTGGAAATGTTTCCAAGAAGTTGCATTTGGACAGTTTAGGTTGTTTTTGAATTTTGTGACAAACTGAAAATTAGATTTTAAGATTTTATGAGTTGCAGAGATATTAAATTTTTTTACATTGTTTCTTCCACTTGACATTCATAACAAATCATAAGCAACTGAGAGTAATAAACAAATACAAATGTTAAATAAGGCAAGAATTTTTCATTAGATATAGTAGGAGCCGTCTCAAGTTTTGGTGAAATTAAAAAAGAAAATAAATTAAATGTGGAAAGGAAATAAAAAAGAGTGTACTGCATAGCTGGGCTCAGTATTGATAAATATAGTAATAGTTCTCCATAATATTCAGTGGGGAATTAAGATGAATAAGAATTGTCTTGAATGGCATAATGGGCTGCATACAATACAAGGAAATAAACTGAAATAACAAACGAAAACTTGTACGGATACAACTGAGCGACAGAAACACGTACAGAACTGCCTGGTAGGAAAACTCAAAATCTTGTCAATAACATTTGCAAGCCTTCTCTAAAAAAGGATCAGCGCTAAGTACTGTCAGGAAATCATTCTAGAATCGTTTGCTCTAGGTTCATAGCGTTCACCGGTTAAATGATTAAAACACAATCAATTCAGAAGCTGAAAAGTTCACAGACTCTGGGGTTGGAACATTATAGGGCCAGACACAAAGAGAAGATAGTAATGAACTGAATTAAAATTTTCCAGACTTTCTCTATGATTCTTGGCAACACACTCAATACCATTTAGCACAATAACATGTTGTGTGATATACCACTTATGCACATACACATACACAGATATATAATATATATGTGTACACACGTATACATATACTTTCTTTTCCTGTCATTCCCTTTTCCTTTACTCCTCTCATCACTCAAGCCACACTGGGAATAAAAATGTAGAACTTGCACATATATATATATGTGCATCTCAAGTAACGGGATTCGTTCATCAGGTTTTAAAATATAAATAAGACCATGACTAGGATTTTGTAGTCATACGGGCTCTGTCTTTACAGCTCATCTAAATCTCCTAAAATTCCTTTGGAGACTTTTTTTTTTTTTTTTTTTTTTTTTGCTATAATCAGAGTTAGCCTGACACCCAGGCAAAGGAGGTGGTTGCCACAATGGCACTTCTTTGAGGGATTTGGAAGGACAAATGGTAAAAATCTCTCTGTTTACCATCCAACTATCTTCATATCAGCAGTTTCATCATCTTTTTTGGCTAAGCATCATTTTCTTCCTATAAATCTCTTTAACAACTAAAGTTCCCATAGAAGAGGTAAACCACTAAGTTCTAAAAGCTACTTGCCAATGAGTTTGTCAATGTCTTTCCTACCCAGCAAAGGGACAGAAGGAGAATGGGGGAACCCAGATATCCATCACAGTGGCCAAGGGGAAGAGGAGAAGACACCAAGGAAGGAAGGCTGCAAGAAGTCATTAGAAAACACCCCGACAAACTCCACTTTCTTCCCATCTATGCTCCAGCAGACTCGGGCTTTCCTAATGGTCATTCCCAAGTCGTCTAGCACAACGCCACATGGTGGAGGTGATTTTACCCTAACGATGGCCAAACTAAATTTAAAAATGACTGATCTCATTTCAGGTTGTGTTAAGGAGAATACTAAAGCAACTCCCTCCCGTTGATCAATTCATTTGTTTTTTTAAAAAAAATCCTGAAAATTACCTACTTATTAAAGCACCTGCTATATTATAAAAGTTACTCCATGTCCATGAAGCCTTCTCTGATTCCCCAGCCCCCTCCCCAGTCATCACTCTTCATGCTTCTCTAGGGCTCTGTAAGCCTTCTCTTAGCACCTCCTTCATTCTAGGGAATCATTCAGATTCATCACCCCAGTCAGATAGCAATTCTTTTACATTCCCAGCATCTAGCCCAATACTTGGCACAATGAAGGTGTTTGATAACATTCCGACACATGAATGACCAAATACCAAATGCTGGTTACATTATAAGTGCATGTTCCTCGACTATCTCCTTAGACTAGGAGGTCCTTGGCGAATACATTTCACGGTAGGACAAGGCTGCCCAGCAGCGACGCTTCCTTCAAAGTCTCTCCTTTGGGTCATGTGGAATTACTTTTCCCTCATAACTTAGAAAATTTTAAATCTGTTGCCTAACCCTTAATAAATAGTAGGTGGTGATCCTGCACCACCAGGATGATAGATTAGATGACTTATTTGGAATTTTCCTTCTTCACAGAACCATGTCAGAAGCATTGACAAGTAAATATTATGCTAACTGGCAATTTGGGCAGCAGCTATAATGTCTTCTTTGTCATCGCTGCCTTCATTTCATTCTTGTGAAAATACCCATGTGTTTGGGGAGGTCCCAGGGAAATGAACCAAACCTATTTAGTCAGAAGAACTCAATTCTTCTTTCTTTTGAGTCCACATCTTCTTAGTCTTCTGACCAACAGAGAAACCATTTCCCTCCTGCAAAGGAGCTTGCCTTTGCCAAGCCAAACAGCAGACACAACAGCAAATGGAGCGGGTGCCCTGGCTCTGCCTGCAGGCCCTACCTTTGATTATCAACAGGCGTTTTCTCCCTCCTTCCTATGCCTTCCACAGGATGCTCACTGACCACCAGCGGAAGTTCCAAGTTCTTTGACAAGTGCTTATGCAGGCCAGTTGGATTTCTCTTGAAGAGTTTAAATTTCTCCACCCTACCATCGAGTCATGAAGAAATTCAGAAGTTATAAAAGTTCTGGAATCAATGGCTTCTTTTTTTATAAAAGAGAATATCTTACTACACAACCACTGGCTAAAACAGCATCTACTTTAAGCACCAGCAAATGTCAATGTTCACTTTGGGATAGTACTGGATGTATTAAGTACTTGTAGGAGAGCTGAAAGTTACATTCAGCAACCCAGATACACCCTGTACCTTTTGCCATTTTCTAGAACTCATCTCATCTTTCTCTAGAATCCCTATTAAGGCCGGGGGGAAAATAGCCTTCTCTTCCAAATTAAAATGATTTCCTTTGGGCTAATTAGCTGTAAGTTTCTTACTTTTTTAGGGGTTCCCTCTGCTCCACCTTCCAAAGATGGCATGTAGGCACAGGGGAAACTTACCTATCTTTACTGTTCTTTTCTTCTCTCTAGTACACAGACATTGATCTGGTCTTGCCCCTGGGAATCCTTCCATGATATATCTGTTGAGATGAAACTACTCCCTGGCATGGCACCAGCTTAACAACTTCTGCTGATTCCTTGTCCTGATTTAGTGCTTAGGCATCTCCTCCCCAAGGCTTCCAGAAATATTCAGATCCCCTAAAGGCCACACCCAGCCTACAGGTTCCCAGCACATCAGGTCTGGCCTATCTGTGTTGACATAGAACCATTTCAAAGTACTTACCTGGTTGACACCATAATGCTCCAACACATGCAGAAAGAAACAAATTCTCTAAAGGGCTGGCTTCCATGTTCCTGTCTAAGAAGTAAAGAGCAAGGCCCGCTGGACCAGGAGTTTCCCAAAACTATCTGGATGTTTCTGCTTCTCATTTCTAGGGTGTTCTCCAGGAGAGGAAAACTAGGACAATAACATCTGACTTTTTGTTTCTCCTCCTTCCTGTCTCCATGGGAAAACAAAACAAAACATAAAACACAAAAACACAGAAACAAAACCCTAAGTACCTGATAGGAACTTTCGTTACAACAGACGCCAACATTCCTATACAATGACTTATAATAAAACTCTATGGAACAGGTGTGCCAGCCTCAGTTTTTGCTATTTATAATGGAGGAAAGTTGGAAATTAATAAATCCTTTTCCTTCTCAAGAAAACTAGATTTTAAATCCATTCTATTACTGTTTTCTCAAAAAGTCATCCTTGAGACTCATTTCCAGGGCAAAAAGCTTTATGGCTTAGTCTTAATGACAGGAGGGCTTCAGGAAAAGATGATTTAAGAAAGAATGAAAAATATAACCATTACATATTTTCAAAATATTGATAACCATCGCCATTGTCATACTGGTTCCTGATGATATTATTCTCTCATTCTTTGTAACTATCTATCTTACACACACACCCCCACACATAGATGCACCTATATCTATATCCTATACTAACAGCAAGGCAATGACAGTACCTGCTGATTTTTAATTCTTATGGCAAACATTGTGACAAGAAGAGAAAGTATTTGTAACCTCATATACAGACAATAAAACTGAAATCCAACAAGTTTAGGTAACCTGCCCAAAGTCACCCAATGTCTAAGTAATAAGTTTAGACTTAAGCCTAACACCCTTGACACTGATTCTGCTTCTTCCATGCACCATTCTGTATCTCCTCTTTACCAGAATCTCTTCAAGGAACGGTCCAACTTTCCCCCAAGGGAAATGTAAGCCGATGGGTAAATAAGCTGGTGCTAGCATCATTAGGGAATTTAAAGGGACAGGGCCAGACACCATATTCTAGTATATTCTATATATTACTGCCTGCCAGGTTTGACACTGTTCCCTAGTACTCCTTTTCATACTAATAGAACCTCTACGTTAGTATTTTAGTTGGGCGCCTGCTCTCCACAGCCCCCTTTTCTGTGAAAGCAGACATGTGAAAGTGGAGGCAAGCTGTCACTGACCATGTAGACAAGGACAAGCCCTAGGGATGGTGAAGCAACAAGATAGAAGGGTCCTGGGGCCCTGACTCTGTGGAGCCAACCTACCAGTTCAGACGGCTGTACTTGCACTAATTTGTTCATCTTCCCAAATCACTCTTTAGCATAAGTTTGTATCTGGAAACACTGACAGTTCTCCACTGCCTACAGAATGAAATCCAAACCTGGCATTCAAGGGCTTTTACAATCTGCCCCCCAACCACCCTCCCCTCATTATTTCCTCTACTTCTTTTCACTCCAGCCAGACTGATGGACTCATTATTTCTTGAACACTCCTCCACTATCCCTCCTCCCCAAAGACTCTCTTCAATGAACTCTAATTTCTAAAATCCACTTTATTCTTTCAACGTTTACAGCCCACCTTTGAATCACAGTATCCTATGCCCAGAAAATGCTTAATAAAGATCCTTTTGTTGAAAAAGGAAGTCAGAGGAGGAGATTAGAGGAAGGAGGGAGGAAGGGAGGAGGAGGGAGAGGACATAAGAAGAAAGAGTAGGAGAAGGCAAAAACAATTGGGAATGGGAGACTGTTGTGTTAACGTCAATAATGATGGAGCAGTATAGGTGATGGGTTCAAAAAAGAAACTGTAAAGCTACAAGAGCATGGAAGGAGACCCTGTGGCCATAAGCATGTCTTGATCTTTCATGAACTTTCTGTTTGATTGTTTATTATTTATTCCCTGGGAAAGCAATTGGGCAAATGAGAAACATTAAGAAATTAGTTTCTGTTCACTTACTGAGCTACTTTTCTCCTCACATGGAGTAATTTGAATAAACCACAAATTAATTTTCTATCAGGGGTTCCAAAAAGTCTTTGAGCATTTTAGCATATTCAGAGTGGCTATTTGAAACTGCATTTATTTATTGAAAGTAACAATCCCAGCATATTGGTATATTTGAAAGGAACACCATTCTGTTTCTACTTAGGACTTCGTGTGTTGTTTCCTCCGCATAAAACAACAGCTGTTTCTAAGCAGCATATTGAATTATCCCCTTTTTTAAGGAAAGTTTATTTGGAATATTGAAAAAGGTAAGGTTGGGAGAATTAGCAAAAAAGTTATACAAAAAAGTATAAGTTCATTTAAAGGAAGATTTCACGAGGCAGTGGTAAACTAAATGTTATTAATTTCAACCACAGTGTAAATAAGACTGAACCGTTGGAATTTTTCTTCTGACTTCAAGTTTCTATGCTTTTATCCCCAAATCTACATTCCCAAGTATTCCCAATATTCTTGAAGAATGTACCCTCATGGTGATTACAATACACAAGGAAGTTTCCTCCAGGATGGCCCAATAGCAAAGGGAACAGGTGTCCCTGATAGGGGCTGGAGAAGTAGGTCCTATCTGTCCCTGTACACCAAGAACGGGGCTTCCCTTGTCAAGCACTGGACCCAAAGCAAGTGCACGTGCAGCCTCCTTGGGACCAGGGTTAGCCTGAGGATAGATTCAGCCTGAAGAGACTGTGAGCCAGCTTGGGGGAGGCCAGGCGGACCCTCCTGCTCTCAGTGGCCAGAAGAAGGGCAAGCCCTCTGGAGAGCAAGACTCAACTGGTACGTTGTTATGTAGATTTATTATCTACACAATATATTGTCTGTCACAATACCTTTAAAGTGAGTTGCTCATATTCCACCCAAACAAACTGTCATCAAAAGCAGACTCAAGTCTGCTTTGGATTTGGATTTTCCGGGCCCACTACACTGTGCCATGATTTACTGAGATATAAATCAGAGATACAAATACCTGGCACTCCCTTCTTTACAAGATTAAAATTATGATTCATGATTTAATGCCTGCTATGTTATACAACAAACTTTTAGAATAGCAACAATATCTTACATTTGTATCACATTTTATAGTTTCACATTCATTATTTCATCATGCAGTGTGTTGTTTCCATGTGATTGTGTTCAAGTTTTACAAAGTGTGCCATTTCACGTTGCCAATATTTTTATTTCATGCACATTTAATTCAACAAGCACTAACTGGGCACCTACCACCTTCCAAGCTCCTGTCACACTCTGAACACATTTACTAAAGGTAACCAAAATGTTTTTCCATCACAACTTTAGCGAATGGATCTATTATATCATAAATCTCGTGTCTATCACATTAATAAATGATACTTCCCTATATGACATTTCCAGTTAAAGAAAGGAGGTTAAGAACGTATCTAAATCAATTAAGCTTTGGATGACTACCTAAGATTTTCCTTGCATGTGGTTCTATGAACTGAGGGAAGCTTACAGGCTTTCTCTGCTTAAAGCAGCTGCCCATTCCAATCACCAAATATGTCAGAGAAGAGCTCTGATGTCATGTTCGATGTAGCAAAAGTGTAGAGCAACAAAGGACACGCGGCATGGCTTTCTTTTACACCCGGGAGTATTCCCCCCGGATGCTTTGGGAGCATGAATGTGCAGAAGGTTCCCACAGCCAGAAGATATCCTTGTGTGCCCTCAGCTTTTGTAACTGCTCGCTGCCCACTCTTCTTGTTCCACAGTCACGCCTTAGGTCTTTGAGCCAAGTTAGTCTCCCAGTTGACCCTTTCCCTGGAATACACCCTAGTCTCATCTTTTTCTCTCAGACAATTTGCTCTTCTCCATAGACATTATGTCCAAACAACTCCAATTTGTATTCCATGACCTTTCCAACAACCCACACACCCTCTTAAATGGATGTTTTACTCATACAATCATGATGCTTTTCTTGTTTCCCCAGGATTCTCCGTATTAGAGAGTTTAGAGAGCAGCGCCCTGGTTTTTAAATCATAGGCTTAAGAGCTAAGATTTATTGGATGCTTGTGTTGTGCCAGGTGCCATGATAGGAATCTCCTTTAAGCTGCATTATAATTTTTTGAGGTCAGTATTAACCCGACAATATGGTTGAGGAAACATCCTTGGACAGTTAAATGACTTGCCCAAATGGCTTGCTTATGGTGAGTCAGACACAGCCTCTAACCTACATCTCTCAGACTCAGCATCATTCACGGTGTAGGCAGGAGACCCATGCCTGTACCTAGCCATTCAATAGGAGGAGTTTACCAAGTTTACTACAGGGTATTTGTCACAAAGGGTTAGAAGAGCCCAAAGAGCAAACATTGGAAGGGGAGGCCACCGGGAATTTCCGACAGCAGGAGGCTGCTGTCATCCCCAGAGCTCAATGGACAAAGGGAGGAAGTGATGTAACCAGAGCTCAGGAGCAGAAGACACAGTAGAAGCTGGAACCCAGCAGGCGTGGACCAGGGCAGTTGGGGCCATGGAAGTACAAACTGTCTAGCAGGAGCTGGAATGTCACAAGAGACAGTTACTACCGAAGATCCCCCCGAAGCAGGGAGACATTATTCCTTCCTCCACCCTCCTATCTCCTGCCAGTGCCTCCCAGTGCCACTGCTGGGAAGAAGCTGATTGGCAAAGTCTTGGGAATAAGGACAGCTTCTCTGCAACATGGAGCAGGAGCAAGGAAAGGAAAGGGAACGGATGTGAGAACAAACAGGCAACAGTCCACCCGACTCCAAAGCCCACGCTAACTTCACAGAGACACGACTTCCATCCTCCATCATTCACAACGGTGCTGATAACTGAGTGCAGCCCGCGGCTGTGGCAGACAAGCCATCCATCTGTCAACAGAACACGCCTGCTCCTCCTCCAAGGCATTGCCAAGGCCCTCCAGCGGTGGGCACCCAGTGAATATTAGCCTGCTTTTCTTCTTCTCAGATGTTGACTAAGCCAATCCGATTATCTATCACTATGGTAGTGTAAACATAAGACATAAATCTCAAGTAACTAAACACTAAGAAGAGAGGTGATTCTTCCCCATGATTCAAGGAAGATATGAGAACAGAATAGCTCTTCAATTTTGGCCTTTCTGTGACACTACTTTGTGAACTCTATTGCTAAATCAGTTCCATGGCTCGGATGACCAGGAGTTCACCACACAGGCCAAAAAGCTGTGTAGGTACCTGGGGGGCTTCAGAGAGCTGACTGTCACCTACCACCAGCCCCAGCTTGTCTCATCCCCAGGAGAAGGAAATGCCGACACCACTTTAATGCTGTCGAAAAGTCACTTGTTCAGCCTCTTCGTTACACCCGCTGATGTTATTGTTGGAAGTCACTACTTCCCAAGTGTCCTCTATTTAATCTATTTCACATTCATAAGGAGTCTGAAATCCAAAACCAGCACAGACTCAATTATACTCATTACTTGATCTTAAAAGTAATCCTCTAACATATGGAAGTGGGAACATTTGGGGGAAATGTCAGTGGGTCTGGAGCATCAGAGTGACAAAGTTCCCAATGCTGGAGTCATCCAAACATATTTAATCCCCTTCATTATAAAAATTATATGAGAAATTTCATAAGAACCATCTTACTAGCAGAATTCTAGGTATTTCCTGTTCCCAAGGGCAGAAAAATACTGCAAAATCAACATTTTTTAATGACATTTCAGTACCGTCTCTCTTGGCTGAAAAGAGAAAAAGGAAGAGACACATAAAAATGAAAAAGGAAAAAAAGAGGTTAATTAAATATTTTCAGCTCTTAAATAGTTGATTTTTATGTTAAACCTTTAAGCCAATTTGTATTTTATCCAAACAAGTTTGCCCACACCTGGTGACAACATCATGAATAAATTAAACATACCTGCTCCCTCTGAGTTTAATTCTTCCATGATAACTACAATGAGAAATGAGTATCGCCATTTCAGTGTAAAGACTGAGCACCACTTGACCGCAGTGTTTGGCTGTTGTACATTTTAGAATAAAATTCTGCCTGCTACTACTCATTTGGAATACAGTCTTAGACAAGCTCATTTGAACTGGTGGCAAATTCTAATGTTTATTAAAGTCTGTGAAATGAATTCATGAATATGAGCCTTTGGTCTGAAAGTTGAGTATCAAGCCAACATAAACTTCAACTCTTCTGGCAGGAAAGTTAAGAATTTCTCTCAGTTGCAGACCTCCCCCTCCAACTCCCACCCCCCACAAGACACACACACACACCTTCCTCCACCATGTTGCCCAGAAAGCTCCCATAAGAAGAAGAAGCTGACCCTTGGTCTGTATGGATTCCTCGCCTGCCCCCTGGGCTGCTCTGTAACAAGGACGTGCTGCCCCCTGCAGGCTGTGTTCCCTGAGTTCTCGAGTTCTTGGCTGGCTCTGGCTTCAGCCACGGAGAGGCAACTTGTGGGGAGATTGGAGAGCAGGAGAAAAGGCAAAGCCTGGGCATTTCTATCTGTCTTCTGCCTCGGGCTGCATCTCTCACATGGCTTCAAGCAGGAAAGGGCAGCTGCAGTTCCCAATGCCACTGTCTGACACCCTCCCCGGGGTCTCATAAAAATCCTATTACAATATATAAATGTATCAAATCAACTTTGTACACCTTACACGTTATATGTCAATTATATCTCAGTAATAAAAAAAAACACCCTCCCTTCATCTCTCTTGTCATGGCTTCCTTTGTTGCTAACCTCTGGGTCGCCACTCTATCTCCTCTTTCATTTCTCAGATCTTCTGTCATATATACAACCAATTCGCCCTATTAAATTCCCACTACTTTAAATACTTTAAGTAGTTCCTCTTTTCCTGGTTGGATAGTGACTAGCAGAAATAGTTTGAATCAAAGCTGACAAGGTTATAACCCAATGTTCTATTACTCCTCACATAGGCTTCGTAGAAACCAAAACCCTGAGAGGAAGTAAGAAGAGGAGAGAGGAGGAGAGGAGAGGAGGGGAAGGGAGAGGAGCAGGGGGAGGGGAAAATGGAGGAGGAGAAAGGAAAGGACGGAGGGGAGGGAAAGGAGAGAACTCTTTCTTCCCTCTGCCTTCAAAGGGTTCAGTGTTGCTCTGTAGGGATTACTATCCAGGTCTTTTTGTTTCTTCATCATTTACTCCAAAATGGAAGCAAGTCTGGCTGACATTGGCCATGACATCCCCTCACCCACATTGCAGATTCTCTTTGCTCTTCCTGTAATCAGAACAATCGAGTGCCTCCCCCCAAAGCAGTCCCCCAACATGTCACTTCTCACAGCAAAGAGAGGAAGAGTCCATGGCTGGCTGATCCATCTGAGGTTTGGTGTTGGAAGCTATCTCTACTCTGCCCCTGCTCGTGGGGAAGCAAGAGCCTGGAGTGGCCAGGTACTTCCCAGGAACTTCAAGGAGAAGTCTACCTGCTTAAAGCTGCAGCCTGATCTCCTGGGAAGTACAACCTCAGGGCTGAGAAGCCTCGCTTCTGACACTGCTAACCCTACGAACACCAACATGCCTGCCAAGGGAGCTGCCTCCAGAAGCTCCCATGGCTTCCTGTCTGCGGGGTACAGGGGCATTCCTCTCCAACTCTGCGCCTCACTTTCCACCTGGGCTCCAAGGAAGCTCTGCCAGCCAGAATCTCCAAAACTCGAACAGCCAGGTCTTTGGTCCTCACTTCTCCAAAGACAGGAATTGCAAACAGTCCCCTGAACCAAATGGGAATAGGTCATGCTCATCAACATAGCTTCCCCCTTCCCTTCCTCAACCCAACCTCATCTTCCCCACACCCCAAAACAAAGCAACAGTGACAGGGGATGTCAAGAGACGTAAAACGTTCCTTAGCAGCAATAAGTATTGAGGAGAAGGGGGGCATGTAGGAAGTTATATAAGATTCAGCCTCTGACCTCCATGTATTCCTGCACACTGAGAGAGATGAACATGTACATCCACGTGATAAATGCTAATACAGCTCTCTGTACAGAGTGTCGTGGTCCATGGAAAGGAGAAGCCACGTCAGGCAGGGAGGCAGGGAGGCTGGGCCCCGGGCCTCACCCCGACCCCAGCAGACTTGTAGTGAACACAGGTTCAGACAATATCAGCATGTCTGACGTTCACTTAAAAATCACTTTTACTTTAGTCATGGGGATTAGAGGAACTCAATGACTCTTTTATTAGTCTCAATTCCCTTTTAGGTTTTTGTTGTTATTTCTGTTCATTTTTCATAAAAACCTGAGCTCTATGGAAAAATTCTAAGTATATTTTCTGTGAACAAATGCCCTTATTGCCAAAATTTCTCACTGTGAGAAGTACTACAAAGTAGAAGGATGTGGGAAAAGAGAAACTAATACTGGATTCATGGGAGTAATAATTGTTTTTATATTTATATTTTGCAAGGTTTTCATGAAATGCTCCTCCTTTTTTCCCGGTAGGTTTTTCCACTGTTTTTTTAATGAAGGCATCGATATTTATAATTAACTCCTGGCTGTGTTAATTTAATACAGTAGCATGGACGTGAGGCCTTTAAAGTCAGTTTGTCCCAGTTTTTGACTGGTCAGTTAATTGTGAGAGTTAACACTCACAGACTGCACTTTCATTCAGTGAATTCTTTCTTGTTATTATTGTCCCATTGATGCTGTAAAATTCCAACGAAGGCATGATCTTTAACAAACACATAGCTAGGATGCTTTATTCCTTAGCTGCATGTACATTTAGCTTATGAGAAACAATGATACTCATAGTAATGTGAAGAACTTCCGGAGGGGTCTCCATGGGCCTAGATTTCCATATTAGTCCTTTTTGGGGGGAAAAAACAAGTCTAGGTTGCATACTTGAAATGTTTTCAATCGGCAGCTTCACATGCCAAGCTAAATCCGCTTTCTACTTCCCTGGTCCAATCTCTGAGATTTGTAAGGACAGTGGACTTTTTCAGCCAGTCGGCCCCTCTGTGGAGTCAGATGTTCCCCTCCTGAGCTCTACGTCAGTTCACTTGCACAAAATCAACCACCTGAACTGCAGATAGCTTTCTGTCGTGTGGGTTCACGTGGGCTCAATCTCCATCATGCAGCGCGGAGCGGAGTGTTTGAAAAAATCACAGCAGGGCCTACCGTGGAACTCTGAGTAAGCCCATTCTTCACATTAAGACCTGTACTATTAAAATTATTATGAAAGTTAAAGATAATAAATAATAAGTAAAACAGTTGCTATTATTAATAGTATTGCATTTTGAGTGGGAAAAATAAACAGAATTCTACTAGGTAATGTCACACCCAAGTAAAGAAAATATGCAGGTCGGAACATAAGGCAGATGAATCTCAATGCTGAGGCTTCGCCCTGGTACCAGCAGATTCTACGGCCACGTTCTGGAAAGTCTATAGCCCTCTCTGGAAACACAGAGGACATGCTGTTGAAACGACACACCAGGAAGGCTCCGCGGCTGAAGTCGTGAATATGCACAACTGCACTCCTCTAGCCTCCAATTCAATCGAGTGCAACATGAGTTTTGCTAAATAAGAGGGGAAAGAGTCTCTCCCATGTTTGGGTGGGAGGGTGTGGCGGCTGGCCAGGGTGTGGAAGGAGCCCATGGCTCACACCCAGACTACATAGAAAACAGGGGGTCAAGCCCCACAAGAACAATAATATTTTGGAAGGACTGACAGTTATCTTGTTATTTAGCCAACATTTTTTTTTCATTTGTTTTGGCTGATTTTTAAAGCAACCTTCCTACTCTATTCCTAATTCTTTTTCTTCTTGATCTTAATGAGTATTTCTGGGAATCATTTACAGTTACGTACATGGTTGTGGGCTGTGCATATCAGACAAGGATTGTAAAGGAAGAAAAGTGTGAAAGTGCCATGTCATCCTTGCTCCTTGGGCTCTTCTGACAACTGTGCAAATCTTCAAATAGCTTTCCCAGGCATATGGCTCTGAACGCAGTTTAAACTCAATAAATGCTTCTGGAACCTCTGCTAAAATTAAGAATCCGCTCTGCCCTCCTCTAATCGGCAGCATTACATTTTTTTTGAAAGGGAATTATAATACTTTCCAGTCATCAAAGCTTCCCATTGTTACAGATCGGCATTTCTGGCGTAGATTAACAAAGGCTGGAATTATCCTTCAGCTCTCAGTGTAGGTTCAGGTTTGAATTCTGTGTGTACAGCACTTGCAACTGGGAGGCAGCAGAAATGACACCACTGAAAGAGGAGACCATGGACCACAAATGAAACATTAAATTATTTCCCCAGATGCAGCTTCTGAGTTTTCAAGTTTTGAATGAGTCATCACCCAATTAAGGTTTATTACAGCTGCAGAGGTTTCATTATTAATGTGTAATCAAAAAATTCATTATCTCGGGGCCAGCCCCCTGGTGTAGTGGTTAAGTTTGGCACACTCCGCTTCGGTGGCCCAGGTTCGCAGGTTTGGATCCGGAGTGGAGACCTACACCACTAGTCGCCAAACCATGGCAGCAACCCACATATAAAATAGAGGAAGATTGGCACAGATGTTAGCTCAGGGCAAATCTTCCTCAGCAAAAAAAAAAAAAATTCATTATCTCTACCAAACCTATAGTTTTTCACCAGATGAACCTAAATCATAGAGTTTCAAATGTGTTTGGGCTTTCTGCTGCATGAAATATGGCATTTACTGGGCCAGTCTCTCTCCTATCCTGGGGAAGGAAGGGAAATTGAGATAGAGATGAAAGAGCCACCAAAATGTCAAACTTAAAAACATCCTGGCAAGAGTGAAAAGCATTCAAGTAGAATATTTTTAGTTACGTGGTAAAGCTCAGTTCAACATGTCAGAGATCTGCCGGGTAGTTCAGGGCTAAAACTATGGATAGAAGTTCAGGGCCACAAAGTGCCTGTTGACGTATCCTATAAACCAAAGACGATACATTGACTACACTTAGAAAACTTGAGGCCAACTGGAAGAAGACCTAGCTCAATCTAGAGTAATCCAGAGTGGTTATTTAAGGAAAAAAATGAACTGTTTCCAATGAGTCTATAGCTGTAAACATTTTCACTGAACTTTCAGAAAGTCTTTACACAGCAGTATCACCAAACATATGCCTATTTCCCTCTTTACATAAAGAATTAAGAAAATTCCAACTGACATTCGTGACACGGGACTCAAATATGACTCCAACTAGGTAAGCTTAGAGATGGCTCTACTATTAAATAAATAGCTTAGAGCTGGGATTCTCGAAGTGTGGTCCGTGGTCCAGCAGCATCAGCATCACCTGGAAACTTGTTAAAATGCAAATTCCAGGGCCCTACCCCAGACCTACTGAATCAGAAATTCTGGGGGTGGGAGCAGCCCTCTGTGTTACAACAAGTTTGACAACCACCGGCCTACAGACATACAGTCAGAGATTACAAAATAAAGGTGCTTCCACCTCTATTCTTTTCTCTGAAACTGGCTGAAAAGAATAAGGAACAAAAAGAAGGAAATTCCATTTTAAATGATATTAGCTACTATAATACCAAACCAAAGACTATGAGGAACACAGTAAGATTTGGATTCAATTGAGCATAATAGATGCATACCTCAACAGACCTCAGGCAGGGCATGGAATTCTACAAAGGAAGGAGACACAGCCCTAAGGCGCCTGACCAGTGATTTCTTATTTGAAACAGCAAGTTGTGGAGAGTGACAGGCAATGTGGGACCAAATAAGAAATGAGGCAGACATACCGTCTTTGCAACTAGTAGGCTGGCAGTATAGCAAAGAGAGGTGGTGGGTGACAATCAGTTGCTGTTTTTCAGTTGCTGTTCAAAACTGGCATAGTAAAATTAATAAACACAAATTCCCAGCACATAGTTCTACTGCAACATAAGCAAACTGAATGGGCATATCCCTGAGGGAAGTGCACAAAACTCTGTCCCCTGGCAGAAATTTTAGAAAGAAAATTGAGATAGCATAAGCATAATGAAGCATCTGCTGCCCCAGCCCACTCCCCCAGCCCTTTTTCAGACTGCTGTTCAGCACATAGCTAGTCCTAAAAGAATGGTCCCATTTACAGATGAGAAAAATATCAGAGAGGAACTGGCATAAAACCAACATATATAGACAGTATAAGAAAAAAATGAAAAAAGTAATGTAAAAGAGGCACACTAAAATCACGTGTAGCAATTATAGAAGAAATAGATGGTTTCCTCAAATACTTTTCAGTGATATTGAAAAAATTAAAGAAAATAGAGTCATTTTGAAAGAGGTATTTAGAACAAGGCAGGATGGCTCAAAGAAGAAAAAAGAAAGCAATATAAGGATATTAAAAGTGAGCTGGCAGAATTCAGCAAGGAAATAGAAGAAATAAATATGACTTTCAGAAATAAAATCCATTTTAGAAGAGAAATTTTTCGAATGGATTCCACCAAAAATACAGACTGACTTATGAAGGTCAGAGTTGAGAAAATTAAGTAAAATGAACAAGACAAGAATAAAGAATTATAAATCATTAAAGAAAATAATTAAAGAGAAATGAAAATGGGTGTGGAAGACAAATAAGTTCCCACATGTAGGTAAATGGTGTTCTCCATGAAGAAAAGAAACAATTAGAAAAAATTTAAAGTTATATTAGAGGAAAACTTTCCCAGGTCATCTTAATAAAGAATATACTTTAAATTCAGGGCAAAAAGTATTAAACTAGTCTAAGAAGGGGATTCCATAATGATGAAATATAAATTCTATAATGAAGCTCTAACTATCCTGAATCTCTAAGCACCAAATAATATATCATCAAAATACATAAAGCAAAACCTGAAAAAAAGAAGAAATAGACATAAATGAATAGTAATAGAAACATGTACACAGTCCTTGATAGATGATATCCATTAAAAATAAGTACCAATACAGAGAAAACTAAGAAACATAATTAATAATGTGGATGTTATATATATACACACATAAATAAAATCAAAGGAAGCATCTTTTAAAGGCACAGGGAAAATATATTAAAGTTGGCAGTGTAAGTACCCCTAAAGAAAATCTTGAGTCCCCAAGAGTGCAATAGCATAGGCAATGTTTTCTAACCATAATGCTATGGCATTAGCAATTTATGATTAAAATTAATCAATACGTTGTACACCTTATGCAATGTTATATGTCAATTATATCGCAATAAAAAAATTAAGGCTAACACATCCAGACATGAAACACTCTCAAACAACTCTTAAGTCAAACAGGAAACCCAAACTGAAATAGCCACATCAGGAGACTGAGACCTCGAGGGTTCTTGGTTCCACTTCCCAGGCAAGGCCACCAGGTTAGTCTTTAGAAATAGCTTCAAAAAGGAAACGAGGAAATAAATAAGGTTACAAATAACATTCATATATAAAATTAATTGTTCTCCTTTATATAATTAATAACTGACTTGAAAATATAGGCGATGGAAAGTCTCATTTTCAATAGCAACTTTGTCAGGGCCCAGCTAACAAGACAGAGTCCTGACATACAATTAAATACAGAGAATTTAATAGAAGAACTAGTTGTGAAGGTTTTAGAATAGCTAAAACAGCAAACGGGGGAAAGTGTGCCTAAAAATCAGTCATAGCACAAAGCTGCTAACATCCCTAGTCTGGCAATGGCACCCCTAGAGTCCAGGACCTGGGCCTCCTGAGAAAATGGAGCTCTGACAGGACTGCCTGCTGGAAGCTGGGACCATGGAGGGAGCTGGAGTCACAGAGGAGACTCAACCAGAGAAGCCACCGGGAGCAGAGGGGTGGGGAGAACCACCCCAGTGCCTTGTGCCATGCTTTTCTCTGCCTCCCATGGGCCCAACTTAAATGGAAGCCAACCAGCAAGAGAACTTGGGAATGTAGTTCACTTGGTGGCCTGTCCTGTAAATGCAAAGGCGGGGAGAGAGAGAGAAATGGACCTGAAAGCAGAGAGAGAAAAGACTAAGCACAGCAACCAAAAGAAAAAAAATTGAGAGAAAATTAGCTCCATTTCTATACTTCACTTAAAGGCCTTTAACAGGAAATGTGTTCTAGGCAATGCATCTGTTTATTTAATTATTTTTAAATACCAAAAAAAACAGGCATATGATATACAAATGATACATAATAAAAAGTGAGTTTCTCTCTCACCCCATACCTGCAAGTCCCTCTCCACAGAGGTGGCCACTGCTAATTATTTTGTACATACTTGTGGAAAATTTTCATACATATACACAAATATTTTTAAATGTTCATAAGCATAATACATATATTATTCTTCCTCTTCCTTTTCACTGAACAATGTGCGTTGGAGAGCTTGTCATAATTCATTTTTTAAAGTCTCCATGTGATGAATAAATAGGCTGTCTCCAGGTTTTTGTTGTTATAGACAACATATTACAAAGGTGGAGGAATGCTGATGAAATCCCTTAGCTATGGTCTTACATGTCTGGTGTCTGAACGGATTCAGTGCGCATGTGTTGGGCCAAGGGCAATACAGCTAAAAGTAGAACCTAAGCGGGATGTGGGATTTAAAATTAAGTCACTGGAACATGGAGCTCATCCCATGTATATCTTACAATCAGTGTTACTTGTGGTTCATACCCATATGTATGGGAGTGTTTGGAAGGACTTGCAGATGTAACCAATATGCACATCTTTACCCCCAAGGCAATTGCACATACCAATGTGCTTGTGCACCCAAAACTAAATAAAATCTGATCCCTTCTGTTTTAGCCAGGCCAACGCTCCCGCCTCTGAAAATTTTCAGGTTTTTGAGATAGTTCGGCTGCGTTACCTGGGATAAGGCCTTAACCTCTGCGGCCCTCGGTTTATTATGAAAATGAGGGTACATATCCCACTCCTAAAAATTCAACAATTCTACTCTTCTCAGCTCTTGCTGTTACAGTTTCAAGAGCAAAGAAAGAAAAGCAATACCTTCTTCTGGGTTGTTTTTTTTTTTGATGAGTTGAGTTTCAAAGTAAGGGGGAAGAAATCTTGGGAACTCATTCCCTAATCTGTTAGGATTTTACATTGGCTTCTCTCTGTAATCTCTGTATTTGTCCCTTGATCTTTGTGAAGCATTAGAGGTTCTTCAAATCTCCTCCCAGGAAGGAAATTAAAAGAATAAAATGTTGGAGAGAGAGCATGAGGATGAAACTGTTGAACATTACCATAAATTGGATCGCTGTTGCTTTTACTGTCTTCAAAAAGAATAAATTGTAATGCAGTCCTAAAATAAAAGTTCTATATGCAGTCAACAGCAGTCACGTGACAGGCCACGCAATTACGGCAGTAGAAATTGTCAAATTTCAGAAAAGATCATAGAACTTTCAAAGTTAAAAGAATTTAGTGGGAATACATATATCCCAACAGACTAACGGACAAATTCTGAACATTTGGTCATTTAAAGCTTTCAGATAATTTCTGAAGGAAGCTGTTTAATTTCCAGTGACATGAAATTCAATTAAGAAAAACAATAAAACCAGGAGCTTAACCAAATAGGAAATTAAGATAAAATTCTGGTATTCTTCAACACATCTAAAAATTATTCTATCAATTTGAAAGGTAAAACTGCCTAAATTACCAGCTTGGATTATGAACAATGTCATCATGAGCAAAAAAACCACTGCCAAAGGCCAAAGGTAGTCCTGAAGAATCTTTAGACTAGGAATGTGAAAAATGCACAGACTCAGCTTTGAGATGTTGAATAAAAGCGCTATGCAGGTTTGCTTTTTTTGTGTGTGGGGAAGACCAGCCCTGAGCTAACATCCGTTGCCAATCCTCCCCTTTTTGCTGAGGAAGACTGGCCTGGGCTAACATCCGTGCCCATCTTCCTCTACTTTATATGGGACGCCGCCACAGCATGGCTGACAGGCAGGCGTCAGCGGGAGCCCGGGATCCGAACTCGCGAACCCCGGGCTGCCAAGCGGGGACTAAGCCGCTGCGCCACCAGGCGGCCTCCAGGTTTGCTTTTAACAATAACATACTCTTGGTTTAAAAATCGTGTGTACATTAAATATAGTGTTTTTCCTAGAAAGATCACATTAAATAAACATTTGCATTGAGGAAATGTGACAATTAACTGAGATATGTTCCAGTGGCATATTATTGGGCTAGAAAGGCTAGAAAAGTACCGTGAGGACATAGAGTTGGCAATCCTAAAGGAGTGATTCATTAGTTCAGCCCAGGAGAGTCAGGAAAGAGTCCACATAATATACCAAATTTTAAATAAATTTTGAAGTATGAGGTATAGATTCCCAGTCATAGAAGAGGGAAAGAGCACTCCAGGAAGAGAGAATGACAGGTGCAAAGGCATGGAGGCATGTTTGGGGAACAAAAGAGGAAAGTTCAGTATGATTTCTGGAACACAGTGCTTATGTATAGCAGGAGGAGACAGGGCAGGAAGGTAAGGTGGCACCATAATGTACCATAGAGTCTGAGGTATGCTCAAACACCCTGGATTCTTTAATAACAAGAAACCATGCTATGCTATAGAGCCATATGTTTTATCACAGCACATGAATGACCACGTTAGAGAGGAAACTGGAAAATAACCATCAGCTATGGCAGTGACTCAAACATTTTCTTTCTATTTCATTCTTCAGAGCACCAGCATGCAAGATGACACTTAGGAGTGTACTTTATTTGCATCATATTAAAATAAGCAGAAGCCCAGCTATTTCAGCATTTGAAAAAATACTAGATCTTAGATGGAAACTAATTTGAAAAAAGTGGTGTTGCTAAACCATGTCTTGGAGAGTCCTACATCTTTACAGCGGTTAATGGAGGTGCATCCATGACATTATGTGGAAAACAGCACTAGAGACCCCCAAAGCTCGCAAACTTCCAGGGCTTCTGAAACCAAAACGCAGCTTGGACTTCTTTTAGAATCTGTCTAGTTTCTCCAACTGAATTTCCCCCTTTCCCTACCTTACTGGTATATTTACTCTTACCCATACATACCCTGGTTTTTTTGCCAAATTCTGTGTTCTTACCATTCTCAACATCCTCTTCATCCAATCTGCCTGTTCAAATTGTACCCATTCCTTTGTCCCCAATTCGAGTATTACTGAGCGTGTATAAGAAGCAAGAAACATGTTTGATGGCAGATGGTGGTGGAAAAACAAGAGGAATGGAGTGAAAACGTATTGAACACCTAGACCATACCAATCACTGGGCAGAGTTTCAGATAATTAATTTTACATAATCCTGTGTCAAGACCTGTCAGTGCTCTAGAGTCTGGATCCAAATGCTGGCCACTCTCCTCTTCACTGATTCCAGTCTCATGCAGCTCTGTCCTCTTCCTCCCCATCCCTTCTATTATGCTTTCACTGGATTTATTAATGTCTTTATGTTCCCTTATTTCCTTTATAACAGCTTTTTCTTCAAACACTCTTCTTTTTTTTTTTAATGCAAGCTAATTTGGGGGGGTTTTTTTGAGGAATATTGGCCCTGAGCTAACATCTGTTGCCAATCTTCCTCTTTTTTTCCTTTTTTCTCCCCAAAGCCCCAGTACATAGTTGTATATCCTAGTTGTAAGTCCCTCTAGTTCTTCTGTGTGGGACGCTGCCTCAGCATGGCTTGATGAGTGTTGTGTAGGTCCGCACCCAACATCCGAACCAGTGAACCTTGGGCCGCCGAACTTAACTGCTATGCCACCAGTCTGGCCACTTTTTCAAACATTCTTTATCCCTTACTGAGCCCAACCTTTTCCCTGGTAATCCCAAAGCTCTTTTAAAAATTATTTAAAATTAAGGAACAGAAAAAAATATATATGTAGCATCATTGCCAGTTTATAAAAGGCTCTTCTGACTCAGTTTTCTCACCTAACAAAAGGAGAAATTTTCAGGATCATTTCTCTAGTCCTTTTCAGGTATTTGGTAATAAATAAGAATTTTTGGCAAGACAAAGAAAAAAATGGCATCAAAATCAGAAAGGAAGAAGTAAAATTGTCACTATTTGCAGATGATAAAACTTTGTGTGTAGAAAATCCCAAAGACACCACCAAAAATCCTTTGGAACTAATCAATGATTTCAGTAAAGTTGCAGGATAAAAAAATCAACATAGAGAAATCATTTGCATTTCTATACACTAATAATGAAACATCTGAAAAAGAAATAAAGAAAACTAGCCCATTCACAATAGCATCAAAACAATAAAATAGAAATAAATTTAACCAAGGAGGGGAAAGATCTATACAATGCAAATGACAAGATTTTGTTGAAATAAATTGAAGAAGAGACAAACAAATGGAAAGACATCCCATGTTCATGAGTCAGAAGAATTAACATTGTTAAAAGGTCCATATTACCCAAAGCCATCTATAGATTCAGTGCAATCCCAACAAAATACTGATGGAATTCTTCACAGAAATAGAAAAAACAGTCCTAAAATTTGTATGGAACCACAAAAGACCCCAAATAGCCAAAGCAGTCTTAAGGAAAAAGAACAAAGTTAGAGGTATCATACTTCCTGATTTCAAACTATACTACAAAGCTATAGTAATACACACAGTGTGGTACTGGAATAAAAATAGACACACGGACCAATGGAACAGTGTAGAGAGACCAGAACTAAACCCCTGCATGTATGGTCAACTAATATTCAACAAGGCGGTCAAGAGCACCCGATGGGTAGAGGACAGTCTCTTCAACAAACGGTGTTGGGAAAACTGGATTAACACACGCAGAACAATGAAACTGGACTCCTATCTTACATCTCTCACAAAAATTAACTTGAAATAGGTCAAAGACAAATACAAGACCTGATACTAAAAACCTTCTGGTAGAAAATGTAGGAAAGAAGCTCCTCAGCATTGGTCTTTGCATGATATTTTGGATATGAACCAAAAGCACAAACAACAAAAGCAAAAATTAACAAATGGAACTACGTCAAACTTAAAAGCTTCTGCACAGCAAAAGAAACAATTAACAAAATGAAAAGGCAACCTACAGAATGGGAGAAAATTTTTACAAATCATAGACCAGATAAGGGGTTAATATCCAAAATATGTAGATTCATACAACTCAATAACAACAAAACAAACAATCCAATTAAAAAGTGGGCAGAGGAACTAAATAGACATTTTTCCAAAGAAAATATCCAAATAGCCAACAGATATACAAAAAGATGCTCAACATCACTAATCATCAGGGAAATGCAAGTCAAAACCACAATGAGATATCACCTCAAATCTCTTAGAATGGCTATTATCAAAAAGACAAGAGATAACAAATGCTGGTGAGGATGTGGAGAAAAGGGAACCCTTGTGCACTGTTGGTGGGAATGTAAATTGTTTCAACCACTATGGAAAACAATATGGAAGTTTCTCAAAAAATTAAAAATGGATTTACCATATGATCCAGCAATTCTATTTCTGTGTATATACCCAGAGGAAATCAAAACAGGATACTAAAGACATATCTGCACTCCCATGTTTATTGCAGCATTATTCACAATAGCCAAGATATGAAAATAAACTAAGTGCCCACCAATGGATAAATGGATAAAGGAGATGTGGTTTACAGATATATATACATATATACAATGAAATATTATTCAGCCATGAGAAAGGAGGACATCCTGTCATTTATGACAACATGGATGGAGCCTGAGCACATTATGCTAAGTGAGATAAGTCAAACAGAGAAAGACAAATACTGCATGACATCGCTTATATGTGGAATCTAACAAAGCCAAACTCATAAATGCAGAGAGTAAAATGGTGGTTCCAGGGGATGCAGGCGTGGTGGGATAGGACAGACGTTGTTTAAGGGTACAAACTTACAATGAGTAGTAAATAAGTCCTAGAGATCAAATGCACAGTACAATCAATATAGACAATAATATTATAATCATCAAACTTGCTGAGACTAGAATTTAGTCATCCCAACCACTAAAAAGAAAGGATAATTACGTAATGTGATAGAGGTGCTCATTATTGCTACAATGGCAATCAGATTACTATATATAAATGTATCAAATTAACACACTGCATACCTTAAGTTCACGAATGTTATATGTCAAATATGTTCCCCAAAAAAATTCCCCTAAAGTTCAGTGTTATCAATACATTATGGCCCTGATTTCTTAGAAATGATGACTCAGTCACTTCTTAAGAAATTCAGAAGAACTCTAGGCATCTAAGAGGTGGGGACACTGAAATCAGGACATTACAGTCCCAAGGCCAAGAAAATCATTAATTCAAGTCTTTCAGACTCCAAATCTGTTCCCTGCTGGGTGAGCTGACAAGCCACTGGGATGTAGTCAAATGATGAATGGGACCCAAAAATATTAAAACTAACATCAAAGATCCGCTGGTTAGGGTCAAGGGCTTATTGAATATGAACTTCTGCATTTTGAATGATGAAACTGGGCCATTTTGAACTTCAAAACTGTGATAAGCTAGGTCTTTAGAACACCAGTGTTTGTCAGACAGAATTTGTTTCAAGGACTTGATTGCAAAATCTTGCCAGAAACCAGAATTTGGTCTCCAGAGAATTATTAAATTCTGTTTATTCTAGAGTCACATGAAAGCATATTTCAGTGGAAAAAAAATTAGTGTTAGTGAAATCAGATAACAATCAGTTCTTTGGAGACTCTGGTGTGAACCAGTCTGCAGTATTTCTGCAATGCCTCGGCGGGCTGAGACATCCTGAGGATTTTGGTCATTGTCATCACGCCCCCTCCACTCCTCTGTCCTCTTAGAGACTGAACGATAGCTATGAGAAAATTTCCATGTGGAAACCGCAAACCGGTGAAATATAGAAGGTTGACTTGAATTTCATGTCGAGTTTGAGGGTTACTGGGCAACACAAAAGGTAGAGCTGATAAAGCATTGGAATGGAAGCAAAACTGAAAAGCAAAGTCCTTTCCACGCTCCCCGCAGTCTCCAGAAATGAAAGCAGCTGAAACGAGGACAACTCTCCTTGCTCACCCTTCAGAGACAAAGCGGCAGGAAATTGTCAGATTCCTCCCAGAGCCCCACTTGTGAGGAAGCCCATTTACCAAATGGTATGGGTTGTGGGATCTGTTGTTACTGGTTTTCTTCCCTGGAACACAGCAGCTGGGGATTCGGCTGTACCACAAGCGGCTTCTAAACCCTCCGACTCCTCAAGTGCAGCCTGACAGCTGCTCCTTATGGGTTTGCAAACAGCCGTAACTCTCCTTCTTGGCTCCCTCCCTCTTGAATTGCTAGAAGAAAGCTTTTGAGCCCATCAGTCAAGGCGCTTGGTGTCACGGGCCACCATGAGCTCAGCCTCACAGCATCTGCTCTGTGTCTTTGTGGCATAGGGACCCCGAGGCCCTCAGGATAAAAGTGACAGGGCAGGAACCAAGCCCTGGAGAGGAAGAGAAGCCCCCAAAACACAGCCTCCATCTTACTATTTCCCGAAATTAGGCCACATTTTCCATCTTTGAAAAAGGTTCCTCTAAACACCAAAAGGAAAAAAAAAGACTGCAAAATAATTTACTCTAACAGAAATATAAAGAAAACGATTCCCAAATGTATCTCTCTTGGGGGGGGTCGATTTTTTTATTATGTATAATAACATCTAGTATTTGTCGAGTGCCGGCTTCGCGTCAAGCACTACCCTCAGTATTTTACATGTATGAATTTATGTAACCCCACAATAAATTAGGTGGGTAGATGTCAGCATCATCTCTATTTCACAGGTGAGAGAACTGAAATATGTCAGATATCTAAGGTCCCAGAACTAAAAATAGCAGAGCCGTAGGCTGGTTCCAGCCTCAGATTCCTAGCATGAGATCTTATAGCCTTTCATGCTTACTGAAACATAAGTACTCAAACAAAGAAATGAAAATCAAGTTCTGAGGTTTCAAAACCTCCTGACTTTTACATACTGGTAAGTACTCCCACAGGAATCTGTAAATATCCAATTTCTCTTGCAGACTCCATAGGTGGGTACACAGGCCAACTAAATGGTGCAGAAGGCATCTTCAGCTTCCTTCTCCTTCACAGACTCCACATTGCTGTGCCACAGCAGGCAGCAACAATGCTCACTGTGCTTCCCAGACGTGTGTGAGAATGAGAAGGAAGGACTTAATATGCAGCGGGAGCAATCGTTCTGTTGATAATAAGCTATGTGAGTCAGGAATTGTCTCTTTGACTCACTACTATAGTAGTCAGGGTTCTCCAGAGAAACAGAACCAATATATATGTAGAGATTAATTATGAGGAATTGGCTCATGCAATTATGGAGGCTGAGAAGTCCCACAGTCTGCCTCCCACAAGACAGAGATGCAGGAAAGTCGGTGATAAATTCCAGTTCTAGTCCAAAGGCCTGAGAACCAGGGGAGCCACTGGTGTAAATCCCAGTCCAAGGGCAGGAGAAGACGGATACGCCAGCTCAAGCAGGCAGGCAGGAAGCAAACGGGTGAATTCCTCCTTCCTCTGCCTTTCTGTTCTATTCAGGCGCTCAACAGACTGGATGATGCCCACCCACACGGGGGTGGGGGAGCAAGCTACTTCGCTGAGTCTGTGATTCAAATGCTAATATCATCCAGAAACACTCTCACAGACACACCCACAAATAATGTTTAATCTGGGCACCCTGCAGCGCAGTCAAGGTGACACATAAAATTAACCATCATGACTGCTGGATGTCCAGGGTTCATACCTGCTTGACATATTGCAGACTTGCAGTTACGATTTGGTAAGCGAGTGAATTCCGCCCTGCGTGCGTGTCTCACATGGATGCCTCATATGATTATCTGTGACTACATCTTGCACATATATCTTTATTTTGGAGAGGGTGCTCAACGATTGTGAGCTCACAGAAAACATGAACACTACTTGGTGAAATGCCTAAGAGAGAGCAGACAAGGCTGTGAACACTACATTTTTAAAGGAAGAATATCTGCTTAAATCTAACTGAAATATGCCTGACATCGATTGTAGGTTTAATGGAAAATGGTAAAATATAGATGTCTCTTTAAAGCATTTTTAATAAATTAGGCGCCCAAAACAAATTAGAGGCTCTCATTATAATTTATATCTGCCAACTATTTATTAGAAAGATTTACTTTGGTGGGTATCATTTTTATGATACCATATTTACTGCCAACACAGTTTTTAAAAATATATTCAATTAAATAGGATAATGATTCCGATTGAAGACTTCACCAAAATAGTAAAAAATATATCAGTTGTATTTCATCCAGAATGAAAAGAGATTAAATTTACCTCATCCCTGGATGTGGTATTTGGCCCAAATTGCATTTTTGCAGTGGGGTGGAGTTTGAGATCAAAAACACCAGAAATATTATGCATTTAATGAAAGCCAATCTTCTGGCAACTACGCTAAGCACTGCTTTGTCCTATTTCTGTGGAATTTTGGTAATACCCCAGATATCAAAGAATATTCTTTATTCCTACAGCTCTACAGCCTCAAGAAAAACGACACCATATCTGCAATAACACTTCATTTAAATGCCAATTGTGTTCCTTCATTTGCTGAAATAAAAGTACATATGAATGAACTAACAGAAAACACTATACATTTAAACCCTTCGCTTCAAAAATGAACAACGTAGATATCTTTCCTGAAAAAAAGAGGGTAATTATTGCCTGTCAAAACTGGCAAATCATGAGCATTTTTAGAGCTATAAGGGGACCTTGGAAATAATCTAGTCCCATCTCCTGGTTTCACATGCAAAGAAAAAGGGACACTACAAGGTGTCCCGACTTATCCTTAACCTCACAGCTATTAACAGACAGAGCTGAGACTGAGACCCTGGTCTTCCCTGCGCAGCCCAGACATCTCCCACTGTCCTGTGCTGCCTGGCTGCACTGCTGCGTTGTCCCCCTCAGGAAGTCTTGCTCAGTGGCTCGGTGTAGCCAGCCTCTGGAGAGAGTTCTCGGACCGGCTTTCACTTGAAGACACAATGTAGCCCCTGGAGCTCAGCACCAAGTGGCCGGGGTCCCGCTATAGTTGTTCCCAGCACCGGCACCTGGACCTTGACAAGAGTATGGAAGTTTCATTTCCTTACAGTTGTGTCATTCACTTCTGATCCCCTGGGTCAGACACACATCACAACCACGTTTATTTTGTGCTGTGATATAATAGAGTTTCCTAACACATACCTAAAAGGCATCTTTCAATTAAAATCATTTCCATTTTTTGTGTTATTCTTCCTGAGTAGCCAAATTCACTACATTTACCTATTGTCTGAAAGAAAATCTCTCCCACACTCTCCTCCAAATACTTTCCCCACATCCTTCTTCTTTAAATAATATCTCATCTACTTTTCATGAAGTGTGTCAAATCTATGACAGAGCAGCACATATGAGCATCTGGAAGACAGAACTCAGGTGTAACAGGTGCTGTAAAGGCTTGAGCTGAGTTCCATGCTGCACCTTATTCTGTGGTCCAAACAGAACCATCCATCCCCAAGCCAGGAGGGTCAGTCCTCATGGTGTCAGGCCACTACGAGACGCTCTGTCCCCACCGATGTTCCTGCCCATCTAGCCCGCAGATGCTCGTTTTCCTCACTGATGACCTGATACTAAGCATTGTGTATCACCCCATTGGCATTTCCATCTAGAAAATAAATTCCTTCTAGAATAAAGAATTATGTCCATTTACTTGATCTCTTTTATTTTACAATAATCTGAAGAGTAATAAATACCAAACAATTCACAACATATGTGATTATAATGAAGAAAGGCCCCCAACAGTTAGAGGTGAATCCCAACACTGTCTTATAACTGTTCATTTTCCTAGAGGTGATGGATGCACCATTTAGAGATGCAAGAAGCTGGGCAGCTGAGGTCACCATTAACCTAATTGCCTCAACCCTTGGTTTTGTTTGAGCTCCAGGGTCCAATTCTGGGAACTGAAAGATTTAGATTAAGATACCAGCTTGGTTTCTTACATGGTTTCATGCAACAAGCCCCTTCCTGGACACATTCATTTGATATCCACCAAGTGGATAAAACATCTGCTTTCTCTCAAAATTCCCATAAAAATTTTGGAGATAAATGGGAAAAAAATCTCTGAAACATGGAGCTATCAATACTAATATTATAAATTTCTACTTCTACCTATTGCATTTTAATAGAAATTCCAGTTTCATAAAATAAAAATTATTGATAAGAGAGACTGGAGTGACATTTATAAGTCATTTATGTAACATTTTATAGTTTTGCACGTTATAATTCAGAAACAAGAGGAAAAGGAAGAAACATTGCATATTTTCTTTCGTAATTATTGAGTAGCATATTTTTGTAATAGAATTCTTCAGAGAAATTACCAATTTCCACTCTTATGAAATGACCTTAACCATAACCCATTCTATAAAGGTAGTATTTAATTAGATGATCATTTCCATATTATTATAATAATATTGACAATAATGAAAAATAATTCTCCAGAATATTCTAACAGAAAACTGTGGAACTTTATTCTTTTTCACACACTCAGATCTTCATTCACTTTAGTTATTGCTCTCATAATTTACAACTCGGGATAATTATTGTGATTCTGGTTAATTCCATACTTTCCTTCAATCAAGATCCCACACAGCAACAATTCCCAAACCCTTTAACTTGGTAGTATATTTTCAAATTTCTAAACTGTTTACAAGACGTAATCCATAAGTGCAAAGTGAGCACTTACCTTAGTGTGCGAAATATCTCAAAAGGAATTGCAGCTAACTCAGACCAACTCAAAACAGAAGACCCAGAGTATCTGCACCTGACGTGGTTTGAGGTTGAAGAGGAGGAATCATACTGATCGGGGTGGTGGAGTTGGGTTGGGCTTTATAATTAACTATCTGGAATTCCTCTTATTAATACAACCACTACCATTTCTATAATGTGCCAAATCTTGTAGTAAGCCCTTTACATGGAATTTCCTCCCTTAATTTTCACAATAACTCTATGGAATAGGTTCTGATGTTATCCCCATTTTACTGATGATGTGCTTGGAGCTCTAAGAGGTAGGTCACACAGGACGCAGCAGAGCCAAGAGCTGAGCACAGACTCTCTGAATCCAGGATCAAGATCTCAACTTCTCAGAGCAGGTAGGTAGAGAGGCAAAGTCAAAAAAGAGGGCATATTCTATCCTTTGATAAAACTTAATTACCAGGAACTGACTGCTACATGAGATGTTGGAAAACTAAATGGTCAATTTCCAGTAGGCAATTTCAAAAGAAGTACAAATGACCCTGAACATGAGAAAAGATGTTGAATCTCTACTAATCAGGAAAATGCAAATTGAAATAGCACATCTGCTTTTCCAGCCATCACTTTTCGATGCAAGAGTTCAACACATTAACAGCATCAAGTTTAGGTGAAGATGCAGGTCAGCAGGCTTTTTCCCACATGCTATTGTTGTGACTGACACCAGGTAAAGCTTCTTTAGAGGAAATTCAACACTTCCTATTCAGAAAGACATCTGACATTTTGGATGGAAAGAAAAATGCCAGATGTCCTTCGAAATGGGAAGTGTTGAATTGCCTCTAAAAAATGAGTATGTAGGATATTTTTTAAACATTTACTTATTTTCCCTGTATTTCCTCTCACGTTTTTTACTGTATTTATTTCTGTGTTATCTTAATTTTTTACAATAAGAATCCAGTCATATTACCCTTGTATAATCCTGATATTCCAGATTTGGGAGTTCAACAACAGTGGTAAATTAAACGCAGCAAGAATGCGGAGAGTTGGCAGAAGACTGCCAAGTAGGCAGTCAAAACCGAGAAATACCATCTATTATCACCATCATTTTATTAAAGAAAGGCATTTTAACACTAAAAATAGGAAAAGAACATAATTTCAGAAAAATAAAAATGTTTCTCAAAGAACAGCAATGAAGTATCCTTGGGGAGAACTGAGGTAGGGAAGGGACTCGACCAGAAGGAGCTGGCATGTTAGAACGCAGCCAAGCCTGTTTCTCTAGCACAGGGACCCTCCTGGAAGCCAGAGCAAAGCCACCTTTGCAGCCCACCCCCCACAGCTCCCCTCACACCTCAAGGTCATTTGAGCATGCACCCCATGCTGCCTAAGCTAAGGAGTGACACTACATGCTCTTCTCTCTCCAAATACTCCATCCATCCACAGCTACCTGCAGCCCACACTGGAAACGTCCAGGAAAGTGAAGCCCCCCCATGCCTGGGGTTTGCTGCCCCATCCAAAGATAATACAGACTCTTTATGTTCTGCAGATGGGTTACTTTAAGCTCCCCTCAGAGAGCCTTGTGGAGGTCTTATCATGCAGGGGCTGGGCAGGTGTGGAGGAAAAGCCCCAGCAGAAGCACCTGGGTGAAACTGGAAGACCCATCCCTTCAGGGCTCACTGTATCCCAGGCTGTACCCATCCATGGAGAGGTTTTTAGGGCAATCACTGATATGTGCCCCAGCATGAGATGCTGAAATCCAAAATGGACTTACTATGGATGTTTTCTTTAGGTGAACGTAGTTCTTGAAATACAGTTCTTTTTTGTGAAAGTTCTTTTTTTATATTTAATAAAATCCATTTTAATATTCACCTTGATTATTCATCACAAATTTGTCTAAAATCAATGGCTAAGTAGCCTTTTTTTTTTTTTTAACTAAATGCCTAGGTGCCAACTATTTTGACCCAGATTGCTAGTGATAAAAATATCTTAACCCTCTCAGGACTCAGGGAACCAAATCTTATACTTTTTATCAGGAAACAGTGGCAATGTCACCAACTAGGCGCCTTGAGAAACTCAAAGGTGGGTTTGGAAGCAATTGACTGTTTTTCCAAGTTGTTTCTTTTCCTTTTGTATGTTAAGAAGATGTAACCACCACCATCCTGAAATTGATGAAGCGAGAAACTCAAGGGAGATGTAACCACCAAATGTCCTGAAACTGACCAAGCATCACCACAAGCCCATGACCTTTGCCTTATTTTTAATGCAAAGATCTCTCCAGGAGGCATGTTGTGGAGGCAGGTTCTCCAACTGAGCCTGTGCAGGCAAATACCTGCCTCTCCCTTTTGAATATTCATTCCCCAACTGAAATAAAAGTTCCCGTTTCCCTTTGTTTGGGGACGCCATGACTTTGGAAATGATTCCTCATGGCCTTCTATTTGCTGCAAGTACACTTTACTTTGTGAGACAACTTCCACTGGCGTAGAGTCTTATTTGACTCACCAGGAGGCGAGCCCACTTGGTTCGGTAACAACAGGACAGAGAAGGAATGGGGCAAGGCCCATGGCCAGAAGGGCCTTAGTTAGGAATGAGAATTGGTCAATTTTGGTCCACACAGAGAGTCTAGGAGGACAGACTGCACAGACACCCTCCGCTCCCCACATACCAAAGACGGATCAGTGGTCAGTGCTGACAATGTGTGACTCATCTGCTCCAGCAACATTCAGGAGCAGAGGCATTCCCTCACACCCAGGCTCATTGCTAAAGACCACAGACGCTGGAAGGAGATGTAACAAGAAAGTCGGGAATGTGGAGCACGTGGTGAGGTCAGCACACACACCACACACCCACACAACACACAACTCTGCAGTATCTTCTATCACTGTGAACACAACTGCCATTTCTATCACTGTCATTAATTAGAATAAAAATTCTTAAAACTCGCTGCACCATTCATCTCTAGAGCTAAGCAGGATTATTCTAGGCTTCTGGGCCAAGTTCTCTACAAGCCTAGCTGATTAAAAGGCATTAACATTGATATTTTGCCAACACTGATTATACTGATTGCTGGCAAGTGTTTATGTGATAACCAGGAGCTAACGAGGTGCAGAAAGCTCGTGAGCGTCACTCATCGTCAATCAGGGGTGCTCGGCAGTGACTCAAGTATCTGTTTCCTCCCTGGCAAAGAAAGAAGGTTAACTCAGGGACTTCAAGGCACCTTCTAGAGCTAACATTTTATGACTGATTAGCAGACAACTTTTCAGAAAGCATCTACTGAATAGCATGAGGTTCAAAATCTTTCAAAGGCTAATTATCCATTCTAAGTACTCCAAATTCTGCTTTTACCTTTTTTCTTTCTGTCTTTTACCATGTACTCATGTCTCATTAACGATGCTAATCAAAGAGGAAATAAACAGAAGTTCTGTTAAGTCAAATCTGATGGAATAGAAAAATGGAGTTCTGAGATTGTCCATAGAACTTTTCCACATATTTACATTCTCTGAAATTGTTCTTTCTTTGGGGGCATTCAGCTGAGTTAGCAGTGGTTAGAACTCTAGCAAGCCTAAAGATTTGTTGCAAAACTTCTGAAGGAAAATGATGCAGAGAATGCAATGAACTTCTCCTGCAAGGGACCCCAACACAACCAGTCAACTGGAAACTCGTGCTGTTTGTGATAAGAATTAAAGCATCCAACAATCTTTTCCTTAAAAAACAAAACAAAACCAGAGGCAATGACCAGCAAGTTTACCTCCTCTGGTTCAGGAGTATTTGTTGGCCAACTAAGTGTTCCTTTTCACAAATGTAAAATTAAATCAACAACTTCCTTGGTATTCCTGACACTATAGGTGAAGGAGCCTGTGAAATGTGGAATTAACTCTTCAGGTTTAGAAATTGTACACCAAGTTTAGAAAAATAAACCATTTGATGAGTGTTTTGCTGGCTCATTTAAACTCCATTCCCAATCATAACTCTTGATTTCCCAAGAAGGAAACAGAAAGTAAAAGAGTGTAGCAGGTTCAAAACAGAACTGAACGCTCCTTGGAAAAGAAGTTAAATCCAAATACATTTATTTTTACCATTACTTATTACTACCACCATTACTAATATTATTGTTTTACATTAGAACCAAGTAGTTTACCATAAGTGCTTTCACATGTTTTCTTTCATTTTTGCATGACCCTCCCAATCCTGTAATGTAGATAAAACAGCAAGTATTCAGATATATTAAGTAATTTAGCATCCATCATCATCACCACCAGCAGCAGCAGCAGCAGCACCATCAGCACCACAATCACGACATCATCGTTAATGAGCGCTTGCTATTTGCCAAGTCCTGTACTAATTGTGTCATGTGGAGCATCTCATTTAATCCTCACAACAACCCTATGCAATTGGTATTATTATTATTTCTGTTTTACAGATGAGAAAACTTGGTTGATTGAGGCCTGGAATGTGGAGCTTATAAGTCCAAGTCCAGCGTTCTTTCCACATTGTTTTAATAATAGAGTTAAAAAAGAACAAAGAGAATGCAAAAGTTTCCAGTTCATTTCATATCAGTTTCCTTCAGAAAGAAATAAGGCAAGAAAGGGACCATGAAAAGAAAGTTAAATTTGCAGCCTCTTCTCAAAATAAATACTTACAAAAATGAAGCAGGCAAAAATATTTGCCAAATCTTTTGGAACTTTTGCAAATTGAGTAAGGTTGCAATTCCACTAGACTTGTAGCTAAATGCAAAATTCTACTTTTAAAACAGCTACTGACCAAACAAACAAAAAAAGCTATTAAAAAGAAAATAAAAGATGACTTTTTTTAAAAGCCTGACATTGTGGGGTGGCCTACCATGACTGGTAAAGCTCTTGGGTTTCCAAACCACTCTGGATGTGCCTTGCTTGGTCTTTGGCTACATCAGATTCAATTTCCACTCAGCACGTGTTTCACGAATGTCTACTGCATGGTTGGTGTTGGGGGACATGGAGGTGAACAGGACACTTACTGTTTCTGCTCTCTGGAGCTCATCATCTAGAGGAAAAGACAGATATAAGAGAGGAATTACAGTACAGTAAGTTTTACCATGAAGGATTTATCCCCGTCTTGGGAATCAGAGGAGTGTTCCCTGAAAAAAATGGCATTTAGATGAAACCTGAAGGAATGCCGGAGTTAGTCTGATGAAGAGGTGACATGAGGACTCAGGGGAGAGAGAATCTGAGGGGCAGGAAAGGCGTCACTTACCACTTGGGAGGACAGCTACATCCTCCATGAGATGGGGAGGAACAGGGTCACTCACTAACTTAGGAGGACAGCTACATCCTCCACAAGATGAGGGAGGTTTCCGTGATCTACTCCAGGTGAGGTTTCTGAGAAGAGCAAGTTCTCATACAGGCATTCCATCTTTCAAGTTTTTCCCTGACTCAGCCAAGAATTCCCATACTCTTAAGAAACTAGCCTATGACTCCCGTAGTCTGAAAGTAGCGTGAAGAAAACACATTCATGGTTTCTTAGCTAATTACAATAGTGGTTTCATCAACGTCAGAAAAAAAAATGGAATATTCATTTAAAAGGATGAGAAGAGACAGAAAGATAGATGATTGGGGTAGAGATGGAAACAGAAAAGGAAGGAATATCCTAAATGAAAAAGAACCACAGTAAAGAAAATAAACAATTTTAATAAGAGGATCTCTCAGTCACCTGCATCTGGCCTGAAGAATTCACAACACCTCATTCCAGATTCATTTATACTGCACTTGGGACCACAAGAGAAGATGATACTGTGCCACAGATTCATTGTCCTATGTTATGCTCAGATGTGGATGAGAAGCAAGCACACTGGAACCCTGAATTCTTTTCCTTTCCTTTGTATACCGGTTCCCTAATTCACTTTAATAACTGCACAAGCTTTAGTTTTGGATTGCTAAGGACGCCAACTGACAGAATAAGAAAGCAGCCCAAAGAGTGCTAGGAAAGGAGGAAAATGAGAGTTTTCCAGAAATAATTCATGTGCTAAATATTCTCTATTTGTCCATCCAGATACACACATCAATCTTTTCCAGACTGCTCTGTGGGTGACCCATGTCAAGGAGCGCCCTCAGGCTTTCAATTGGGTGTGGTCACTGGGGGCACCAGTAGGAGATCAGGGATGGGAGATCAGTGAGACTGGAGTGCTTCATCACTCCTGGTTAGTTTCCATGAACCTTGCCCACAACCTTGAAAACAGCCCCTTCCTTAATTGCTCCTTAATGGCCTAAGTTGAATGTTCCATCTCCTTCCTCACCTCCTAAAAATGGAAAAAGACAGTCTAATCTCACAGAAGGGCAATGCAAGGTTAGGCCAAGCATGATAGACAAGAACAAGGTGTATTTATGAGATAATATGTCATAGTAAGAAATCCACTTGAAAACATCTTTGGAGTATGTCCACTGATTTTCCTTTCATATCAAGAAGAGAAATAACACTGCACTGAGAGGAGATAAGAAGAGAGACAGCCAGAGCCATTTTAGACAGTGACTCAGGATAACCACTGAGGGATGGGACATCTGGAGAAACTATTTGGGAGGAGTTGATGATAAGTACACTGGACTTTTCTGTAGCCTCCAAAAATAATAAAGCCCTCCAAATACTTACCTATGCATATCTCCAGGGCCTGGTCCCTCTTCATCCAGGCTAAGATAAGCCCAGCCAGGACAACCTCACTGGCCTCACTCTATCACTTCTTTCCAAAAATGAGTATTTTATAAGAATACCTACCAATTATCTACCAATATGGCAATAATTTCATTAAGTTACAGACCTCAGGCTGCTAACAGTATAGTGAGAAAGGAAGAACTTCTTACCTCCTTACTCCCACTGTGGTCGCGTTCTATTGGCTTCCTCTCAGCTCTGTGCATTAAGGAATACAAATTTAGCTAGATGTCAAGTACTAACCAATAAGTGAATCTCTCTCTGACAGGTTTAAACCTATCATCAAATGTTTGTTAATTATCTTTGCTTCTTAGATGAAAAAAATATACTATACTATTCGAGGCAAAACTGCTCATTTTAATTTCTGCCATCTTCCTGTGTCCCTCTTTAAGTAACAATGACAGCTAGATTATTTTTTCTTGGCCCAAGAGTAATGTGTTGGGCTTCCTTTTTAATGACAACAATCTTTTTGTTGCCAAATGCTTCATGTCTTAAATAATGGTTTGAATCTTGGCTGCAATTATAAGATAAGCTTTTTCTCATAACCTTTTCACAATGGATTTTCATCAGCTCCTTTATAAAGGAAATTAAAATTTGCATTTAACTTCAAGTTCATGTATCTGAAATTAGACACACCATGGGCACATTCAGACGTGGTATTTATAAAGGAATAAAATTTGGTTTATAGGGTCTTGTTTGAAATTTTATCTCTAAAGGAAAATCTAATTGAAGTTAATGAAGAATCTACAGGTTGAATGGCAGAGTGACTTAAAAGTGAAGATAATATATTTCTGTAAATATAGTGTGCTAACCTCTAAATATGTCCAAAGGAAAGTCTGTTTACTTTCCAAAATTTGTCAGTGACATCTGAGATCCAGACAATGTGGCAATCAGCAGGTTTGATGTATAACAGAACATAAACTTTCAGACAATAAAGGCCACAATAGGAACGGGTCCTGCACAGTGAGTGACGCCCTCACTGCTCAGACAACATGACAAGAGCTGTGGTCTAATAAAAGCAAGATGTCCCCAGGAATTATCAAGAACCTTTCAGGCAAAGTTGTCAGCTCATTTTTTCCAGAACCCAAGCTGGGACTTTGCATAACCTGAGAGTAAACATCCCTGACGCCAGGATTTGAGAAATACCAAACTCCAAACTTGCGGAGTGTCCATCCCTGGCCTGGACTCCGGCTCCTTGCCTTGCCCCAACTGTCTCCTCCCTTTAATGCAGAGCAAGTACTGCCAGCTCTGATGGTAGGTGGGATTTGCACATGTTACAGTCTCAAAAGGAGAAAACATTCACAACTAAATGAGACAATGGCTAATTCAAAGGCAACATCTGTGGGAAATATGATTGCACACTAGGAAAGCAAATCGTCTATCAGGAGACGAGTGATTCATAAATGTTTCTGGCAGGGACTCACACAGATGGAGTGGTGCACACATGCTATTTTTTCCCACTAGGATTTCTGCCTAACAGAGTAAGTGATTGCAGACCCGAGCGAGTATGCATTGTGATCGAAAGCAAATGTAATGAACTTTCTGATCAAAGTACCACCCAATCTGTTCCCCTGTGATATTCCCCACTCTGGCCCCTTCCCTTCAGTAGGCAACTCAGGAAGGTTCTTGACTGAAATGTTTGTGCAGATGCAAAGGCTGTGACTTCCCTCCTGGCAGGGATCTCAACCCTGACAGGATACAGAGGAAAGAAAAATCCTGCGTCTACTTCCCAGAAGCTCTAGAAAAAATGCCGTCAGTCCTGTTTGGGCCAAATAAGGCGTAGGAGTCAGTCTCTAGTGTAAAGGCACCACGCGCACAGAATTGGAGAATGTTAGAAATGGGATCTTAAGGCTCCCAGTCCAAACTTCTCATTGTACAGAGACAGACCCACAGAGATCAAAATGACTTGCCAAATGTCTCATAACCAGTCAATGACAAAACCAGGATTATAACCCAGGTCTCTTGGTTCCAAGTTGAGTGGACTTTTTCCCCATTAAGATATATAAATTTTTTCATTCATTTATATATCATATTTATTCAATGCCCATCATGTGGCAAGCAATATTCTGAGTGCTGGAAAAAGAACAGGGAACAAGAGAGAAACAATCTTCACCTCAATTAGTTTACATTCTAGTGGGAGAGATTAACAAAATTCAGATAGACAAGTAAATATATATCATGTCAGGCAGTGGTAAAAGCTTCAAAGGAAATAAACAAAGGTCAAGAGATAGAGTGTGACGAGGGGCAGCTGTGTAAGAGAGGGTGATCGGGAACACTCTCTCTGGGGTGATATTTTGTCAGTCTGAATGAAGTGAGGGAGCACATCACACAAAGAGCTGAAGGAAAACTTTTCAGTTAGAGAGAACAGCGTGTGTGAAGTCCAGGAAGCTGAAACAAGCTCAGTGTGCTTGGGGGGGGTGGGGGACGTGGACTAAGTGAGGGAGGACAGTGGGGGAAGAGGTCAGAGAGGCCACCAAAGGGCTTTCCGCAGGGGAACAGCTTGATCTTACTTAGACTTTTTAATAGAATATTCTGGCTGTTGTGCAAAGAATAGACTGAAGAGAAGAGAGAGAAAGAGAAGCTCAGGGAGAACAATAAGGAGGCATCTTTCTGAGGCGGGACCTAAGTTCCTTGAGAGCAGAGATTTTCATTGAGCTTGTTCATTGCTGCAAAATCAGCACCAAGAATAGTGTCCTGCACACTGTTGGGGTCTTACAGGTAGTTGCTGAATGAATGGATACCTGAGAGGTGAGGCCAAGGGCCAAGTTGACAGCAGCTTGGACTAGGATAACAGCAGGAGAGACAGTGAAAAATGGGTAGATTTGGGTGTTTTGAAAGTAGAAGTGACAAGAGCAGGTTCAAGATTGGATGTGTATACTTCGTAAGATGGCACTCAAGACTGACACCTAGGTTTTCGGCTTAAGCTCCCAGGGTGTATAGTGGTGACTTCGGGAGGAACAGATCTGGTGAGGGAAAACCAAGAATCCCATCTTGATCATGTTCCATTTGAGCTGCATATTGGTCTTTCAAATGGAAATATTGGGTAAGCAGTTGAATAGGAGTGTCTGGGGCTCAGGGAAGAGGTTAAGGTTGGAGATATAAGTGGATGGTGTTTAAAACCCTTGAACATCATAGATCACCCAAAGAATAAGTGTGGACGGGAACTGAAAGTGTTCAAGGAGCTCTGGGGCATTCCGACGTTCACAGGTGGGTGGTGGAAGAAGAGCCAGCAAAGGACTTTTGCCTCACACGAAGTACTACGGAGAAGCCTGAGAGGAAGGAAACCAGAGAGTGAGGCATCCTGGAAGCCAGCGATGGAAGCGTGTCTGTTGTTCCCGGAAGGTCAAGGTGAGGACTGAGAATTGACCACACTGAGGTCACTGGTGACACCAGCAAGTGCAGTTTCAGTGGCGTCATGGGGACAAAACCCTCACTGGAGTAAGTTCAAGAGGAAAGGAAGGGGAGACAAGAACAGATCATCCTTCTAGGAAGTTTGCGATAAAGAAAGTAAAGACATGAGGAAGGAGTTGGAAGAGGATGAGGGCATCAAAGGAGGGTTTGGGGCTCTTTTCAGGCGAGAGCCATTACCACAATCTTGTATGCTGATACCAAGATCCAGTAGAAGTGGAGGAATTCGTGTAGGACAGAAATGGAATACCTGCAAGAGAAAAGTCTGAGTTAGACAAGAGAAAACGGGATCCAACGCACAAGGGGAGGACTTAGCTTTAGAAGAGCAGGCACAGGTAATCTGGAGGGAGGAAAGGCAGAGTACACTGGGGCAGATATGATTTGGTGGGAGAAAAGAGAGGGAATCCTGTTCTGATTGCTTCTTCTTTCCCAGTGAAATGACAGGATCATCAGCTGAGAACACGGGGAAGAAAGGCGTGTCTGAGATTTAAAGAAAGAGAAGGAGACGACACAGCTGTAGGAGATTGATTCTCAGCAAGATGCTCCATGCAGCACTAGCATCCGAGAATATCAGTCACTGAGCTGCCAAAAAATGGAGGACACCTGCTGAGCCAGGTGTGGGCAGTCAGGGGGGAGGGGTGGCTCCGAGCAAGAAAAAGGTGCAGAAACAGGAGGCAGGAGGTGTTTCAGTGTTCACCTACCTCGAAAATTTGAAAGAGACCATCACGATGGACTAGATCAGTGTTGCTCTTCACGGAGATGCAAATATTAAAAAGTAATAAATTATTTTTTTCTGAATTCATAAGGAAAACATTTGTCACCTAAAAGCATTAGTTCTTTCACTTGATTAACTCATAATGAGATAATATAGAGTCACTTTGAACCAGAAACCATGGATCTGTGAGTATTATGACATTTAATTATATAGCAATACATCCTGTACAGGACAGAAGATTAATAACTTGTTAAGTTGAAGCAATTAGCTAACAATAATAATGGTAATAATGGCAGAATCACATGTTCCTTCAGAGTGCTCGCGAATGTAGGAACCGGAAAGACTTACTTAATCTGAAGAGTTCTATTATTTATTCTCTACGGTATTTTTTATTTTTAGCTGCCTGCTTCCTTTTTTATGGAAGGTTTTAATTAATTCCTTTTACTGTTTTATAAATCTCCCTCTTAAGTACCGTTTTAGATAGCAGTGCAATTCAAATCTCTGAATAGTTTGAAGGTTTCCTTTTCCCTTCAACACTTTTAAAGCACATAAGCTCCAATGTGAGAGGTCCAAAAAAAGCAATATAAACAGCTCAGTAATTCTGGAACTTCTCTCAATTAAAGGAAGCATAACATTGTCATTTTCAAACTGGCTTCTCACACCACTTTGTGTGGAGGGGGTGAAAAAACACACCCCCCACACACACCCTGTCTTACATTTTACTCAGGCTGCTATAGCAAAAATGCCATAAACCGGGTGGCTTCAACAACAAACATTTATTCCTCACAGTTCTGGAGGCTGGAAGTCTCAGATAGGAGTGACAGTCTCAGACAGTTGGGTTCTGGTGCAGACTCGCTGGGTCCTCACATGGTGGAAGGGGTGAGGGAGCTCTCTGGAGTCTATTATAAGGGCACTAATTGCATTAATGAGGGACCCACCCTGCTGACCTAATCTCTAATCCTGATTACGTCTCAAAGGCTCCACCTCCTAACACCATTGGAGGATAGGGTTCCACCATATGAATCTGGAGGAGGCACAAGCATTCAGTCTATAACATACACACAAATCTTGCAGCTTTTTTCCAAACTCAAATGGATTAGGACAAGTCTTTGCCTATCCTTTAGACTTCATTGCAAGGAAGTGTCTTCATAACCAATTTTCTTTTGTTTTTATTCTGAATTAAAAATTAATTTTCTATGTGAAACACCTTGTATTGTGCTAACTCAGGTCTTAGTAGATTGTTTTCAAAGTGGTTCAATATATTCTACTAAGTTAAAACTCTTTTCTGACTTTCAAAAGAAAGTGTCCCCTTCATTTCCACTGTTAAATTTCTTTTACCTCTTTTGCTGATCCACACTCACCTCGGGTTTCTGCAGGAACATCACTACACACACCACTGGCACCTGCATGCACCATTTGAATTTTGGAGGGTGAAGTAGAAGCCCCCTTGTCCCATACAATCAAGATCACAGCCAGGTGACTATTTTTTTTGAATGAACTGAGCTCAACAGGAAAGAGAGACAAAAGGATGATCATTCTACAGTGTTCACTCCTGCTGGGATCAATGCCCTCTATCTGGGCTGCTGGAACCAAGGAAACTGCACAAGCTGGAGGCCGAGCAGAACTCTGAAAGGACCAGTGCTAGGTGAGATAAAGGCTTGGGAGTCCAACTGCATTGCACAAACGGGCCTGGAATGGGACAACTAGCCAACCCAAGGTCACATAATCTCATGTCCAAAGCTCAGTCTTTGGAGTCAGGCTTATGTTCAACTCCTAGCCATACAATTCTGTGGATACAATTCTTTAAAACGTTATTCAATTTCTCTGACCTTAGCTATAAAATGGAGATAATAACCGCCCTACTTCAGAGAGCTGTGAGGATAAAAAGAGATAAACATGTAGGCAATTAGCATATAAGGCACGGGTTATGCTTTCGTTGGCCTAGTTTGCAGAGGAGGAAATGGACCTCAGTTAATACTCAAAACAGTCCTATGAGAAAGCTCTATTACTACCTTCTCTGTTTTCTAGACAAATAAATGGAAGCACAGAGAGTTTGAGTACCTTGCCCAAGGACACACAGCTAGTCAAAGCCAGGCACAAAATCCAGACCCAGGCAGTCTGGCTCTGGAGTCTGTTCTCCTAACCATTACACAAAACTGCCCCTCACAGTTCTTTGTTCTGAAAGGGCTGTTGAAATGGGAGTTAAAGCTGTGACCAGAATCAGTCAGTAGGTGGAAAGGAGGAGGACATAACGATGTCAGGTGAGGACCCAAACAGGCAGTACTTGCTATCATGGGTGATGTGTCCGTACAAAGATAGACATCAGAAGTAGGCCAAGAGCCAGGAAAGACTGAAAGAACTGTTTGGGAGCCCAACCTCTATCTGGTGTCCAGTGCTCACAGAGTGAAGCTTCAAAGTAGGGTGTAGACATGCAGGTACTACTTCAGCTACAGGATATGAAGGAAGAGATCCCCCTTTTACCTCCCCGAATCCTAAGTCTGATTGGTGGGGAAACAATTTGGCACACAGAAGATGGCTATAGATCTTAACGAAAGAGAACTCAAAGCAAGGACTAGCACCATGCATTCCAGGGCACCACCCGTGGATGGAGGATTTGTTGAGACCTCCCCCATCGCAGCAAGAGATTTCATACTTTCTTTCCACTGATTAGCCTTTGGTGATGGTTCCAGATGTAAGATATTAGTCTGGATATGCTTGACTGAATTTGCTTAACAGAAGCACAACTTGTGACTCCAGATGAGACACAAAAGATTATGCTGCTTTGGGGCTTCTTTTTTCTAAACTCTGAGTGCCTGCACCCTTTTGCACAACCTCCACCCCCTCTTCTTAAGCCAGACAGTAGCTTCAGGTTGTGAATTTGTAATAAAACTTGCTTTTACCTTGGTGGTTCCGACCTCCCAAAAGGTTGTTTCCTTCCATGGGTTATTGGATACGTCACAAAACAATCCCAGGATCAGGTTGTATCTGGTTTCCGTCAAATAGCAAGCTGGTGGTGAGATTCTCCCTTGATTACCTACCAAGGGGCTAGAAAAACAGCAGCCAAATTGGACATCTTTACCCAGTTCAGATTTATATGTATGCTGTTCCTCTCTGCTCCTTTCTTCTCCCCTCCTCAAGTGTCTAGATGGGACTCACCAGGACCACCAGCCTATTAACACAAGACTTCTTCCTGTTCCCTGTAGGGCAGACAAGCTGTGGGCAGTCAGCACCAAAACTAGGGACAGCTCCTTTCCCTGGGGCTTCCCAGCCTGGTTCCCAGTTCTGGTTTTACTGCAGGGCTGCAGTTGGTAGGTAGAAGGTTCTCACATCTCCCACCCTCACTGTGGATTTTAATATCAGGGTCTGGCTGAATAGTTGAGTTTATCTGCTCTAATATTTTCAGGGTTTTCAAGGTCTAGTGGTAAATAAATGGAGTCAGTAGAGACTCACAAGAAACATATTTGATCATAGTTCAGTCTTAAGTCAGCATTCACAAATCAAAGGCTCTTCACTGGCATTTGTTGATCTAATAAATTTCAGATAAATTCTTGGGTACACTTGGAATCATGGAAGGGGTGGGAAAGGAATAACCACGTCTGCATCAGCATTTCAGAGTCCATCCTGAGTTGGACTTGCTAGGCTGGGCTTCTGGAATATCTCACTCCTCTAGGGCCTTGAGTTCTGTTGATGCTTCCATAAACTTTGAAGAGGACAGGCTGACTGTTCCAGCACTGTTTGGACAGACCTTAGAAGCTTGAGCTGGCAATTCTAGAGTTACTTGAGCTTGTGTCAGGATATACCCCATGTTCTCTAGGATGTTTTAGACATTCTCTGGGATTCCCATCTCAGATTCATATGTCCTCTGTGGGCATCCACAGGGGACTGAGTTGGAATGTGGTTCAGTGGCAAGGAATGTGACATTCTGGGGACTCAGTGTGCCCTTGGGAAGCTTAGGGAGCCAGTCAAGACTCTTCAGGTACTAGAAGGTACTCTAAAAAGTACTCTGATTTGGGAACACTGTTTCTCCAGGTATAATGCAGAGTACTGAATTGCTGCAGAGCAGTCACTATATTCTCCAACCTACCTGTCCTTGCTCACAGAGAAATTCATGACCCATCTTAACGGAATTTCAAGCATATATTTCTCCTTTGTTACCAGAATGATAAAACACTTGAAGATTCTTTTCAGATTCTCATGCTTGGGTCCAGCATCTCTTTGTATATATTTAAGAGGAATTAAGTAAGAGCACAGCCGGTATGGACTTTCTAGGATAAAAACACTTTCTACAACAAATTGCTTTCTCAGATTCAATGTGTTCAGCTGATACTGTGCCAGAAAGTACTAAGCGGGCAAATTGACACCTGCCCTCAAGTAACAGAGGATTCAGTTAAGTGAGCATGTTTAAAAGACTTCAGAAAATGAGAAGCTAGGTCCATCAGCTCGGGAGCACTAAATGAGTTTGCAGTTACAGGTTCAAGGACTCAGAGGTATGAGTCCAGCTATAAGAATGGGCCTTGTTTGGCCATCTCTAGGTTGAAGGATGAGACACATTTTATCCATCTTGGAAACTCCAAGGAATGTCTGGATCTGGATTCTCCTCCAAGGTAAATCTGAATTTAGAAAGAGTTACTGTTGCTGGTGGATCAAGGCATTGATCCCATTACAGGGACAGTGCATGTTCAACTGTATGTTCCTTGAGGGGAGAACTTTGTCTCCGTTGCTCATTCTTAAATTACTGGACCCTAGAACATCCTTGGGACATAGTAAATGCCCAGGAGTGTTGGTTGACTGATTGGTGGCAATGCAGAACACAATTCAAAGGCCCTGTAAGCTTGATAGATATGGTCAAAAAATATGAAGTAGTCTAAAGTTTAAGAACTACTACACTAAAACTTTCTGAGATGTAACTGAACTCGTTGGTGCTAGAACTAGGGGCATGATTGATCTGGTCTCTGTGGGAGAGGACAGGGCACTGGCTTAGCAGTGTTTGGGCCATCTCTAGAATAACTTCTTCCCCTGAGAACACCCAGAAGCCTGTCTGAACTCAATCCAAGCCTTTAGAGAACCTTTGTTCAAGGGAGTGCTCCAAGTACATGTAGAGAATATGAATTTTTCTGAGCATGCCAGTCTCGAGGCCATCATCTGGATGGTGAATGTGACAGTGCCTTTTCTATTCTGAGTCTCAGAAACAAATTTCCAGGCATTCGTAATAATAAAATTACTCTAGTTTAATATTTATACATTCTCTTGATGGTGAGAGCTTGTTCTGGGCTTCAATATGTCAAACAAATAAACTAACATGTAGATGTTCCACAAGTATTCAAGATGTCACTCCAGGACATATCCAATCCCAGCACTAAATTTGCTTGCCTCTGCTTGATGGGACAGCAGAGGCGAAATGTGTTCTAGAAAATGTCAGGAGCAGCCTTTAAGCTACAGAGATCCCAATAATGGAAAAAAAGTGCCTCCCTTTCCAGGCACTTTTACTGAAGCATCATATTTGTGACTGAACAAGATACGGAACATTCACATGTGAGTTCCTTCTGTGAGAAGTCATAAACTTATTATAAGGTAGGAACTATACAGCACAGTGATTGTGATCCTAGATTTTTACTCAAGAAACTCTTAGATGATTCCAGAAAGAATACCTAGGAAAAGAAGTTTCTCCTGCAGGAATTGTAATAATAATTTTAACATTTTCCATGTTTCCAGTGATAACTCCAAATATGTCTAAATTACTTGAGGTAATGCTGTCTTTGAATGCTCTTGTAACTCAGCTGGGTTTCAACATGAAGCCTCCTGTCATCCAAGGCATGGTGAGCGGGGGGAAAGAACTGGTGGAGGTGTGAGACTTGGAAACTAACTACAGAGAAAGTCTTAGCCAGCCGTAGATGAACACGTACATTTTGGAGTTATTACTGCATAGAGGTCAAATGATACCCTGCCAGACTTGACCTGTATTCAAGTTCCCATGAGCCCCAGAAAGAGCAGATACATGGATTTAGAGCTCAAGAACAATCCAGAGCTCCAATTTAATTCCTTACTTAATCCACAAGATAAATTTCCAAAATCTGACAGGGCCAAGAAATTTACTGAAAATTACAAGTGGACTTGGAAGGCCTGTCAGCCAAGTATTACTACAATAATGCCACATAACAAACATCCACAACACATCAGTGGCAAACAACAAGCACTTATTCAGCTCTGCAATGCAGGCTGACTGGAGGTTAGCTAATCCAGACTGGACTCGGCTGGATGGTTCCATTCCACATGTCTCTTGACCCCCTCCTGAGACCAGCAGTAGTCTGGGAATGTTCTTCTCATGAATACAGCAGAGGCACAAGAGAGCAAGTGGATCCACACAGAGGCCTAATCTTGGAACTGGCACACTGGAGTTGCACCTGCTGCTCTTGGCCAAAATAAGTCTCATGAACAATCCCAAATCAAGGGGTGGGAAGATAAACTGTAGGCCTCTAATGGGAGAAACTGAACAGTTATACAGCAAAGAAGAAGAATATGGGGAAGAGTAATGTGACCTGCCACAAAGGGGATCAACAACATACCAGTGACAAGCAGACCATAATGGGATGTCTGCACAGATGTGAAGACTGTCAGCAGAACTGCTGTCCCAGATTGGGGCTGCTTCTGCAAAATGCATCCCCTTCATATGATACCTGACCTTCATCACTATTGACTCCAGAGCAAGAAGAATGAATATTGACTCAAATCTCCTCTGGTCAATGCAGACCTTCTGAAATAGCTCTATAAGAATGAAGCTGGCATTCAGCCTTCCCCTCGAACATTATTCTGTAGATCACTCAGCATATCACTAACACTTATGAATAAGTAAATATATTCCAAATACCTCACAAATCCTTTATCATCTGGACACAGAGTGGGGCTCATGAGTTATTGTACAATAATTACATGGGGAAGAAATAAACAACCTCTGTCTTCGCCAGGCTTTTAACGATCTGACCATCTGGGTGTGGACAGTATGAACTTTAGAATTTCTCTCCAGAGACTTCCAGAGGCATGAAATTATCAGTAGGCTTGGCAGTAATTTTAGAAATGACTGTGTTGTGACTACCAAGTGAGAAAGCTAGGTCTATCTGTTGGTTACTTAGGAATTGTTATAAAATTAAAATCAATTCAAAAGAGTCTTGGCAACTTAACCATGTCCTTGAATTTTAAACAGTGCATGAATCCATTCAAATTGCCTTCCTCTAGTAGGATTTTGCAGAATCATAGAGGAATTAAGACAACCCTTGCCATTTCTTCGACTTTTGGATCAAACCTTAAAGATTGTTCTGTATCTTCAAAACTTTCCTACCTGTTTTTCTCTTTTATGTATCTTTCCAGGGTATCTTATCTCAGAAAGTTTAACCAAGTGCAACTCAGCAGCTATTCTCAGTATCTTCAGGTGAAATCAGTGTGCGCACTGCAGACTAACACCTGCTCTGGAGGTTTGTTGTTCAAGTCAGCCAGTGCACGCACAGCTTTGAGACTTGTATTTCCCCCAGCATTCTCCAAATCAGGATGCTCCAGGGAGATCAAATAGGTCATTGCACTTGGACGAGTGGGCATATTTTTCAAAGATATAAACATCACTAAGAAAAAATACAATGCATATTATGTTTGTTGCCTGAATTATCAATGATTGTTTCTAGAAAAATGGATCTACCTGTATAACCATAGTCTCACAAAGGTATATAAAGAAATAAACACATCCAGACATCATTAAATAAAATTTCACTCACTAGATAATCTCTTTTATTTTTCTAAATAAGGCATGCCATCTAGCTTCCAAGGGAAGAAGTTATATTTCAAAACACGCCTTCTCTACCACGGCAGCTAACAAGTGTAAGCTGACCCTATATAGGGAAATCATGTGAGGGCTCGTCACATGTTGTAATACTTGTCAAAGTAAGGAGGTAGGCCACCAAAAATTTCCACAGATAGGACATTTGTGACTATGCATCCAACCGTCACAGTTATAACATGAGCTCTTCACTCCACGTAGCCACTGCCTAGACCAGAGGTTTTCAATTTTTTTTGACCATGACACACAGTAAAACACACATATAACGTCACAACTCAGTACACACATGCTCACATCATCACACACATAACTAAAATAACAGTTTCAGGAAATGGTACTTACGCATTACATATAATACACTCTCATAGTTTGCTTCTGTTCTAGTTCATCATGTTTTCAAATGCTGATAGCAATGCGCTGAAACTGATTTCACAGCCTACCAACAGGTTGTGACACTTACATATGACTTTGGGAGAAGTTGAGCCCTAGTGGATGTCAAAGTCCAGGATCCCTGGAAGTCAGACCCCAAGGCAAAGCTTTAGTGCTTTGAGAGTTTTATCCCAGGAAAGCAATGGCGAGAAGAAAGGGAAGTGAGTCAGGGGAAAGGGAAGAACACATATAAAATGGTGCATTACTAAGCTGCCCACACCTTCACAAGGAAACACAGCTGCTTTCTCAGTCACAAAGGAGAGGAATCTCCAGAGTGTCTGCATGGAACCATTGCCTCTTAGAAGAGCTCTTTGTAGAGGGTGGAGGAGGAAGGTAAGCTATTGACTGCTAGCTCCTTCCATGTGCAGGTTCTCATTGGTCAAAATTCACCCCATTTCAACTCCCCCACATTTCTGGATTATGTCACCTAGTTCATCTGGGCAGAATCTCTTCCGGTAAGGTCAGACCATTGGCTAAGGCAGGTATCCAGGAAGAGATGCTGACACCCAGATCTCATCCCCAAGGGAGGCAGAGACAACATGAGATGAAGGGATAGTCATGGCAGCGCGTGTTTAAGACCCTGGAGACAACACAAGTTGTCACAGTTCTCTAGCCAGGAAATGGGACAAGTCCCAGGAGTCAGGTAGAGTGGAGCACACCTGGGGAGCTCCCCAAATCAGGGTCACTGTATTGGGGGAAACCCAGGTCTTGGAGTTGCACAGGCCTGGGTTCATATCCTTCCATCTCCACTTCCCAGGGATGAGATATCCGTGTAAGTTGCTTTACCTCTTTTGTGGATTATATTAATACCCTGGCAGGGCTGGTCTAAAAATTAGAGAGAACATACGATTTCCTCCAAAAATGCCTTTCACATCTTTTATTAGACTTATTTCTAGATAGTTTATATTTTTGATGCTACTATAAGTGGTATCTTTATTTTTTGTTTAATTAATGCAATTAAATTTTATATAGCATACTTGCTAAACTTTTATTAATACTAATATTTTATCTGTAGTTTTTTTATTCTCTATGCAAAAACTCATTATCTGCTAATGATATTTTTGCTTGTTACTTTTCCATCCTAGTGCCTTTTAACTATTCTTTTAACTTTACTTTCCATGCTAGGTAGAGCCTTCAGTACAACATTGAACAGCACGGTAAAAACAGGCACACCCGTCTTATTCCTAATATTGAAGGGAAAGCTCTCAGTGTTTCACCATTAAGTGTGACACCTGCTGTAGGCTTTTTTAGTTGCTCTTTATCAGGTTAAAAAAAACCCTCGTATTTTCAGTATGCTAAGAGTTTTTTCATGAATGGATGTTGAGTTCTATCAAACCATTTTCAGCATCTATTGATATAATAATATTTTTTCCTTTGATCTGTTAATGTGGAGAATAACATTGACTTTTCTAATTTTTTTTAAAAAACTTGAATTTCTAGGATAAACAACTCAGATATGACATATTTTTTAAGACATTGTTGGATTGGCTTTGCCAGTATTTTGTTTAAGATGATTGTATCTATGCTCCTGAATGAGATTCACCTGCAATTTTTCTTTCTTGTATTGCCCACATCAGGTTCTTGGTATAAAGGTTACACCAGCCTCATAAAATGAGTTGGGAAATGTTTCTCTTTTACTCTACTTTGGAATAGTTTCTGTAAAATTGAAAATATTTGTTCCTTGAATGTTTGGTTGGGCTCCATGGTAAACCATCTAAGGCCTGGAGTTCTCTCTGTGGGAAGATCTTTAACCACCTGTCAATTTCGTTAATGGCTACAGGACTTTTCCTGTGTTCTATTTCTTCTTGATTCAGTTTTGATGTTACATTTTTCTAGGAATTTGTCCATTTCGTATAAATTTTCAAATTAACTGGCATGAAGTTGTTCATACTATCCTTTTATTATCTCCTTAATGCTGGCAGTTACCTCCCCTTTTTCATTCCTCATGATGTTTAGTTGGGACAGCTCTTTTTTTCTTGATCAATCTTGCCAAAGATTTGACAATTTTATTAGTCTTTCCAAACAACCAAATTTTGTTTTGCTTCATCCTTTTTATTCAATGCTTACTTTCTATTACATTAATGAAGACCTGTCTGAAATTACTTCCTTTTCTTCCAGATTTTTTGGGTTTTCTTTGCTGTTCTTTTCCTATTCTCTTAAGATGAATGTGTAACTCATTAACTTTCAGTCTTTGTTTTGATATAATCATTAAAAGCTAAAATCTCTAATTGCTGCTTTATCTGCATCACATAAGTTTTGATGGTAGTATTTTAACTATCATTCCATTCTAAATATTTTCTAATTTCATTATGATATTTTCCTCAATATGATTTACTTAGAAAAGTATTTCTTAATTTCTTGATATATAGTTTCCTTGGTTATCTTTTGATTATTGATTTCTAGCTTAACTATACTGTGTTCACAGAATGATACAGAACTTTGAAAATTATTGAGAGTTCTACATGGTCAATTTTTGCAAAGGTCCCTTGTGTTCTTGTACAGAATGCATATTCTGCATTGTGGGAGCATGTTTTTATGCATGTCCTTTCAGACACAATTGTTAATCACATTGTTTAAATCTTCATTTTGCTTATTCATTTCTTATCTGTCCCATCTCTCAACTTCTGAGAGGCTTATCCTGCCTTTTCCAAACATTACAGGAGATCCGTAAAATCTCTCGTAATCATGGATTTATTTATTTCTCTTTTAGTTCTGTCAACTTTTGTTTTATTAATTTGGTATATGTTCTTAGGCACACACAAATTTTAAATTATTGTATATTCCTTATGAACTAAATATTCTATCACTAAGAAGAGATTATCCAATTAGGCTTTTTGCTTTAAAACATGTTTTGTCTGATATTAAAATAGCTATGGCATCTTTCTTTTGGCTAGACTTCCCTGATACATTTTCAATCCTCCTTTTGTCTGTCACCCAGTCTAACAACCTTTATTTTGTATTTACTTGTTTATTTCTACCATGGCCCAAGCCCCTGGTGGTTTTGCATCAGTTCCACCCTTTCTCCTGCTCCCTAAAGCTTTGAACAAGAAAAGGTCCTATGAGTCAGATATCACCTATTTGATTACTTGAATTTTGAAGACCTCAGCTCACTTCCAGGAATCCAATGTAATTCTGGAATTTCTCTGGCTTTCAAGAGTCTCTTTAGGCCTGGTTGAAAGCAATCTTCTACTCCTGACACTGGATTAGAACTAGACCAGTTCCTCGCAGTGCTCTAATTCCGCCTTTTAGGAATGCTAGTTTTTGCTATTGTTTTGTTGGTTGTGTTTGTTTTTTGAGGAAGATTGGCCCTGAGCTAACACCTGTCGCCAATCTTCCTCCTTTTTCCTTTTTTCTCCCCAAAACCCCAGTAGATAGTTGCATGTCATAGTTCTACATCCTTCTAGCTGCTCTATGTGGGATGCCACCTCAGCATGGCTTGATGAGTTGTGAGTAGGTCCGCGCCCAGGATCCGAACCTGTGAACCCTGGGCCACTGAAGCGGAGTAGGCGAACTTAACCACTACACCACCAGGGTGGCCCCTGTTTGTTTTAAATAAAGTAAACATCTTGTTAACCACTAAAAAGAAATAGAACACCGCAGACAAGCCAGAAGGGCCTTCTTCCCACCCCTCAGCGTTCAGTGTTTTCCTGGCAGAGGACAGAGTTTTAGGACCGGGTCCTTCTTTTTGTGATAACAGGTGCATATCTTCAAATTGAAAACTCATGCGGGGAGATCACAGATTCTACCACTATATTATCGCTACCTCTGATGACCTGGACGACTCAGTGGAACTGCTGATGTTGGGTGAGTGAAAACCATCGGCGACGTTTTCATCTGAGACCACTTGTGCTGTTCCCTCTTCTCAACGTCTCCTCTTTCGTGTATCATCAGCAGGTTGTGCATACAGTCCTTATTGTTTGCGCAGAGACAGACTGGTTTTACAATACGCTCTTTTTGACCAGTCGCTGTGTTTATGGTATCCTGTTTCTTGGAGGCTATGGCCCCCGTTTTAGCACTGTCCTGAATGTTTCTGTTGTTTTCTTAGGACTTCTTCCCTCCTATCCACTTGGAACCTTCACCCTGATCTCTCTCTGCTCTTAGTCTTGGCTCATCTTTTTGTAGGGTAATTGCTGAAGAAATTGCCAGAGGCCTTTGAAGCAGGCTAGAGACTACTGGGAGATAAGAATTCACTGGTGTGTCAGGATCTCCTGAGACATTAGGAATCTTTTCTCATTCAATTATATCCACTTAAGACAATCATAAGGAAAGATGGCTGTAAACTGGAGAGTTTAATAATAGAACTGGTGCCCAATGAAAAGAGCTATTGGGGAAGCATGCCGGTGTTTCATTGGAAGGCAAATTTCTTAAAACCTAAAAGTGTTTGAGTTATTCTCAAAGCAAATATATCTAATCCTTATTAATATTAATTTCTTCATAAATGAAAACTCATTACTTTGGGCTGCCTTTCCTCTTTCGTGGATTGGAGGAATATCAGTGGGAGACGACCTCCTTGAATGAAACTGAAAATTGAGCACATATTTTGTGCTCTGTAAATGTTGGCTGAAGAAGAAAATTAGAATAAAACACATAGAAATTAAGAAACTACATTAACTGTAGGAGAAAAGGAATTCATTTGAAGACATTTTTCAAAAGAAATTACATTTTTGTGTATGTTGTTTTGTAACAATCTTTATATTAACTGAAGCATTTATTTTTGTTAATTATTGACATTTTTACTGGTATCTATTACCTCAATTGGTGTTTTCTTTTTATTCTGCCTTTTCCATACTCTTTTTCCTTCTCATTTCTTTTTTAAAATTGATTACTTTTTCTCATGCTTATTTTTCTTTACTAGTTTTGAAGTTGTGTACTCTGTTTTTATTCTTTTAATGATCTCCCTAGAAATTATAGCACGTATACCATAAAAATCAACATCTTTACCTCCCCCTCAAATAATACAATTTTAGCCTCAGTCACTTCCTCGCCAACTTAAATTCTACTGTTTTCTAAAAGTATGTTAGTTTTGTCATTTCAGTATTTCAGTTTTAACCTATTCCTCATCCTCATCTTTATTTAAATTTACCATTATCTTTGCTCATCATTTCTTTTTGAAACTCATTTTATTAGCTAGGATCATTTTCATCATTCCTGAAATATATCCTTTAGAAATTAGTTTAGTGATGATCTTTTGGAAGTAAACTCAGTTTAGGCTTGCCTGAAAATGTTATTTTGCCTTTGATTTTATAGAATAGTTTTACTGGATTAAGTACTCCTAACTGGCAATTATTTTTCCTTAGAACATTGAAGATATCCTTCCACTGGCTTCTGGCTTCCATTATTGCTGTAAGAAAGCAGCTGTCAACCACCCCGTTGTAGGTGGTCAGTTTATTCCTTCTAACTGCTTTAAAGATATTTTCTTTGTCTTTCATGTTCTCTGGTTTTGAGCTAGGGATTTCTTTTTAAATATCTGCTTCAGATTCATTGGGGTTTATGTATCTGAGGATTTATGTCTTTCAATAATTCTGGAGAATTCTCAGTCATCATCTCTCTTTGATATTGTTTCCCATTCTCTTTATTATCTCTTTATGGACCTCAGATTACAGTTATGTTAGATATCTCAGTCTCTCCTTTGTGTCCTTTAATCTCTTTTTCATATGTTCCATGTATTTGTCTCTCCGAGTAGAGGGGCAGCATTTCCAGCTCACCTTTTGCTGAGGATAAAGTGTTCTTGTACAAACTTTTGTGGAGTTTTGTTTTTTGTCTCATAATTCTATGAGAAAACTGAAGCTGAAGTTTACTAAGTTGAGTAAACATCCTCAAGATGAAAGTAAAATTTAGAGGTAGCTTAACTCTCTGGATTTCTGTCTTCACCTACATAGATTTTAGCCTGATAATTCCTTACCTTACTGCCTGCTCACTGATCCTTTTCAGCACCATTATATAGCATTTTTAGAAGTTTTCAGTGGGAAGGTGTGTCTGAACACCTGGCCCACCATATTATCAGAAACAGAAAGTGGTATTATGTAAATTATCAGGCACAGATAGGCCTTCAATAAACAGTAGCTAATATTTTTGTTATAGTTCATTCTCTTAGCCTAACCAGCATATCTGTTACCCTCTTTTCTTCATGGAATATTTTCTTTAAAAAAAAGATGTTTTTAAATCTGTAAGAAACTAATTCTTCATTTGTTTTTCTATTAATAGAATGCCAAAGCTAGGTTCTGAATTTTAGTAATTTCAACCAGAAAAGTAAAAAGCCATGGTCATACATGTGTTCCAAGTTTCTCTAATAATAAGACAAGAAAAGAGAACCAGCTCCCTTTATTTTAGGTTTGAAAACAGTATCTTTGATCACACAAAACACAGTGAAGAGTTGAAAAAACAAAAACAAAAAACAAAACACAGATCAAACTATGCAGCAAGGTTTGCCAGGAACAGAAAATGAGAGATCTATTTTTCCACATGAGTCATAAATATCAATAAATATAAAAATAAAATGTTTTGCATGGATACGTCTGACCAAAACTCCAGTGTTGCTGGATGAGTGAGTGAGTGTTGCTGCCTCTGTCTGCAGGGATGGGAAAGAGGTTTGACACTGTAATTTCAGAATGTCTAAACCAAATGAGGTCACTGTAGGGATACATGAAAGTCATCATAATCCTAAATCACAAAAATCAATATGAACACGCTTCAATGCCAGTATCTCACTATTATCTCTTGCCAAGGTTGTACTGACAGAACTAATTTTAAAAAAAGTGACATTTTTCCACGTTTATCTCATTGGTAAAATACCAACCACATGACTAGCATTTGAACTGTCAAGAGAGTAGCAACATTTACCACTTCTCCAGGGAAGATGTCAAAGAGACCCAAACTGTTATCTAATACTGTTGCCCTTTTTAGCTGTGCATCTATGATTCCAAGGACAGCAGTACTTCAAGAATGGCACATCTATAAAAACAGAATCGATCATGAGAGAATGGTGCTTTTATTTGTTTGTTTGGTTTTGACCAGATATGTTATATGGGTCAAAGTTACTGAAACCCTAAACTCTCACAGCTCTGAAATGCAAAATAGTCAGTCGCCATCCTATCAAAGGATCTCACAATTCGAGAGTACTTGGATGTTTCCTCACAAGTACTGGCATCAAGAAGAGTGAAGCCTGGGTCACTTAAGGTGCACTCCCAGCTGAGAGATAGACAGTAAAAGGATGAGAAGTAAGCCAGTCAGGAGGCAGCTGGGAGTTAGTGCAAAGTGTACAGGACCAGTAGTTTGCGAGTCCCCAGAACCAGCCCTGGGAGAGGAACTGATGGCTGGGACTGGTGGAAGTCAAAGGAGAGAGGAGGCAGGCTTCCGACACCTGCCTGGCATAGGGGGCACTTTACTCTACAGTAAAAATGCTGAGGCAGGACCAGGACACCCACACAATCTGGAACAGTTATGGGGGACAAATATTGGCAACTAAACTCGACATTAATATGAGTCACCAAGGGAAATGCGTTAGTCAAGCAAAATTACAGTCAATTTTTAAGAAGATATAAGATAACGGCTGAGTTTGTTAATTTCTGAATCTGCTCCAGGCCTGGCCTGGAAAATATGCTGATGGTTGGGACACTTGAATCATGAGCCATAAAGATTCACAATTCATCTTAGTTCCAGAACCAAAATAGGAATCCTTGTGGAGACCAAGCAGCTCTATATTTTAAGGGGGTAGGAACCCTAAGAATTTAAAGGATTTTTTTTCATCCTCACCTATAATATAAATTGAAGGCCAAACCAGGACCCAGAAGGTATTCCCTAAAGCATAACTTCCAACCCACACTAAAGTCCTTAGCTCTTTCCTCCCGAGCACTGTGGACTGTTGAGTCAACTGCATTGTAAAGACATTCAGTTTAGTAGAACAAACAAGAGTCGACATCTATTGTGTGCCAGGAAGGTTTCATAAGACAGAGACAGAGAAGACATGGTCCTTGCTTTGGATCAAAGATTGGAGCAAACATTCTTCATAAAGAGGCCACAAAGCCTCCAAGAGGAGCCTTGTATAATTACTTATTTTCAGTATTTTAGTGTTTGTGTCCATGTGGTTCTAGACATTTGAACACAAGGCAGGGACTCCACAAACATTATTGAATGAAAAAGTACCACTTTTTGGCTCATGTTTTGGTTTTCTATTGCTGCCATGACAAACAATCACAAGTGCAGTGGCTTAAAACAATACCACTTACTGTCTCACAATTCTGTGGGTCAGAAGGTCAGGCACAAGGTATGTCTGGTCAGGGATCATGAGGCAGAAATCGAGGGGTCAGCTGGGCTGAGATCTTACCTGGAAGCTCTGGGGAAGATCCCACTTTGAAGTAGAATTCAGTACCCTGCTGTTGGATGACTGAGATCCTCATTTCCTTGACACATGGCCCCTTCATCTTCAAGCCAATAACAGCACCTCAAATTTCTGACCTCCTTTTCTGCTACCAGCCAGGGAAAGATCTCTGCTTTTTAGGGTTTACATGATTACCTTATGCCTGTGCAGATAATCCAGGACAATCTCCCTATTTTAAGCTCAGTTGATTAGTAAACTTAATTACATCTGCAAATTCCCTTGTGCCATGTAACACAACATATTCATAGGAGTAACATGGGGGGGGGTCAAATCTTGCCTACTACAGCTCATTTGACTGCAAGTGATATAAATCTTCCCCAAATAGTTTAAACTAAAGGGACTTTATTGGCTAACTGAGAAGTTAAGGTGTGACACTGCCTTCTTCATGGATGGAGCTGTGCCTGAAGACATCAGATCTCAGACTCCACCTCTCAGCTCTGTGTCCTGCTGGGTATGGCCTCGTTCTCTCCTACTGCAGACTGATTTCCTTCAATTCCAATTTTGTTATGTTCCCAGATTAGTGACCCACAAAAGAAGGGAACTTCTCTATTCCAATGTCCAATCAAAGCCTTTCTCTCTAGACTTTGAATTTAAGTAGAGTGTTCCAGTAACGGGGAAATGGTTGGTGTTCATTCATTCCAATACCATAATAATTCATTCTTGATGCTGAGACCCACTATATCCCCCAGGGCACTCTGGTCTTGACCTTTTCTGTCTTATCTCCTTGACCTCCTTTAGTAGATGCTGTGGTGCCCTACCCATATCTTCTTTGCCAGCCTGTGTCTCCATTACCCAAGTATAAGCTGCTAGGCACAGCTTTCTCCAGAGCATTGCCCTCAACTGACTGGGACACCTCACTCAGAGATGCCGGAGAGGTTTCAGTATCCCCCACCCCCAGGCAGCCAATGACTGACTGACAGGGAGGTACAAAAGTCCAGCCTCCTTGACTAAGACAAGCTAAGAGTAGACTTGACCTAAGACCACATCCTTGCTTAGCTTCTTGCCCTCACCTATACTGCTTCCCTCATTTGCTTACAAGTTTTCCCGAAGAACAAACCCTCAATAAACCATGCACACCTTAACCCCTGTCTCAAGCTCTGCTTTTAGGGAACCTGCCTAAGACACTTCTTGTAAATACTGCTAATTGCCTCATGTCACACCCAAAGTCCCATTTTTGCTCAACTCAGCCAGAGTTCATTTCTGTTGCTTAAAATAAAAGAACTCCAACTAATACTCTGAGAACATAGAAAGTGAAGAAAGGGGAGAGTACTCCATGATGACAACCCCACTAGGGCCACATGGAGTGGAGAAAAAGGTTGTGATGAGGAAAGTATTTCTGAGGGTCTTAAATCGCTGACTAGTCTGTATGATCCAAGAGAACAAGAATCATGTGCTAGTCACCTTTATATCTTCCACAGAATGTAGCACAAGGCCTTCACAAAACAGATGCTCAATAAATACGAATGGATCAATTTCACAAAGGAAAACCGCACAAAGTGATTACTGTCCAAAGACAATGTGGAAACAGATAAATTGAAAAGGAATGAAAGGGTTTTTCTTACATAAATCACTTTAATTGCAACAAATATTTACACAGTAAATTACAGTCTACAAAGTATGTCTGCATATATCATTCATTTACTCATTCCAGCAATCATGCAAGGTAAGTTTTAACAACAGCTTCATTTTACCATGAGCCTCAGACTTGCCCAAGGTAGCATAGCTAGTAAGCAGTGAACAAACATCTGATCCAAATTCTATATTTCTTCTTCTACTAAACACAACCTCCCTGCCCACCTGGTCTTATATTTATCTAGACAGGACCTTGTGCTCAGTGTTCTTGGCACCTGAGATTAGATAAAGGAACTGGACTGTGGTGATGAGAAAGTGTGTGGTGCTCTGCAGCCTGTCATTTCTTTCAAAAAGGAGATTAATAGCAGCATGACTTCACTAGCCACAGAGGGCGCCTCGATGACGTGCAAAAGCTGGCGGGGTGAAGCAGGCCGGGGGTGTGAAGTAAGGAAGACCTCCCCCAATCCAGAGCTGTCAGAATTAGGTTTACTGTTACTCTCCTCTAATTCCTATTGTTTCAGCTGCTGAGCACTTTGAGTTTCTTCCCCAAGAAAAAAAGAAAAGCAATCCAATTTCTCTTCAGTTATATAGTTTCACTCACATCCTTTAAAACATAATGAATCAAGGTGATGTGTGGCCATTTCACAACCAGGAGCCAAAACTTTTCCTTTAACCATTAGGAAAACATCTCCCACCCAGGGAGAGAGCTCTCCTTGCTTGTTCTCAATGCCAAGACGCAGAGAGTGAGAACAGATCTTCTGTCTCGAATCTATAGGTATCACATGAGCCTCATGTCTGGTCTTTGAGGTCCAAGAAAACACAGAATCCGATCTGAGTACCTCTTGAAAAAAATCCTCTGCAAATCTGTATGAAATTGTCTGCAGGCTGGAGCTTTCACCTTCACACTGATGGTGTCTGATTTTCCATTCTTTAATAACGTTTTTCTACCTGGGGCCATCAATTTCAAGCTATTTTATTCTAGGGCGTTAGGCCTCACACCAGCTGGAAAAACAGGAAAACCTTTCCTGGGCAACAGGCTTCCCCTGTCTGCCCACCACACCCAAAGGGCTCAACAGGAGTCACTCTGATCTTGCCTGGCAATGTCCTCAACGTCAGCCAGAAGATCCTTCCAAGCAGAATCCAAGCACACACCAAAGACAAAGTCCTCTGCCCTGATATGTTTGTCCTTTCACCAAGAATTTTAAAGCACCTTTCCAAGAGCCGAAAAATGAAATCTCCCTCCATAGACAGTATTTTGTTGGCCAGTGTTACAGCCAGAATGGTCCCAGTCACACATTTGCCTACGTTCTGACTTAAGGGTCAGAGAGGTTAAGGGAGGCTTCCTAAATCACTGAGGGGTTCAGCAGTCAGGGGTGGGGTTGCTTGTCCACACTCCTCTCCCTAGGGCTTAGCATGGTTGTTTACAAATAGCATTTTCTTTGAAAGAGCCTGTAAGTTTTTCTTAAATCAAATCAATTAACTTGGTGCCAGATTCCATAGGACCACTTCACCAGCTCTTTTGTCTTTCATCTTCCCTATTTACAGGGTTACTATTTGTAACTGAGATAACATCTAGTGCTCATACATTTCATGGAGAGAGGGTGTGGGGTTGAGGAAAGGGGGACTAAAATCCATTGGCAGTCCCAACAAGAAAGTGAAGACCTACTCAAAGTAGGATAATTCAGAGGGAGGGTGTATTTCAGGGAGATGACTCATAAAACCTGGAGATAGTGACAGCTGAGGTCTTACCACCGGCAGACCTGAAGAGAAAGGGGAGGACGCAATTATCAGAATCCAGGAGGAGAGAGAGTTGGGTGGAGTCTATCTTGTGAAGAATCGTGACTAATTTGGTAGAGGGACACAGCCAGGTCTCACAGGGAAGGGGCCAAGGGAATACATCTCAATACTGAGCCCACTGTCACCCCCTTCCACATCTTCCTGCCAGGGCTTCCCTTTGGCCAAACCCAAAAGAAAGCCTGAGGGCTTGGAGAGCCCTGGTGATATAGTCCATACAGATAGTCTCTCAGGGCGATCACTTTGCTGGGTTCTTGTGATGCTTAGAAACAATAATAAGAACCATGTATGACATTCCTGGTATGTACCAGGCACTGGTACTTTATTTCTTTTAATCCCTTTATCACCCTCTCTTGTGAGCATTTCATCTCTTACAGATGTGGAAACTGAGACTCAGAGACTTTCAATAATTTGCCCAATGTGGTCACACAGCTGGTAAGTGCCCCATCCTGGTTTAAACTCCATTCTGTCTGCCACCAAAGCTATTGTTATCTCTAGCATGTCCCATTGCATCTAAAGTACCCATCATTGTGCTTAGTATATAATGAGGTTTGGTAAATGACAGCTAGGCAGTTAATACCATTAATGATGATAAGAAAAGAGCTGCCCCTTACTATGCAATCACTTTGTGCTACGTGCTGTGCTAAGTCCTTTATATACATTATCTCAGTCAATATTCACAGCTACCAATAGATCTCTTCCAAGAAGAAAACTTCCCTTGTCACTGGAGCAATGCACAAATTTTGACCAAGGACCATGTGGTGGCCATAAGAATATGCCTCTCAGGTCTCCCTCTGCAGAGAGGTAATTGACTAAGAGCTCCAGGGGCCACACTCTGAAATCTCATCCCTGCCTTTTCTCTGAGGTCACACTCTCCACCAGCCAATTCCAATCAGTGACTGAGTGCAACAGGGACAGTAATCCAGGCCCTTTCCTGGGAGATGTAGGATTCATTTCACAGCAATTTTGGCTTGAAGATTCCCCAGTGGCCTCACCAAACTTTTCTTAGGATTGCACTTCAGTCTAAAATGTTTCCACCCAACCTTCCTTCCTTCCTTCTGTCCCTCATTTGGGATCAGACCAGCATTATAGTCTGGCATCTCTCCTAGTCTTTCCCAACTTCCTCCATGCTTTTGCTCCCAGGTATTTCCCCTAAAATTTTCTTGCAAGTTTAATTTTGTCTTGGTGTTTATTTTTCGGCAGGTCTGCTGCTTAGCAGACGCTACTAACATAGACCATAGCAGTCTTACTGAAATTATAGTCTTAAATATAGTGTGTTACAGATGATTATTGATTATCTGTTGAGTATGTTATTCACCAAGTTGTATGAAAGATAAAAAAAGAAATCAATCAAGCACCTACCCACATGTAGCTTACAACCTAGTAACACATTTGGTACATAGAAAGATTCGCTGTTAGCGGGTCACCTGATATGCCAGGAGAGACCACACTGGGCAGTCGGATTCCACCCTTTTGTGTTTATGTGATTATCAGTGGGGATTCCATGCATGTTCCCTGGCAATGTGTTCCTTTGAAATTTTGGTTCTAAATCCAATATCAAACTGTGGTTTTTTGAATCCTAAGTGGAAATGGCTTGGCAGGAATTAAAAAATGAACCAGCTGTCTTTATGCAACTGTTTAAAATATGTATTTTCCAAGTACTCCATTCTTTCCACTGTTTTTTTTTTCAACAAAGACCCCACAAAATATGTTTGTGCTCATAAGTCCTCCTCTCTTCCGAGGTAGACAAGGTAGCAACAAAGTCATCGATCTGAAGCATTCTTTTTATTTACACAGCAGACACTCTCTGCTGCTCCCAATCCAAAGAAAAAAATTTAAATTTTCCCTGAAATCCCCCTATGTAGATATTTGACCAGTTTCTTTTCTTTCCTCACAATGAACTTTTGGGGTGCATGTGACACACAAAGAGAGAGACACACACAGAGAAAGGTAACTCTAGCTGCCTGTGTTGTTGGGTCTGAAACATCTTGTACAAGTCAAAGAATTAAGAAATGAAAGACAATTCCAATTTTCTACCATTTTCTCATTTGAGGGAAGCTGTGGGCTGTTTGTTTACAAAAAAACAAACCCCTGAGTTCTAAAAATAACAGCCACCATTGTAACATGTATGGAGTCTGTACCAACTAATCAATCACTCTGGAGACCTGGAGACAGGACTAAGTGTCCAGAGATCATTTTGGTAATTTCCAGTTATGCTAAATTGGTTTACTTAGTGATGCAAGTGGTTTCTCACCTTTGATATGTTAATGAGAAAAAGCAAATAAACAAAAACTTTGTCAAACTCTTGCCTGAAGGGACCAGGGCCAGATACCCTTGTGTGCACCGAAAACAGCCGATGAAATGCAAGCAAGAGGTTAACGGGGAAAGACTGCTCTTCTGAGGGCGCTAAATTCTGAGGCCGGATGTCTTCAGTTATTACACTTGTGGCTTCTAGCTGATCCTGGGAATCCCAGCACGAGTTCCGCAAAGAACTCAGTGAAACATGGGTCCAAGCTGTTGCCCCCTCAACTGTGACCGGCCATCTGGACCAGTCAGAGGCCTCCCTTCAGCCGCCTGGCACTCAGGACACCTACTCAGCAGAAGGGGCAGAAGCCTCTCTACCTGACATTTCAGAAACCCCAAATAATTACCCTTATTTGAAACTAATTCTTGATGGAAGTAGAAGAAAAATAAGAGAGTGTCCAAGACTCAATGAAATGAGTAAAATGGCCACCTCTGGTCAATTCCATCAACTTTATTAGGACTCAAGAAAAGCTTATCCTTTTTGCAGAACCTTGCCTCCCTTCTCTGCGGTCTGTGAAATTTCAGTCTTAGCATGTAATTTAGTCCCAGTCCATTGTAAATGTGCTATTCTTGTCCTCCTTGAAGGTAAGAATCAGCATGGATCTTCTCTTCCCCGAAACCACCCCACCCAGCGAAGTGCACAGAGGTTTGCACTTAGAAGACCAATAAATAGGTAGTGAACATTGGATGCCCCGGGAAAATAAATCAGTCACTTTTGCCGTCACATATATTTTAACTTTCTGGACTACTGACTGATGAACAAATTATTAAAAGAGAAGGATTTCAAAAATTATAAAGATCTTTTCTGTAAAAAAAAAAAATATATATATATATATATATATATATATACCCAGACATTTGTAAACTGAACGATATTTGTCTCTAAATTTCTGAAACCAAAAATATCTATGCAACCACAGAATTATTAACTGGTTACTTTTGCTCTGAGGTCATTTTGAGTCATTTTTAATTTCTTTCTCTTTCCTGGCTCACTTTCTTTCATTAAGTCTTCCTGGGAAATTTCCCTTTCAGACTGGGTCATGAGGCTGTGGATTTCCTAGTTTCTGTGAGACGGCCCACCGGAGGAAAGCACTAGCTGACAAAAAGGGTAAAGATGAGCCTCCTCTGAGGAACAGTTGAGCCTCACGAGGCATCCCCAAGGTTGAATGGAATGGCACTGAGGGGGTTAAGTCAGAACTGCGGCCGCTGGAAGGAATCAAGATTACAGCAGGACGGTTACCCTTCACAGGCTGAAGCAGCATGGATCAAGACTTCAGGGGCCGTCCGTCCGGGAAGCAGTGCTGACTCCACAGCAGCATCTGCCAGGCTAGCCTTCTTGTCTCATGCCCGGAATTCTTGGAGTGGAGTTGATAAGAGGAGAGGGAGGGCAGGAAAGGGGGAAAGCGCTTACAGAACACTTGCCACGCCAAAGGTTCTCTCTTCCCCACATGCCCCTTAACCAAGCAACAAGCCACACTCCTTAAGCCAAATACAACAGGGGCCATTTCCACCTGAGAAGTGCGCTCTACAACTGAAAGCTACCATATGCTTTTCCCAGCACCCTTGGTGTTACCAATGACCTGGAATATTGAAAGATTTTTCCAATCCCTCAGACAAAAGCAAAAGTGGCCACATCGGTAGGCAGCACTAAAGAGAATTATGAGATCTGGATATTTCAGGAATTAAGATGGCCCAGAGTACTTCAGTCTATTATTAAGCACAGATCGAAAAAGAAGGGGCCGGCCCCATGGCCTAGTGGTTAAGTTCATCATGCTTCACTTCAGTGGCTGGGGTTCGGTTCCCAGGTGTGGACCTACAGCACTCGGCAGCAGCCATGCTGTAGCAGTGACCCACATCCAAAATTGAGGAAGATTGGTATGAATGTAAGCTCAGGGTGAATCTTCCTCAGCAAAAAAAAAAAAAAAAAAAAAAGGTGGTTTCCACAACTTGCAGATACATTCCCTGACTTATCTGACTTGTATCCTCCCAAAGCCGAGCACTGCACTTAAAGAGTCCCAAGAACTATAATTGAGCCGCAGAACCACTTACTATCTTATAACTTTGGGCAAGTTCCTTAGTCCCTCTGAGCCTGAATTTCCCCACCTACAAAATTGGAATATTTTTATCTGCCTTACTTAGACAAAAGAAGTTTTTTGTGAGGTTCGAAGGGGAAATGGATGTGAAAGCATTTTATAAATCATAAATCACTGTGCAAGAGATTGTGCTAAATGGATTAGCTGTTGGTGGGGGTCCGTGATGATCTATTGAGTTCCACTAACCACACAACATCTGGATGGCCCTGACCTGGCCCCCATCCAATCCTCAGGCAGACCTTCCACTGCCAGAAGACAGCACTGGGTGGAGCATGAATGAATTGAAACCAAATCAAATCTGTGTTCTCCTTGCTCCTGACAGATCTCCTGGTAATTAGCATTACAGAGTTGTTTTCAAAGAATTGGGAGAGAAATCATAATTGCACTGGATTAGGTCCTTAAACTTTAGGGAATTGTCTGTTTCACGTATTCTATTAAATTACTTTTGGAGAGCCTAAATTAGATAAAATAAGTTTATGTTTTCCATAAGCATGTATATAAATATTCATGCTTTTTGCTCAAGTTCTAGAAAACTGTTGTGAAAAGTATTCCTTTGCCCCTGGATTTCAGTAATGATGTTTTCTTCTTCCTACTAAATCATGTCCAATCATGTTCCACGCTGGTTGTGCACATTCTATACCCTGCCAGTCAACGGCAAGACTGCAACGGCATTCAGCCAGATTCTCATTTCTACAGAAATGGTTTTAAAACACGTTCTCTATATTACATCCTGATCTCATGCTGGCCCAGCAAAATATCCAGGATTCAGTTAATGCAAATAATATTATGATGAGAAAAAGGTACCAAGGAGTCAAAATGGTGTTATAAAGACTTATATAAGATCCATATGCTCACTCTGAAAATGTTCCAAATGAGCACTAGAAACTGACAGTTTAATGTGCTTCTGAAAAGGTCAGATCAAGAAGCAGGAAGGCTCATGAAACCCAAGCACAGGCAAAAGAAATAGCCTAAAGAGTATCATGACTCCTGTAAAGAATTCCATATAACACGAGGCCCCGATTTCTAGCCCCAAACTTAATATACTTCTGTTCACATCGGAGACAAAATATCCTTATTAGAAACATCGGAAAAGTGGAGTAATGTAGGTATTGTGTTTGCACTCATCCAAATCAATGGAAAATTTAGCCACAAAATACCTTCCTTAGAATTAATAAACGTGAATACTTATGTTTTAAATCTCGCCACATACCGAGATTTTACGTGTCCATCTACCATTTAACTCGCATCTAATTAGAATTCTCTGTGAGCGTGATACTTGACTGTGTCTTCTATACGGTTTGCTGCTGGCTGTTTTAGAATAACATTTCAGGCACGGTTATTGGTTTATATATTCCCACAGTGCTTTTTCAGGGTGAACCTCTTAAAAAAATTTTGCTTACTTAAGTGTAGCTTCAAATGTGCATCTTTTTAAAGGGACCTTGAAAGATTTGCCAAGGCCTCATAATTATTTTAAATTTATGGCCTATTGCAACGCCATCCCTATACTGTACCACATTCCCATATTCCAGATGGAGAAATTGAGGCAGAAAGGGGAGACTTTGATTCAGAACACTCAGTGATTGAGTCTAGCAACAGAACTCATATTTCCAAATTCCTTTTATTATGACAGTTTTCTGGAGCTGCCTTAGAAGACGTTCGTCCAGGCATGATCAGAACTCTGACAAACAACTAACTGCTTTTTAAAACAAGAAATTGCCTGCTGGAACACCCTCTAATTGGCATGAGTGAAATCAAAAGCCAATAGAACCAAATGACCTTGGCTCGCCTGCATGACAATTCTGACAGTAAAACTCTGAAATGCAAACATGCAACTGTTCAGCAGAAAAAATAAAAAGCTTTGACTTGTCTCTCAATCCAACACAAATCCAAACAAACAATAATAGAGTCATGAGATGCTTCCAAACTGGCCCGGACAAAGGAAATCACTAAGTGCAGTACAAAATCACTGAGGAGAAGCCCTCTGAGAACTGGGCAGCGAACCCCAGGGTAACCGGTCCTTCTTCTTGTAGTTTTCCCACCAATGCAGCCATCTGACTCCACCTGAACCGGGGCCGCTGCCTTGTGCACCATGCTGCGCTGCGTCCAGTGAGAAGTTGCAGCCAACCCCCAACCTCCATTTGAATGAGAATAAGAGTCAGCAAAGCACTGAATCAGATATTGAGGAAAAGCACCAGAAAAACAAAAAGCGACATAGAAATCATAGGCAGAGGCTATCCCAGCATCCTCCTATCCTAGAATGGGAAGTTGGAACAATGACCAAAAAAGATGGAATTTTTAGAATTCTTTGGTTTGTGGCTACTGCTAAGTACCCCTATATTTTGATTCAAGTTATTTATTAATTCTCACAGCAACATTGGTAGCAATGTACACTCAGGAATTGGCCTTTTTTTTTAATTCCAAATTTGAGACACTATTTCTGTTTCAAAAAGTCTTCTCTAAAGTGAGAATTGAAAAAGATAGAAATAACAATGTCACAGCAATCAGTTGTAAATCAGCAAAAATAATAGCAATAGAAACAACAGGCCTAACTGCTAGCTCAGAGACACCCCCCTCCAACAGCACTTGCTGCGGCATAGGTGTAACTTTACGTTTACTCTGTAATGGATTTCATGACAAGGTCTTCCTCAGTTGAGGAGTCCTTTCAAAAATGTTTTGAAGGGCAAAATGTGTTTTGAATCATTCAAGAATTCATAACAAATTAAATTATGCAAAACCAAATTTTATACAGGTCCCAGACCTCTTTCTAAATTGAGAGCCGTTCAAAGAAATTGCCTCTTCATGTATACACTAGTATTCCATCTGTTACAAATTCATGAGTTTTTGAAAGGAAACTTCCATAATGATCATAGAATCATAAACTTGATAAGTTAAAGGGCTTTAAAGACCACCCATTACAATCCCCCCCATGGAAAAAGACACTGGGTTGGTTAATAAACCACATCCTAATCTTCAACATGACAGTTTCTAATAGAAAGTAAATCTATTAGCAAGTTGCTAATGACTTTTTTAAAACATTGCAGGATCTTGCTCTTTCATTAAAGGCTTGCTCCAATCCTTTTTCACTAACTCTAAAAGAGAAATCAGATTTGATATCTTGTAACTTGCTTCCTAAATATAAGAAGCCATGTGCATACACAGCAAGTTCCTTATAATCCTAATTTCATACATTTTTATATTTTTTATCCCTTAAGATATATTTTTCAAATTGTGTGTGGGAACTGTGTGTGTGCATACACGTGTGTGTATGTTGAAGAAATACCACGAGCACAGAAGAAATCTGAGTAGACGCCTCTCTATGGCCACTTAAAGACAGCAAGAATTAGTATTCGTGGCTGCATGTAATAAATTCTCACTGTTAAATCATTGTGATATTTCAAGGGGAAAAAGTCTCAAAATTTCTGAATAGTTACAGTGAATGCATCATAAATTACACCAACCAGTTGTGCTTTCTCCCTGGAAAGAGCATGTACTGAACTTGTGGGTGTGAGCCAACATATTAGAATGTGCCAGCTCAAGGATCTCCTTTCACCCAAAGAAGAGACTCCATTTGATAACTATTCTTTTATGCCGAATAAATCCAGATCTTAGAAGCCCATATTTCAGTAAAGTTGAAGGACAAATACAAAACACCATGATTCCTACAAATCCTTGGAAACAAAATGGAAGCTAATCTGTCAAGAAACTGTAGAACCCTAAAGCCGAGATCATCTTCTTCAACGTCCTCATTTCACAGATGAGAATCACAAGCCTCGAGAGGTGACGTGCCTTGATCAGTGTCACAGACAATAAAATGTGGCTCATTACTAGACCTCCGAAGGCCAGTCTGACGGAGTTCTCCAGTGATTCTTCTGACTGGCAAATTCAATGAGAGAACATAGGTGAGACGGTTAATGGTGGTTCTTCCTGAAATCAAAACATGACCTAGATATTTACTCAAATGTTTTCATCTATAATTATTGGTTGGTACTCGACTATCACAGTGAGCTGGTATCCACATTTAGAAAATAAACCTAAACTCTAACTCCTCTAGACTATTACTGTTTAAAATATATATTTTGTTCCCTCAAACTCTTGTACCCCTGCTCTTAAAACTTTGACATAAGTCCCATCTATAAAGAATCTCTTACATCCATCTGCTCCATGATGTCCTCCTGCAGCTCCAGCAAGGGCACTTTCTAAGCCCTAGGATATCTCACTACACCTCTTACTCAGCATCTGTTGCACACTTCCGTGTACCGATGTTATCCATATGTGCATTTCACCTGCCCCACCATGTCTAAAACACTTAGAGTTCAAATCAGTACAATGCCTCTCCCTCAGCTATACTCCTAAGGCACAGTATTTGTCTTTTGGGGCAGCCCATCAACCCTTGTGAAGTCACAGTCTGAGTTGTATTGTAGTGAATTATTTATGGCTCTGGATGCTGCAACAAATTTGGAAGCCCCGATTGTCTAGGATTATGTCTGTTTGTTTTTAAAAGCTCCTGTTACACTTATTTGTTTTTGTATCCTACATTCAGGGAAATTAAATACTGAAACAACATCATGCCTGGCATACAGTAGGGCTCAAAAAAATATAGCTGCACCATACCACGGAAATCTCTCTAAGATGCTACTATAATGCTGATCCATTCTTTTTAAAGGCTGCAGTGCAGTAGTCATGGCATGAATAAACACACTTTACCCAACTACACTCCTATTAGGGCATTTACTTTGTTTCCAGTTTTGGCCACTACACACAAAGCTGCAATCAACAGCTTCTATGCTAACTTCTACTAAAACATCCCTAAAAATCACAGGGCTATGCAAAATTGTGCAATAAGAACTACAGAGCCTCCGGAAAGTTTGGGGTTAGGGGACACAACATACAAAAACCTCCAAAAAAGGCAGCATATTGAAAATAAGACAGGAATCTAAAAAAATGGTAGCACAATTTTACACATGATAAATGGTTAGGAAATACATAAATACCACAATAGATAAGACACTCACGTTGAAAAAGACCTGAACTTCGCTTGAGGACGTGGGCATCAGAGGGGCTGTAGCTTGTGAGTTACTGTGAAGTGGTGGAAGGAGGGTTTTCTGGAATCAGACAGAAATTTATTGCACCAGCTTTGGACAGGTGTGGCTCCCGACACACACAGAGAACTGAGGTAGCTGGAGATGTATGAGGTGTCTGTGTGCTGTGTTTTCCAAGCAGCTTGGTTCAACTAGAGCAGCTTCCCACCGTCCTTTAGTATTTCCTGCAAAGGAAATCGTGCATAAGCCAAAGCGAAATTCGTGTTATGCTCCAAGTGTCCCCTAATATATCAATTGCGTTGGAACAATTCACACTTTCAAAGGAAAGTGTCACAGCAGAAGTGGTTGCATATGTGTCTTTAGCTACTGGGGCCTTCATTCCTATGGGCAAGATTTCCAGGACAGAGATAGATGGGTTCAAGGATTTGTGTCTGTGTTTTGTTTTGTTGTTTGTTTGTTTGTTTAGATACCGCCAGAAGTTTTAACGATTTTAAGATATTTTCTATTTTCATATCCTCAGAGAAAATAATTCAGTCCCACATCCCACACCCCATTTTTTCTCCAGTTTGAGATAACAATGTGAGACTGGGTGAGATTTCCAAGAGGGGATCCTGGACCCTGCTCATCCTAACTAAGGCAGTCAAATGTTCGTTGAAAGGAGCAGGCATTTCCCAGGACAATTAGGGAAGAGAGCAGCTCCCAATTCTCTGCCCTCACCTCTGTCTATGCAGCCCAGGACGAGAAACAGAAGAGTCCTCAAACCCCAAGGTACTTTTCAAAATAAAATTTTGTCAGACTATAAAAATAAAAATTCTCTTTGGAGAAGGTTGAAATATATATATATATATAAAGAGGGAAAACAATATTCACTTATGACTCCACCAGGTGCAGAGAACCAAATTTACTATGTTGGTGAAGTCTATGTGTTTTCACATCAGATGACGTTTAGTTTTATCTTGACTATTTTCACGTCATAATTATCATTAAGGTGCTTCATATTAATACTATACATCTGTACAATACCCCATTTCATAACGTACTATACTTTAGACATTTTTCTATTGTTAAAAATTAGACTGTTTTCAAATGTATTCTATTATAAATATCTCTTCCATTGGCATTTTTGTGTGTATATAACTGTTTCTTATATATATTTATATATTACATATATTATATATCTATGACACATATAATTATTTATTTAGAATAGTTTCCAAGAAGAATAATTTCTGGATCAACACAAGAATATGTTTAAGGCTACTGACATATTTTGCAAAATTCCTTTTCAAAAAAGTTACACCAATTTACAGCTCCACAAATCCAGCCTTAACCAGATTTTACTATTATCTTTTGTAAACTTATCCTAATTTGATATTTGAAATATTACATATCTTTAATTTGCATTTCTATTATTGTAAGAATTGTACAATAGTATTCTTACTATGGTAAGAATAAAATATTTTATTATTTTTAATAGCCACCATCCTGCCTGAACCTGAAAATGTTCAGGTTCTCTTGTGCATCTTAATTTATTGAGATATATTCAGTCTTAACAAATTAATTGTATTAATCCTTTGTCTATTTTATTTACTGCAAAGATTTTAACAGTATATTTTTTATCTTTATGAGGCTTTTTTATTACAGAAGTTTTACCATAGTTTTAAAATTTTTATCGGGTGAGACTTAATCAGTTTTCCTTTGGTCACCTCAACTTGTTTGCAGTTTGTGGGTTTCTTTTTAATTTTTCAACTTACAAAGAGTAAAGTTCATGCTCGGTGATGCACAGTTCTATGCATATGGAAAAATAAATGGAGTCCTGTACCACCACCACAAGCCTGATGGAGAACAGTTCCAGCCCAGCAAAAGTTCCACCACGCTCCCCTACCCCTGAGCTCGAATTCCCGGCAACCACTGATCTCTTCTCCATCCACATGGTGTTGCTTTTCCAGAACGTCATGATAGAATCATACAACATAGAATCTTTAGGATCTGGCTGCTTTCTCTTAGCAAAGTTGAGATTCATCCTTGTTGCTGGAGTCAGAGTTCATTCTTTTCATTGCTGAGTATAGTTCATGGTATGACTATACCACAGTCTGTTTATCCATTAACTAGGAGATGCAGGACATCTCAGTTGTTCCCAGTTTGGGGCAAATATGAAGGAAGCTACTGTAAACATGTCCATACAGATTTTTGCGTGAACCTAAGTTTTCATTTCTCTTAGATAAATACTAAGAAGGAATTCTGGATCATATGGTAAGTTTATGTTTAACTAGATAAGAAACTGCAAAGCTGTTTTCCAAGTGACTAGTTTTCTGCACATCTACCAGCAGTGCCCAAGAGTTCTGGCTGGTCCAATCCAGGTCAGCACCTAGTATTGTCAGTTACTTTTTTCCAGCCATTCCATTAGATATGAAGTAGCATCTCATTGTGGCTTCCCTTTGCATTTCCCTAATGACTAATGAAGTTGAGCGTCTTTTCATGGCTTATTTGCTATCTGTACATCTTCTTTGGAGAAGGGTGTGTTCAGAGGTGTGTTGTTGCTATGGTTACCCTCAGTGCACCGCAGGCTTCAAAGATTCTAGCAACACCTTGTGTTTGGGGTGTGGACAGGTTTCCTAGAGGGGTTTTCTCAACATCTAACCCACCTCTATCTTAGGTCTTCTGTTTGCACTAACCTCAGAGAATGTATGGCTCCCCACTCCTCTGCCTCTCCGAGGGCTTCCCCACTGCTGCTTCTTGTTACTTGTTGACCTGGTGTGAGTGTGTGAGGGCGAGGGAGGGAGTGGAAGCCTCTGTTCTAAGATTCAGTGCTAGACATCATTGTGTCTAACACACCCCTGGATCTGGGGGTGTGTTATTGTCAGTGTTCCCGCCCCTCCTCCAGCTGTAGTTCTAGACCCAGCACAAATTTATTCCCACCAGCCCCTCAGGGATGAAGGACTTTTCCTATTCACTTCCCATGCATGCTAAGGCTTTTCACCAGTGCCCTATGGGCAACAGAGTTTGCTGCCCGCCCCCCCCCCCCCACACACACACACATAGATTACAGCTTTTGTTTCATGGAGGATAGAGGGAAGAAGTGTCCTGGTGGGTCTGGACATTCAGCAGTGGTTGTAGCTCCATCAGTCTTGGTGAGTGGGAGCCCATGCTGCTGGGCTTGTGCATAACCTCCACTCCCATCACCACAGCTCCTGTGCTGGCACTGGGGAGACCAATGGCAAAGGCTGGCTGACAACTGGCCATGGCCTTGTGTCTACTTGGTGTTTGGTACTCAGTGTTTGGTTGATGATCTCTGATAAGAGTTAACATCTGATAAAAAGACTTTCACACTTTTTCCCCACCCCATAGGTCTACCCATGTGTCTCTTCCCAGACTTCCTTCTCTCCAATATTCCAATATTTCTCCTTTCACCACCCCCACCCCCACCCTGGTCCAACCACCAAACCATTAGCTACAACTCAGGAGTCCATGTATATTCTTACATCAGGTCGCTTCTCTTTCACACAAAGTGGGTGACCAAAGCTCTGCTCACTGGGGGAATTTTCCCTCACTACTGTTTTCAGGGTTATCTCAAGTGGGACTGCAGGGCAGCAGTAATCCTTGGATAGCTTGCCCCTATATAGCAAGCCTACATATACACAAAACAAGCTCTGCTTTTTTTTCTTCCCTCCATTGGCTCATTTTAAGAAACCCCCATGACTGTAAACTGAATGAGAGGCTCTCGTCCCAAAGTTTTAGCTGGCACGTGGGCATGGACCACCTGCTCATGCCTGAGCCTAGATGTGCCACTCTTCTTATAATGGATGACTGTTTGCTGTCTGACCTCATAGCTCGGTGAGTGTGACAGTACTCCCCTCACGATGAGCTGCTCTAGCTGCAAGAGCACCCTGTGTCTCAAGGTAAGACACCCCCCTCCGCTCATCCCCAGCAGCAGGCCAACAGCCATTTTCCAACCAGTTTATAGTTCTCTGTTGCAAATGCGTTACAGCATCTGCTGCATCACAATAACTGCAGATGGCATGGCTCTGTTTCAAAGCCATAAATGCAAGCACAAGTTTTACTCTGCTTTGGCATCTTGATCACCCATTCTTGATTTCTTTTGTTTGTGTGGATTAAGTGATATCCTTATTGACTGCCCACCTATGCTGCCTCTGGGAGCCCCAAGTTTTTTTCAACCATCACCAGAGCCCTCTGCAGGTCAGGGCCCCTGGCTGCCTTGCTGACTGTGCTCTTCATTATGACAATTGTACCCACCTTGCTTATCATGGTTAAAAGTCACCACCTGGTCTTTTTCCCAGCCCAACTTAAAGATGACAGTTACCAAGTAGCTTCTCAGCCATGCAGGTGCACCTCTCACAGGCAAATTCCTCACCACTTTGGTAAATAACACGTCACCTGGGCCCTCCCATGGAGCACAGTCAGCTGGTGGGGTTCCAGCCCCACTTAGAGACCCACTCTAGTAGGCCCTGTTCTCTCAGCCTTTTGATCCCTGCCTCCACTGTCAGCCGTAGGAGTCCTGACATTTCTACTTCACTTAATGTGGACCGCCATTGCTCCCAAGCTTCCAGGAGTCATCTTAGCACCATATGAGCTCCTTCTCCTGAGTTCTTGATAGGGAATTACAGGGTGTTAAATCTTATAACCTGGGAGAGTCCCCTCATGTAGCTAAAATCTCCCTTACCCAACTTGATGTTCTGCCTCCACCGGTTGATCCAGCACCCTCAGAATACACACACACACACCACACACACACTCCTTGCTCCCGCCAATACATATTAGCCTGGCTCAGCAGTTCCAGGAGTGGAGGTAAGGATAGTTCCTGAAGGGAGAATGTCATCTTCAAACAGCAAGGGGGACTAGCATTTAATAGTGAGGAGTGGGCCATTTCTGTGGGCCCAGAGTTTAAGGAAATCTGAGGATTCAAGGTTTTTGAGGACATAAACACAGATGTCCCCATTTCAAGTCTCAGGGTCCTACTGCTTTCCAACCAGGGCCCTTATCTTGGTATAGCAAACTTGCCGGGGTTGAAAATTCACCCTTCTCTGAAGTTCCACTACCCTCACAGTCAAGCCCTGGGCTTGATCCTCAACTTCTTCTTCTGGTCGTAGGAGATAAAATTCTCTTTGCATGCTGCCAAGAAGGCCCTCTGGCTTGCACGCTTCGCCTTAAATTTGTGATTAACCACCTTTAACCTTTAATTGCCTTTCTCCAATGTACTGCTTGCACTATATAGCAAAACCCATCTGACTCCACTGGCCTGATAATTACTACTTACTAGAACTTCTCTGATGCCTGAGATATTGCCCCTGCCAGGGCATTCCCTTGCCCCGTACCCCACCCCAGTTCACCACCTGAGAAAGTTCTAACCGCACTGCTACAGCATGCCAGGGGCAATCAGTGTCCACCCACCACCAGGGGTGAGGTCTTCACTGCCCTCCAGCCAGCCAGGGATCCAGCTCCAAAATCCCACTGTAGAGTCTGAGTCCTCAGACCACTCCTGGTACAACTAGTATTTAAGTTGGGTTCCCCAGAAAGGAGATTCCAAGGTGCAACACCACCCATAAAGAAGAAAGGATGAGGATTGGGCAGAGGGAGAAATTGAACTGCAGTGCACTGTAACAGGGGTCTCAGCCAATCCTTCAAGAAACCCTGGAGCTAGAATGGCTCTTCAGAGTTTTCTAGAACTGAGACAAGGAGGCCAGGTCCTTGTACACCCACATAGATCAATTATTTAATGTGAGCCGTCTCCAGGGAGCGGGTATAACCTTGAACAGGGCAGTTCCACTTCTTCTAGAGCGATTTCCAGAGATACGCAGCTGTGAGTGGTCTGCAGCCAGTACTCCCCGCAGGCGGGGGATGGGTGCTGCGGATCTGCAGGGGACTCTGGATGACACACCACAGCACCCACTACACTTCCTCAACAACAAGATAGGAGTTGGAAAAGATGTTCATAAAGGCAGGAGAAGATTTTTCTCCAATATTGTCTGAGGGAATCTGGTCAAGCTTCCAGCAGAGGGAGGGAAAAGGGAACCATTTTGAAATACCCCAGAGTACTCAGTTCTTCTTAACAAGGCCTGCCCTCAGGGGAACTAGTTAACCAGAGCCTCTCGTGCTGGGTAGTCTCAGAGCCTAACTGACCTGGGGGAAGGGAAATACCCAACTCCGGCCCACTCTAGCCATCCTGTCCCACCTGAGCGGGGGGAGAAAAACAACTGAGAAACTCTTGTGAGGTTCACAGTCCAGAAGCACAGGCTCACTAAAGACCAAGACCTAATCACAGGACGATAGAACGCTTCCCCTTCCACCACATGTCACCACCACATTACTAAAGCCCTATTACAGCAGTTCCTTTTACCTGGTATATCATGTCCAACTATCGAGAAAAAATTACAAGACACACCAAAACACAAAAAACACAATTTAAAGAGACAGAGCAAGCATCAGAGCCAGACATGACAGGGATGTTGGAACTATCAGACCAGGAATCTAAAACTATGATTAATATACTAAGGGCTTTAATGGACGAAGTGAACAACATGCAAGAACTGATGGGCAATGTCAACAGAGAGATGGAAATCCTAAGAGAGATGCTACAGATCAGAAACACTGTAACAGAAATGAAAAATGCCTTTGATGGGCTTAGTAACAGACTAGACACAGCTGAGGAAAGAATCTCTGAGCTAGAGGATATATCACTAGAATCCTCAAAAACTGAAAAGCAAAGAGAACAAAGCCTGAACAAAATACAACAGAATATCCAAGGACTGTGGGACAATTACAAAAGAGATAACATACATATAATGGGAATACCAGCAGGAGAAGAAAGAGAGAAACAGAAGAAATGTTTGAAACAATAATGACTGAGAATTTCCCCAAATTAATGTCAGACACCAAACTGCAGACACAGGCAGCTCAGAGCACACCAAGCAGGATAAATGCCAGAGAAAAGAGACTGAAATCCCCGGAGTCCTCCTCCCTCCAATGTGAGGGTCATTAACCAGCACAGATTATTACAGGAAGTGTGCATTTCAAAATTCTGTGGCCTAGGTGATTCCGACCAGTTATCCAGATCAGTCTTCTCCACTCAGTTTGGTGTGTGAACTACTCTAGTCAAAGAATCTTAAGCCCACCAGTCCCACCTCTGTTCGCAACGCCAAAGAAAATTCTTCACCCTATTGATGTTAGCAACAACACCATTTTAAATAAAGAGAGCCAAATGAGGTGGTTTCTGAACTTTATTAAAGTCATAGATAAATTATCATACCATAAAAAGTATAGAAGTTTTTATATTGTAAATATAAAGGCCAATTTTCAACTCTGATGAGAACTGGCAATATGGCCTTGCAGGGTCTTCGGATTTAAATAAACCTAACTTCAAGTCCTGGCTCTGCTACTAAGTAGCTTTGTTTTCATGGGCAAATTATTTAACTAGTCTCAGCTTCAGCTGCCTCTCACATAAAACAGACACGTGAATGCTACCTACTTCACTGACTTTCAGGAAGGATCATTTTGCAATAGCATAAGCAGATAGCATTGGACCCGGCACTGAGGAAGTCCTTAATTAATGACACCTATGCCAATTAACATTATATTTAGTGTACTAATTATTGTTTGTATTAATATTAGTCGCCATGTAAGCAATTTCCTTTCTCAGTGTTCTTGGGTTGTCAGAACACAGCCCAGCAGAAGCAGGAGTTGGCCTCTCAGTGTTTTCAATTCTGGCCTTCCAGAGGACCGCTAACCCAACTGCGCTTGTTTAGTGTGGTTTGTCCTGCACCATATGCGTGTGGGCTTTTAATAAATGCTATTTGATGCTGATGATGAGTTCCTGGAGACAGAGCTGCGTTCAGCAGAGTCACTACATTATGCTTGGCCTAACTTTCTGCTACTCAACTCCAGGAATGCTCTTGTGAGCGGTACAGAAACTTCTGAAATTTCCATTTGAGGTGAGGTGCTGCTGCCAGCAAGCCTCACAAAGGGAGTCATTAACCCTCACCCTTTTTTCTTGTGGCTCCTTCCAAATGGATCCTCCGAAGGACTTTCTCAGCAGGCCGCCCTGGAGTCCTCAGCCATCCTGTGCATTCCGCAGCAGCACTCTCTGCAGCGCTTCCCCAGAACGCGAGAGGCGCACAGCGCAGAGCTCAGCGGCCGACTCCCAAAGTCCACACGTTGGAGAAGTTTATTGCAGCTCCACCGAAAGGAAAAACAAAACCGAGGACTTGCAGCCTTCAGTCCCTAATCGATGCAAAATGAGCCTACGGCTCGTAACAGGGACTCAAATGGGGTTTAAACTTTTTTGAAATGTTTGCATTAAAAACAGTGATATATTAAAACACCAGGCCTGAAAACTAAGATCAAAAGCAAAGACTTTTTCTCCCCATAAGTTACATTAAAGTGACTGGGAGGGATGAAGGACTTTTCATCCAATGGGGATCAGGCCATTTGAAAGAGCACAAGTCTTTTTCCTAGACAGTTCGCTTTCCAGTCCAAGAGGAGCTTTTGAGTGAGTTTTGTACTAGTAAGTTCTCTTCACTACTAGAAACCTTTATTTACCAATTGTATTTAAATTAAAAGTCTCTTGTTTCAGATATATCCCCTTACTTTAGAAGATAAGGAATTTCTTCTTGGGTGAAATGTTAACTTTCTTACCTATGAAACTTCTACCCTCCTGCCCAAGAGTTGTAGTTGGAAAGGATCTAGTGACTCCTGGCACAACCTTTCCAAGGAGGATGCTTCAACGAATCTACAAATGAACAATGCTTCCTTTCAGACCCCTGGGCTCTGCAGACACTGAGAGAGCTGCGATGCTTGGCCAGATCAAGAAAGAGTCCCACGTTTAACAGCAATGACCTGGACTGGCAGGTCCAGGTCATGAGCTGTGCAGACAGTCTGTCTATGCAGGCCTAGACCTGGTTTCCAGGTTCGTAGAGACGACTGCCTGAAGTAGCAGGGAAGAGGGAAAAGAGATTCGAGAGAGCAGAAGGACATCAAATCACATTCGCGGGCACAGGGGACACAGGGAGGGGCCTGAGACAACTGTGCCTCTCCGTGGAAAACAAGAAGACTGTAAGCTTAAAATGACTGCAAAGGTCACAGAAATGAGAAACCTTGCCTTACTGCACCTTAGTTTATGTGTTTGTTTGTTTGCTGTCACACTCCAAGCCACTCTTTGATCCATTTAATCAAATTTTACAGCCACTTGGTCAATCATTTCATCAAGTGTTTAAATTCCTCCACAGAGACTTGGCAACAATTATTCCAGAGATTTTTTTCTTGCATTGTGGACAAGTCTGTTGTTCCTGGCGATGTGTGTAGGAACCAGTCCTGGTGACCTCTCTGTGAACTCACCAAAAAGTCAAAATTTGCAATTTCTTGTTCAGTGTAAAGTTGAGCTTTGACCTTGAGGACTTTGTTGTGGTGGCTTTCCCCAGGAAATCAAAGAGACTGGTCATTTCCCAAGTCCCCAGAAACAGTTCTGTTGTGAGACTCTCTCGGGTGCCTCTGCGTAAGCATCTTTCAACTAAACGGTTCAAGTACAAGTTTTCACTGGTATACAGAGGCCATAATCTGAACCTCAAGTCTTGTAAGAGGTGACAGGAAGACAAAAGGAGAGAGAAAAAAAGGAAACTGTTCTTGAGAAAAGAAGAGGTGAGACAATGTAAAACGTAATAGGAGGGGTCTGGGCTGCCCGACCATATTAGTCTTTCCATTGTTGTGGAATGTCTCACTTCTTTGGTCGAGGCCCTTCCATTGTTCTTGCCAGCTCTTCTCACGCAGAGAGCAAATACTCTCTCTGCCAATTACAGCTGAGTCTCTTACACCTCTGCTGGGAACAGTCTGCAGCGTGGACTTCATTGCAATTTACTTGGACGCCCTTCCCGTTGGCCTTCTTTCCCTTGTGCCTCACTTGTCCACCCTCCCTAAGAGGTCAGGTACTGCGAATCCATGCCCCAGTCAGATGTTCATGCAACTTTTGTCACCAGCAGCTCTACTTTCAAAAGCAGTTGTGTGTGCGATCAGATGTCCAGAGCCCAGCAGATCATCTTAACGATAAATGTCAGTGAGACGCTCAATTTGTAGACTTATTCACTCATATCCTCCTCTTGTTTACGGAACCCATGGGACCACTTCTTTCTCTTAGAACCACGAGGCTTTGTGAGGGCCAGGATCAGCCAGTATTTATTGAATGAGCACCCATCATTTGCCAAAACTTTGTGAGAGAAACAAAATAGACATCACAGACAGACCTGAAAAGGACCCTACAGCTTTAGTCTAAAAGTGTCATGTCTCAGACAAAGAAATGAGATCCAGAGAGGTAAAGTCATTTTTCAAGTCATCCTACAATATTGTGGTGGGACTAGGACAAGACACAGTTCTCATCACAACTGCTAGGCTGTCACATGTTTGTGGGGCTTCCAATTTAGTTGCAACGACAACTTAAATTATACCATCATATCCCAAAATCATTTCCATATAAACTTACATGGTCCCCACTAGTTAAAAAATTCTATGCTGTTTGAAAATACTTATGATGCCTCATCTTCCTAACATTTTCCACAAAAGCAAACTCTAAAGAGAAAGCTAATGAATTCTTTCATTCATTTCATAGTTCAAATTCTCACATCTCATAGATCCTGGGAAACCTTCCCTATCCACAGTCCTGAACAAGTCATACAGTATCCACAAGTCAGCAGTGACCTCAGTTGACTGCAGAGCTGCCATGACAGGAAGTCTGTGAGGGGGAAGCCTCAGGACTATACAGAAGAAGTGAAAGATGGTAACTCTTATCCTGACTAGTAACAATTCTGGTAAATTAGGCTTAGTAAAACATGCAGTTTTGTCCAAATCTTTAATCCAAGCTAATCCATTCACTTCTAAACACGGTGTCTCAAGTCTGGTCCAGAGTCCCTACAAAGCAAGTGCATGCATGTACATGAGTATGTGTGTGTGTACATACAACTTTCACCTAGTGAGAATTTGTGAAATAACTACAATGTGCAGAATACAGGAACTTAGAGAAGAAATGAGAGCACAGTCCCTGTACGAGAAGACATCTTGCTCAGTCCTCAAACGCACCTGCCTTCATCCAGGTGTCTCATCTTTCGACCTGGACTAGATATATCCCAGGTGTGTGAGTGAGGTCACGCTGTGGATAAAACCCTCTGGGACACCAGCATGATCAAAAGTCATCCATTAAGATTTAGAACAGCTCATAAATGAGCAGAACCTACTTAACTCTGACTTTCCAATAATCTGAACATGTTTTTAACATGTTCAACTTTTTGTCAGAAAAATTGAAAGGCATTAAAACAATCTTAGATAAGGAATTTGGTCTAAAAATTTCTTCCTAGATGTATGGCTTGGGGCCAGTATACATTCAGAACGATCTTTTGCCTTCTATATATTCAATTCCAGAATCTCACACCAATGATCCTGGAGCAATGAGAGTCTTTCATTCATTGACTTAAGATTAAAATGGCCCCATGACCTTGTGCAGACATAAAGATGAAGCAGACATTCATGTGTGCAGGAATAATTTTCAATATCAAAAGTTTGGTCCCCTAATTTTTTTTTTATTGAGGTCATATTGACTTAGAACACTGTGTAAATTTCAGGTGTACATCATTATATTTCAGTTTCTTTATAGACTGCATCGTGTTCACCACCAATGGTCTATTTTTTACCCTTCTCCATACATATGTGCCCCTTTACCCCTTTTGCCCTCCCCCCACCCCCTCCTCCTCTGGTAACCACTAACCTGTTCTTATCTATGTGTTTATCTTCCACATATGAGTGAGATCATATGGTATTTGTCTTTCTCTGCCTTATTTCGCTTAGCATAATACCCTCAAGGTCCATCCATATTGTTGCAAATGGCATGATTTTGTCTTTTTTATGGCTGAGTAGTATTCCATTGTGTGAGTGTGTGTGTGTGTGTGTGTGTGTGTGTATATATATATATATATATATATACATCTCCATCTGTTGATGGGCACTTGGGTTGCTTCCACGTTTTGGCTAGTGTGAATAATGCTGCAATGAATATGGAGATGCATAAATCTCTTTGAATTGTTGATTTCATGTTCTTTGGATAAACACCCAGTAGTGGAATAGCTGGGTCATATGGTATTTCTATTTTTAATTTTTTGAGAAATCTCCATACTGTTTTCCATAGTGGCTGCACCAGTTTGCATTCCCACCAGCAGTGTATGAAGGTTCCCTTTTCTCCACATCCTTTCCAACACTTGTTATTTCTTGTCTTGTTAATAATAGCCATTCTAACAGGTATAAGGTGATATCTCATTGTAGTTTTGATTTGCATTTCCCTAATAATTAGTGATGTTGGATACCTTTTCATGTGCCTGTTGGCCATCTGTATATCATCTTTGGAAAAATGTCTGTTCTTATCTTTTGCCCTTTTTTTGAGGGTTGTTTTTTTGTTGTTGAGTGGTATGCGTTCTTTACATATTTTGGAAATTAACCCCTTGTTGGATATGTGATTTGCAAATGTTTTCTCCTAGTTGGTGGATTGTATTTTTGTTTTGTTGATGGTTTCCTTTGCCTTGCAGAAGCTCTTTAGTCTGATGTAGTCCCATAGTCCCTTTTGTTTATTTTTTCTTTTGTTTCTCTTGCCTGAGTAGACATGGTTTTTGAAAAGATGCTGCTAAGACCAATGTCAAAGAGTGTACTGCCTATATTGTCTTCTAGGAGTTTTATCGTTTCAGGTCTTACATTCAAGTCTTTAATCCATTTTGATACCTTAATTTTTCAGCAAAAACTAATCGAATAGACAACATTAACTTCTAATATTCCAGATAACTGAAATTTTAAAATATTGAATACAACAGAAATCTATTATAACCTGATTTGTTAAATGATTTTTGTATATCTGAGAACTGAGTGTCAGTTCCCTAAAATATGCCTACATGGAGATAACACCACTAATCCTACCTTTACCTGTAACTATACTTAATCAAGTAATTTAGGGTCTTTAAGCCTCAGTTCTCTCATGCATGAAATGGGGTGGTAGGTGTTCAACTAAGTGACATTTAAAGTCCCTTCCAACTGTGAAGTTATTTGATTATGGGAATTCTATAACACTGTGTACCAACCAAATATTAATCCTGTCCTCTGGCAATAAAAGGAAACAAAAACATAAGCACAAAATAAAGTCTCATACGATGTCTCCAGCCTGCTAAAAGCCTGTAATTCTCATTGACTCTAACAGGAGTTCTGCAGATGTGGAAGGAAGGACAGAAATACTGTGCTTCTGTGAAGTGAAACTGAATGACTATGAATCAGCCAGCTGCACTTGAGCTGTGCTTTGGTACCTGGTACTCAAACCAGCTGGGCCACAATCTCTGATCTAACTTTAGTTGCAACAAGAAAGTGTTAGGAGATGCAAGGAAGACTATTGATTTACCTGCAGGAGATTAGAGATCGAGAGATACCACAACTAACCTGCAAGTCATTGGTGACTATAGGAAATTTCTCGAACAGAAATATTTGCTTGGTTTTTCTATTTTGTTTTATTTTGTTTAAACCAATATCCAGTTGAACATCTACTATGTACCAGACTCTGTAGGGACAGAAGGTTACTAAAGGCATAGCTCTTGCCTTCAGCTCCACAGAGGAGATAAGACATACACAAATAGATACAGCAGTGTGGGTTGATGCACAAATAACTGATACAACATTCTCTAAGACTCCAAATAGGGTTTCGGCTAATCACCATCAACTCACTGTGACATACGTCACATAGAGATAATGATATGTATATACACACACACACACACACACACACACACACACACAAACACACACTTGTTGCAAGCCAAGAAGTATGACAATGGTACTTAAATATTTGAAGACAACAATAATGAACTGGATAAACTTGGTGAAAATTTAGTGACACATGTAATTATAACCCTAATGACCTTGTTTTATCTCAGTAATAGAAGTGTTAGCATGTGTTGTTCTAGCAGAGGTTAGTAGACCTGTTCAAAGTAGACAGACATTTCATACACATCCCTCTATTAAATGAAATGTTTCTTGGAAACACTAAACTAAAAGCAAAATGGATGGTTCCACCCCAGTGCACTGTTCCCTGGAATTTCTTACAATCTTGTCTAAAATTTAAAGCTTTACAATGTCTAATTTTCACTGTCTTTTCATCTAAATAGTTTTTAGTGGAATCTTTAATATCTTTAGCAGAAATGGTATATTTAATAGAAAATATAGACTACACCTGAATTTCTATATATAGACAGTTTAAGCTTCCTTAAAAGACTGGCCACATGCATATAACTCCTATCTCCAAAAATGTACTCAAATTGTCAGTAGAGGAATAAAAAGGTGTAGATCTTAGTAGGACAAAAATAATGAGAAAGAAAACTACAGAGTATGAGAGATTTCAACAACTTTTGGGAACACTGATGGAGCAATGGAAACTAACGTAACTGATGAGTTGTAGTAACTAAATTAACTACAATCTGAAGTGCTTGAAAAGGAAGGCCTTAAGTCAGGTTTCTTATAAGCAGACACTAAAATAGGGCTTCCTGAAGAAATGATTTATTGATGGAGTGCTCTCAGGAAACACCTGTGAGGGCAATAAGGGAATCAGGCTAGGCTAATGTGATTTCAGAGGAAGTCTAGCCTCAGCCTGATCCCACAGGGAGCACGGGAGGAGAAAGTGCATTGAAAGGTTATCCCACCCAGACAGAAGGAGGCTAGGCCATGGGACTGTCCCAGGCAGAGGGAGAAAAGTGTAATCTCCCATGAATCTCTGGGCAAAGACACTCCCCTCAGCCAAGGAGCATCTTTCAAAGAAGTGTGTGCAGGTAGAGCCATTAGCAGTCAGCATCTGCAGCAGCTGGGAGCTGGTATAGGCCCCTAATAAAGGGTATCTGGACAGGATACCACCAGCATCTTCTGTACTTCATCCCTTGCACAACTCAGTCCACTTGCTTCTCACGTTAAGTTTACTCCGTCTGGTCCCTGCTTCTCCGAGATTCTAGTTGGTTTCAATTTCCATCAAAACTTACAGGAAGAGGGCCACCCGGTGGCGCAGTGATTTAGTCTGCACTTGGCAGCCCAGGGTTTGCAGGTTCAGATCCCGGGCGCCCGCCGATGCACTGCTCGTCAGCCACGCCGTGGCGGCGTCCCATATAAAGTAGAGGAAAAACAGGCACAGATGTTAGCTCAGGGCTGGTCTTCCTCACAAAAAAATACAAAACCTTACAGGAAGAGAGTTAGTGGGATGAGCTATTGTCCCCTTTCTGAAGTTGGTCCCAAGACCATAACTGACATACATCTCCCTCCTCTTCCACCCTTTCTAGATTTCTCTCCCCTTGGGCTAGCACTTTTGATGATCTCTGTGACTCATCTAATGGGATGTCCCAGACCCTTATCCTTGAGTAGTCTAAGCTCCTGGTTATCAAGGCTTTATTGCCTCATTTGCCAATCTACAGTTAAAATTGGGCATGGGAATACCAAGAGATGTCCCAGTGGATCATCTGAGTGCCAAACATATTCCACCCTGCCCCTCTTACATAGTAGAACTTTACCACCTCAGCAATGATCAGGATCACAACTAACATGGCAATTCCTTGCATTGCCTGCTGGTCTGCTGGAGTGGGGATCCCAGAATGCCATGTGGCTGCTGCAGTGTTAAATTAAGTTGGACTCATTATATACCCAGGTGGAAGAATTCCTCCTCTGGGAACCAGGATCTCTAGACCCACAGAACCAAGAGTTGCACAGCAATGATGAGTTGGATCATCCTTACTTACATCCCTTAGGTCTCAGATGCATGTAGTCCACCTGCTGGGGGCAATGCAACACATAAAGGGCATTGGTTTGGGACAAATACTGGATCCTGAAGGACAGTGCCCAACATTTGCAGGTGTCAACAGGTCCATCAGTTGCACCATCAAGAGGTCATTCTGATACTCTGTCAGGCCAGCAGCTTCCAGAGAAGGCTGCAGATGTAAGCCATTAGCAAGCTAACACCCCCAAAGCTGGGGAATGTGGGCACCAACCCATTGAAGAGAATCTGGCATGGCACCTACAGCATCTGCTACAGGAAGATAACAAGAATTGAAAATTGAGCTGATTCATATTTCAGGACCCCCAAAAGGCTGAGAACACCAAGGAAACAGAGGTAATGCAGGGAACACAGAAAAACATCATCATAAAGTTTAAATTCTCAAAAAGGTAGAAAGGAATGGCATTAATTAAACCAGAAAGAGAGCTTTGAAAAAGAAACAATCCAAATATACTCGTAGAAAGAGAAATATAATAGACAAAATTTAAATTCAGTGGAAGGATTAGAAGATAAATCAAGGATATCTCTCAAAAATAGAATAAAAAGATTAAATGGGCAAAGTGGGTGAAAGGGATCAAAAGGTACAAACTTTCAGTTATAAAAAGATAAATAGGTGGGGCTGGCCCAGTGGCATAGTGATTGGGTTCACATGCTCTGCTTCAGCGGCCCAGGGTTTGTGGATTTGGATCCCAGGTGTGGATCTATGCACCTCTCATCAAGCCAGGCTGTGGCAGTATCCCACATGCAAAGTGGAGGAAGGTGGGCACAGATGTTAGCTCAGGGACAATGTTCCTCACCAAAAAAAAAAAAAAAAAAAAGATAAAACAGGTCCTGGGGAGTAATGTACAACATGGTGACTACAGTTAATACTACTGAATTGCATACTTAAAAGTTGGTAAAAAAGTAAATCTTAAAAGTTCTCATCACAAGAAAAGAAAACTCTATAATTATGTGTGGTGACAGATGTTAACTAGATTTATTGTGGGGATCATTTCACATCATACACAAATATCGAATCATTACATTGTACACCTGAAATTAATATAATGTATGTCAGTTATATCTCAAAAAAAGAATTAAAAGATTAAAAAATGAAAAATAGAATAGATAGGATGATAAGTTCAAGATATTCTAACACTTGACAAATGGGAGTTCCAGAAACACAGAACAGAAGAAATGGGGGAAAAATTATCAGTGAAATAATTCAAGAAAATTTCCCCAATCAGGTCATGCCTCCACAGATTAAGAAAATCCCCTAAATGCTCACACAGTGAAAAGACCTATAACACACATCATCACAAATATCCACAAGCATCCAGGATAAAGACTGCAGAAGTTTCCAGAGAGGGAAAAGGGATGGGGGGGCACATACAAAAGAGGTAGACTTGTATATGAATTCTCAAGAAGAACATCAGATACTACAAGACAGTGGGAAAATGCCTTCAACGTTCTGAGGGAAGACTATTTTCAACTTAGAATTTCATATCTAGCTAAACTGTCGATCAAGGATGAGGGAAAAATAAATTGTGCCTTCCTTGCCTTCTTCTTTAGGAAGCTGCTAGAGGATGTGCTCCAGCCAAAGAGGAAAAGACACGAGGCCGGACACAGGACATTTAACAGAAGCAAAGCAATATAAAGGGAAAGCCCAGCATAACCGCTGTGCAGAAGGCCTTAAGAGTAACCAGTCCGGCATGGAGCAGAGGAACAGGGACCTCAAGGAGAAAGTCCCAAGGGAGGAAAAAAATTAATATATTAACCAAAATGCTTGAGCATTTCAGAAAAATACTGATGGATATATGACCAATCTGATAAAGCAAATGGGAAATAGAAAGGACAGGTACAAGAAAACTGTGTAGCATAAAATGAAAAGAGATAATTAACTCCAGGAAAAATAGAAGGAAGTACAAGAAAGGAAATGGAACCACAATGCAATCATGAGTCGCTTAACGACGGGAATACGTCCTGAGAAATGCGTCATTAGGCTATTTCATCATTGTGCAAACACCATAGAGTGTACTTACGCAAACCTAGATAGTAGAGCCTACTACATACCTTGGCTATATGGTGCCGATCTTATGGGACCACTGTCGTATACGCGGTCCATTGTTGATCAAAACGTCATTATTTGGTGCATGACTATACATTGTAAAAAGACAGTGGAAATATTTGCATTATTGTTGTTGTTATGACCACTGTCTACTGATTTAACTAAAATTGAGGGGCTGAATGGATGCAGGCATGTAAAATATCTAAATCTTCCTTTATCATAAGAGCAAATCAATGGATAAAGTGTAAAATAGACAACCCTATATAATACTATTATTTAGAAATACAGAGGCAAGTACCAGAAGCAGCAGCAAAAAGAACTGAAAGTGATTGTCTCTGAGGGCGGAGAGGGATGGATCAGACACTTGCAGATGTTCTCCGGAAGCCTCGTCTATAAACATTGTATTATCTAACCATGTGTATGCATTATCTTGATAAAAACTTAAATATTACATTAAGAAACTGGGATAATCTGCAATAACAAAAACATCTCACCTTTCTAACTGCCTTATATAGGTAAGACAGATAATTCTCGACATGTTAAGAAGTAACATATGAACAAAGTGTGCAGCAAGTAGGAAAACCAAAAGTTATCCAAATGAGAACCTGAAGGCCTAACTTGACCACCTATTGATCCTGTGCTTAAGATGGCACTGATCCTCATTTGTATTCAACGTTAATTTTATAAGCTTGAAGTATTATTAATTAAGTAGTTTTTATGTATTCATAGAGAGCTTAGGACTGTATTCATAACTTTATAAGTCAAAATGCATAGACTATTTATAAAGCATACATCTGATAAAGGACTTGTATCTAGAATATGGAAAGACCTCTCATCCAATTAAAAAAGCAAACAATCCAATTTAAAAAATAGGCAAAAGATTTGAACAGACACTTCACCTAGGAGATATATGGATGGCAAATAAGCACAGAAAAAGATGCTCACCCTAATTAATCATTAGTGAAGTGAAAAATAACCACAATGAGACAGAACCGCACACCTATTACAATGGCTAAAATGAGAAAGATTGCCCATACCAAGTGTTGGTAAGGTTGCTGAGAAACTGCAATATCCATAAACTGCTGGTGAGAATGCAAAATCGTGCAATCACTTTAGGAAATAATCTGACAGTTTCTTAAAAATTCAAAAATATACCATATTTAAACCTCATACCATATGATACATTCTACTCCTAGGTATTTACTCAAGAGAAAAGAAAGCATATGTCTGTACAGAGACTTGTACATGAATGTTCATAGGATCTTCATGTGTAATAGCCAAAAACGAGGAGCAACCCAAACCATCAATAGGTGAATAAACAAACTGCGGTATATCCATATAAGGGAGTACTACTCGCCAATAATAACTAGTGAATTTTTAAAAGAAAAGAAATTAACTATTGATACATGCAACATGACAACATGGATGAACCTCACAATAATTATGTCAAGTGACAGAGGCCATACAAAAAAGAGTAGACATTGTATGATTCCTTTCATATAAAACTCTAGAAAATGAAGTGAAATTGATAGTGAAAGAAAGATTAGTGGTTGCTTAGGGAGAAGGGTTACAGGAGAAAAGGATTACAAAGGAGCACGAGGAAACTTTTTGGGGTGATGTATATGTTCACTCTCATGATTGTGGTGATGGTTCCATGGGTGTACATGTCTAAATTTATCAAATTGTACACTATAAACGTGTGTAGGTTACTGTAGTCAATTATAACTCAATAGAGCTCTCAAAAATACACTCAAGGAAAAATTTTAAATAAATATAGGAAATAAGTAACCCATATTATTCAGATACAGCCATTAATTCATTCAATAGTTACCATATGGCTCCTATGTGCTAGGCACTGTGCTAGATGCTGGGAGCAGAAATATTTCTAGACTATGACACCCCTTCCCAAGGACTTCACAGATTTGTGAAATAATAGACATCTACCATTTTGGAAAGGTAAGCTATGATATTTGCTTCAAAATGGTAGTTAATGTTCCTTACATTTCCTTTGTATCAAAATATTGAACAAATATATAAATGATGTCAGCAGTCCCTTTCACATAAAGCCCTCTGTCATCAGCAGCTGCTCCTCTGTTACCCTGACTTTGTCACCATTGCTCCTTGGGTGGCAATAGTATGTTCCCTTTTCAGCACTAGTGTATTAATATTCCAAAATCACCATTACTTATCAACCATCACTAATCATGCAGCCAACTCTCAATTTTGATAGTGGATTTTCCAGAAACCTGGCTTTGGTCCTTGCACCCTCCTGCCACTTGCATTTGGGGGCATTTCATAGCTCCTTAGCACCTCCATCAGGGGTGTTCAGTAGGAAAAAGGAGGTAGAACTCAAACCCATACAATATTCTGCTGAGAATCATAAAATCCTAAAGTTGGAAGTAATCTCCAAGGTTATCTATTCCAACTCCCACCCAGTGCTGGAATCTTCTCCAGCCCATCCTGGACAGATATTCATCCAAGCCAGACCCTGCCTGAACTTTCTGAACAATAACAGAGCCGGTGCTCGGTTACTCCAGTAATAAATTTTATGGTCCCCTGGTTTAGCTCTTTTCCATATTAGCAGTTCAAATAAAAGTTCTAAGGGGTGACTGGAAACAATATTTAAACTTTGGTTAGGGAATAGTAACATGTATTTCAGTTATTACACACACACAAATATTTCTCAGGCAAAAGAAAAAGAATTTCTTCCAAAATATTATGTTATAAATACCTCACCCCCAATAGTCCCTATGAGTCAGGGAGAAAGAGTGGGAATGAGGGAGGGAGAGAGGAAGGGAGGGAAATGCTAAACTAAAGAATAAATCCATTAGTGCTAGGGACAAAATGGTGTCCCCTCCAAAATTCACACGTCGAAGCCCTAACCCCCAGTATGACCGTATGTGGAGAGAGGGCTTTGGGGAGGTAACTGAGGTTAAATGAGAGAGCGTTCCTAATCTGCTAAGATTCGTAGCCTCACAAAAAGGGAGAAGAAGGAGATCTCTCTCCCATGGGAGGACACAGAGAGAAGGCAGCCATAGGCAAGCCAGAGGAGAGTCCTCACCAGACCCTGACCATGTCGGCACCCTGATCTCAGACTGCCAGCCTCCAGAACGGTGACAATGAGTCCCGTTGTTGAAGCCACCCAGTCTCTGGTACTTTGTCATGGCAGCCTGGCTGACTAATACAGTCAGTCTCAGGGAGGCTTTTTTGAAGTCTATCAAGGAATTTGGGAGCTCAAAATACCTTCTTGCACACCGCCAGTCAATTTACAACATATTACAGATTCATTTTTGTTCAGACCACTTATTTAGTCTTGTTTTTTTTTGAAAGGGAGCAAAGGGGATGTGGAAGAGAAACAAACCCTGTTGAGGGTTCTCAACGCCTGGGTCCTGGACTCTGACTTGCCACGATCATTTCACATGATGGACGCTCAGTTTCTCTCCTAGAAAACGAAGGGTTGACATTTTACACGGCCCCAAACTTCCCTCCATCTACAGACGCTCTAAATCTTTAAATCTAAACACACCTCGTAATATTGGACGAAAAGGAACAGATTTGTAGTCAGTTTGGCTAAATGTGTAAAGAACTTTGGAATCAGGTAAGAGGGAGTAATAAGTAGCATAAAGAGCATTATAGAACTCTCCGTAAGCAAGCTGAATTTTTCCTATTAAGGATTAAAGTATCCTAAAAGTGAACCTTCTTACCATTTGGGGCTCAAGTGTGAAAGGAAAAATTATAGTTGAGGCAGCCACAATGTAGTCTGTAATTTCCCCTTCTATCTAAAATGATTCAATCATCCAACATACACTTGGGACTGAGCTACAAAGACAAATAAAGGGGTTCCACCCCTGGGAGTCGAGAACCGGGGAGCGCTCTACTCGTCAGTTTTTCTAATGAACTCAATAAACGTTAGTAACTGTCGGTCTGTATGTTTTGATGTGCAATCTAATCTCTCCATTTAATAGAGCAAAATACACACACTAAAGGGACAGATATCCTAGAGTCAGGGAATTTTAATGTGGGAAGACACTTCAGAGACGCTCTTCCTGGAATCCTCTTCAGATGTCCTCAGGGACAGCAAGCTGCCCCCTTGTTGGAGCTTCCACAGTATTTGATTCTCTTCCCTGTGACTGCGTCTTGTTACCATGTAATATCCATTTAAACATGTCTAGATATCAAGGGGCATCAGGCAGAGGAACCGAACCTTATTCATCTGTGTTTCCCAGGACCTTGCGCCATGTCTGATACATGGCTGGTGCTCAACACTACATTCTGGGGACTGAGAACAATTAACGTGGTTGAACAGGATGAGGAGGCTGAGGTTTACACCTACCCATCCAAGGTCTCACAGACGGGTGCAACACAGCCAGGGCCGGGCCCCAGATCGCAGGCGCACAGTTCAATGTTCTTATCTTCAACAGCTTGCCGGTAAGGAACCGGTACCTCACTCTAACCTCACTTCTGGGTCCACTCGGGAGTAATCAGAAAGTCTAGCAGTGTAAAGAAAGAAGCAAAATTTAAAACAAGAGGAGATGGTGTAAAAAGAAAGGAAACATTTAAATAGTCATTTCTCCAAAGACATACAAAAGGCAAATAAGCACGTGAAAAGATCCTCAACGCCTTTAGTAACCACGGAAACACAAATCAAAACCCCAGTGAGACACCGCTCCACACCCACTAGGATGGCTGTCACCAGAAAGACAGACAATAAAAAAGGCAGGCAATATCAAATGTTAACAAGGATGCCAAGTACCTGGAATTCATATATATTGCTGGTGTGAATGGAAAATAGCGCCACCACTTTGGAAGACAGTCCGGCAGTTCCTCAAAGAGTTAACAGAGAGTTACCATAGGACCCAGAAACTCTACTCCCAGGATACAGCCAAGAGAAATGAAACATACGACCACGCAAAACTTGTACGTCAATGCTCACAGCAGCATTAGTCATAATACCCAAACAGTGGAAACACCCAAATGTCTGTCAACTGAAGAATGGATAAACAAAAACATGGTATATCCATGCGATGGACTGTTCTTTGGCAGTAAAAAGGTAGTATGAAGCACCGATACATGCTATAACATGGATGAACCTTGAAAACATTATGCTAAGTGAAAGAATCCAGACACAAAAGGCCACACATTGTATAATTCCATTTATATGAAATGTCCAGAACAAGCAAGTCCATAGTAACAGGAAGTAGATTAGTGGTCGCCATGGGCTACAAGAAGGACAGAATAGGGAGTCACTGCTAATAGTTATGGGGTTTCTTTGGGGCGTGATGAAATGTTATAGAATTAAACAGTGGTGTTGGTTGCATAACTTTGTGAATATAACAACAATCACTGAGTACACTTTAAAAGCATGAATTTTATGGTATATGAATTATACCACAATAAAAAATACAGAAAAAGGAAAGGGAACTACACAAAATGGCCAAACATATGCAAAACAAATGTCTGTATAAAACGATTTCTTTAAATGATGCTATACAGAACCTGGTACAAAGTGAAAGGAAACATTAGCACCTATTGTGTCTCACGAGGGAGAATGAAGGAAACAAGGGTTTCCTTGGAACCTAGTTGTGCCAGGTCCCAGCATAAGTACATTTTCTGTTTTCTCATTAATCTTTTGTGGAATTTATTACTCATTTTACAAATGAGGAAACCAAGTCTCAGAGAGGTTAAGTAACTTTCCCAAGATTACACAGTCACGAAGGACAGCCCTGGGAATACTGCTTGGATGTTTCTAATTCAAAAGCATGCATTCTTCCCACTCTTGTACAACACTGCCTTAGATAGTTGTCCAATCCCATAAAAGCCAGTTTCTTGCAAGTTCTACCAGAAGCTGTGAAGTAAACTACAACAAATTTGTCTTCAAAAGCCTATGCAAATGTTGGACAAAATTGATAAGCCCAATGCACTCCCTTATTTGTCCCACCTGCCTTCCTGACCACCTTCTTCACCACTGCCAAAGTTGGGGAGAGCAGTTTACCCCAGAGCCCCCGCCTACACCTGTGGACACTCCCTGCAGGATGTCCAGTTCATCATTACAGTTCCCAAGCATTCAACTGTACTTTGCATTCAGTAGGAGCTCAATGCATGACTGTGGTGATTGAGTGAACAAAAATTTTCTTCCTCTTAAAGTTCTCACAAGCCATTGGAGATGTAAGTTGAGGACATGGTAAAGCAACCACTTCACCACTTCATGACCAGGTGCACCCCCAGAAACTTCTGTAAGCTCACGTGGCTGTGAACAGACTTCATAGATGTGAAGCTATTCCCTAGTCCCTCTTGTAGAGGGCTACGGACCAATGGCAAGGGCCATCTTCATAAATGATAAACTTATACTCTATAGTCCTCTTGGGTGGGACCTATGTGGCTAGTTCTGGATAATGGGTTGAAAGTCAGAGGGAGAGGCGTTACTTCCGGACTGAGCACAACTGCTGATCTCATGCACAGCTCTTTTCGGTTGCACAGTGACCAGCAATTGCTGAGACGGCAGCTGCCCCATCAGGCACATGAGGAACCGAGGAGCAGAGCCCTCAGCTGGCCCACGTGGATATTTCCTAAGCCACTAAAATTTGAGGTTGTTCTTGTTTCTACAGCATGACCTAGCCTGTCCTGATTTAAGTCTCTAAAGTCGAGATTATGTGTAAGAACAGCGAGAAGTACAATTTAACTGGAATATGCTTGACCATGAGGAACTGGAGGAGAGAGGATCAGAAAGATAGTTTGGGATCAGATAATACAAAGTCCTGAAACCCAGTCTAGGGTAGAAGGTATATTGAAGGAGGAAAGGCAGGGAAAAAGAGTTATATGAAGCCCAGAGAAACGATTGGCAGAAAAGAAACTAAAAGCAGAGGAAGCTGTCAGGAGCACATATCAAGGTACAGAAGACACAAGGCAGATAACCAAGGTCACTAGAGAGAGGCCACTAGGTAGGAGATGCCAGAAATCAGTCGGAGAAGGACAAAAGCCCATGGCTGTGAGGGAGCTGCATTAGTTTTCTATTGCTGCCATGTCAGGTTACCACAAATTTAGTGGCTTAAACCACCACAAACTTATTACCTTCTAGATCTGTAAATTAAAATTCTGACCTAGAGCTCCCTGTCTAAAATCAAGGCTATCAGCAGGCCTGTGTTCCCTTCTGCAGGCTCTAGGGGAGAATCCACTTCCTCACCTTTCCCAGCTTCTAGAGGCTGCCTGCATCGCTTAGCACATGGCCCCTTCCTGTAATCTTCCAAGTCAGCAAGGCAGCATCTCTCTGCCCCTTCTTTTGTCACGTCTCTTTCTCTGAACACAGCTAGGAAAGGGTCTCTGCTTTTAGGGATTCATGTGATTAGATTGGGCTCATTCAGATAATCCAAGATAATCTCCCATCTCAACCTCCTTAATTTAATCACATCTGCAAAATCCCTTTTGCCACATAAGGTGGCATATTCACAGGATCTGGGGTTTAGGACGTGGCCATCTTTGGGAGGCCATTATTCTGCCTACCCAAGTCGCCAAGTACTAAGACTGAGGAAGAGTCATGGTATGAAGAAGCAACAGTGCGGTGTGGGACAGGAGAAGGCTCCCTTTTACTGTGCTCTAACTACAGCAGGCCGGCCCTGTGTTCAGCGGCTCTTGTTCTGAGGGCCCCAGGGGGCAAGATCAATAGTCTAACTGAGAAGTGATTAGGTCACTACTCTGTTAGTAACAGGGAATGGTGCGTCGCAAACAGCAGTGCCCACAAGGCCCTGAGATTAACCCTTTGCACGCACAAAATAGAGGCTTAACAAATACAGGCTGGATGAACGGATGGGTGAATGAGGTGTTGACCAAACAAACAGTACCTGACAATACAAGCCAAAAGAGAGAGAAGAATAAAAACATCTGACAGCCAATGAAGCAGCTAGGAGAAGTATGATGCTAGACATTGAAGAAAACATGAAAGAGGCTTACATGGAAACTTTTCCCAACTGTGCTCTGAAAATTTCACTGTTTTTCAGAATTTAATTTCTTTTACAAAGCTGAAGGAGTGAATATACTGGCAAATAGATATAAGCTAGAGAAATGTAAGAAATTATATTAATCACATGTTTAGAAAAGGATTATTGGGCAGATGTTTTTCAGGAAACCAAAAACTAGACATAATATTTGTGAAAAAGAACTGGGGGAACATCTAATTAGGAGAGTAGGATCATTTTTAAAGGAGTTTTTATCTTTAAAGAAATCTAGAGAGGGCCAGGTTTTAATTAGGAAACCATGTTTTTGAGCGTGTGTGCCTTAGATCGCGGCCGTGGAGGCATGCCGCATCTGGGGCCATTGACTCAGAAAGACATAGTGAAACTGAAAACTAGAATAAATCACAACCCCTGTGGGCAACACTCGATTGAATTTCTTTCTGGCTTTTGCACAATGGTGGCAATGGCTATAATCCACAACATTAACAAAAACTCATATGGAAGCAACAAACACATTAAAAAGAAAACTTATACTATTCCCCAGACCAAAGGATTTTTTATCCAAGACTTCAATTTACATTGCTGAGTTACCCCACCCGGTGAACAGGAAGCGCATATGACTACAAACGAGTCCCATACACAGACGACAGACGTGCGTGCCAAGAAGTCTGACGATTCCTTTCTGGAAATTGACTTAATGAGATGGTGACAAGTGAAGTGTGTACACGGTCAGTCCCATGATAACCCAGGCATTTCTACTCTCATCTCTGGAAAACCAAGCCATTCGTTCTCAATTACCAATGCTTTAAAGCAACATGTAAATAACGGGCAAACTGCCACAAGTTGAATTTGCTAAAATCAGTCCCACGGTATAAATAGAAACCAGAGCTCTGAGCATTACTAATACAATATGATAGTTGATGAGAACAACACAAGTCTTAAACCTCTTGTTTCTTGAAGCTTATTCTAGGGACTTGACAAACTTTGATAAACAAGGACCAGAAAGAATCAATTCAGTCTGCCACTTGACTTATGTGTTCTTCCAGATATCCATGTCTATTTCCTACTAACTCACACTGGTTTTCCCTGCCACCCAACACATTCTTGCTTACTAGGCATCCGTGTATGAGTGCTGCTTACCTAGGAGCACTACCTACACAGGAGAGGAAACGAGATTTGCAATACCCATTGGGTCTTCCTACTTCTTTATCAATTTCTAAACGGGTCTGCATAATTGGGGATTTTATAAAGATTAGTCAAGAAGAACTGATCCCATACTATGGAACAGTTAACGAGCATATGCCAGTATACCATACATAAAATATACAAACTTGAGAGTGTGTATCTGGAGTTTACCCCAACCCATCCAGCCTTTTATAAGGGTGGCTAGAGTCATACTCTCAACACACTTTTGGTTTTCCTCTGTTTCTGTTTCCAACACTATGTCACTTTTAATCTAGACAAAATCTGGCACTATGAGGCTTCATGCTTTCATCGTTGATGCCCTCTTGGACTCTTAACACAACACCCTGATTTTCATCCCATCAGTCCCCATCAGACTTGGTATTCTTACTTGGCACCCCTGTCATTTTTATTCATCGATCCATATTTTTCCATAAATATTTATTGAACATAACTCTATGTCTCAGGCACCAGTGCAGGCACTGAAAATATATTGGAGAACACGGATGTTCGACTCTCAACTTTCCCTAACAGATCAGTCTTAGCCTGGTTCCTGTAGCTATGCCCCTCAGTCTTGACTAGTTCAGTGCCCCCAAGAAGACCCCTTAGCCCACTACCCTGGCACTGATCATTAGGCAAGCATCCCAGCCACACTGACCTTGATCCTCCAGCAGAGGCATAGAGGAGATCTGCACAATGTAGGGCCTCTGCCCTAGACTTCACTTCAGCATCCCACACCGCACTGTCTCTTTTTGGTGTTGGGGTAGATGCTACAAAGCATTTGTAGCCACTCAGCCTGCAATTGCTCAAAGGTCAATGCCTGAACTATGATTGAAGAACTCTATTGCTCTTACTTACTTCTTTACTTCGGTTATTTTTTTAAATTTTTGCTCCTAATGGCTTTGCATAAATCTGTGCCATTCAGGGACATCAGGAAATGAATCTCTTTGGTACCACTCACTCTTTTGCATGACAATAATGCCTCCTGTTTCAAGGGAAATGGGATGTACATGGGAAAATGGATTTAGGTATAGAAAGGAATACCTTTTTAGATGACTGCTGTCTGGAGGACTCGCTCCCAATACTCACAGCCCTTTCCTCTCTGTCTCTCCAAATTCCCTTTAAGGGGAAACGAAAAAACAAAAAACTCTGGTTACCAAACTAAGTCTACAGGCTCAGATAATCGCTGTTTAACTTTTGCTTGCCCACAACATGTTGTTTACACCCACCCAGAGAACACAGCCTCATGTTGGCATCAAACGAAGAAAATCATAAACAGTAATAAAGATTTAGTGCAAATTACACACATCAAAAATATATAAATTTCCCAATACAAATTGGGGACAGAGGGAAGTTTCCAAACCATCCCAATGAGTTGTTTATGCTCAGAATTTCTAACAAATCTGTACAAAATTTTCTGCTATAAATGAAATCCTTTGATCGAATTCCAACATTTTCCTCCAGTTTTCTCCCAATTGTATTAGGGTCTGATATTGAGTCAATCCGTTTTACGCAGGCAAATGCATTTGGCACGTTGACACTGAGTCAGACCATTTAAAGTGTCTCTCCCTCCACACAGGACAGCATCTGAAATCATGTGCCTGTCACCACACATGGTAGAAGTTTCCTCTGGACAGAGTGCTGAAAGGGAGCAAAATGTTAGCAAATTAAAAACTGAGAAAAACTCTACTCTTTATAATTCCAAGGATTCTCCAGTCATGGACCTGAATTCTCTTTACAAACCAAGGCACCCATTATTGGACTAATGTATCTCTTTTCTCATCCACCAGGTTGAAAACGGATACTTGCCCTGCACTCACCAAGCCAATGAAAATGAAATGAGATAACGTACATGGAAACACCCTGAGAAGCCTGCAGAGCTGTAAGAAGGAGTGGAGATGCTGGTATTGGGGGTGGACCCAGCGGAGGGGGTGTGACAGGGTTTCCAATGTAGGGCTTGCAGAGCACTAGTTCTGTGAGAAGTCCCTTGGAGAGAGGGCTCGGTGTGGGGTTGGTTCTGCAATTAATCACAGAAAACACCGGTTAGAATTTGAAAAGGTGCATTAGCCATTTAAGGCTTGGAATAGCCCTGCAATAAAGAAATCTAATTTTAATCATTCAGAATTTCTGAAATATAAATGGATTGGGTTTTTTCCTACCTAACACCTATTAGTATTCCAAGGCACTAGAGTCCCACAGATCATTATTATTATTATTATTCAGAGGAAATAGAAAATTAGATTCTCACCTGGACCAAATGCTCACTGTAATAGGCCAACTCCTTCCCCTCATGAGACCCCAAACTCTCGCCTACACTAACAGCATGAAAGGTGAGATTCTTAATTCATGAGTAAAATCAGTGATACTGACATCCCCTTCAAAAATTAAGACCCAGATTGGGACCTAAAAAGGATGTCCCAAATACCTACAATTTACCATTTTTTATACATATGCCTATAAATGCTTTTGTCACAAAAAGGAACACTCAGATGAAAATATATTCATGGATTTTAAAGACGTGTAGTCTTCATAGTCTCGAAATGGAAATAAATGAACAAGTGTTTATTGGGGTGGTTAACCCTCTGCTAGAGCTTTCAGCAACACAGTTTCTTGCTTTCAAGAGACTCATGCTCTTTTTGACTTCTCAATTTGAGAAATTTATAATCTAGAAGGCAGAAGCGAGGACAAGACAACACAAATTAAAATAGCAAATAATATCCATTTGTGCCGATACAAACGTGAGTCATCTTCAGAAATGCCCAGGAGGAAGCCCTCTTGGTCCAGTCATGGAGCATGGGGAACAGGGCCCATCTGGTCCTGAGCAGGTGCTCTGCCTGTGCCACGTGGCCAGATATGACCCAGCACCCACCTGAGACTCCCTGATGATAAAAAGGAAAGTTTCCGAGAGGATGCAAAATACATACAACAAGATAAGATTAAATTGAGAACTAAGAGAAAGAGCAAATTAGAACATGGAAGAAATGAGGACAGGAGAAATAAGATGAACCAAGATACAGTGACAAAGACTCCTTCTCTAACATCCAGTGGGACCAAAACTGTGAGTAGCAACTTACACGAGTCTCATGGGTTCTGGCCACTTTCTGCACAGGAATTTGTCTCACTTCTTAACAGGTCATTTCTCTTCTGACTCCCTTACTTAGTGACCTGAAGCCCATTTGATCACAGGTCAATAGCTGGGATGTTTTTAAGGTTATCTAGCAAATAGACTTATCTATTTCCTTACGCATAGAGTGAAGCTCCAAGATTATGACTTTCCTTCTAGGAAAACAAGTGGGCTGCCAGCAATGAAGAGAACTGGTATTGCAAACCGAGTGTGCTCACAAAACCATATGGTAGATCTCAGCAGAAATGACAAGGGCCAACCATTATATGTCCACATTTAGGGAATAAATTCGTGAATATAGAAGCCAAGGTATACAGGACTCTAAAGTGTCCCCCTTGTTGTCATGGAGGCTCTCTGAGGAAATCTTGGAAGATGTTTCCCTTTAAAGGAAGTAGATGGGAACCAGACACCATGAGACAGTATCCAGCCATCACGGACCGTCCAAAAAGAAGTGGCTCCAGTTTTTGAGTGCATTCAGCCTGAGGTGCAGGCGACTGCTCCTTCAGTCAGTTGACACTCTTAGTGTGATGGTGTGACGGTGTGTACCAGGACAGCGTGCCGGGGCCCTTTTTATTTCAGTGCAATATTGAAACACATCTGCTCCAATAACTCTTGCACCTCGACTGCCTCACCAAGCAGAAAGACTCAGTTTGTAGGCAAAACATGCAGGCTGACCCTCTCGATTCCCAAACAAAAATCACAAAGCATATCATTGTATCTTCCCCCACAAGCACAGAGAAGGACCAGGCTTGTGTGTGTGTGTGTGTTTCTTGATGTCATCCTCTGACTTACACCTGACATTCTGAATAATAACCTCCAAGCTCCCCCTAATGAGCAAGGACTTTTTCTGAGCTCCCACACTGCCCAGTACTTACCTCACTCACAGAATTCACCATGTTGAATGGAAATTATTTATCTCTGTGTCCCCCACAAGACTAAATTCCTCAAAAATGGGAACTAAGCTATATTGGTCTTTTGAACCTAGTTTCTCCACCCCTGCCAGGAACATACTAGCAGCTCTAAATGTCTTTTTGAGCCAAATGGGGTGAAAGGGTCTGGGAGTAGAGAAAGGTTTGAGAGGACTTAATGATTTTCCAAAAAAGTTATACAACCCACAAAGATATATTGACCACCATCTCTGTGCTAGGCCTAGTGTCAGGGAAAGGGTCAGGCCTTCAGGGAGAGAGCAGTGAAGCGGAGGAGAAAAGAGGTAAGTGGATGTATGCAACAGCTGACAGTGAAAAATATCATGAGACGTACCAACTTCTCTGAAGATTCCAAAAAAGGATCAGAAAGCATTTCCTGAGGAAGGTGGTATTGAAATAACAAAGGATTTGAGCACGTGTCCCTCAGTGGATGGAGCAGGAGCTCCATCCACCACCACATAGAAGAGGAAGAGTTGAGGGCACAGACACTGTGAAAAGCACAGTTTCCCCTGACTGAAGCACAGGGTGTGTAATGAGATTGGAAATGAAGACTAGGCTTGAATCTTGGAGAGGGGCCTTGAATGTCAGAATACCAATTCAGATTTTTCTATAAGTGGTGCAGTGTCATTGAAGGTGTCTGAATAAAGGTGTGAAAGAATCACTGCTGGGTTTAGGGTGACTCCTCTGGGGGCAACAGGCAAGGTGATGAGGGGATAGGACATGCTAGTCTGAGGCCAGGACTCTTAATAGATCTCTTATCTCAGATAAACATTTTTGTCTATCAAATTGAAGTTTGTCACGAAAATCTTAAGTTGCATAAGACACAACTCTTGAGTAGGAAATATAGGATTTATTAAGACTGAACACAAGGTGGGTGCCAGCCCGGTGGCGTAGTGATTAAGTTTGCATGCTCCACTTTGGTGGCCCGGGATTCGTGGGTTCGGAACCCAAGGGCAGACCTACACACTGCTCATTAAGCTGTGCTGTGGCGGCATCCCACATACAAAACAGAGGAAGATTGGCACAGATATTAGCTCAGGGACAATCTTCCTCAAGCAAAAAAAAAAAAATAGATTGAACATGAGGTAAATATTAATAAGAACATGAGAATAAACCACAATTAGAAAGAAAGGAAGATAGGAGATAAAGCAGAATTAAGAATTATTCAGCAATGGGAGTCTAGGATCAAGACAATCCCCACACTGTAGAGAGGGTCTAAGATGGCACATAGAAGGGTGAACTATATTTCTCCAGTACCCTGGAAGGCCTTGACTGTTCCACTTCTGAGTAAGAAGAAAAAAATCCCTGGACTATATTCCTCCTTCTTCGTTGCACTGCCCCCATGAGAGAATTCCTACAATGAAATTTTTTAAGGTATAGAAAAAAAAAATGGAGCGACTTTAGGTGTCATTGGTTATGGGGAGGGTGAGAGCTAGAAAAAAGTTCAGAGACCCTAGTAAAAGTCTAATCATTTGGGAAACAAAAAGGAGCTATAATAATTTAGTCTATATTGAAAAGGGCAACCAAATTTTTCCTAATTAAGGAAATAAAGAGATGAGACAGTAGGGAGAGGGAGGAATTTACAGTGGAAATAGAGCAGAGAGCTTCTAAGGAAATCAAATCAATTAATTTGGACATCATGTAAATCTGGCACAACAGATGGACTTTTCAGAAACTGGGGAGCTGTGGTGCACTTCCATTTCCATCACTCAAAAGGAGCATTACTACTGATTCAGCGGAAGAGAGTTAAAAGGCTTCAAGGTTTAGAGACCGATGGCTAAATCCGGGAGACTTCTGCAAAGTCCTGAGACTAGAGAGACAATGGATACAGGTAAGAGCTAGTTAGGTGACAGTGGTATACCCTACCTTTGGGATTCCACAACCAGGACACAGGCGAGGTTTAACGTTGGGGTGTAATCCCCTTGGAGCAAACACTGGACTAGTGCATTCAGAGCTCATACTCTAATGCCCACAACTGAGCACATGGACCACTGAACATTGGGTTGACTTGATGGGGATGTTGAGTAAGAGGAACATCCATTGACTGGCACACAGCAGGCACCTGACAGGTGGAAGGGACTTCAGGAAGGATCTGGGTAAGCCTCCTTATTTTACATACAAACCCTGAATCCAAATATGATAACACATCTGCCCCAAGCTTCCACAGGTAGTGAGTGGCCGAGCTGGGCCTGGACCCCAGACTTCCTGACCCTCCACCCAGTGCTCTTCTTGAAGCTGGGGGAGCCTTGAGGCTGTCATCTGTGGGGTCACCAGAGTCAGCTCTCTGCCATCTGGGCCAACAGGAAAACAATGACTCAGAGAATCCAACATTCCTCTGGAATGCAGGAGAGGTGTGCCTTTCTTCTGTGCTGTGAGCCTTTTCAATTTTTGTAAATAAAACCCTACTTTAAATGCCCTAGGAGAGCTGGCAATTTTAAGTGCCTCGCAGACCAAGGTCATATTTGGTGACACTTAGCACAATTTTAGGCTGACTGACTGATGGGTCATTTGATAGATGGAGAACAAATTTCTGTATACTGAAATCAAATCCTTGGGGATTTTTGCTCAGACCAAAAGCCATGTTCATTTGCATTCTGAAGCACTTAGGCGTGGCAGAAAGAATCAGAGGTTGAAATCTGCCAAGGGTAACACATACAAAATAACTGAAAGTTAGCTCTTCGAAGACGTAAAAGTGAAGGTATAGCTTTTAATGCCAGGTTCCATTGTCTTCTGATCCAGGAACTCTTGACACCTTGAGGATCTCATACATCAGGCCTCTAATCCCGGGACAGGCACTTTTTGATAACCTTAAAGCTACCACAAGTGAAGAAAAGACCGGCTACTCTGACACACAGAGCAGACACCACCCTTCACATAAATCCATCAATCCTCTTGGCCACCCTGGGAGAAGCCTGCCTTCCTGTCTCCTTATGACCACCCAGGGCACTGGAGGGACACTGGGCTAGGACCATCAAGCGTTTCTGCCACCTCACACAGACCTCCCAGTCAGCAGGACACGGACAACTCAGTTTTCTGTATTTTCTATGTATGCTAATGGCCCTGGACAGACTGGCAAGCATTTTTCTGCAAAGCTACTATACAGATCCTATTCAAGGAAAAGTGAATTCTTAATAATATGCCATTTCTATCATGCCATTCTACTGCCCAAAAGTCTTCAATGACACCTCCTTGCCTACAGTATACAGTTCAGACTACTGAGGTGACATTTAAGGCTTCCACCAGCTCATCCCACCTCTCCCTTCCTGCTTTTTAGCCTCATTATTCTGCCAAATAGACCCTTCCCTTCAGTTGTGCTGGCCAACTCACTATCCTCCACATATCTCTATCCCTTCCCCATCTGCACATTCCCTCCCTGTACTACTGCCCATCGCCCATCTATCCAAATGCTACTTTCCATGGCTCAGCTCAAATGCAACCTACTCCCCGAAATCTCTTTGCTACCCAAATAATAGGATTTCATGGGTTTTTTTTCCTCCATGAGAACAGATCTAAATTCTTGTTTTCCTCTGCTTTGAATACCCCACACTGTCTGTATCCATTCTCAATAAACATTTGTTAATTAATTCTAAAAAAGCCAAAAAAAGTTTACATTTTCAAACTCTTGAAAATAAGGTAATCATCTGTAACTGTTATTATATCCACACATTGGAAACTTCAGAGCATCTAGCATGTTGTCACTGGATTCCTTTCTTTCCGCAGAAGACCAAACTAGGTCATTTCAAACCTCAGTCACCTTAGAGAGACTCTAGAAGGGCAGGCTAAGAGTCAGCAAAGAAATCACATTGCTGGATTCCTGACTTGCTGTCCAGACCCGCTACTGAATCAGATCCTGGCAAGCGTGAACCAGAGAAATGAACGAATCATTAACACCAAGCAAACCAAACGAAAGGAGCTCCTTTGCTGTGTTGGCTGGATGTTCAGGTTTGAAAGCAGGGAATGAAGGAGCACAGAGGAGAAGAAAAATACAGCCATGAACTACTTCCCCTTTGAATGCACTTTCTTGCCTTTTCTCTTTTTCACAACTATGTGATGGAGGTGGAATGTTTGGGAGGCATTAAATCAGGACTGAAGAGATGATTTGCCGTAATCCTACAAGGATCTCTACTAACATGTTTATCACCCAGACGTTCCTTGAACTGGGTCCTGTTTAGTTGGCCCAGAACGCATTTCTCTGATAAATTAAAAAGTGCCAGAAGTGGTACCCTGCCTGTAAATGGGGGTCGGCCCAGAATAGTCAATGCAGACCTGTTTCTAGATCCCATAACAAGGGTTATTCATTCCATAGACTTCAGTCAATGGATTTGGCCACATCCCCAAACACAAACATACTATTTGGAAAGAGGAAAACTGAGTTATGGAGGATGAGAAGAGAGCAAAACCAAATAGCAAATGGGCAGGTAAGTCAATGTGGAAGTGTCAGATTTCTAAACATTTATTAATTCTTTTATTCATTCATTAAATAAAAAGCGGCCATTCTCTATGTGTCAGTGCTCAATAGTGTCATCTATGCAATCAGATTATATATATATATCTATTGAGCACTTATTTTCTGCTAGTTAGTTAACCACTAGCTATAACATCCCTGCAGCCAAAAAGTTACTGAATATAATTTGAACAGGTGGCATAGAGATGAAAAATTCAAAATATTAAGACAATCGATGTCACAAAACATGAGGAACATTTGGATAATTGTTCTAACGTTATATTTGTGTTTGTGATACAGATCTTAAATTTTCATCTCATGTATCACTCATCTTCCTTCACATCCCAGGCACATGGGTTCCACGATGTTTACTCCCAGCTGTATCCAACTCAGAAGAAACAGTTACAAGGAAGCAGCTGAGGCGCTGGACTCTAGAGGCAGGCAGATGGGAAGAGGAATATGTAAAAAGCAGTCCAGTGTAATCTTAGCACATGTGGCAGCTAGTATTATTATTATCCAAATGCCACTATGGGGTATTTTCTTAATGGATTTCTTTAAAATCCTTTTGTGTAATTGTGGACCTTCTCAATACCTCATAAGGCTGGGGTGAGCACTGAATCAAATTTCATATAAGTAATGTAGTTCTATAGCTCTATATAAATATATTCAGTAAAAGTTCCCTTATTCTTCCCAGCCCACCCACCCATCTCCCTGGCCCCCTTTCCCCTGTCAGTACCCTCATCCCCAAGGCTCAGGTTCCGTCTTTTAAAATGCTTCAATTCCTCTGGTGGCAAAAATCAAGCCAGGGCTAGGAAGTGAGTCACCACTCAGCAGCTAAAGGAGCTTGTTTTTCTTTCTCTGAATGTATTTCTTAAGAATTTCAGCCTGATCCTTCAGCCGCTTGTTGATTCCACCAAGAATGCTCTCTTGATGTTTAAGACACAGAGAGAGAGGGCTATGGCACCAAGACGTTTTCCAATTGTTAGGAATGAGAGTTTTTAAAATACCGACAATAACCAGAGGCCAGAGAGCCCCGAAATCCTGTTACATAAGCAGACGATGGAGGGCCCAGGCTGGCTGCGAGGCTCCTTTCTCCACCAGCCGATCTCCTGAGCCTCCCCAGGCTCCGCAGGATTTACCTCAATCCGCAGGAGCCTCGAGCGGGGCCGCCGGCCGCTGCCCCCTGCGCCAGCGCACTCGGCAGGGCCCGGGGGCTGGGGGCGGACCTCAGCGGAGGGGGGGGCAGTGGGGGACACGCGGGGGGCTGCGGGCCTGGGGGGGCACGCGGGGGGCTGCAGGCCTGGGGGGGACACGTGGGGGGCTGCAGGCCTCGGGGGATGCGCCCACCCGGCGCGCTGTGCTGCGCCCACGCCCAGCGTCCCCTCCGCGCCTGGCGTAGGAGCCCGCCGTCTTCCTGAGCCGTTAGTTAGCTTTCCAGAGTCACAGAAAACACCTTCAGTGAAGCCAGTCACCCACAACTCCCCCCTCAAAGAAAAGTCATACAAAATCGGAAAAGAACCCAATTCCCCTCGCCTTCCAGATGTGGCGTGTTCGGGAGTCTGTCTGTGTCTCCCATTCATTGTCGCCCGTCCGTGGTCTACATCCTGTCTCTAGGGCTGCTCGTCCTCCTCTTGCTTTCTGTCTCCCTCCCTCTCCCGTTCGCACTCCGTCCTGCGCCCCTGCAGCCCTCCCTCCCGGCTCCCGCTCGCCCTCCCCGCCCCTCCCCGGAGGAGCCGGTCCGCTCCTCCCGGGGCTGCGCGCCCGCCCGCCCTCCTGCCCACCTACCACGAGGAGCGGCCCCTCCCACCTGCCCATAAAAGCCAAGTGCATGTACCCGCGGCGGATCCGAGCCGCTCCCGGTCCTCTCCTGTGGGAGTCCGAGTCCTCTCCTGGATCTCACGTGCTCAAGGTAAGATTACACCTCCGCAGGCGTCTGACCTACCGGGGTTCCCGCGGGGGATGCTTCCTCTGGTCAACATGCTTGCCGCTTGCCGATGGGTTAGAGATGATTCTTATGGATGCCAGATCAGCTGCTCCTTTAACTAGCAACTGGTTTGAAAACAAACTTCTGTTTGAACGGTAAAATAAAAGTTCATTTTGGGCAGATACAGCAGCATAAATATTGCAAAAACCTTTTCTCTTTCTAAATCACTTTTCCCCTGTTGCTGACTGTTGCTGAGGTTACAGTGTATCTCTTTGGGGGTGTTTTACTGACGTTTTTCATTGTAAATATTTCACATATCAGTGGGACAAGGAAAACTTTGTCCCATTGTCAAAAAATGTACTTTAAAAGAACACAATTAGTTTCCTAAAAATAGCACAGTCAAAAGGTCTGCTAACAATTTTGCAATGTTTTCCAAACCCCCAAGACAGCTTCTGTGAGTCCTTTAAGAAATATCTTTCCAGGTTTAAGCGCTTGGAAAAAATGATGCGAACGGGTGCCCTTTTCACAGGCCGGGAATCAGGTGGCTGGTAGATAGGAAAGAGCAAATCTGAATTTGCAAGCTGGGGCGGGATGTGCTCTCGCAAAGCTGTCTTTTCAAGACGTCCTAAAATGGGAATTGAGTTAGAACTAAGAAAGTGTATAAAAGAACTTCATGAATTTCTATACACACACCTCAACATAAAGTGTTTCAATATGTTTCACAGTAAGAGAAAAATACAGGCCAGATTATACAATACTTCTGTGTACCCCAGACATTGTGACGAAAGATGGCCTAGAAGGCTCTGGAAATTTAAAAGCTGCTTGCTACCCCCTCTTCCCCCATCTAGTAAATTAAAATCGACCTGATTGGCACCTGATTCTCATAGAGATATCTGGTATTTAAGCTACCCTCACTTGTAAAGACGGATGTCTTCTTATTTCTGAGGTCTGGGAGTGAGTGTTGTGCACCTGTGAAAGGAAAAACATACTCCACAGCTACTTCTGTAAAACCAGACACTCCGGCGTGAAGTTTGCCGTCAAAATCTGTGGGCTGTGTGGGATGAAACTCTCTCATGTGGGAGAAAAACCCTCTTCAAATGTTTCCTCTGGGGAATTGCACAAGACCGCTCAGAGATGTAAACCAAAGCTGGCATTCAGGAAACCACACCATGATTTCAGCCCTGAAGGTTCTTAAAGTAAGACAGGAAAAGTTTCACTTTTTTTTTGGTTTGTTTATATTGTTTCACTTGAAAAGTGAAAACTAAAAAGTTCTCCACTGTTAAAGTAGAATCATTAGAAGTTTAACCCTTTCTCCTTGTCGTTTGCATATCAAAAAAATGATAAAGATATTTTAAAACTTCTGTTTGGCATAGAGGGGATTCAATGCTACTAGACAAGTGAAATATTATGTAAAGCTTTCTGTCATGTGAAATTTTGCTTTATTGGAAAAATTTATTGTAAGGAGTGCAGTTTCCTTTAAGAAAATGATATAAAATTACCATTGGCCAAGATGATATGTGACCTGAGCATATTAAGATACCTTTTATCTCGAGCCCAGTGCAGACTGCTTGCTCCCCATCTGATGTAGTTGGGTAGTCAGCCGTGACGAGACCATAGGTATACGACACGGCCAGCGGCGTGTGTGGTATGTCCAAGGTAATTCCTCCTTTCTGGTGGCGCTGGGCTCATGCCCATCACAGGGGTGAAGACACGCTGCTTCATTTGCCAGATCCCCTTGAGGGATCTGGGAGAAAAAAAGTGCTCCCAGTGTAAGAGAGCTCGCTGTTGTTCCTGGGGTTGGGGATGAAAAGTGTTCTCCCAGGGTTGACTTCTGCTTTTGCTGGCTGTTAACCCACTCCTCGAGCTATAAACCGTTTAACGGTAACTGCCCTCCCCGCACGCCGTCGGGTCGCACCCCTAAATCACTGGGTGAGGTCACACGAGATTGCTCATGGTCTCACTTTCCCAGAGGCCTTTACCAGACACTTGAAGTGATTTTTTTCTCCATAGGGTACATCAGGCAAGACGACATTTCCCTTCTACGTTTTTAGAAGGATCGGTGGTGGGGCTTCGTTTCGTTATCCCAGTGTGTCCCGCTTTGCACAGGACGTGGAGACACAACACGGGTCTCCTCTTCGTGCCAGGATGTAGCTGTCCCTGGACTGGGCTCATGCCCCTACGTATCCAACACCCGTGCAGCAGGCTTCAAGCAGCTCCTTTAATGCTTCTCGAAAAAGGAAAGATGAGCGGCTGCCTCTTTCACTAGAGACACGGGGAGGGTGCGCTGCTGATTTGGAGGGCCTGCTACACCCAGGGAAACACACGTTTTAGGTTTTCTGCTATTCTCAAAATTATAAAACAGAATTCTTCCCGTGATCAGAAAGTATATCCCATTTTATTTCCATTTGTGAAACAGAAATCGAGGAGCGGAGAGTGAGGATGGGCAGAGGACTGAGAAGGGAGCCTGGGAGACGCACTCCCAGGAAGGGCCCTGGGAGCAGAGAAAGATCAGAATCTCTGTTACTGACGCAACTTTTTGCCCTTATTTATGTGGAATGTGAGGAGACGTGGAAGAGCAAAAATCCATATCTACTCTTGTTTTTTCTCCTTAAATCAATGAGATCCCTAATAAGTTAAGATCCCTCTCTACTGCACCGTTCTCTAACAGGGCAGAACAGCTCAGTCCTAAAACCAAAACGCTTTCAGGTCTGCCTGAACCCACGCACCCCGAACCTTCACACCCACAGGACTTGGCCATTTGTAATTTTAAAAGCTATATTATGAGTGTTAAAACCCTCAGAACATATTTTTAACTCATGGGTCGTTCACATCGACAAATCCACCCCTCACACTGGGTAATTATTTGCAATTTAGAAGTTGGAAGCAGCCATTCACTCCTTCCTATCCATGGTCGCCCACTTTGGTATGGCAGCTTCCAGTGAGTGAGGTGTACCATACTTCCCTGCCTCCGGGGACTAGGTCTCCTTCCGGCCTGGGCTTCCTTCCCTCCCGCCGGGCCTCCGTGACCACAGGGACGCATGGTTTGGTACAGATCTTGAGACTGATTCCAGCAGTCCTCTGAGAGGTGCCTTGTTCTAACTACTGAGTGAAAGGAAAAAAGGAGAGGAGAGGAGGAAGTTAAGGGGAGAAGGAATGCCCTTTGGAATTTAGAGAATCTTTCACTTTAGCATTGTATGAAAAGGACCCCTTACAACCCAAAGCATCTAGAAATTAAAAAAAAAAAAAAAAAAGGGAACGGCTTAACAAATTGTTACAACATGCTAAGGATATAATAAAAAAGATCTTCCAGTGACCTGGTAGTCTGCAACACAGTTTACAGCCCACAGTACTAAATTAGAATTCTGCTACACTTCCCCTTTCCAGAGAGACAAGGAGTGAAGAGTGGGAGAGAGAGAGAATTAACCACATTTAGCACCAACAGAGAGAAGCCGCTCATCAGACATTCCACTATCGCTTGGTAACTATGTTTGCCATTTGAGGAAGGAGGTTCTTTATAGTCTTTCCTCAAGCAGACAGATTTGCAGGAAGGAGGTTAGAGTCACACAAGGTCGGAATGTTGGTAATCTGGGGGCCCTGTGTACGCAAATCCACAAAGCCATTGGAATTGCATTGAATCAAACTGAAGTGACTGAAACAGAAATGTTCCTAAAGACGAATCATTGAGTGATCAGCTAAAATCATAATGAATTCTGACTTCTCAATGTAGCCACTCAAAGCACCAATAGCTGATGATATAAAATATTAAAATACACCTGATGGTTTTACCTTCAATCTCTATTAATTTTCGGCTCCCTTCCGTTGTCTTTCCTGGAAAACAGAAGCGGCCCCCCTCTCCTTCAGCACAGGATCTGCAGGTACGGTCATGGCCCCTCTGAGTACCCCCTTTTTTCTTTCAGTGGAAGAAATTTCTTTTCAGTTCTTATAGATCAAGTTTCTGGAGTACCATTCATGCTTGTGGCTTTCCTCATGACCAAAAGTCTCATACTTCCTAAAACAGGATGTCAGTTTTCACCCCAGCAAATAAAAAGGCTTTGCATTTTCTGAACCTTAGTGCATACACCTAGAAGAAAGGTATTTGAAATTGTGACTTGCTTCCAACAGGCTCCCTGAAATGAAGTTTCTAAGCACTTTTATTTGCCTAGCCCCTATTCTAATGTTTTAGGGATTAAAAAACTCCTTTAGAGAATCACAGAATATAAATGGCGAAGGATCCTTGGAGCTAATTTTAACTAAAGTTAATTTTGCAGGTGAGGAAAGGGCAGAGGGGCTGATGTCTCGCCCGAGGCTGCGTAGGTGTGTGTAGTGAAAGCAGGGCTGGAGCCAGGCCCTCCGGAGCAGCAGCCCATCCTGAGTGTCTGCAGAGTGCCCTCCCTGCCCAGCGTGTATCTGCACCGTCTCGGACTGTTCCGAGAATTCTGTTGGAACTTAACATAAGGGTTCTCAGAGACCATGACCTGGCAGAGGTTTGGGGCTGCAGCCGTACCTGTGCTAGAGAACGTCTAGGAAACACTGACAAACCTCTGTGAAGAGTGACATCACCCATTGTTACCATCACAGGGACCTCAGATGTTTTTCTCCATTCCAGGACCTGTTATGTAGTAGCTGCTGGGTAAAATCTGTGTTGAGTGGCTGAGTGAATGGGGGAAAACAAGCTAACTATAAAATACCCGTTTTTATTAATTCCTTCCATACAAATCCTTATAAGGAGTCCACAGGGACTTATACACTCACATCTTAGATATATCAAATCTAAGATCCCCCCTTGCTTTAGGAATTGGGGAGAGTTCATGCAGCCTCAATGGCTAAGCCATTGCCCTGCCTGCTGTGTTTTCACTAGTCCTTCCCACTTTTACCCGAATTCTAGAAATTATACTATTTTTTAGAGCAGGCTTAAAATCTAGTTCCCATATCAATGTGACAGAATCCACATACTACTATGTGATGATTTACAGCATAGCCTTCCTCTTCTTCAGTAGACGATGTGTTGCCAATATAACCACCTTGAATCCTCCTAGGTCTCTAATGAGAGAAAAGGCAAAGAATGCATAGTGGACAATCAGAGAAAAGTTGAGGGACATACTGGTGGAGGGGTGTAGGCTTGAGCTGTGTTGTGACAGAAGGGGAGGGTCATCCAGAGGCCAAGCGTGTAGACGGCTCATCCCTCTGAAACTGAAGAGGGAGAAGCTCCAGGGGGTTTTGAGGTGCTGGAGAAGAGATTTTTCATACGATTGTCTGAACCAAGACCCTCTCCAGTGTTTGAGAGTCAAAAGCCTGTTTGGGTCAGGCTTCTTTCTGTGCAACACCGTTTGAGGACTGGCTCACATGGCAAGCATTACGTCTGTTAAAACTCTTCCTGACCCTCGACTGGACTTCAGCTGGGAAAAGAGCCTCATTTGACCTCATTTTAGCATACTAACTCCCTGGAAGTTATGTCACCAAAATATTCTCTGCTAAGGTAACAATACAATTTTTGGTAATACATAAAGCTGCTCCAATATAGAAAATGATGAAGGTAGAAAAGAACATTCTTGTGTTGTTTCTGGAAACAGTTTACTCTGAATAAATGCACAGATGTTACCCCAGATGCTTCTTCAGCGTCCTCTAAAGCACGCCTGACACTGGTTTGCGCATCTTTGAAAGAGTCATTGTGTTTCTGAAATCAGTTTATTGTATGTTAAAATTACATAGTCTATGACTAAGCATCGTTTTGAAAACTTTCTTTTAAGTAAGTCTGTCTTGAAGACTGCCTCTCTAAAGCTCTCTATTGATGTGTTTACACTACAGGATATTTAGGCATTAACATCATTTGATGTGCTGAGATTAAAGACTATTAATCACTTCATGTGCAGCTTTTCCAACCCTAACCGAATAGGCCTGGGTGTGGGCGTCAGCTGTTGGCTTCTCCAGGAAATAAAATATATCCAGCCTGTTGGGGAGCTTCTCCAGTCCCCGTTAGCTCGATGAAACAGCTGTTCTTCTGAAGGCCTAGGCCAATGGCCTCCATGATGAAGGCTTCAGGTACTAGGGCAACTGTGGCTGGTTTTTGCGGAAATTGTGCTAACTAGCCGCAGGGTGGCCGAGGCTCAGCTGCCTTCGTTCCAGGGGAGGACGGTGACTCTTAGGAGCTGGCTAAAGAGCGTTGTCCTGGGGCAGCTGGGAGACATTGTCAGCTACCATCCCATCTAGCATGTTCCTCCAGCTATCATGCCATGTGCACTGTAAGATAAACCTAAACTTGGTTCATAAATTCAAAGTGATGACAAAGTATATGATTATATTTCTTCAAAGAGCCCTACTGAGCACTTGTCTTAAAGTCGTGGTGTCCATCAGTGCTATAAATCCAAACAAGTGGCCTCTTTTTCAAAGGCCAAGAAGTGCATAAAGGGAAACGCTAGGTGGAGCTAAGAATTTGTGGCTTAGGTGGCCAAGGTTGTTGAGGTTGAAAGAATGAGGGAAGAAAAGGGATCTGCAGCAAAAATATGCTGTTGGATCCACAATTCCTAGTCTAACGACACGTGTACTTCCCCTCTTGCTCCCAGTTTGTTCCAATCCCCTGCTGTTCCAATGGATGGGGAGGGAGGTTGTTGGCCAGTAGAGGGAGCCGGGAGGCTGTGTCTCAGAATAGAAAACTGACTTTTCCCAGAGGGGGCCTGTTGATTTGAAATTTTCTGATAAAAGGCAGAGCAAGGTGTCCTTTGCAACCAGTGGCTAAATGTCCCGAAGGAGCGTATCACATTGTTGGTTTTCTTTTTTGGAAAAAAAATCCATTTTAAGTCTCTAGAAATAAATCACCTGCATTTCAGCAATGCCAGAAATGTCCAGGCTTGTAGAAGTTTATTTGAAAGAAAACCAAAGCAACCTTAGAAAATGTTCTTTCCTAGGCCACCACCAGCCAAGACTAAATGCTCAACTCAGCAATAAACAAACCCTGGCAGCTGGGGGTCAGCGAGAGACAAGTACAGAGAGGGCGGAGAGCCGAGGAGATCTCATGAGTTTCAAAGGGAGGTCCTGGTGCCCTGCCATGACCAGACCCTCCTGTCATCAGGGGAGGGGGAAGGGAGCCGGGAGAACGAAGGAGGCGGTAATGGACCAAACTGTCTTCTCCAACCAAGATGGCCCAGAACCTGCACTCCTGGTCTCTCCAGGGAGCAGCCAAGGCCTTGCCTAGACCGAAGGCAATACCTTTCCTTTGAACATTTCCATTGCACAGCTCTGTGGGGATGGCTTGTTAAGACTTGAGACACTTGCATAATTCCGAACCCTTTGGGGGATAGAGATCAATTAGGACCATAAAAAAAAAAATCCCTGGCACACCGGAGAAGGGCTGCTTGCTTTGTGAAAATCATGACTTGCACAGGGAAACAGAGCAATGGTCTCTCCGAGGCTGTCTGTGATATAGAGATGAAGCTGTGAAGTTGGTGTGCGTGTGGCCTGAGGATCCAGTTTCAGAAGGTCTTCAGTCTTTCACTCTCACAAACCCCTTGGCTCTTTGCGGGGCTTTGGGCGCGTTGTTGATCATCTCTGTGCCTTAATTTATTTATCTTAAATAGTTCTCAACCATTCTCTTTACCATTTAGAGACACTTGAGGTCTTGCCAACTATTTTACAGGACGATGCTGTTGAAGCACATGCCGTCCCAGTCATTCAGTGCAGTGGATGGATCCTACGCACACCACCTGGGGATGGCTCACGGTATTCACACAGAACCAAGTCAAAAGGGAATAAAATTCCAAATAAGCACACAGCCTTCCAAGATGTAGAAGAGCATATTTGTTTCTTAGAATACAGAGGACGATTCCACATGTCTCAAAGGGCCTGACAAGGTCAAGGGTAGAAAAGGGAAAATAAACAATAGTTCAATCATGGCTCAAGAGTCTCGAAAGGCCTGTATGTTCACCTGTCCGTATTTTGACACCAGTCAAAAGATAATTCCCCACATAGAAAAAAGGTTTTGTGATTTTAAAAATCTTAACTGGAGAAAGATGATATTTTTAATAATGAATGTTTATATTTTGTAAAATCACTGAATGCCACTTCTTCAACATTTTCCAAAGTGTGTTTCAAAAACAGTGGTACCTGGGATATTAATAAGTGTTTATTCAGAAAAGGTTCTGTGGTCAAGTAAATTTTAAAAGCACTTGAACCATGTGATCAGTGCTGTTCACTGTGAGACCTGAATGTGCTATATGTATTTTCATTCTTCAAAAGATGACAGTAAATAGTGTGCCCTAAACTTATTTGATGACCAATCTTCCCAGCCTGAGAGCATCCCTTGGGACTGGGGTTCTGGGCAACAGCTTGGGAACAGTTCAGGAACCACTGTCCTGCTTCGTTATTTTAAGATCCACTGGGACATGTGCTTTCAGTGTCGCTGGGTGTTGTGTAACACACACCGAGTGTCGGTGTCCATCATGTGCTATGTCAAACCATAAAATAAGAAGCAATCCCAGGGTGGTTTCCAAACCCAGATGGAAAAGGAACAAAAGAAGCAGATGAACATGTCTCCGTTCTATGGCTCAGTTCTTTATAATAATAATAGCAGAAATGCCAGGATGATTTAAGTATGTTACAAACGCTAGATAGACAGACACACAGGGAGGGAGAGTGGGAGGGAGGAAGGAAGGATCTCTTCCTCTGTCTTTCCCACTGAGTGGATATTGTGATATAAATAGTGAAATGGCCAACGGTGACCATTAATTCCAGTAAACAAGGAGCCTAGATGGTTCTGTGAATTAGCTCAACAACCTTTGAGCTGATAATTTTGTTTCACTTTAACCACCATTAATTTATCAAGATCATTAGCCGAACATCTTCCTTGAGCATTTACTTTCTCGCCATCAGTAGGGAGCTCATTCCTGTGATAGGAACACACTCACTGATATTCTAGTATCTCTTGCTACATCAGGGATCATTTGGTTTATCTATGACACTCAGACCTCCCACCCCCATGGGATTCCCTATTTCTCTTGGAGCCCTCCTCTGGGAGTGCTCTCTCCCCTTCACAGAGATAATGCCTAGAGGCCAGGGTCCTGAAAGAAGTAGAGAGGAGCCCCTCTCCTTTAAGAGAATTAGTTCACAGTCATCCAAGGGAGAAGTGCAAACTCACCGTGACTAGTTATCATAATAGACACTGCTTACTGAGTGTCCACAGGACCAGACATCGTACTGGTCTCATGGTCTCTGTTCCTGTTATCGACCTTACAAGGCGGTATTATCACTCCCAGTTTAAAGATGGGAAAACTGAGCCTCTACTTGGTCAAGCAACTCACCCAGGGTCACACCGCTAGGAGGTGGCAGAGCCGATGCTCCCCCCAACGAGGTCACACTCCGAAGTCCCTGGTCTTCCTGCTCCTCCCTGCTGCCTCTCATGTGTCGTGTCATCATGGGGACAAAACCCATGAACTGCCTGTGACAAGGCCTCTGACTCATAAGGAAAGTGAGAGAATTCCCGTGGCTCTGTTCCTAGACACTGCCGACTGGCTCTGTTTCTTGTTTAATACTGTGATTTTAATTTCTTTTTCGTATTTTTTCCTAAAAGCATGCTGTCATTTTGGAGCCAGAAGAGTAAGGGCTGTGTAACTAGAAAAACAAAAAAAAGCTATCGTTTCTGCTTAGGGTAATTTGTAAGGGCTAAGGTTTCTCCATAAATTCTCCCCAAGCGATCGCAGGTTGCATGGCATCGGTCTGGGAAAGAGAATGACAACCTAGCGTGTCATCCCTAAGGCGGTAGAAATTCCTGTGATTATGGGAGAAGCAGACTGGAACAAAGGCATGTCACCTGGACCTGCTTGGGGCTTGTCAGACCGTCCTCTCTGGTGGTACTTTTACTATAATCCAGAGCCACATGGACAGCGTCAGGACAGCTTACATGATTCCCCCAAGCCCATGTAAGTCACCTAGAAAATGTCCATGCTGTCTACACCTGCTGCTTAACCTGCGGCGAGGGTGTATGTAGAAATAAATATACCAGGAGGCTGCCTTTGTGCTGTGCCAAAGACAAAAGGGGAAACAGGTCTAGTTCTTTCCATATGGTCACGTTCTGCTCTACTTTTTTGCTTTCATACTTGATCTTCCCTCTCTGCGTGTAGTATTCCCCACTTAATCTACTGAGTTAACTTGTACTCCTGTGAGACTCAGATCGGGTCTCTTTGGCCCTGAGAAGGCGTGGCTGCAGCCCGCCTGCCCCAGGCTGCATTGTGCACCTCCTGCACGCTCCTGAGCTCTCTGTGCACAGCCTTTCGTGGCCGTGTCCACGCCGTCATGGTGTTGGCTCGTTTTATGCACAAGGCTGTGAGCTCCTTGCAGGATTCATGTCTTGTTCATCTCTGCACCCTCAATGCTTAGCACATAATAGGAGCTTAATAAATGTGAAAAGGAAGAAAGAACAAAAGGGATGGGGGAATAGAATGCAGTGATGGTGAATGACAAACCTCTAAATATGCTTTTCTCTATCCCCATAGATTGTTCCAAGAAGACACAATTTTCCCTAAGTCCATTCACACACGTGCACACACACACAGTTTTACTAGGCTCAACTCTGGCACAAGATGGACTCCCCTTGGTGTGCTGATATTAGATATTGGCCTTCTGTATACCAAAATACATAAGGAAAAATTGCTAGGTGGTCCCACTGTCCCAGGACTGTCAGCTCTCTCCTCAAGAATATTCAGTGGCATTTTGAAGCGTGGAACAAATACCTTAGCTTGACAGTCAAGTCCCTCATCCTTTCTCACCCCAATCCATCTTTCCAACTTCATCCCTTTCCAGTCTGTAACAGGAATTAGAGCTAAGCCAGATGGGCTATTATTCTCCCCAAACATTCTTTCCCCGTTTCTCTACTGAATGTCCCACATTTTCCTTTTCACCTGTCAAAATAACCATAATTCAAGGTTCTATTAAAGTCTTCCTAAATATTGCAGCCTGTATTAATCCTTCCCTATTCTCAACTGACAAGCAATTACTATAAATGACAGTTATGTGTTGCCAATACACTGTTTCGAAGAATAAGGGCTGTCTCCTAGAACTTTCTGCAGTGATGAAAACGTGCTATATATGACCTGTCCGATACGGACCGTCAGCCATATATGGTTACTGAGCACTTGAAATGTGGCTAGTGTGACTGAGGTAGCGAATTATTTTATTGTAATCTCTTTAAATTAAGTAGCCACATGGGCTAGTGGCTACTGTATTGGACAACACAGAATATTTAACTTTTCATATCCTATGTCTTGTATCCCTTGATGAGAATATAAACTACTGAAAAAATAAGATATACTGTTTTGTATCCCAGGCGAATGCCATCACGGCAGTAGTGTTCATTAAACGCTGTGGTCAGGGCGTTGCTTGATTGCCAGGTCTACCACTGCCCCTGGTTGTTAGGTTATCCTAAAGAAGTCCTCTCCCCTACATATATAATTTTAATAAAAGGGTACAGATGGTATTTGCTCTTTTTTTAGTGGCTTCAACTCCCTCAGAATGGCACCCTATCGCTACCTGGGTCCTCTGTCACTATACAAACAAAAGAGATGAGGAATGATTGGAACTGAGCCTCCAGGAGAGAAAGTTCCATTATTTATCACAGTCTCTTCTCTCTTCCCTTTTGGGAGAAAAGCATGTTTTAAATACCTGCTAAGATGTAGAATTGCTTCAGTTTTCCATGTGACCGTTTCTACAGAGAAAGCCTGTCCCTGGGTATCTGAAGGAAGCTCAGCTAACAGACTTTTGCTTTGCTCTCCCGAAGCCCCCACCTCGTGAAGGAAGGCAGTTCTTGATCATGGATTTTCCCAGAGCATTTTATCTCTGTTTCTGGGGAACGTTCTGAGGCTCTCTGAAGGCGGCCACACCCTCGCCCGGCGGGTCAGGGGAGGTCGCATGTCTTCGGAATTTGACAAGGATGTGCCCCTGGCACCGCTGGCTTCCCGACGTCCCTTCAGGGATCATCGTGCCAACAGGCCAACCCTGCAATAAAATCCTGTGACTGGCAAAGCCGAGAGCACAGTGACCAGTCTGGATGCAGATTAGATTCTGACTCCTTAACAAGCCTTCAGAAAATAAGCCAGAGCGAGTCTCTCACAGCAACGGTTTACAGGCAATGTCTAATGATCTGGGAGGCCGGCCACGTCGCATGCCTTCCTTCTGACTCAGGGAAGAGCGGGACAGGGCAGAAGAGCCGCTCGAGAGGCCAGGGCAATCAGCTGTATCTTTTCCATTCACAGCTAAGTTTATTTGGAGTGACTGGAAAAACCTTCAATGAAAACTTTTTTAAAAATAAAATAAAAAAACTTACCCGGCTGTCATGAGCCAGACAACATCGAGAAATAATTGTGGGTGTGTATTTTCCCCTGCCTTGTAAAATATTTACAAATTGTAGCATAAGCAAGCTTTTGAGTAAATGGTCAAGATACCAATAACATTTAACTTGTAAATTTTTTATATTTAGCCATAAAAGAATCACCATGTGTTGAAATCACATTTGAATATATATAAATAAAATTCTTATCTGCCAACATGAGCCAGGGGCTAAAGAAAGAATCCATAATTCCTTTTCAACAGAGCAAGAACACTGGAGAAAAACAAAATCTTGTTTTTATGAAATAGAATTCATTATCACCACATCAGCAAGAGTGTTAGTATCTTCATTTGGGAACTTTTAAATATGAAGATAGTGATGCTAATAATACCAATTAACCTTTGTAGAGAAATTTATAGTTTATGACATGTATTTTATATGCTCCTTCATTTGAATTAGAGAAGGATTTTATGTACATTTTACACGAGGCAGTGGAGGTTTAGAAAGATTAAGTGAATTTCACAGCATCATTTAGATAGTGTGTGTTGGAGCTGCAATGTGAACCTGGATCATCCCATTCCTGAAGTCCTCTTCTTTCTACGAATCCAGGCTGAACCTTAACAGTATCACATTCAGGAATGATCCAGAACATCCTGGCAGCATAAATGAGAAACTGCACGAAAGGAAAGCAGAATGACCTGTACGGGCTACTTAGTAAACCAGATTCAGTTATTGAGAATATTCTTTTCAAGAAGATAGAATCCAAATGCCCAACAATAATAGCAGTTAATGTGTATTGAAGTTTTACCCTGTGCCAAGCAGAATGCTGAAACATTTTTTTATGTTGTTTTATTTTATCCTGATCACCTATCCTGTGAGACAGGAAACCATGTGAGGGAGGTTAAGTAACTTTCTCCAAGTCACGTAGCTTTAAGCAAAGGAACCAGGATTTGAAACCAGTGGATCAGGTTCCTGACCCCTCCTCTTGAACTGCTCCATCATTGATGTTTTATCCCCAAAGAATCGTTCACAACATCCTACTAATAGTCTGTGGACAAGCAGATTTGCAGCGGTGGAAGGATCAACAGTGTAGGAAATGCTCTGATAGTCAGCAGGAATAGTTTGGTAGGTTGTCTTCTGTATAGTTTATGATCTTAAAGAACACGCAATCCATTTTAAACCTGCCTGTAATTTTTAAAGGGTATTTTAAAATCCTCCTTTTGATTAATGCCAAAATGCTTGCCATTTGGGGGGAAAAAATTAAACTCCTGAATCGTCTATGAGAAGCCACTGTAGTGTTGTGAATAGAAGCACTGAATTTAGCATAAGAAGTCATGAGGTCCCCAACTTCTGCCACCAAGCAATGCAGCCAAGAAGGGGAGACACACCGAGTCTTCGTTTCCTCTGCTCTGAAACAAGTCTGCCTCTCAGGATTGTCACGAGTGTTAGGTAAGATGGAACACGAGAGAGTGTCTGGGACTCAGAAGGTGCTCAGTGGAAGTTATTTGGTAATAATGAGTGCAGGTTACCGAATGCCGGCTTCAGCACCAGCATCCGGATCATTTAGGGGAGTGGACGCTCAAGTGTCGCTTTCTCCGTATTGCAAATAAGGGCACCGAGGATCCCTGCCTTGTGGTCCATCTACTGAACCCTGGACCCCCAGTCCGGGTGCTGCTGTGAGCTCTTCATGGTGGCACGTGGGCTGTTTATGGACTGACGTATGTTTCTGGTCTCGGTTTTTTGAGGGTCGGAGGGTTGGTTTTTTTTTTGTGTGTTGTTGTTATTTGTTTGCTTGCACCCAGTGGCACTACTTCAATCTCTCCATTCGTTCCCCAAAGGAGGAGATTTCCGTGATCGCACAACCCCTTCCCAGGTCAAGGCCACCTCCCTCCCCTCACCGTGGCAGTGCACGGCGCACGTCATGTCGGGGCAGCCGTGGCATCATCAGGAAAAAGGTGGCTGTCCTAGGTGTCTCATCTAAGGTCGTAGGTCATCCCGTGGCCTTCTGGAGTTTCATGCTGCATTCCCAGTGAGGCTGCCAGCATCCCAAATGCATCTGGGCCCATGCATTTTGATGCAGTAATATACCTTCTTAGGCCACGTGCATACTCCCTACAACAGTCAGTGTCAGCACATCAGAAACCTACCTTATGTGAATTCTCTTTTCCTGTTAAAAATGCCCTGACCCTTTTATCCCCATGCCTTAATTATCAAGAAATCTTCCAATCCAGACTCCCTCAAAAGAATGGCTCTAAGAAGCCCAATGTTAGAATAAGAAGAACAGCAAGCTATAGTGGAAGGCGTTTTAGTTCATGGAGATGAAGAAGGGGCATGAGAGTTTTAAAACATTTTGTGTCTCCAGTTCGCTTCCTCCAGTTCTGTTTGTTTAGGACTCCAGTCTCAACCTCACGCATTCATTTATTCATCAAATAGCTACTGGGACCCTGCCCTGTTCCAAGCCCCGAGCTAGACACCGTCAGGGACTATTTCACCTGCACTCGTGGTTGGCAGCTGAAAGGCATAGAAACCAGTGAAAAGCCACGTGGAGTGTAAGTGCACAGGGAGTGTGCAAACCCCTTTTCTTCTTTTTCTTCAAAGGGGAGGCCACTTCTTGTGCATTTTTCGTGCTTATCAAGGTGTGATGAGCCTTCTCTGGGGCCAGTGTCCTTAGCGACATGCCCATCCCCACACAGAAGGCTCTCACTCAAGACTGTCAAGGATAATAAATTGAAGCTCCATCCCACTCCCTAGTGCCAAAAAAGAACAAGTCAGCACCTTAACAGACATATTTTTGGACATTCAACACACATATGTAAAAATGTCCAAAACAGCACACTGTCTTTTATCTGGTATTCTTTCAGCTAAAATTATTATGAAATCTTAATTTTGTTGTCCACGAGGTACAGTGAATACTGACGGCCCCAGGGATGACCCTGAGATGCTGGGAGATCCTGGGGAACAGTCAGGCCCTTTGCTTTCAGGTAGTGCTCGTGGGGTGAATGCCGTCTGGATCGCTGGAGAAGAAGGAAACGATTCCTAGTTGAGTGTAGAATTAAAATAGTTTAAATAGCTTTTCATTTATCTGGAATTCCAATTTCTGGAAACTTCAACCCCACGGAACACAGCTGAGGACAAAAAGTCAGTCAGAAGTGCTCCAAGGATGAAAGATGGTGCTCCTGAAGGTTCATGTCCATGAGCCGGCGCGTGGAGTCCTCACTTCATAATTTTAAAGGAATTTTAAAAGCATAATGACATTCACTGAGGAGACAAATAGTCGTTCGGTCTCAGGAAGCTCCTCAGGGATCACTGAGTCACAGCTGAGTATAAATGTTGACATACTTACAGCATCTTTTAAGAATTAAGGAAATTATTTGTTTTAAATCTATCATGTCAAAACAAGCATATCGTGACCCTTACAGATGTAAAATGTCAGCTATTGGGAAGATTTTAATTATCCAAAATGTCTCATTCCCTAAAGATGCAGGAAAGTTGAGGTTATTCTAACATGTATGAGCATGTATGCACACACATGTGCGAATATATACACATATTTATATATAGGTAAATCATATGAAGTGGAATTCCTATTAAGGTCGAAAACCTCATCTCCCTAACATGCAGTATAACGGATTGTTAACTTTCTGGTTGTCGGCTTCCAACGCAAACGTGATCAAAGTGGTGACCTAGAATCCAAAACCTGGAGCTCATGCTTTCTTTTCATCGAACACAGCCCAGACCAGGGAAATGACCTCACTGCTCTATGACTCAGTTTCTCTCTTTGTGTAATGGGAAAAACAAAAGCTTACCTCACAAGGGCCTGGTGGACTTTGTTCCTGTTTCAAAACTTGAAAATGCTTAATATAAACCCCAGTAATAGCCTGGTTTGGGTTATTATTTTTTAAGCAAACACCCTTCAAGGAAAAGATGCAAGGAAAGTCAGTCTCTCTTTTCCTGCTTTTCTTTCCTTACAATCTTTCTTTCCAGAGAACACCACAAAGCAACAAAGAGCCAAGCACCCTGACTCGCGTCTTTTTCTAATAGCGTTTGTGGTCAATTTGCTCCCGCATAAAAATGTAGTGGTGAAGCTTTGAACTCCGCGTTTTGGAAGGCCAGGAGTGGAAAAACATCTTTAGCAGAAAGAATGGCATATTCCAAATCTGCCCAAATCTGTCCAGTGTTATACGTTTGTGAGAAAAGTCCGCCTGGGCGTGCAGTTCCCATTGAAGCCCTTTCCTGTTGTCAGAACTTTCTGACAAAAGAAGGGGATAAACTCTGCCTCTCAATGAAATCTTGAGTGTTTTTTTTTTTTTTTTTCAGACCTTACTCATTCAAGCCACAAGATGGTTTCTCAGTTTAAACTTGCTCTTAGGACAAAAAGGAAAACGGCGTAGCTTTGTGCCTAGAAAAGCTGGCCCCATCATTCTTCAGGAGGAAAAGGTCTGCGTGGTTCAGAAAGCTGACGATGCACTGAGGGTCTTTACTGGGAGATTTCTGACACTGAAATTCGTTATTCCACCCCAAGGTTGAGCAGATGTCATGCTTTTTGTTTTTCTTGAAGTCTGTTCCAATCTGATATGGTCATATAACTCACAGTGTACACAGGGCTTTCATGTACATTAGTTCATCTGGGAGACAGTATGCTCCTGACTTCTTAATGGTTTTTTTTAATCTTTTATTTATTTTTAAATCTTTTTTTCTTTGTGCGTGTCTTTAAGATTTAAAACAATCTGAAAAAAATAATGGTTTTGGTACATTTCTAAATGGCTAGCGTCACTCTTTGGCTGATAAGATTGAGCCCCTGGCTTATCCTACTTATCACCCAATTGAGGGGTTTATCTCAGGACTAAAACCTCGTTACCTAAAGTGCTCTAAGAACATTCCAGATGTCTTCACTCTTTTCTCCCAGGCAGGAAATTTCTATAAAAAGTCCTCGACTTACTGATCCAAACACCCACCTTCCCTGCAGGCCCCCATGTCCTCTGCTCCTTCCTCCCTCTTCCAGTGGAAGAGCCCTTTCTCTTCCTGGGTATCTTCCTCAAGTCTTCTCTGGCTGCTCCTCCCCCACCCCTCCTGCCTTCTGGGGACTTCACTCTGAATCCAGCCACTGCGGCTGTAGCATTCCTTCCCAGCGCAGATGGGATTGTGACTCACTCATGTTCAAAATCCTTCAGAGATATTTCATGGCTCTCAAATTAGAGTCCAAACTCCATCACAGGATTTACAAGGCCTTTCATGGTCTGAGCCTGACCGTCTCTTTCCAGTTCCATTTCTTGCCACACCACCTGCTGTCACCAGCCTTACTCTACCCTGCAGTTACAGTTTTCTCTGAAAGTGCTGTATCTCTTATCGATTAGGGCTTTCATTCACACTGCCCTGTCTTTCTGCCTGAAACACTCTGCCTGCTCATCACCTCTCATCTCCCTAAGCATTCCCAGAAGCCTTCCTTGGCCCCCTGGACTGGATTAAGTGGCCCTGCTGTGTGCTCTCATGTTGCCCCAACGTCTCTCTGTGGCATCTGACACTCTCATTGTAGCTGTTCAACTAACTGTCTCTCCTGGTGTATGAACCCCACGATGGCCTGGATCGAGTGTGTCTTACTAGAGCAGTGGGTCCCCAGCACAGAGGCTGAAGCTGAGTGGCGGTACTCAGTATTGGTTGAATGAAAGAATGAATAAAGGATGCACAAATGATAATCAGAGAAGCACAGATGTCGGAGACAAAGCAGGAGACTCAAGGATTAACCAGGGTTCTAGCAAAAGTGAGTGGTCAAAAGTCTGGTCAAAGAAGTCAAAAATGAAGAAATCTTTAGCAACCAACAGTGCAAGGTGTGAAGGAAAGGTCTAAGAGCCCTTAACAGGGCAGGCAAGACTGATAATCTTAGCACCTGCCGCTCCCCTCATCCTCATCCCAGGCAGAGTTCTCAGAGTGCGCTACAGCACGGTCCGAGGTCTACCTGCCTCCTGATTCCGCATCCCCAACCAGCCCTAATGAGTCTCATGGTTGGGGCCAGAAATCTGCATTTTGAGCCACATCCCAGGTGATACTAATGCACCTTAAGGTCCTAGGCTGGAAGCCGGGACAACTGCAATTGCTGGTTGAGTAGGGAGAACAAAAGCGGGAAGCAGACACCCTTCCCTGGTGGCAGCTGGCTCAGCACTGGAGCCCCAGTTGCTCTGCATGTGGAGCATGAGTCATGGATGAGGAGACCTTGCCCTGTTCATCCATGCTTAGCTAATGCAGCGCTGACTCATGGTTGGCCCTTAGAAGTTCCAGCAAGGGCTGTGAGTATGGGGGAGGGTGCTGCTGTCATGGCACTTGAGTTGTAACCCCCACTTAACTTCTCACTGCGGCCTCCCTTCTCCTGTTTGGAGCATGGCCCAGTACAATCCATCTATGCATTCTGTCTGGACAGATGAATATTTAACCAGCTTTCAATAAAACAATATTCCCTTGTCTAGGACCTGGACAAAAGGCTAATAATAATAACTATGAAGAATTTATTGTAAGTTATTACTCCTCTGAGGAAAACAAAAATGTCGCCTTTAGCCCCACTGAGCCTGTGGTTTTAAAGCCCTTTCCAATTTTGTGTTATTGTCAAAGAAAAATAATTCGATATGGCTGACTGAGAAAAAGTCTAGAAAGTTCTATCTGAGGAAAAGAGGTTCACCTCAAACCGAATTTCCTGTTTTGATCTTGTGTTCCAAGCAGTCTCATTTTTTCCTTTGGGTTTTACATATAGTTTTCTCATTTATGGTCGTGCCTGTAATCTGTCATGCTCTCAACGAGTCCAGAATAAATACTGATTTTTGTCACTCTTCTATTATTTATAGCTTAAGATTACTGTTCACCTTCCTCTCAAGACTCTGTTCTGTCACTGGTTGTTTGAAGCTGGTGCACTGCACCTTAAGTCCCCGATAAACCAGAATGTATGTGATGTGGGCAGGAAAAACAGTACATCCTGACTTTCCCAAAGTCATTTGAATCAAATGTTTTAAGTGTAATTGAAAACATATTTCTACAAGCAAATAGAGCCAATAAAACAGAAAAGCCATATGGAAGCATCAGGCCCCACTTCTCTGGTTTTTAATAAACTGCAATGGAGGACCTTAGGAAGAGTGAGACCCCTTGTGTTCCACCACGGAACCCCACAGGAGAATGGGTGCTTGTCCACAAGCGTGGTTTGTCCATCACAAGTGCTCTGTATAGAAAGTTCCAGCAGGGAAAGAGGACGAAATATGTAAGGGCGCCGTGGCTTTGTGTAACCTCCCAAATGTCATTGTGAGGACCGCATATGCCTATACACAGGTGCTTTGATTTAGGGGGACAACCTCATTTACCTTTGTCCCCCGTCTAGTCCCAAGATCTAAAAACATGATTATCTTCCTATAATTAATATTTTTAAAATATAACCACAAATGAACTATCCTCCTGGGCCAGGTCCTTTTCTCACAGTGACGTAACTCCCACCAAATCTCTGGGACATCGTCACCTTTCATCCCAGTGTCAGACCTTTCGTTCTTCTTGGCCTTTCCAGCCCTGAAGCTGGAAGTCTGTGGTGGTGCCGTGGGGCTGGCACTGGGAGGAATCCTGGGTGGGGAGATGGCATCCTTGGCGTACGCTGCATCGTTCTGGCATCCTGCCTTCTCCTGTACTTTCCCTAGTTATGAATTGGAGTGGATTTATTTACTCAATTTATAAAATGGCACCATTCATTAAAGTAGATCACTTGAGGTAAAAGGACTAATTATATAGCTTTTAGTAAAAATGAACTAAAAGCTTTTTACCCTGGGGCTGGGGCAGAACCTATTTTTGAGTTACAAGTTCTTACTGTTTGTACGTGTTCAAGTTCCAGGGAACATGATTTGTCTGAAGTTTGTTGAACAGCTAACCATGATGTAACAGGCTTTTACTGTTTGAAGAACAGAGTAGCTATGTATAAAAGTATCCTTTTCAATGTCTATGTCAATTTTTAAAATATATCTCTTATGCAGTGCTGACAATAGAGATGGGGAAATGGTCATGCACTTACCATACACTCTAATAAGAGTCTAAATTGGCACAACTTTTGGACGTTGAACTAGTAATTCCAACCCAAGAATCTATCCTACAGAAATACTCACATGCTTATCTTCGGGCAAAAAACAATGATGTTTATCAAGGGACACAATCAGCAGAGTGAAAAGGCAACCTACGGAATGGAAAAAAAAATATTTGCAAATCATACATCTGGTAGTGGGTTAATATCCAGAGAACTCCTACAACTCAACAATAAAAAAATAGCTCAATTTAAAAATGGGCAAAGGACTTGAATAGACATTTCTCCAAAGAAGATACACAGATGGCCAACAGGTACATGAAAAGGTGCTCAGCATCACTGATCATTAAGGAAATGCAGATCAAACCACAATGAGATACTACCTCACACCCATTAGGATGTCTGCTATAAAAACAACAAAATAGAGGCCGGCCCGGTGGCATAGTGGTTAAGTTCACGTGCTCCGCTCCAACGGCCCAGGGTTCGCAGTTTCGGATCTCTGGCTTGGACCGACGCACTGCTTGTCGAGCCATGCTGTGGCGGTGTCCCATATAAAGTAGAGGAAGATGGGCATGGATGTTAGCCCAGGGCTAATCTTCCTCAGCAAAAAGAGGAGGATTGGCAACGGATGTTAGCTCAGGGCTAATCTTCCTCACAAAAAGAAAAAACAGAAAATAAATGTTGGCAAGGATATGGAGAAATCGGAACCCTGTGCACAGTTGGTAGGAATGTAAAATGGTGCAGCCACTAGAGAAAACAATATGGTGGCTCCTCAAGAAATTTAAAATAGCACTACCATATGACCCAGCAATTCCACTTCTGAGTATATCTCCAAAAGAATTGAAAGTGTGGTCTCAAAGAGGTATTTGTACACCCATGTAGCACTATTCACAATAGCCAAAAGGTAGAAACAACCCAAGTGTCCCTTGATGGATGGATGAATGGATAAACTAAATATGGTATACACATACAATAGAATATTATTCAGCCTTAGAAAGGAATGAAATTCTAACGCGTGCTAAAACATGGATGAAACTTGAGGATATTGTGCTAAATGAAAAAAAGTCAGTCACAAAATGACAAATACTGTATGATTCCACTTATATGAGGTACCTAGAGTCATCAAATTCATAGAGACAGAAAGTAGAATGGTGGTTGCCAGGGGCTAAGGGGAGGGAATGGAGAGTTGTTTAATGGGTGTAGAATGACAGGTTTGCAAGATAAAAAGAGTTCTGGAGATTGACTGCATAACAATGTGAATGTACTTAACACTACTGAACTCTATACTTAAAAATGGTTAAGATGGTAAATTTTGTGTTATGTGTATTTTACCACAATTTAAAAAAAGAATAATGGGGTTAATTACAGTAATAGTGAAAAAATAAAACATGCAGCTATTTCAAATGGGAAACAGCCATTGACTGGAATTCCGTGCACCCACTGAAAACATGATGTATATACACGTGTATTAACTTACAGGGATGTACAGGATTACAGAGCTTTTTGCTTTCAGTCAAAAAGCAGTTTTCAGAACAACATACTTATAATGACTGTGTTAGTTTACCAGCACTTCCATAACACAGTACCACAAACTAGGTAACCTAGAGCAATAGAAATGTATTGTCTCACAGTCCTGGAGGCCAGAAAGCCAATTCTAAGATGTCAGAAGAGTTAGCTCCTGCAGAGGACTGAGCAATAGGTTCCATGCCTCTGTACTAGCTTCTGAGGGTTTACTGCCGACTTTTATCGTTCCTTGTCTCATGGATGATGCATCACCCTGTCTCTCCTTTCATCTTCGCGTGGTGTTCTCCCTGCATGCGTGTGTATCTCTGCGTCCAAATTCCCTTGATCGGGACACCAGTCATATTGGATTAGGGGCCTACTGTACCCAATATGACCTCATCCTCACTAATTACATCTGCAGCAAACTTATTTCCAAATAAGGTCAGATTCTAAGCATTGGGGGTTAGGAGTTCAACATATGAATTCTGGGGGAACACAGTTCAAACCCATAACAATAATCTTATTCTTTCTTATTAGAAAAGCTATATATGTGTCCATGTGCATATGTGTCTGTGGGTGGGTGTGTGTATATGAACATATAAAGGACTGAATGGTACACATCAAACTAACTGGGGTCACTCTCTGGGAAATGGTGAGGAGTGAGGAGGGCAGGTGGGCAGTACTTTTTACCTCCACATTTCTGAATTGATTGAAAAATGTTCAACAAGTATGTATAGCTATTGAAAATTTAGGCCAACAACTTAAAACCTTTTAAGGCGCCTTATGGGTGTCCTTCACAGTGGATATTAGGCTGCCTTGGAGAGAATGGGAACTACAACAATTAAGTGACCCAAAATTGTTGGAACACTTTTCAGACATCAGTGGACAAAACAGTAATATTTTATATGTTCCCAAAAAAGGGCTTGTGAGTCAGTGGCGGAGTGGAAATAGCACTGGGCTTGGAGTCCAGAGAGCCAGGTGGAGCTCCGTTTCTGGCACTAGCTGGCCGTCTGACCTTAGGCTCTTAACCACACTGGCTTTTATATTTTTAAGTATTTCAGTAAATTTCAGATATGCAGTCCCTTGTTTTTTTCAGATTTGGCTCATACATGTTTGTTATACATCACAACAAAATTTGACTGAGCCAAAAAATAGCCAACCATCACTTCTAGACAGAGATCTGAACACAGAGGCCAATGATCTGCGCTATGTACTTGTGAGGGCAGCATATTGATGTTATATGATCAGGCAGCCCAATTCTTCCACTCTGCCCCTGCAGAGTGTCTGTGCCACCCTCCACTATCACCATGGGAAGGACGACTTCCATCGCAGGCTCGTACAGCAGACAGAGCTGGACCAGCAAACCTGTGTCGCTTCTCTTCATTCCTCCATTCAATCAGGAAATAATTAAGTACCCACTACGAGCCAGGACTGTACCAGGCCCTGGGGATTCATTGATCAGCAAAGTAAGCAAGGTCCCTATTGAGTTGAAGGAGATCAAGAAGACAAGCAATTGTAAGACAATGTGAAATGGCTTTTGGTAAAGGACTCACAGGGTGCTAGCTGTCTGAGTGGGGGGCCCTAACTCAGACTTAAAGGTTTCCCGAAGGCTTCTCTTCACAGAATTGCATAAACTCAGCTTTCAAATCATGGGTTAGATAATTTTGCCCTCTACCCACCTTCTTTCAAGAAATCGGTCTTTCAGCTGCATCTGCGGTGCTAGGAAGGGGCAGGGAGTAACCAAGCGCCTGTGGTTCAGCTGCTCAAAGAAGAGAATCACTGTCTTCTGACAGGGAGACGTTCTTTCAGCTTCCGGATGGTGCCATGTTTTCACTGTAGGTAGGAGAATCCACTCTGCCAAGTTCAGGTGTAAAAGGGTTTCAGATATTTGGTCACAAGTCCTGAGAATGATGAGGAAGACTTATTCATTCCTCCTCGGAGGCAACATCTGCCATAGCCCGCTCCTCACTTTTACTGACCATGACATCAAACACGAAGTGTCCCTTTGACAGTCTTTGGACTGACCATTTATTAGTTCTTCGGGCACAGCACGTGCCGAGGTGACCTGGATGACATCCGTTCTCTGTCCTCTCTAAGTCCCCTCAGAATTCTTGTTTCCTGCCCCCATAATGTTTCTTAACATTGGGCTGCAGAGCTCAAGCAAATACAGTTTTGATTTTTTTAAAGGAATTCCGGTCAAAGTGGTGGTGGCAGTGTTTTGTTTTGTGTTTTTGCTGCAGTAAGTTCTGTAAATTTACCAAATCCCAATGTAAGCTGATGTCTGACTCTTTGACCTTTAAATCTTATTTTCTAGCAATGCCCACTGTCATTTTTTTCCTTTAATTGACTTCTGAAATCATGAAAATTGTACACTAGAGGAAAGAAGCTTGGTGCAAGAAGGATGAAGATGGTGAGATATTTTTCCCACAGAAAGGGATGCACCTGGATTCCCTTATTAAAGGCAGGATTCTTGGGAATTTTTAAAAATCTAGAATATTTCCTAAAATTTCCCCATACAGCTAAGAAAAATGATTAAAGTTTTTTATTAATCCTCCCCCAATTCTATAAATCTCCCTACCACAATTTTCTGCCTGCAATGGACATTCCATCACAATTCATTGATTTGGGAGTTCTAAAAAAATGGCCTACCTCTAGTTATCAAATTCTCACTGTGGGTAGAGCAACCTCAGAGCCGAGGGATCCATGGGATCTAAGTAGAATTCTGTGACGCTGCATGAATGTTATAAGCACATTCTCCCACCCTAGCCAGGATGTGGTTCTGTAGAATCCAATGTGCAGGTGCACCCTTATCTGTTTGGTTTTTGTTGTCTGTCTTTCCCCACTTGAACGTAAGCTCTAAAGAGCGGGGACTTTATTTTGTTCTCTATTCACTGTGTCCCCAAGGCATGGGGCAGTGCCAGGCCCAGCGTCCATTCTCAACTACTGTTACTGAATGTAACCAGGTTATTTTTCTCCAATGGCAGCTTTCAGACCGGCTCTACCGAATCATCTTGGGCTGTCCTTTAGTGACATCTTGGGTAGATTCTGTAACTTTCTGGTCACTTTCAGCAATTAAAGTCTCAATCCAGTTTAAAGCTTCAACCTCAAATCCAGTGCAGATCTTTCTTCTCTCTCACCAACAGCTAAATTTGTACTCTGCTCTTTCCTTCCTCCTCCCAGCCCAGCCCCCTGCTGTGGGCGTGCTGGCTCTGGTTTTAACACCCCTTCTCTCACTCCCCTCCATGGAGGCCTAGCTCCTCAAGTATTCAAGGTAGGAGATGAAAGAAGAAATGGACCGGCTTTGTCTGTTTTACTTAACCTACTGTGGTTGAGGTGCTTTTTCCATTGACTGAAGCGTCTTTGCTGGGCAAGAACTACCTTCTGTGACGTCCTCCTGACTCCGAGGAAACTAACACGTCTTCACCACACCCAGAAGCGGGAACAGGAACTGCTCCATGCCCCCTCGTCCCCCTGATCATTCCCATTTCTCAGATTGGAAAGGCAGGGAACAGGTGCCAGGCTCCCCTTCTGGCAAGCATTCTTGACTTTTATAAGAGAGTTTCTGGGAGCCCCCACTCTCTGCCCTCAGCCTCTCACTTGGCTTTGGGGAGTGGAAAACACCCACCGTTTCTGTCCCTCCCCCAGGAAAGCCTTCTCACCGTGAACCCCGACTCCCCCAAAGGTGGGTGTTCCCAGACCCCAACGGTCCCCTTCTTCTGTGCTTTCTTAGATGGAGTGGGGTTAGGGGGGCAGGGAGGACAAGAAACGTTAGCTTTGGTTGCCACAGGGCTGGTACTTCTGGGGTTTCTTGATAAGGCCACATTGGGCTGTGAGGAGCAGTTGGCGAATCTTTTTAGATTTACCACTTTTCTGTTTTCAACTAGGACCCTACACATCAATTTCAGTGCAACCAGAAAAGTCCCATCAACATCCTGTTGTTTATGCTACAAAAAAAGATTGTCTTTTACATTCGCATCTCTCTCGGGGCCCAGCGTAGTGCCTCGTTCTGTAAGCGGTGATGGAGACGCTCAATAAATACTTACTAATTCTTGATATAGGATTAGGTCCTTGAGATGTTGACCAGAAATTCTAGACTTCAGACTGAACCCTGCTGAAAGAAGCTTGTGGGTATCATGTCTTGAATCCTGATGAAATCACTGAGACTTCAGACCCGTGCGGGAATTTCTAAACCCCACTCTGAACCTTCCCAGGGTTCGGGGCTGGGCTTCTCCGAATGCTCCAGTCATCAGAAAATCTTCCATATGAGAAAAGAATGAAGATAATATTTTTAAAGTGAAATGCATGCTTTGGGTGAAATTAAAAACAGAAACATTTGAGAATGACACGGTCTTTTCTCTGCTGCAAGTTCCTTGGGCTTTAAACTGTCTCATTAGCTCCTAGAATCTAATGCCACCAGAATCCTAAAACAGAAACATTTGGCCACAGCTCACAGATGTTGAAGAATCCTCCTCCTGGGGATTCGATTCATCTTGTAGGCCTTGTCACTGGGGTCTCTCTGCCGCCATGCAGGTAAATAAAGTGGAGCGGTCCGTGTGGCTTTGCTTTCACATTCAGTCTCACCAGCTGTTTTTGGATCTTCATTGAACACATGAGATACATCTCTCTGTAATATATGCATTCAGGGAACAAAAATTGAGACTAGTATGGGAAGTTATTGGGGGGAGGGAGAATTAATCTAATTTTGTCGGTTTCAACTTTCCATTGAAACTTGTTTCACATCCTTATATAAACCAATTTCCCTCTCTGTACTTTCTCATTCTCTCAGTAATAAGGGACAACATCTACTTTTCTCAAAAAAAATGCTATGGCAAGGAAATAAAAGGATAGTTATAAAACAAAACTTTGAGTTTATGGAAGAAATCCTTTTTGTTCCATCGAAAGTTCTGTAATTAACTACACGTCCCTGGCAAGTCTTAACCTCTAGTCTTCATTTTCCTCATCTGTCAATTTAACGCCAGGCTAATTTATTGTCTATTGTGTACCAGGATCTGTGGAGAGCATTTCTCATATTATTTTATTTTGTATTCACAATAACTCTATATGGAAGAAATCATAATCTGCAATTTGTAGATAAAGAAATAGATTCAGGAAGGTTAAGTAATTTGCATAGCATGTGGCTTGGCCAGTCAATGGTAGAATCTGAATGCTCATTTATTTCGTTCCAAAGCCCTAGTTCTAATTGCTGCAATATGCTGTCACCTAGAGGAGCTCTGAGCTCCCTAAACTATTCCTTTAGGTTCCATGTTCTGAGCCATGGAACTATTTCATTTTATTGCAAGAGGCATCATTGGTCAATTATTGCTGGTTTTACGCATTATAAAAAATAGTAGATCGTAATAGTTTGTAACTACTTTTGTGAATGATGGAGAAAAAAGAAATATCAGGAAGCTTCATCTTCTTTGACTTTTTCTTCCAAAAATATTCTGCCTAAACAAATAGTTTTCTTCTTATTTTAAAGATTCCTCAAGTGGAGATTATACAGCCTTCCTCCAAAGACCATCTATTACGTACTGTTGGGAGGAAGAGATTTTCCCCGTCTGATGTGGCTCCTTTCCATTCTAATTTATTGTCGATACTTTAGAGTGAATTTGATCATTGTTTCCTTTTCCCGTCTTATGATGGGAAGTAATAGGGCAGGATGCGCTTAAGGGGAGATACAAAAATATTGTATCGAGGGGGCATCCCAGTGGCGCAGCAGTTTTGTTCGCGTTTGGCAGCCCGGGGTTCGCCGGTTCGGATCCCGGGCGCCCACCAATGCTCTGCCTGTCAGCCATGCCGTGGCGGCGTCCCATATAAAGTGGAGGAAGATGAGCACGGATGTTAGCCCAGGGCCAGTCTTCCTCAGCAAAAAGAGGAGGATTGGCAACGGATGTTAGCTCAGGGCTGGTCTTCCTCGCAAAAAACAAACAAAATATTGTATTGATACACCACAAGGAATGTTAATTCCTTCTTGGAATAGGTGTTTCAAGGGTTGTCTGTACCGATTGAAAATAGAAGGAACAAAATGTCCATAGATGGACAGATGAGGAGCCCAAGTCTTACATAAAAGAAAAGTGTTCTTTATCGTTGACTCATTTCAAATAACAAAACCTCAATATCATCTGTGCTTGCGACTTTTGGCCTTGGAGAAATAACACTTAAGGAAGAGGGTGGAGAGGAAGGAAAGGTAGCTCTAACTGATAGATAACTGATTTCATTGAGAATTGTCTAATGTGCTTAAGAAGAATTATCTTCTCCATATGTGCTGGCCCAGATAATGAAAAATGCCTTGTTCGTCAGTCTTTGAAGGAGTGAATCATGATTTTCCTATCAGCTAAACACTCGGTGAAAGGGAAGAAACATTTGAAAAGATAATACAGAAAATTCTTTTTAAAAGTTAGGAATGAATGAGAATTCATAGACCTCTTTTTTTTCACTTTGGCAAAGCTATTATAAATAGCATTTTTTTAAGTTGTCTGGCTAAAACAAAACAAATGTTTCCTGTCAGCATGGAAAAAGAAATTCCTGTCTAAAATTGTGTTATCTGGTTTTTAGCCCATTTAATTAAGAAAGCTGTTAAATGTCATGCTACATGTCATCAAATGCCCTTTTTAAAACTAATTTCAATTTTTCATGAGTTCATTCCAGTGTTTGTGTTCTCACTATTTAATTTTAATCTTTTAGAAGTTTCTTTTAAGTAGAGCCATCATTTCTAAAAGTCAAAAGTACACTATTCTTGCCATAAACTACTTTTTGCACATCTGAGTTTAAAAGATAACAGAATATAGAAATACCTTAAAGATCAAGTCATCTACTAAAATATAACGTAGCCACACACATCATTGATACCTTTAAAGAGAAAAACTGAGATATGGAAACTACTTGAGCTGAGTTGAGCTACATTAAGTCTAATCCTCTGATTCTTCACATTAAAAAACCTGAGACTCAGAACTTGAATGAAATGAGGATCATAAAGTTGGTGGCAGAAAGCTGAGTCCCTTTCTACAAAGCCAGGGAACTTGCTTCAAACTACACTGTTCAAAAAAATATTTATTAAGCAGCTACTATGTGCCAGGCACAGTGTTAGCTTCTCATGATACAAAAGTGAAGAAGACAGAATGTCAAGTGTGAAGAAGCTTATAATCCAATGGAAGACTAAAGCAAATACATTGATTAAAAGTAGATTTTTGTGTAACAAATGACTTAGAAACGTAGCAGCTTAAAACAGTATGCACTTATTATCTCACAGCTTCAGGAGGTCACAGGTTGGTCTTGGTTTAGTTGTCTCACAAGGCTGCAATCACAATGTCAGCCAGGGCTGAGGTCTCATCAGGAGAAGCATTCCCTTCAAGCTGGTTGGTTGTTGGCAGGATTCAGGTCCTTGTGGCCTGTTAGACTGAGGTCATCATCTTCTTGTTGGCTGTTGTCTGAAGGCCATCCTCGATACCTTGATACATGGGCCTCTCCAACATGGCTGCTTTCTTTTTTTTTTAATCAAAGTGTGCAAGTCAAAAAGGCAACAGGGAGAGTCTGCTAACAAGATGGAGGAAGGGGTAATTGGGGGCCGTTTTAGGATTTATCTGCCACAGACTTTTATAGTAAAACACAATAAACGCTGTGAAGGAGAAAGGCACAGGGGCAGTGGGAGCACAGACAATAGGCTCTAAACCAGACTAAGGAGGCTGGGCTGTCATTTGACATGAATTTGAAAGCAGGAGGAGTCATCCGATAAGCGAAGGAGGAAAGAAGGTCATTCCAGGCAGAAGCGGGGTCTGTAAATGCATAGAAGCATAAAAGAGCACAACACTGTTGATGTCTTTGTGGTTCAGTTGGAATGGCACGTCATGGGATAATTGGGAAGAACACTCTTTGCTTAGGTTTAGCAAATTTTAGAGTTGAAGACTCCAGATGGAAAAACTAAGGCTCAGAGATATTAAGCCTACCACATGGTAGATATTCAAAATAAATGTTGAGTGAGTGAAGAAATGAATGAAATGCCTTTATGGCTCTAGAAATGAGAGTCCACTCGTACCCACATAGTGACTGTGTAAGTCAGACTCCATATCTTCAAGAAAGAGAGAAGAGAGAAAAGTGTAAGGGTTAGGAGATAGACAGAGGGAAGATAAATTTTTTAGTAAGAAAAATTCTAGAGACAGCCAGAACCTGGTGGAAAAGAAACAGAAAATTTAGATTTCAATTCTGATATCTACTCATAGAAATGAAAATAATAGATGAAGTTGCTAAGGTGTGATACCAGCTCTTTGGGGGAGGAAAAAAAAACCACTTTATAGACATAGAAGGTAATAATGAAATTTTTACAACTAGCTTTGTCACTCTGTTCCAGGGGGAAAGACAAGTTTTCCAGAGCTTTCTTGAGCTCAGGAAAATCCTGTACAATTTCTGATTCAGGAGCGTACATCACCTCCAGGACCCAAGACTAGAGATGGTTTATAGTTCACATATTTATATCATACTTTGCATTTTTGCCTTGGTGTGGAATATATACATATTTTATATTTCAGCTGAAGAGGTTTTTCTCAAATGAGGTAAAAAAAAAAAAGAACAAGATGATATCACTCTGACATTAGCAGTGATTACCTAAATGACAAATATTTGTGTCATAACCATTATAGAAAGTTATTTGAACCCAAAATGAATTTGAATAGTAATGGTCATATCTGTTCTTGCATTCCAGGTATGACTGCATGAAACACAGTTATGATTCTTCCATTCACATAAAGTCAGACCTAATGTTAGTCAAATTTAGTCATCCTATTGTCCTATGGTGATGGGTAAACCCACTTGGAACCAGCTTTTGGAGAGACAGCAAGGGACCGTTAAGTCTGTCAGTGAGTGAAGACACCTATTTTCACTGCCTTTTGGGATACAGGATTGTTTGCTTTCTTTCCTTCCCCAGTTGTGGCACACACAATCTCTTCTGGGGTGTGTGTGTGTGTGTGTGTGTGTGTGTGTGTGTGTGTGTGTGTGAGAGAGAGAGAGAGAGAGAGAGACTATGTGTATGGGTATGGGGTGTGTTTAAAAAGTATAATTTCTTTCTACTAATCTGCAACAGAACCAATGAGGAAAAAATTTTTTAAAGAATATGGAGCATGAACCTGTGGGAAGGGAGATGAATAGGAATAAAATTATTTTTAAAATATGAAAAAATAAAGGTAATAATTAAGATGCATGTGATATGAAAACATTCTTTGAGAGTGTTGTAGAAAACACAAATCTTCAGATGCTTTAAGATTCAGAGACATTTTTTAATTTCTTTGATGAGAGGATGTTCTAAGGTAGAAAACTTAAAGCTCCTGATTATATACATCAAATTCTGAGAGAAGGAAATGTTCAATTATCTAGAATATCTCTCCCCACCCTGCTGCAAAAGAAAAAAGTGGGACTTTAGTTATTCAGTTGGTTGTCCTCTACAGAGCACACTGATTGAATTATATGGAGTTATCTGCTTGAGAGCCTGAGAACTTTTAACACAGAAAAGGTACAATGAATCTAGAAGTGGAGAAACCTGAAGATGCCACAGAGGCCGACACAAAACTAATCTGTAGGGAGTCTCCACAGCTCAGAGCAGGAAAAATTAATAACTTCCACATTTTCAGAAAAGCTATTGAAAAGAGAGGTAGAAAATCTGTTCTCTATTTCAATATCTAAATTTCTTATGTGTAAATGACATTGTTTCTTCTTTTATGTAAAAAATAACTATTACGTACTTTGACTCAAAAGAAAGATTTTGGTTCTTCCCTTAGATATATGTGGGAACTGCTCATTCCTGTCTTCTGTGCTTTCTTAACTTCTCTTATATTCTCCATCTCTTCTTCTCTATGGATTACGTTCTATGTTCTTTCCTTAACACCTTCAGTTTATCTAGTCCTTCGTTTAACCCAACTCTTGAGGTTTTTATTTTAATGTTTCATTTTTAATTCTATATTTCATTTCTATAATTTATATTTGATTCTCTTTAAAAAAAAAATCTGCACTTTTTTTCAGTATGCCCTCATTTTTTCTTATGAACTTATTCATTCTGTTCTCACTGGTCATTCATAATACACTTATTTTTAAGTCTCCTTTAGATGGTTATACTATCAGTGGTTTAATTTATCTAATAGAATTCTTCCTTTATTTCATCAGCTAACTTGCTCTTAAGCAGTGACTCTCTGCTTGTGCTGCTTTGTATTTTCCATCTGTGAGCTTATCTGTGAGCCCTGAAATGTGGAGACTCCTTTTGGAGTAGTTTTGCATTTTCCTCTTCTGGAGCTCTACAAGTTTCACCAGTTCTAGACCAGCTTTACCTTAGACTCTGAGGTTGTGTTTCTGCACTCCTTGGGTTCTTCAAATTTAGGTCCCAGAAGCAGCCTAGATTTGGACTTGTGGTTTCCATGTCTTTCCACCCATGGCCCAGGGCAAGGGATCCATTTCCATGCCACATCCCCGTGCTATATCCCATGCCTGTGTCTGGATCAGAGTTTTCTAGCTCCCTCCCTGAGTTGGACAGACTGCTTCAGATATATTTCCCCATTGTCCAAAGAGCTTTAGACATTGGCTTCTAAAGCTATGCCCACACTTACGCCCTTGGCCTGCTTGGCATCAGCCATCACTCACTACAATGACTTGTTTCCTCCATTTCCTGCTACTTGGAGATTTCCCTTTCTAGCTTTTGAACTCAGCTTTGTAGCTAATATTTTTAAATTTATATTGTAGCTGACATTACTATGTATTTTGAGTTAGAAGATATGCTTCCTATCTGCTTCCCAGAAATCAATTTTGTAACTGAAAAAAACAAATTTTGGAGTTTTTGTAGCTAGATACCTTATTGAAGTTGTGTTTTACAAATAAGAAATAGACTCATTTCTTTGAATTATCAGACTTTAATTTCTGTTGACTCTTCCATTTTTTGTGGACTTTTTAAAAACGTTTAAGAAACCCTTAGTGGAAAATGATACAAGGTCCTAAGTCCATCAACATTACGACATGTAGTGAAGGGGCAGGGGCAACACGGAGATGAGTACAACTGACTTTGGCACTGAAACATGAAGGAGAAGGGCGGGGTCCCCCTCCTTGATCAAGAGTGAAAGTCCTTGAATTTTCTGCTGAAAGGGGATCTGAGTGAATGTTTAAACTTAGAGATTAGGGGCATCTTTCTTGGCTTCAAAATCCATTAAGTGACCACCACCTATGGGTTTTCTGCCACTCATTTCAATAGCTTTTCTGAAAATGTGGAAGTTATTAATTCATTTTTCCTGCTTTAAAACATTTTATATCTCTTTACATATTAAAACAGTTTTTGCTTTTTGGTGTAAAAATCATGTGAGTTTATTATTCATGGCAATAAACAGTTTCCAACATATTAGTCCCTAACATTTATTTATATAAAAAGTAAATTTTGCAGAACAGTATTTTGGGAGAAAATATTTTTTCTTCTTTTTTTTATTATTATTTTCCTTTGTTTCACTCTGATTCTGAGACAGTTGTTGGTTTGGGGGGGTGTTTCTTTTTTAAAATCTCACTTTATGTACCATTTAGCATCGGTGTTAAGATTCTCAGTTCTAGAGTCAGACTGCCCGGGTTTGAATTCAGCCTCCACCATTACTGATTGTGTGACTGCGGGCGAGCTTTTTAACCTCTGCGTACCTGTTTCCACATCTTGACAATAGGGATGATGATGATACACCTACCACACAGGCTTGTTATAAGGACTAGTGAATTAACATATACGAAGCACTTAGAACAGCCCTCAATACATCTGAGTTGTTATTATATCTCAAATTTCCATGAGGCTTTTTGCTCAGACATCTCTAGGAGAGTGTTCTTAACCATAACCTAGCCTAATGATCTCATGGTTTTATGGAAAAATCTTGCAGCATAGTATCTTGAGGCATATAGAAAGAAACAGTCCTGTGCTTTCTCTTCTCATGATCTCCTGCTTTTGTCGTGAATGGATGACTTTGGTAATGAATCCAAATAACCCTTCCTTTTTTCAATCAAAACCCTTGTTGAGACTGTTTACGGGAAATCTCTTGAGAGTAGAGGGAGTTGAGGCACGAGAAGAACACTTCAGCTCTGTGGCCAGAGAGGGCCCCACACCCCCTGCAGGGCAGGGTGGTCCTGTGGCCAAGATAAACTCGCCTGGCGAGGAGTACCCTGCTCACTCCACCCCGTCAGCTCGGAGGCGAAGGTTTTGGACTGTGGTATTGCTACGCCACCCAACTTCTGTGCCATGTTTAATATACCTTTGTGATAAAATGTATTGTGTCCATTAAAAAAAACGTCTTGAAGGTGTGGCTGACAGGCTGGAAAGCAATATCCTGCGACTGCCTCAGTCATGAAAGACCCTCCAGGCCCAGCTCATGGCCCACCCTCTCTCTTCTGGCCGTACGGCTCAGGCGCCACATTTTGCTCAGTGAAAGCAACAACATTCACATACGTCTCCCCCTGGGACAATGCCATAAGGTGTCCCTGGTCATGTGTGCTCTGGCGAGCACCCAGGAATATGACTGAGCTCACAATGGCCAGTCACAGAGAGTATCAGTGCACCTTGCTTTTGTCCAAAAATGTGTTGCTGAAACTCTGCATAAAAATCAAATGTTTGCAAGTTGAATCCCTTCTTAAATGCATTGGGAATTCGCTGCTTAATGAATGCCGCACAGGGTTATTTACTGAATAATAAAATTCCTTTGTAAAGTAATAATGGCCCTTTAGTTTATCTGTTTTCACGTTTAGAATTTTGGAATCTGGTTTTCCTTAAAGAAGACATACCTGTAGCATTGGTTTCTCCACTATAGATGTCACTTAGTCTTTGGTTTCTGAGTCTCAGGTTTCTTTAGGGGACTATGAGGACGCCTGAGTCAATGACCCCTGTAGTCCCTTCCAGCTTGAAATTCACTGTCTTCTAAGGCAATCTAGGAATAATTCAAGAAATGTCCTTTTGTTTGGTTATTCTTTTTGATTTTATCATTTCTTCCATAGTCTGAGGGAGCGTGTGCTTCCACCGTCAGTTTCTCGAAAGCTCCATCTGATGCTTCACAATGGGGCTGGCCAGACGGCCTGTGGCCGTGGCGTAGAGAGGTAGAGCTACAGTAAGGGACCTGGTGACACTCCCTCAGAGACCTCTTTCTCTGGCACCTTTCCTGCTTTATTTTTGGCCCAGAGGAAAGTGATCGTGAAAGATCAGGAATGCCTCTGACAGCTTCATAGGTTAGGACCTTCCTTCTGGTTGTTCCCCGGAGCCTAAGACACTATATACAATGCTTCCTTATTTGCTGTGCGCGCCAGGGATGCACGAAGGGAAAAATCATTGCTAACTCCACTTCGTATACTGGAGAAGAGTACTTCAGGTTAGTTAGGTTACTTGCCCTGGTCACCCAGCCGGTTACTAATGAAGCTCAAGATGCTCTGCTTTGTGACAGAATTAGTAGGCTCTCCTGCTCGAAGATGAAATGTCTGACTCCAGCAGTATTTAGTTAGCAACTCTCCGTATCACCCCCACTGAGTGTCACACCCTCCGTCCAGGGAGTTCATGCATTCACCAGCTCACCCTTGGAATTACCTCGAGAACAAAAGGCAGCTGAAAGGTGAGATTTCAAACATTAATGAGATGTCGGTGGTGTCCCTCGGTTCACCGAAGCCACAGCCTCCAAACACGAATGTAACTGGAATTTTGACTCCCTCTGTGCCTGAAGAACTACTTCTATGTTAGTATAAACATTTGAAGTCACAGAGATTAAAAAAAAGAGTGTGTGATTCACGTCAGTATATTTCATCTCATTTAATGGCCTGAATAAATGTGATAATATGAAATGACTTGGCAAACCTCAAAGAACTGATAATTATATTTGACATTATTACTGGTTATAGGAATAATAACGTTGTAAATTATCAGCTGGCCTTAAAAAATTCATGAGAAGGTGTGAAACACTTTATGCCTACAAATATGACAATCGATATGAAATTATTAGCAAACTGACACAGGAAAAACAGGAAATCTGAATGGACC